>OY743221.1:2313706-2913706 GCA_963555745.1 Cardamine flexuosa | reverse complement strand
CCGTTTAGGTTTCCGATCTTTATCTTCTTATGATTCTTGATGCTGTTTAGCTTTAGATTCTTATCGTTAGCTCTGTTTCGACTGTGATTATCGCTTATTCTTGCTGTTTACTTTTGATTCCCGTGTTTAAGATCCGATTATTGTTCATCGATCTATTAGCTGTAAGAATCGTCTCCTTTGATTTTGATAATCTGATATATTTGGTGGATGATGTTTGTTAAGTTTGATATATTAGATGTTTTGTGGTTAGATCTTAGATTCACAGTACTTTTAACGATGAGATTTTCTCTTGTTTCAGTGGATCTATATTTTATTTTGGTTTATAGCTTTTGTAAAGCTCAGTATTGTTTATGCATGGTTTTTGGTTCTGATGATTCGAGCTCTTTTGTTTTGATTTGTTTTGACAGCTATGGGTAAAGAGAAGTTTCACATTAACATCGTGGTCATTGGCCATGTCGACTCTGGAAAATCGACAACAACTGGTCACTTGATCTATAAGCTTGGTGGAATTGACAAGCGTGTGATTGAGAGGTTCGAGAAGGAAGCTGCTGAGATGAACAAGAGGTCATTCAAGTACGCATGGGTGTTGGACAAACTTAAGGCCGAGCGTGAGCGTGGTATCACCATCGATATTGCTCTCTGGAAGTTCGAGACCACCAAGTACTACTGCACAGTCATTGATGCTCCAGGACATCGTGATTTCATCAAGAACATGATTACTGGTACCTCCCAGGCCGATTGTGCTGTCCTTATCATTGACTCCACCACTGGAGGATTTGAAGCTGGTATCTCTAAGGATGGTCAGACCCGTGAGCACGCTCTTCTTGCGTTCACCCTTGGTGTCAAGCAAATGATTTGCTGCTGTAACAAGGTGAGCTAACTTTAAGTTTTCTCTTCTTTTGTTATGATTAATGATTCTTGATTTGGTTTTAACGTTTGTGTTTTCTGTTTGCAGATGGATGCTACTACCCCAAAGTACTCCAAGTCTAGGTACGATGAAATCATTAAGGAGGTGTCTTCATACTTGAAGAAGGTCGGATACAATCCTGACAAAATCCCATTCGTGCCCATCTCTGGATTCGAGGGAGACAACATGATTGAGAGGTCCACCAACCTTGACTGGTACAAGGGACCAACTCTCCTTGAGGCTCTTGACCAGATCAACGAGCCCAAGCGGCCATCAGATAAGCCCTTACGTCTTCCCCTTCAGGATGTCTACAAGATTGGTGGTATTGGAACGGTGCCAGTGGGACGTGTTGAGACTGGTATGATCAAGCCTGGTATGGTTGTGACTTTTGCTCCCACTGGGTTGACGACTGAGGTTAAGTCTGTTGAGATGCACCACGAGTCACTTCTTGAGGCTCTTCCTGGTGACAATGTCGGATTCAATGTCAAGAATGTTGCCGTCAAGGATCTTAAGAGAGGATACGTCGCTTCCAACTCCAAGGATGATCCAGCTAAGGGTGCTGCTAACTTCACCTCCCAGGTCATCATCATGAACCACCCTGGTCAGATTGGAAACGGTTACGCCCCAGTTCTCGATTGCCACACCTCTCACATTGCAGTTAAGTTCTCTGAGATCTTAACCAAGATTGACAGGAGATCTGGTAAGGAGATAGAGAAGGAGCCCAAGTTTTTGAAGAATGGTGACGCTGGTATGGTTAAGATGACTCCAACCAAGCCTATGGTTGTTGAGACTTTCTCCGAGTACCCACCATTGGGACGTTTCGCTGTTAGGGACATGAGGCAGACCGTTGCTGTTGGTGTGATCAAGAGCGTTGACAAGAAGGACCCAACTGGAGCCAAGGTCACCAAGGCTGCAGTGAAGAAGGGAGCCAAATGATGAGATTGTCTTGTTATGGTTAACTTTGGTTTAAAAAACTTTGATGGCGTTTGAGCCTTTTTTTCTCTTTATTTTTCTGCGACTTTCTTATCTCTTCCTCCTTTTTGGATATCTCTGAGACTCTTTATTATGGTTTTCAATTATGCAGTTTTCGGATAATTTTGCCCTCTTTATTTTCTATGTTGCTCTTTTCACTGGCCTAATTCTTCGTTTACAGTTTTATTTGTTGAATTAAGTGGCTTCTTTAGGGTTTTAATAGTGGTGTCGAAGTAAGCTTTAACATAATTTAGGGTTTTAATAGTTGTGTAGAAGTAAGCTTTTGCCATTTATTTCTAGTTTAATATTTTAGAATTAGCTACACGAGATCACAATCACTGAGGTCAACAAGAGAAGGCTAAGAAGTAAACCCCAAATGAAGAGGATAAGGCCAAAAGAGGCAGGGAAACATAACGCCAACGACAAACAAACGTGGCAACCAACAACCATGAAAACATTGAGGAATATTTTAACAACATACTCCCAATATTTCCAGCTAAAATAGATTTATGATCTGCAGTTTTACAAGAAACATAACTTAATAGTGAGATCTACTAAATAAAAAAAGGATTTTTTGGATTTCTTAACAACACTTAAGCAGCTTTAGCTGTGTGAGAAGAAAAGCTCCACGAGCCTAGATCTTGTAGTAAAGCAACTAGATCTCTGACTTCTTCATTCTCTCTCATCTCTTGTAGCCAAATCTCGTCAACGCTCTCAACACTTATTTCTTCTGATCTCCTTCTCTTCTTCATCTCCTTCCTTCTCTTGTCATGATCTGCCATTCTTCAACATATACAGAGACACAAGTCAAATCAACAGAGAAGATCTCAAGAGAAAGAGAAAAAAAAAACAAGAAATGAAAAGAAACATATTACTCTTTGGAGAGAGTTAGTTGTTGAGTGATCCCAGAGATGCAGAGAGGGAAACCATAGTTGCCACTAAGAGTTGTTGACAGCATTTTCTTTCTTTGAAGATTCAGAAATTGGGATCTTGTTTTTTAAGAAAGAGAGGAAAAAAGACAAGATCTTGAAATGGTAATGGATAAAAGAGGGTATAGATATATAGTAATACTATGTAATTAATAACGCCTTTCTAATGAGAGAAGATTTTTTTGTCCTGTGGTGTGTTGTGTTGTGCATTTGATATTTTAGACTAGTAGGTATGGCCTCTTCTTCTTCTTCTTCTCCCCATTAATCACTAATTTAAAGAAACAAAAAAGAAAAATAAGAAGAAAAAAAAAAAGTACTGCGTCTGTGACTCTATGAGTGAATTGAAATGATATATTCATATATGAATAACATTTTATAATCTTATAAAATAGTGAAAAACAAATACTGTTTTTACTTACTTTTTTTTCTCCGCGTAACAATTAGCAATGACAAGTGTAGCTTGTAATCTGATTTTTTCTCTCTTTTATTTTTTTCTATTTTTTCTCTTATTTGTTGGATTGATAAAAAGTAATTGCGGAATGCGGACAATATGTCTTTTCAGTTTTTACTTTTTCAGCAGGAATAAAAGCAGCCTCATCACCTGTTAAATCATCTTCTCAAGTCTTTCAACTTATTTTCTAAACCAACTTGTTCAATAAAGTAATTCCACCTAAACTTCTGTATTAAGCAGAGTCTTAAAACATTTTAACATCACTTTCGCAATTTATTACACAGGAGGACACATCGAGAAGAATGAATAAGATGATTGGAACCAACCAAGTAACCAACCTTGCAATGGCTTGCATAAGACTATAAAGTAATAATACCCGTTAATCAAATTATAAACTATTTTAGCTTAAGAGAATCATTTAATACAATACTTTTGTGAAAATTATGCGTATAATTAGAATACATAGTTACTATTAGTGTGGATAAGTGTAACAACAATCCAATTGCTCAAGTTAAGGGATAGAAAATAACATCCCATGGCCATGATAATAAGTGAATGTTTTTGAAACTTATTATCATGGGCATGGGACCATAATGTCATGTCTTACCTTCCATATGCATGAAACCGAACAAAATTTTCGCCATTGTCAACATATGCAATATTTATGAATAGATGAAGAACAAAGAACTCAAATCAACTACATAAAGACATATTGGAGATGAGGGTAAAGCCAAAATCATTGGAAATATAATGACGTTAACACGATGACCTCATTTGTGATAACAATCATCTAAATTATTTGATTGTAGCCACATAGAAAGCGGCAAACTAAATGACAATTAAGATTAATGATTATGACAGTATAAATTAAGTCCACTCTTCTTACCCTTATATATATATATATATATATATATAAATGGATGAGATGAATCTAATAGAACGAGTACACATACATAGTCATCAATATCATATGAGTGGTATTGCTTCTTCTATGGTTTTGAAACTGCAAACAAAGATTTGCTTCGCAGGAGAGATAGCGCCATCACCTCTTATAAGAGTTTAAGATGGTTGTGACGGTATCTCTCCTCCGTAGCAATCCTTATATATGCATCTTAATACAGAGAGATACAGCTCCAAGATTCAAGGTATTTTGGTTATTCTGTTACTACATTTCAAGCCATAACTTTCCCCCTTCATCTATTAGATCCCATCCATAAACTAATCTCTTATTACTTACATTGCAAGAAAAGAAAGCATGAAACTGGTTAATATAAGATCTTGGTTTGAGCCTGTAAGATCCTTGCTCTACTTTGCTCAAAGATGTTGTGATCTTTGTAAAGTTCTCTCAGCGAGGAGCTCAAAGATTCGCATCTCAGCCTGACAGTTTCAAGCTTATTAACTTATGAGTTGTGTTTGCAGAATTCACAGCAATTTGGTTTGATTCTCACCCATCAGAAAAAAAATGTATTTTCTTTACTCATTGTTTTGTTTGTTTGCCTTTGACATGGGGCCTATAAGAAAAGGGTTAGACGAAAAGGTTGACAAATCTATGAAAACTGTCTACATCGTTAACTCAAGATCTCACTGTTAATTATGTTCCATTAGAAGCAAAAAAAAAAGATCAAGACAATAAGACTAGCCCAAGAACTCAAGAGTCATTACTAAGCAGATCAAATGAAATCATGCAAATACTTAAGCTACTTAAACTCTTTTGACACCATCATTTCACAAAATCCTTGGAGCTGCCATAATAGTGTGGAAGTAAAAAGAGTTGTGGGATGAAAATTTAGCCGCAAAATCCACATTACAAAAGTTTCCAAGTGCTACAACCTTAAGATTGCTTCACGTTGCTTACAAAAAGGTAGGGAAAGGAGAAGAGAGCGATAGAAACAACAACTGCTCGGTCCATATTACGATTGGAGCACTTTAGGGCCCTAAAACCAAAGCCCACATAATTGTGGACACATGTTATAATACTAAACAAATTTGTAATTTCTCAACAACATCCGACCCAACAGAAATAAAATCTTACCCGACTAAGGAAGTGTTTGAAACAGATCACCCCAAAATAGTTAGGTTTCTTTAGAAGATCGAGTACATGTTAGTCCCTCACAACAAAATAACATAGTAATCAAACACATATGTGCTTTTGGGAGGGAATAATA
Source organism: Cardamine flexuosa (assembly GCA_963555745.1). NCBI lineage: Eukaryota > Viridiplantae > Streptophyta > Magnoliopsida > Brassicales > Brassicaceae > Cardamine > Cardamine flexuosa. The sequence goes on along the minus strand of OY743221.1, from coordinate 2,908,282 downwards.
ACTTTTCTTTTTCTTGTGTGTCTGCGTTAGACATGTACAGTCATGTCATATTTGCTTTGTTTTTTTTTTTTATCATGGGAAGCTTAATGTAACCTTCCTTTTACACAGGAAAACAAAAAAAAAGTTAGCTAAGATGCAAATATGATAAAGTTAAATTCTTGACCCAAAAAATAGATAAGTCAATTCGCAAAAATAAAGAAAGTTATTTTTATCAAAATAAAATAAAACAAAGAAAGATATGATGATACTTTTCCAAATTCTCCTAGAAAAATTAGAATAAAATCATACAATATCTACATATGCCAACAAGAGAAATATGGAGAACAACTAATTCCCAAGTAAATTAATGTCTTAATGTTTTTTAAAATATTGACTTAAAAATAATCATAAAAATTTTAGATTCAGATAACCGATTGAATAGAATAATCCACGAATAGTTTCTTCTAGATAACCTATTTATTTGGATATATTTTTATCTATTCAATTTTATTGCCTGTCAAAATTAGGTATATACGATTATTCCAAATCAAAATGGTACCCATCTATGTATGCACAACCCTAGCTAAACCACTTCCAAATTGCTCTAAACCGGGTCCGGTTGATAAAACGGGTGATGATGTCATGTAACGTAGGGAATATTCGATTATAAAGACACATGACTCCGTTACGGAAGTAAATCTAAAGATAGTGGTGAGGGAAGAAGAACCGAAAGTCAAAAACACGTCAATTTTGGTGGGGGGAACGGACTTAAGAACTGTGCACGTGACCACACTGGAACTAAACCCGGACGTAATTGCCGTCATTAAACCGGATTTGATAATCAGCGACTGGTCCGGCTACCCTTCTTTTGTTTTCCTCTCGGAAAATCGATTTTTTTCTCCCGTCTGGGTTGGTGTCTCTCTTTTTTATTTCTAATTTTTTTTCCCTGGGAAAAATCTTATCGAAGCTGTGAAAACCCTAATTTCAAAATCTATAATTTTATCCATCAGTTTCCAATACGTGACGATGCAGTATCCGATCTCTTGGTTTGTTTTTCCGTTTAATTTATGTGAATTGTTTAATTTTGGAAGTTAAAAAGGGTTTGAGTAATCTTTTTTATTTTGTTTGGTTTCTTAGATCGGCTGCTGTATGGAGACTGTGTGCTTGTGAATTTTACGGCTTTGGTACTAATTGTTGGAGTTTACGTTCGTGTGTTTTGAACTGAGCTTTGCTTCTTGTGTTTGTTTGGAGATTAAAAAAGACATGGATTTGGAAGCTAGTTGTAAGGTATTCATCTGCTTTATCATCTGTGTTGGTTTGTATACTAAGCGGATTTTGCAAAAAGCTTTGCTTTTTATTTTAATGATCTTGATTACTATATCTGTGAGTCAAAAAGATGTTTTATTTCACAAGGGTTTTGGATTCATGGTTCATGATTGCTGTTAATGGAATTGGTCTTGCTCTAGTTATGCTCAAAGTTTAGTTTTGTTGTGTGTTTGTAGGAAAAGCTTTCATCTTTCCGGATAAAAGAGCTCAAGGATGTGCTTACTCAGCTCGGACTTTCGAAACAAGGGAAGAAGCAGGTTAAGATCTTTCTGTTAGTCTTTCGTTTGTTGTAATTACGGTTGTGATATTGCATAGAACATGATTTTGTTCAGATGGCTGCAATTTGACTCTTCACATGTTTTGGTGATACTTTATGTTATATAGCTGTTGCCAAGGTGAATCTAAGATATATATATATATACCTTGCAAAAAGTGTTATCTTTTTTTTCTTTTGAAGTAGAGATATATTTTTCATCAGTTTTTTGTTGGATAGATATGCGTTAGTCTTCTGTGGGATTTGGTAATTTAGGTATGCAATGTGTTTTGATTCTTACTTCCTTTTGAAATTTTCTTGTACAGGAACTTGTTGACCGGATCTTGACCCTTCTTTCTGATGAACAAGGTTTACTGAAGCACTTCTCTTTTGATTATTTACGTGTTGGTATATTAAAAGTCACTGCTGGCTCTGCCATCTTCTGATAAGTTTCCGTCTTCATTCCCTACAGCTACCAGGCTCTGGTCTAAAAAGAATGCAGTGGCGAAGGAAGACGTTGCAAAACTAGTGGACGATACATATAGGTGAATGCTTGTTTCTGGAAATAGATTTCTTAGGAAATGTCAATACTTTTTCTGTGTGATTCTTGATCACCACAATGTGGTTGTTTTTTGTTTCTGTCCCACAGGAAAATGCAAGTATCTGGGGCAAGTGATTTAGCGTCAAAAGGGCAAGTAAGTTCAGATACCAGTAATCGGAAAGTTAAGGGAGAGCCTGAAGATCCCTTTCCACCAGAACTGAAAGTTCGATGTGTTTGTGGAAATTCACTACAGACTGACTCAATGATACAGGTAATCTTGGACAAACTCATTGCGTCTATTCCTGTTTAAGCTGGTGGTAGAGCATTTCTTGGTATATCATAGCCGATGGCTTGATATATTTATTATTGATTCCATTTGAGAATTTCGGTAATACTTTTTGGTTGTAATATTTTTTTCTCGATTTCAGTGTGACGATACAAGATGCCATATTTGGGAGCATGTTGGCTGCGTTTTTGTCCCAGATAAGCCTATGGATGGAAATCCACCACTTCCTGATTCATTTTATTGTGAAATCTGCCGGCTTACTCGAGCGGACCCGTAAGTTTTTCAGGGACTTTACTTGTCTTGTCTGAGTTAAAGTTTGAGTTGTGATTGATTTCCACCTGAGTTCCTACCCCACTGCATGATAATTCTTTCCTGCCAGAACTGAAAAAGAGATGCATATTGCTTACATTAGACACTCTTTCCATTCTAGTTTCTTTATATCCTTGCATCTGATTGTCATCCCTCTTCTAGTACTGTTATCATAGTAGTTAGAATTTTTTTGTAAATTCTAATTGCTAGCTTTACATTAACACACTTGGTTATCCAAGTATTGTTATTCACAGTTGTCCTACATGGTTTTCCTTGTGCAGGTTTTGGGTTACAGTGGCACACCCACTTTCTCCAGTGAAGCTGACGGCAACAAACATCCCAACTGATGGGTACGAACTCCATATTTTCTTTGTTGCTATCGTTTTGAACTTGTGGTACTTTGAGTGCCTTTCTTTAAAGTTACAATTGTTAGCTTTTTAACTTTGGAAAGCTGAAGTAGGCCTAAGCTGAAGCACTCAGTGTGCTATTCTTTATAATACATCACCATCTGTTGCAATAAAGCGTCACTAATGAACCATTTGCATTGTGTGAATTAGTACTTTATATTTCTTTTGACTTTTCCTTTCTTTGGGAAGGGTTAATAGCTGTGGATTAACTTTCAATCACCGTCCTGCTAGTCACTTGACTTTTCAACTGGAACTGATATTATACATTCATTCTAGTATCTAGAGAACAAGAATGACATTTGTTTCCTAGGTCGATGCATATCACCTCCTGATGTATTGATGTGGCTGGTTTTTATTTTTTCTAATACTCCGATCCAAAACTGTCCAGTACAAACCCAATGCAGAGTGTTGAGAGACAATTTCAAATCACAAGGGCAGACAAGGACTTGTTGGCCAAACAAGAGTACGATGTTCAGGTTGGGGTTTGTAAAGTCTGTGTATATGTAAAGCTGTATCTACCTATACGTCTCTAACTGGATTCAATTTTTATAGGCTTGGTGTATGCTCTTGAATGACAAAGTTCTCTTTAGGATGCAATGGCCTCAGTTTGCTGATCTGCAGGTCAATGGTATGACAATGACATCTTCCAGACCGTTATTCTGTTATGAGCATTTCCTTCGAAACAGGGGAATGGGATTTTCTTGTATATAGTCGTAAATCCCTGTGGGCACATAGGACTCACATCGTCTTAATTTTTCTGTTATTCTGATTATACTCTATCATTTCATAGGTATGCCTGTACGTGCAATTAACCGACCTGGGTCACAGCTTTTGGGAGTCAATGGCCGCGACGATGGACCTATTGTGTGTTTTTCATCCCTTTTTCAGTAGTAATCCTTTCGACTTAATAAAGGAGTCAATCTCTCATACATTGAAAATCTTGCAATCAGTGGTATAATTTGTTACCATCTCATTACTATTTTTGCAGATCACGCCTTGTATTAGGGATGGAATTAACAGAATATCCTTGAGTGGAAATGATGGTCGGAGTTTTTGTTTTGGAGTTAGACTTGTGAAGCGCAGGACTCTACAACAGGTACTGTTAACAGATATTGCATAAGAAACATTAGAAAGATTTAGTCAGTCTATGGGGGAAGTAAAGACATAAATGTTTAAAAAGGAAAGAAAATGATCATCTGAACACAAAAAGAAAGAACAAAATTAAATTGGCATCCCAAGAAAGTAATCTGTGGATGTTACCTGTGGTTACACATTTACATTTAGCTATTTGCGTGTTATTTCACACTACCACAAAATCTTAAAATGATTGTCAGATTAAAAATACCTAAAGTCCTATTCTGTCTTCATCTATTTCAATCTGATGAGTCGCTCAGCCTGGTCTTGTATAATTCTTGGTGTACACGATGAAGCCTTGTTGGGTTGCAGTTGGTTACATAATTGTAGTCTGTCCTCTTGCTGCAACATTTTCTTTTCCTTTAATCACTATATTTTTCCCTTCGTTAATGTCCTTGAAAGCTCAGGAATTCAGTTATTGTGTGTTAATGATCTACAAGTTGTCTTATATATTTACTCATTCTTGCATCCAGGTTCTAAATTTGATTCCAGAAGAGGGTAAAGGGGAGACTTTTGAAGATGCTCTTGCACGTGTACGCCGATGCATTGGAGGTGGAGGCGGAGATGATAATGCCGACAGTGATAGTGACATTGAAGTTGTTGCTGATTTCTTCGGTGTCAATCTCCGGTGTCCTGTAAGTTACTAATAGCTTGTAGCTCAGTTTACTTATTCCAGTCACGTATTTGATGCTTATCATCTTCCTAGGGCTACCTTGCAGAATGAATTTTTATTGTCTTTTCCGCTTGTGTCATTAGATGAGCGGTTCTAGGATAAAAGTTGCTGGGAGATTTTTACCCTGTGTGCACATGGGCTGTTTTGACCTTGAGGTGTTTGTGGAGTTGAATCAACGTTCCAGAAAGGCAGGTCTCATATCCTTGTCTAGATATCATATTGGGTTATTCCTCTTGTTTTCTGACTTTATTTGTTCTGTGGTTTGTTAACATGCAGTGGCAGTGCCCTATTTGTCTGAAGAACTACTCAGTGGAGCATGTAATCGTTGATCCTTATTTTAACCGCATCACATCTAAGGTATACTGATGGGAATACTAGAATTCTTGAATCTTTGTATTTATGCTTTAATTCAATTACTGTCTTCCTGCGCGACAGATGAAGCATTGTGATGAAGAGGTGACTGAAATTGAAGTGAAACCTGATGGTTCCTGGCGTGTAAAGACCAAAAGAGAGAGTGAGCGTAGGCAACTGGGGGAACTCTCACAGTGGCATGCACCAGATGGTAGTCTTTGTCCATCTGCTGATGAGGTTAAACGGAAGATGGAAATGTTAAATCCGGTTAAACAAGAAGGTTTCTCAGAAGGCCCGACCCCTCTGAAACTTGGAATAAGGAAGAATCGCAATGGCATGTGGGAAGTTAGCAGACCTAATACAAATGGAGTATCTTCCAGTAATAGGCAAGAAAAGGTTAGGTATCAGGAGAAGAATGTTATACCAATGAGTAGTAGTGCTACTGGAAGTGGTAGGGATTGTGATGATGCAAGCGTGAACCAGGATGGTATTGGAGCCTTTGACTTTGCAGGGAACGCCATGGAACTTGATTCCATTTCCATGAATGTTGATTCAGGTTATAACTTTCCTGATAGAGACCAACCTGGAGAGGGTATGAATAATGAAGTCATTGTTCTAACTGATTCTGATGACGACAATGATGTAGTAATCACTCCTGGACCTGCATACAGTGGTTGTCGAACAGATGGTGGGGTGAATTTTCCACTGAACAACCCTCCTGGAATAATTAACTCATATAACGAGGACCCTCACGGCATAGCTGGGGGAAGTTCACGGTTAGGTCTTTTCAATGATGATGATGAGTTTAATACACCACTCTGGTCGTTTCCTTCTGAAACTCCAGAAGCCTCTGGGTTTCAACTGTTTGGATCTGATCCTGACGTTTCAGAAGGTTTAGTTGGTTTGCATCATCACTCTCCACTAAGCTGTGCTCCTGAAATAAATGGAGATTACACCATGGCTCCTGAGACATCAATGGCATCTGTTCCTGTGGTATTGGGCTCGGCTGGACGGTCTGAAGCAAACGATGGCCTAGTTGACAATCCTCTTGCATTTGGTAGAGACGATCCCTCACTTCAAATATTTTTGCCAACAAAACCAGATGCTTCAGCTCAGACAGGTTTTAAGAACCAAGCTGATATGTCAAATGGTGTCCGCAGTGAAGACTGGATCTCGCTTAGGCTAGGCGATAGCGCCCCAGGGAATCACGAAGAGCCTGCAAACGGGCTTAACTCGAGCCAGCTGATGTCTTCAAGGGAAGGTTCCTTAGATACTACTACAGAGACTGGTTCGTTCCCTAACTAAGTATATGTTTTCAGTAAAACATTGAAAGGACCATATAAATGTGGATCCTGTTCGTGAATGTTGCATTACATTTTTCTTCACTTTACTAAGCTGTTGGGTCTTGTAAACAACAGTTGAAGAAGAAAGATGTGTTTTAGTTTCTAAATGTTGCTTTTACTTTTTCTTTCAACGATACTTCTTTATAATTCATAGCTACACTTACTGACTATAACTACGTATTTGCAGCGTCGTTGCTTCTGGGTATGAATGACAGTAGACAAGACAAGGCGAAGAAGCAAAGATCAGATTTTTCATTCTCAGTTCCTCGCGGGAAGCGTTCTGTAAGATCTCGGATGTTCCTCTCCATTGACTCGGATTCTGAGTGATAATTACTTCCTGTTTTGTTCTGTTCTGTTCTGTTCTGTTCTGTTCTATCTCTCTCGGGATGATTCGGTGTTCCTTCTGATTCTTAACGTTATGCACAGAACAAAGACCAGGATCATCAGAGAGCACACCGGAGTTTGCCAAGATTTGCTTGAAGTTTCTGTGCAGGCAAAGAATCGAACCGGTATTGATTTTTTTGCGCTTGTATGATGTTGTTGACTCTCCTTCAATATCGATTCAGAATCTTGGGACGTGTCTTGCTACTCTGCAGGATGTATTTTGCAAAGGCTGCTTTAGTTTACATTGATAGGCAGAAGAAGTTGGCACTGGATGGTTCTGGTTTAATTGGTAGTTTGTATACTCGAATAGGTTTTTTTAATGTTTTTTGTGGACGATGATAAAATTACTCGGAAGCCAGGAGCCATAGAGAGATATAGCTTTGTAAATTATGGGCTCCAATTTTCATTTATTAATTATATACAAAAATATTGAGCTCTTCTCCTCCTCCATTGTCACCGACACTTCTATATCTGAAATAATCGTTTGTTTGCAACTTTTAATTTTAATTTTAGTTAAGTAAATTTGTAATACAATAAAATTCTAAGAAAGACATAAGCTTCTTATATTGCATGCAAAATTAGTTAGTATTCAAAAAAAGATCTAAACATAGGCTAATGTTTATGTACAAAGATGACGTTGTTCGTCGTACGTTTGTTTAGTCGCATGATTATTTTATGGGTCAATGTTGGAGACTATTTTTCAAGCACATCATGATTGGTCTGGATGGATGCCTGAATATTATCCCAACATGTGTAGTAACTAAATTATTTCAAATAAATGCTTAATAAAAAGTTACAAACCATTAGGCCATAACTCATGGTCTAGTGACTTCAATTTTTTCGATTACATTTATTTTTAGGAAAATCTTTGATAAGATTAATATTATACAAATCTGAAAATATATTCATTTATTTAAGACTACTTAGAAAATGTTATTTGAAGAGAGTAAAAATGATAATTCAATTATGTATATATATTGGTCTACTTTTAACCTTTTGTAGTTATTATCTATAATATATCTTAAAATTTTCTTTAAAGTATGCATTTATTATAGCAAGAATAAAAACTAATACTTAATTTTTAATCGGTTAAAATTTGGATCACATTGAAAATTTTATATTTCCTTAATATTTTCGACACATCAGATATTATACCTATTGAAAATTTTAGAAAATATTTAGTGAATTAGAATTTTTAGATATTTAGTTCAATAACATATTTCCAAAATTTTGAAAAATCTATTTTATTATAAATAGATTTCCCATAATATTTATAGCTCTTAAATCATTATAATTTTTTTTTGTTTTTAAATCACTATTTTGACCCAAAAAAAATTCTAAAACCAATTGTACCTTAAAATAAAAATTTAATAATTTAGTCAATATTGAATTTTATATGCTTAATCAACTATCCATATAGTTATTTGAAGATCTCGAGACTTGGCCGGTATTCTATCTAGCTTACTAGATACTAGTGACTACTATGAAAATATTCTTACACTAATTTTATGCATATTTTATAATTAGTATTTCACTATTTTTGGATGCCATTCACTTTGTACAAAGATCAGTTGGATATTTTTAGATTAATTGCCAGACATTAATAATTTGTGTGATTTAAAAGAATCTGGCTACAACAAATAGCAATTCAAATATGTTTTTGAATGCATAGAATGACTCATTATGAACTAGACATGAGAGCTATGAATATCAATTAAAACAAAATGTCACAATTTCTTTCTTAAATTTGTCACTATCAGTAATGTAACGGCATTTCCGTTGCTAATTTGCAACTAAAAATTTGATTAAATACAAACAATGAATTTGACACAATCGCATAACCGTCGAAACAAAAATAACTTTACACAGTATAATATCATGGTATCTGTTTTCATGAATTCACTTTTTCTATTTAACGCTTGAGTAACTTAAGTTTTCCGTATTCATATAAAAACATTATATAGTGAAAATTTTATGATCCTAAAAATAATATATCAAACAAATATTTATTTATTGAGAACACAACAAAATAAGTAATCGTCATGCCATAAGTAGCATAGAAACGTAAACGGATAAGCAGAAAAGAAATATGTAGAAACGCAAAAAAAAGTTTTTTCTAAATATTAAGAATTTGGTACGTGTTGGAAACCCGAACACCTAAACACACACAACAAACCCATATTTAAATGAAATATTTGAAACAACATAAATATATATATATATATATATTAAGTACTTTAATTAGAGAAAAATATCATAAGCATCAAAATCAAAGATTTAATCAACATCTTCATTTGTATTTTTAAATATTTTAATTTTATTAATTTAAGAAGTATGAGATATTTTATGTTCTTCAAATTATAGGATGTTTTAAAGTAAAAATAATAATAATAATCATATATATATATATATATGTCATGTTTCTAAATTATACTTAATAAATTTCCAAATAATAAACATAATTTTTAATTTTTAATTTCTCCAAAAGTTAAAAAAATGATAAATACCAAAAATCGAAGCTTAACTTTCCGGTTTAAAATTTTTCAACAAATACAAAAAATAAATTGTCAATGGATACGAAATTTGTTTTCAGTTTCAGGCACTAACATGCTGAAAATACTACACTCTTATTAGATCATCTCTAACTCTACTTCATATTCATTTTCAAATTTTTTTTTGGGGGTCAAAACTTCACTAACTCAATTCCATTTCTAGTTTTCAAATAAAAAATTTATTTTATATTTGGAGTTTTTTTATCTCCAATATACTCTAAAAATAAAAATCTCTATTTTGGAGTTGGAAATGAAACTGGATTAGAGAAAAATCTTACTCTAAAATAGAATTACTCTATTTTAAAATAAAAATAGAAATATGGGTTGGAAATATCCTTAGTGATTTTTGACACGCCGCCATATGTGTTGCTATATATCAATATCTTTCTATTGTTAATTTTATTAGATATGCAAAGATCACAAATAATTAAAGGTGCATCTTTCTGGCAGATTTTGATACATTGTAACAATGAAAATGACAGTCTTATAGTCAAATTAGTATGAATTGCATTCCTTGTATTGATATAATATGATGATTATGAAATGTGACAAAATTGGTAAAACTAAAATTCAAACATAAAATACAGAAAATTAAAGTTGAATTCACTCTTAGACAATTTGAAACACCAACAGTTGGGAATGCAATATTCTGCTATAAATAGATGAACATTTTTATTCTGCAAAACATCAATCAAAATATTATCTTCTGAAATATCACTGAAAAAATGGTGAAGAAAAGTAAAGGTCGTCAAAAGGTAGAGATGGTGAAGATGAAAAATGAAAGTAACCTCCAGGTTACATTTTCGAAAAGAAGATCGGGACTTTTTAAGAAAGCTAGTGAGCTTTGTACACTTTGTGATGCGCAAGTCGCCATAATTGTATTCTCTCCTGGTCGAAAAGTATTTTCTTTTGGCCATCCAAATGTTGAATCTATAATTGATAGATTCTTAAACAATAACCCTCCACCCCCTCCTCACCATCAGAACAACATGCAACTTAGTGAATCCCGTCGAAATTCCACCGTTCGAGATCTGAATATTCATCTTACTCAGGTGATCTATCTTCTTAAAAACATATAACTTGAAACAAATTATTATGTTTGATACTGATTCACATGTTTTTATTTCAATTTATTTTGCTTATGTACACATACTATAGATTTTTCTCTACAATTAGAATATATTTATATACTCTTAATATGTCAGATAAAAAATTCAATGAATTATTTGGTCTAACAATGTCGCCGGAAGCCAAACTTAGGACTCTTTTTTCTTTCTTTTTTTTGTGCAACACTTAGGACTTTGAAAACACTACTTTTTGGGTGGCTAACGCCAGTTGATATCTGTAGGTGTGTGACGAACTGGAAATGGAGAAAAAGAAGCATGAAGACGTGAAGAAAATAAGAGAAAATACTAAATCTCTTGGGCATTGGTGGGAAGATCCCATTGAAGGACTTGGTTTACCTAAACTCGAAGAATTCAAAGGTAAACTTGAAAATTTTAAGCATGCAGTTTCACTCCAAGCCTCCAAATTGTGTCAAGAAACTGTTCCAACCTTCTATATGGGAGGTTCAAGCAATGCTGCTGCTTTTGGGAATGATGAGGCAAGTCAAAGAAGAATGGTGGACCTGAATGCCTTCAACTACAACCAGAACTCTATTTTCCCTAATCATGCATTTCCTTTTGGTCATGGTAACATTACTCAGGGATTTGCTCCAGGATACAACATGAACTACAGGCCAGAGTTTAATCCAAACCAAAACCAACACCAACACCATGTTTTCAAGAGAGAAGACATCTCCGAGTATGAGCATCGTCATGGTCATCCTTCTCACTCTCGATCTGGTTACTATTAATCCTTTGTCATGTGTTCCCATCTAAGTCTCTCTACGCAGAAAGCGTGTTTTTAGGTGTTGTTATCTTTGTTTCTTCTTATTATGTTGTCTTGTCTTGTGTTTTCTGTTGTTTTTGTTTCTTTGTTTAAGTACTATGTTGTGTTGTTTCTTTTCACAGTTATGTTGTTGTTCAATTCTTAAATTATTAAAAAAAAAAATTAGCATTGTTAAAATGTCCATGATTTTATCAACTACAAAAGCACATACATCCCACATATTTTGGAACATTGTAACAAATGAAATGACAACATCAAATTTATTTTTTCCTTTATGCATACTTTACATTTTAACCAAAAAAAAAAAAAATTCATACCTTATACAGTATTGATAAAATACAAAGATTCTAACATATTCCTAAAATGATAACAATTAAATTCTAATATAGAAAAAATAAAATAGAGTTGAACTTCAGTTTCTATAAAAAGATAATTGAATTAACGTCAAATTTTAATTTTAAAACCAATATATATAATGGTATTGATTCCTCACAGTAGAATGTCAATCCATTCTTTTTAAATTATAAGATTTGTAGAAGTGAATATCGTAGTTTGTAATAAATATTGAGATAAATATGAAAGTAATTTTTTTAAGTAAAGTTACATAACAATTAATCAACTATTTGGCTATTTTCACTAAAAATAAATAAAATATTTGAATGCATAAATTAATTTAAAATCTGTTAATAATACAGAAATTAACAAATGGAATTGACTTTTCTTTACCAGAAAAAATAAAAAAAAAATCTCCAAGAAATTATCGAAGAAGACTTAATCCAAATGTGAAAATAATAATTGTTTTTTGTAAATGTTGAAATCCAATGTACCGCCTCAACCGCAAATTAAGAACCTCAATCCAGAATCATCCAACACATACCATAAACTCACAATTCTCTTGAGTAAAACGATACAAATCCATGGAAACCAGAAGAAGCACAAACAAACAAAGAGACAGATCCAAAGACAAAGAAGTTGAAGTTTTCTTTTACGTCTTTTCCAAGGCAAAACACACTTCAAAACACAGAAGGACAGAAAGGTTCTTTCAGGTTTATTTTATATCAAACTCTAGTGACCGTTGGAGAAGAATCAGGTTGGCTCACAGAAGATGACTTCGAAGCTTCCATCATAAGAGCAGCTTGTTCTAAACAACTCTTGTTATCATCATTCGCATTCTCCACCTCCTCTTTAGTGTACAAGTGTATCTTCCACACCACATTGCAGAAATCACTGTCCATAGTCAATTTCAAGTTAGCAGCTTAAGAAGTTATCATTGAGAGCTTTAGAAGATATCAGAAAAAACTTACTGCCATGGATCATCACCAACAACCATCATATCATTCTCACTATCAGTGTATAAAATCCTCCAACCTTTTTCAGGATCCCTTAGAAGCCCTTCCATGTTAAAAAGCCGTTCTAGCTCAGTAAGGAGATCATCATATCCGTTTAGTCGTGATAAATCAATAGCTCTCCCCACTTGGCTTCCTTGCTTGTGAACCTTTTTCATAACAAATCAACACAAGAACTGATTAGTAGAGAATCTAGAAATGCTGCTCCAACAAGCCAAATAGATGCTAAACCTTTGTACAGATCCTTTTGCTCGAGCTTTGTTGGTTAAATGCAAGTTTCTCCACAGGTAAAGAAAAACCGAAAAGTTTACATCCTGATGAAGCATTCATATTAAAGTCACCACCACCTTTCTGTTTTCCAATCTTGAATGGCAAATCAGCTGTAACATTATTAGGTAGGCCACCTTCTTTTTGTGCATCAAACTTTCTAGTCTCTCCACCAAAGTTCATCACACGAGAGCCCGAAGATGTGTCTACCGCATTGTACGGATTCTGATATGGGACATGACTGCTCCTAATCCCATGTAAAGCTAACGGATAGAAACTTGAGTTGTTGTTAGCTTGATAACCAAAGGGATTATCAGTATATCCAATATTAGCTTTTCCTGAAGCAGTGAAACCAGCAAATTGTGGGAAAGATTTAAGCGAGCAAATTTCTTGACCTTGCAAGACCCTTGGAAACCTATCCAGGTCCATAGCACGAGAACAGGCTGTAGCATCTACAAACTCACCAAATGGATCTTTCACTCTACTTGACAAAAGAACTGGATTTGCATGAGACTGCATCGCAAAATCCATGATCCGGCGGTTCATAACATCAAATCCCTGTGAGGAGGAGGGTGATGATGCAGAACCTATATTTTCTTGACCTTGCAAGACCTTAGAGGGTCGTCTTACTGACTCCTCAAAGTCCAAAAAACCACCCCTTTCTGCTGCAAACCAAGAACACTAATCAATACTCTACTGAAGAAAGATGACAACACTAATCAATAAATTTACCGGTTATGGGGTTTCCAGGTGGAGCAGTATCCAGTAGACCTGCCCAAGGCCTTTTAGGCCTTGGAGATGACTGAATGCTTAAGTGTGGGAGAGACACAGAGGGATCAATCTCCCAAGGGGAGACTCTTTCTTGATGATCACTCACAAAAGACTCATCCCAACGCACCAACAAGCATCTCCATTTGGAGTTTGGCCATCTATAAGGGTCCAAGTCACAGACTCCAGTGACTACACCAGCACATCTGCAAGAAAAAGGAGAATTTTAATTCTCTTCCAAGAAAGAAGCAAGAAAGCAAACAACAATACCTTCTCTCAGGAGAATCTTCCATTTCAAATCGCATTCTGAATCTTGTGCCAATGCAAATAGGATTCCTGATGCTTGTCAAATACTTCTCATAAGGAATCACAAACTCAGCGTGTGTTGCACTGTATACAATGAACCCATAAGTCAACAATATAGTTAAGAATCATTTACAAATGGCAGTTTTTTTTCATTTTAATTTTTTACCGTGGACTGTAAAACACATGAAACATGGTTTTTGTAGATAGAGCATTAGCCACAAGAGACAGAATGTTGGAAAATGAATTCTTCTCAATGATTGAATCAGGAAGTCCATTTCTTGGCCGTGCTGCTCTTCTGATTCCTAATCTCAGCTCTCCATCTTCATCTCTATAAACGCAAATATTAGTAACATTTTCGGATCAAGAGCTTCAAACCACCAAGAGTATATGTTTACCTCAGGAAGAGAACTGCATCACCAGAGACAAGATTCTTTTGACTGACAAATAAACTCCAACCAGTTGTGAGCAGATGCCTCCTTGGTTGACCTATATATTACAGAACTAAGCATTTTGGTTTCACTGACACAAAAAAAGAACAATAACAAAACTCAACACGAGTCACCTCTATAGATATGCCGAAACTTCCACTCTACTCCATGGAGGTCTTTTGCAATGAGTTCTTGAGATGGCCTTTGTTGTTTGTAATCCTAACATCAGTGAAAAAGTCAAGGCTTTATAACAATATAGGTAAAGCCTCTCTCATCTAGAAAAAAAAAATGAAGTCTAGAAAGAACCATACAAGAGGAGCAAAACAATCTTCAGCTGCTCTTCTAGGTACAGAGAAGCCTCCATGTGTGCTTGTGTCAGAAGCTGTTAAGGTTTTGCAGAACATATGAGGTGTTCTTTTGACTGATGAGCTTCCGTTCCTCTCTTCTTCCCCTCCTAACTCCTTTACCTCTTTCCCCTCCCCATTTATCATCGAAAACTATAAACACCCAAACATATTAACATCACTAAGATTATAAATACAACTTCAAGAAGTCCAATTTCAAATCTCTATGATCCTCTTTAAACTAATGATGAGTAAAAAGAGTACCTCTTGCAGTGGAAGTAGAGTGACTTGAGTGTAGACCTCATCAGTTTCTTTATTAGCCTTTTGTTGTTACCCACAAAAAAAGGAATCAAATTTAGAGGAAAAAAACAAACTTGTTCTAAGAATGATAAAGAGGACACAAAAGGAATGTAAATGATACAGAAAGAGACTTACAAGCAAGTGGACATTAACAACTCTGCAGAAGATTTGAGGATTGAGATCAAATTTGGGGAATTGAAGAGGAGGAGAAGAATATGAAACCATAGCATCTTGCTCCAAATGACCTTGTGGGAAATACACAACTACATTGCCTTTCTTTGGAAGAGAAGTGAGAGGACCAGCACAAGCATGCCATAGCTCAGAGTAAATGGAAGTTGCAGAAGCTGTAGTGGATGATGATGATGATGATGATCCGGATGAGCATGAAGATGAAGAAGACGGTGAAATTCCAAGCCTAACTTTCTCAATCACAGCTTCTCTAACTCTTCCATTATCATTATCTTCCTCTTCCACCTCCGCAATTTCAGTATTCAAGTCAAATTCCATTGAAAAGCTTGTTTTAGCAGCAAAGAGAATAACAAATTAAAAACACAAAGTTTCTATTTTTAATCAAATTACAACAAAACAAGTGAAACCCATCAAAGGAAAAGTTTTCAAAATTCGTGATTTGAAGTGATAGAATATCTCTTTTTTCACAAAGAAGAAGCAAAGTTATAATTTGCTATTATTGGGGAAGATGATAAATAAGAGAAAAGAGGATGAGGGAGGAATCAAGTGAGAAGAAGAGTTTCAAAGTATGATTCTTCTTCCTCCATTAGCAGGTACTGAGAAAAGGGAGCAGAAAGAACAGACATACATCAAATTTTGCAGATTTATGTAACAAATAATTATATTTGTTTATATATTAAAGAGTAAAATAGCTAAAAAGGCCAATTTGGTGGAGAGAAAGAGAGAGAGAGAGATAAGCGGGGGAGACAAAGCCAAGACAGAACAGAACCCACACCTTCTTCACTCTCTTTCGCCTTCTTCTTCTTTTTCCTTCTTTTTTTTTTTTTTTTTTTTTGTTTTCCCAACAAAAGTTATATTTACATAACCAAATAAATAAATAAATAACTATACATTTATCATATACACACGTTTGCATAATTTTCATTTTTGACACGTATGCTATGTTGAAGTTTTATTAGGTACGGGTAAATAAGTTTGAGACCAACTTAACGCCTAATTCAATTAATTTATTTTATTAGGTGCGTGCTTCTTTGGTAGGTTTGTGAGTGGAGCTTTCTTTAAAATAATGGATTATCTGAATTTTATTTGGGTTTATGACGTAATTTATGTTGGGTTTTTACTTCATCACCAATTGTATGTCCAATAGATTTTTTTCTAATGACATTTGACCGACAAAAAAGAAAAAGAAAAAGAAAAATAAAAATAATTAGTCGTCTATATTTTTTGTTTTCTTCAGGTTTTGTTTGAATGTATTAATCAGCTATCTGATAGTTTAGTTTATTTAAGTGCATGTTTAAATGGTTATCATTTTCCAACAAATTCCATCAAACTTGAAAGAATATGCATTGATTTGACTATGATATTACGAAATAACGTAAACTATTATTTCATTCACACCGTCATTTTCTTAACTTAGTTATGAGGAATAAAAACCACAAATTGATTATCTTTTTTCTTTGTACGTACACTCTTACAAAGGAAACAGTATCTCTTTGGAATCTTTCTTTTTTGATGTTATGTGTATTATTTATTCGAATTTTGTTTGATCAGCTTTTCTTGTTTTCTCTCTTTTCATTGCGTTGTTAAGAGCCAACCAACCGGCTAAAGACAGAAGAGTAGGCTCCTTTCGATTTTCTAACAAAAGCACTTTTTCTCTCTCTTTTTCTGGAATAAATTATATCAAAACCAGCATTAGTTTGGTATTGATAAACTATAGTAGTATTGTATTTTAAAACCATATCTATAAAAACAAAATTTCCGTTATAGTAGTAAATAAAATCACACCGACTGATCATTCAGAAATATCTACTTATATCTCATACTGTGCAACTATTTATTGGGAGGATAACAAATATAACTGAATATCAACAGAAAAAAGGGAAAAAATTTGGAATATGTTTGTGTAGGGTTAATTTTTGGGTCAAATTTAAGGATAATCTAACTGAGAATTTATCGTGATTAGTTATTTGGAAAATATCAAAATTCATGTAAGCCATTTTGGATGAACTTTTGCTTATTTTTATGTGAGAATTTCATATAGGCTAAATCAAGCAAATAATTAAACTTATGTAAATGACCATGCAATCTTCAAATAAATTTACCAAAAATACATAAATTATATTTGATCGTGACATGATAGAAAACATAACATGTTTATTTGCTCATATGGTTTATTATTTAACTATTATTTATTAATCATTTATCTTTGATGTGCCGTTTATAGGTTACGTTGCGCATTCAAAAAACAGTATCTGATTTGATCTGATGTTGCGTTACTAGCATGGTTTTTACTAATTGGCAGAACTGATTTGGTCACAACATAAACAATTTGACTATTCTTTTCACATTCTGCAACTTACTGTTATATTAAATTTTTATGTTTATAGTGAATATACCATTTCAATGGAGAGGGGAAAAACAAACAAAAAGGATGATGGGATGGAAGAAGGAGAAAAAGAATGAGTCTCTTCTGAGTTTTGGAGTGACTGAGTCCCAACAACTAACAAAGACCCCCCTTGATATTTGCTGCCCCTTTGGCCCCACTTTTTTATTTTTTATAATTCCTTTTACATTTTCTTGGCTATTCCTTCTAAATTTAGCTTAGTATCCTCTCTTTTTCTCTTTAGTACTTAATTAATATTCAATTCTGATTAGAAATATGTATGTTATTTATTCTAATATTGCACCACATGTCGAAACGTGTAATCCCTTCATCTTAATGATACGATTACCATATTCTTTTGTCTGCTGATCATGACTTTCTAGTCAAAGATTAATCTTTTTTTATTATAAGAAAGAATGGATCGTATCTTTTTCATGTTTCTTTCCTAACTAAACTAATTTTCTAAACTATGAATTATATATATATATATATATATTAATTTATCTTCCTCCAAATTGATTAAATGTATTTTGCCTTGTCACTCAAAAATCTGACTAAGATTGTTTTCCATAATTTTCCATAAATAGACACAATTATATTGAAATTCTAGTTTTAGTAAACAAATCTTCATATTTTTGCTTCTATATATATATATATATTCAAGTTTATGGTTAAGAATTCAGTTTATTTAGTTAAAACAAACTTTCTTACCATTTTACTTTTTCAAATATGTCAGAAATTTGTGACTAAATATAATTTATTTTGATACGTACGTGTTGCAATTTTGTAAATTATAAATCTAACACATTTCATATTTTTTTATAAAATTCATACAATTGTAAACAATAAGATGACATAACAATAATGCACATTCGAATTATATAATAAGATGACATAACAATAATGCTCATTTGAAAGAAACAAATACTTTATTATGTGCCACAAATAGAGATTGTTTTATTGAAAAAATGAAAAACAAAACATTATGTTTTGGCAGAGGAAAAAAAGAAGAAAAGAGGAGGTGGATAATTAGGAGACGTCGTGTCAAAAAAAATTGTCGCGAGAAAACGACAAAGCAACGCAATGACTTTATTAAAGTCACAAGTGACTGTATCATACGATTAAAGACACTCCTCTGAGAGCCCCTCTCTCTTCTCTCATTTTTATTTTTCTTTGTAATAAATACTACTACTATTATTACTTTTCCCTGTTACATGTTTGTAGTTAATTGCAGTTCCGCAATAATCACAACAAATAAATATCTTTGATTTCACTATAGGTAAAAATGTAGTTGATTAATTTTTAAAATTAAGAAATTTATTTAATTTTATATAGAGCTTGTGTATTTAATTTTTTTAGCTATAACATTCTTTAAAATTTAGTGAACATGTATAGTTAGGAATAAAATGATTAAAAAATTTCACATTTTAACAATAATAGATATTAATACAACTATCAAATTAATATAACTAAATTTTTTGAATAACAACAGATTTAAAATAAAACAAATTAAATCATCAGAGCAACAACCAATTCTTACAATTGACCTATTTAAGGATCGGTTGGTCTAGACAACTAAAATTTAACTATTTAACTATATGTGTTTTGCAAATGTGTTCCAACCTATGCTTAACTGCTTGTTGTCCTTTTGTGCCGTGGTGTTGTTTATTGGAGAACAAAGACTGCTCATTTTGAGGTGGAAAGCATCAAAACTTAAATTCGAGTTTTACTAAGAATATGTCTAACCCTAGTCCAAATTACATTCCAAACTCCATTTTAGAAAAGATTTTGTTTTTAGCTTTTATAAAATAGTATTATATTATTATGAGTATAAATTTATAAAACACATCCGTTAACCCAAAAGGAAAACAAAAATTATAAACCACATTAGTTCGTATAGGGGATCTTCACTTGTAGAGAGTTCGTGTTGGACTTGGCTATGTTGACTGATCTTGTGGCAAAAATCTAATTTACGGGAGTAAAACTAAGGGAAAAACAGGTTCATATATCAACTTGTGATAAGGAAAGTGGGTCCATCAAAAAAGAATTGTAGAGACAAATGGTATCCCATAAGAAGAAAGCAATTTGTCAAATTGGAGCCTACGTTAAAGTTGGGTCCTATTTTTTTTTTTCTTTGATAAAGGTGGATTGATTGAAGCTTAATAAATCTTAAGTCGTACTTGGCAAACCCAACTCTCATCTTTTGTTCGTGCAAACTGCAAACCAAACTCTATATCCTTAATTCCTCGTTATAAATCATATATAAGAAGAAGCCTTGTAACAAACAAAAAAAATCATATATAAGAATAAAAACTCTCTATAGCTAGATATTTTTCATAGTATAGATGCTCCTATTTTACCAAAAAGATTATATAGATCAAAAACCAAATTCTGTTTTGTCTTGGAGTTGAGGCGAATGTGATATTTGTTCTCGTGATGTCATCTTATTATTTTTACAATTATTACAACCTTGTAGAATTGTCATTTATCTCGAACTATAGCATTGGGATTTTGATCCTTTTGTCTCTTTAATGCCAACATCAACATGTCGTAGCCTTTTAACACTTTTGATATACCATGTCTTAGATCGCCTTCTTGTAGTTGTTTGACTCCATATCTATATGAGATATCCGAAAGAAAATAAACATACATATACAAAGCTTATTCACAATGTAGATGTTATACTGATTTGTGTTGTTTCTTTCAGTTAATCGCTAGTTAAAAGACTGAAAGTGTGATTAACCTGTGGTCTCTCGTAACTAATATACATGGAGTTAGTCACACTCACACATAATTAATATACATGGAATTGCGTAAATTTTACACTATTAAAACTGAACTATAAATGTGAGAAATCTTGTACCCAAACATTATTTATTTTATTCTTAAATTTAAATACTAAATACTTATTAATATATCCAATCATTAAATTCTATATTTTTTTCTTTTTAAATAAATATTAAATTAATTAGCTACAATTATTTTCTTATCTAATATTACTATTAAATAGTATGAGTTATTATTTTCCTATCATTTTTGTTTGATTTTATCTCACATTATTTTGAATAATTATATAATCAATACAATTAATAAAATTTTAGATTTGTATATTGTGATTCGAATTTTTATAAATGGACATATATTATTCAATCAATAAAAAATAGTGTATGTTCAACGTTCCATATCAGTAAAAATGCTAAATATATTATGATCCCCAATATAGATACAACTAAATCCGACATAGGGTTTTGTTAACTGCAAATTAATAATTCGGTCAGTAAACAACCAAATTTTAATTAAAATATGTAAATTATATAGAAAAATTAAAAATTGTGTATAGTTAATGAAAATAATATATAATGTATTTGAAAATATAAAGAATTTTATGAATAGAATATTTACGAAAAAGAGAATACTAAAATTATTTCTATTTAATATTGTTTAATTATTTTAAATTTATTTAAATGACATAAATAATCAAACTTTGGGGGCAACTTGCTATCATGTGGATATAGTGTAACACATTTGGACATAAAAACTACTTATAAAAATTTAAAATAAAAATATAAATTAACTAACCAACAAGACTAACACTTTATAATTTAATGATGTTAAAAATTACATATAAATAAAAAAAACTTATATAAACAAAACGAACAAAATCTAAAAAATAAAAATTATCTGGAAAACTAAATAAAAAATATTTTAAAATAAAATATAAATATTTATTACAACTCTAGTTAATTATCAAAATGCCCAATCTCTCATGGGCCTACTATTCTTACTGGGCTATTTGTGGACTTTGGGAATAATTCCCATATGTTGTTCAATTTTTATTTTTAATATTTACAGAAAACAATTTGTTTTTAAAAAATTAGTATCAACTGTCAAGATATATTCTTATAACGATTTTTGTTGTATAAAATATTTTGACTATTTCAATTAGTGTTTACATTTGGATAATAAGAAGATTCTAAAGATATGATACATGTAAATGGTAACTATAATACATAGTATTGACGTTTGTATGTAGTAGATACATGTTTTATCTGTTGTAAAATTTGTGATATCATAATGAAAAATGGCTAATCACTTAATCAGATTCAATTATTATCACACCAACTTGAAAGATGTAAGTAGGAATCTTCACAAAGAAGAATGCTTTCCCAGATGTTAGTTTTAAATACCGTAACTCTATTTTCAAAATAAGCAAATTTTGGAATTAATTTGCATGTGCCACAGATCATGAACTGAGTAGACTAGTTTTGTTCATATATAAAGAAAAAAACCAACATTGACTAATGTCAAATCGGTAAAACATGTTTTATTCAACGTTTAGCGATTTACATGGATCTCATCGAAAACAAAACCAAAAACCAAAATACAAAAAAAAAGACTAAAAAGCCCAGCGATCCAACTTACGAAGGATGAGATCCAAATCAAGATCAGGATCAGGATCCGGATCTAAGATTGGGATCCGGATTTGTGGAGGTAGAGTTTTCCGAAGACGTGAAGAGCGGTGACGAAGCCGATGAAACAGAGGCTCATGATGAGAACGACGGTAGGTGAGATCTTCAATCCAGGAGCTTCATCTGTGTAAAATCTCAGCATGTTGCTCGGTCCTGATCCACCTGCCGATCCGCCGCCTGACGATACGCTTCCACCGCCACCGAGTCTACGGCGACGCATGCCGGCTGTAGCTGCGGCGGATCCACGAGGAGCGGCCAGACCGGGCCGAGCGGTTGAGGAAGCCGTGGAGGTTGATTGTTGCGACTGGGAAGAGCCTCTCGCCATTGTTGTACGGTTAAGGGAAACTACAAAGCGAAAAAGGAAAGAGATGAGATGATATGAAAATGGCGAAGAAAGGATAAAATTGTAAATAAAGTCAAATCTGGGGGGAATTTAGGAGTATTATAATAAATAATGTTGATGATCAGGAAGAGACGTGGCGTTCTAATTGAAACTTAAAATCCTCCAACGACTTTTTTGTTTTATCGTTAGTTATAGTAAAAAGTAAAAACCGTACAAAGTAAAAGAAAAATCCACATGTTTTTCTTCGTAATCAGATAACTGAGAATTAGAGGTGTTAATATGGCCCAAAAGGCCTAAGTCCTGTGAGCCCGTCTTGATTTTTAATTTCTGCAGATTGTAAATCTTTAGTCCTGATGACAATATACTTAAAATGATGTCGTTTTCATTCAAGATAGATTCTATTATGGGCTTCATATTTGGGCTTCGTTTGATTCCTTTCTAGATGGAGTTTTTCTTGGGACAGTTATTTTAATTTCTTCAAAACCTTTATCAAAACTCAAAAGAAAAGACTCGCATGAAATAAAGTTGTAGAAGCGTTGACTCAACTTGACACCGCAGATAAGGGCTTGATAAAATGTAAATCCGGTGGTATACTATAGAAATAAATCGTTGATTCCAAGAATATACAAAAAGATTATATTTTTGTGGGCAAGTAAACGTAAAAACCCAACATAAACATGACTCTTGACCATCGAAGTACGTCGTAAGCCACCCTAAGCTACATTTTAAAGCTAATATTTTGTTTCCTTCAATAATTATTTAAAACATAGATAAAACATAAGTAAAATATCAATAAAACATAAGGCAAAGTAAAAGTAAAATATAAATAAAACATAAGCAAAGTAAAAGTAAAATATAAGCAAAACATAAATAAAAAATTAAGACACAAAATTTAAGGTTCATGGAAAATTATTGATCATAAGAAGTTCTTATCTCTCTCTCTATATATAGTGCTAGTGTTATGTAACCAAAACCAAAACCCTAACTTCTTTTAGGTTCTTTCACATAGTGAGATTATTTTAAAAATAGACAAAATTCATAAAAGAGCTTGTCATTATAATTTGGTGGAATCATATTGTTATATACTTCTTTGGATTTGTTATGTGAATGGTTGGATATAGATGATGGGAACTGGTGGTTAGATATTGGCCAATCATTCGTAGGTTATTGACCGGCGAAGCTGTTTACACATCTTGACGGCCCAATAAAGTTGGTGCAGTGCGGCGGCAAGGTTGTGAGAAAACACATCTACGATTAGCATACAACCACACAAATGAGTTCGGGCATTTTGCGGAAGAAGGTTTTGGAACAGCTAGTTTCTTCCATTACCTCAAAATTATCTACTACATTTACCATAACATGCCTTAAAAGTTGTTATGCCATGGAATAATATGAAACTTCTGTAAAACTTATTTTCAAAGTTGAGAAAAACATGCTTCTTACAACATCAAGATATCACTATATTCCATATATAGGAAAAGCTCATGTCCTAAAACATAGGTTCAACAACTTACAAACTAAAGATCCTAAAATTAATAATTTATTTTAATTGAAAGAAAAACATAAAATATGTCTCTTGACAAGTTCAAAAATAAGGGATTAGTTTCAATAAATTATACAAACATCTGTAAATACTTAGGTTATTATAAATCTCATGATGTATACTCAGTACAGCATCTTTAATATGCCTCTGTAATCTGTATCTCTATGCGTATAATACAGTATACGTATATATATATATATATATATAGGTTAATAATGTACTTGTGGCGTAATTATATAATGATGATTTGCAATTTTGCATACCCCATCAAACTTCAGTGTTTGCTGTAAAGACAATCTCCTTTTCTTCGTTTTCTGTTTTCGTTTCAAAATATTTCGTTTGTATCCTTTATCTGTTGATGTCATCTCCATATTATCCTGTTTGTTTATTTGTCTTTCCTTCCTCATTTTTATTGTACTATTTTTGAAATAGCACACTAAAGCATTTCATTAAAAAGTGTTTAACAATATCCAAAAATAATTGTTAGTGATAAATGGTATACTATTATTTTATGCTTTAAGGCTTGAAAAAGTGAAAATGCTATTTTCACCATTCAAAATATTCATCAAATTTTCACGTTCTTAAGAAGTGATTTCACTACATACTATACTAGGGATGTGTACAGGGGAAAAGAGAGAGTAAATAATGCCGTTAGTTTACTAAGACTAGGTTTTTAACATTTTATAATTTACTTGTGTAAACTTATTTAGATTAAAAAATGTCGATGTTCAGTTATTTTACTACAGAATAACAATCCTCTTCTATTCGAATTAAAACAAAACACTCCAAGACTAAAGACCTAAATTAGAAATACTGGAACAGGGAGGGAAAGCAAATGATTATAAAATAAGAAAATAACTAAATTTATTTGAAAAATGAACTATAACTAGTTTAATTAAACAGAAGTGGTATGCTCTGTTAGTCTATGAAAAAGGATATAGTTAAATTTCTCTTTTTAAAGTGGATGTGATGTCACTTGTCTCAGTGGTAAATGATTTGGCTGAACTTTGATTAGCATGATCAAATTTAAAAGTTTCATTTTCATCATGATCAAAATAGATCATATTACAACAACGAGGCAAGCTAGTAATTGTCTATAAGACCCGTCTGGAATTCGTATCCTTCTGGCTTTTTTTATATATACATAGAAGCCAAAATATAGATGGCTAATATTTTGGCAAAAATTAAAAAATAAGCAAGGGTTGATGTACTCCTTTTATAAGAAAATGGAATGTAAGCCATGTGTTTGCTGGAAAAAGGTGATATGGTCTTAATATTTAGTCAACTTTTAGACAGCACGAAAGGTCAAACGTTTAAACTTGTTCACATCTCATGCATATACAAACTACAAGGTAACAAGGTTTATGCACATTTTTTATGTGCCTACGTTCTAATAATGTCTGTATAATCATAAGTTTTTTATATAAAAGATAACCAATTTCCTTTAATTTTACTAGAAAAAAAGATATGAAAAATGACAATCCTATATTAATTTCTTAAAATGATTTGAAAATAAAATATCTTAAATTCAAAATTAAAATTGTATAGAAGTATATATGGGTTAACCTAGAATAAGAATCCAGTTTGAGTTCATAACTGGCCGACTTGTAAGAGAACAGTTGTGTCATGTGTGTAAAGGGAGATAGATTCCCTTATATCCACCTTTCTTGTTGGTGTTATCACAAGTGATCAAAACTTCACCCATCACAATCTATAAACATAAAAATACAAAAAAAAAAAAAAAAAAAAAAAAAAAACTATAATTTTCTTCCCGACGACCAAAAACTAAAAATACAAACAACTTTTCCGAAACTTCAAAAATTATCCTACTTTTCAACCCATAAAAAATATCTTGCTTTAGTTTCTTATAAGTCACAAAGCTTTACTGTAATTAGATAATCACTTACTTGTTTTATTCTTTCAATATTTCTCTCTTTCTTTGTCTTCTTGCTCTAAGATTCTTGCTTGTTTTAGTACTAACTCTAAGACAAACCAAAGAGTTTTTATTTTTTTTGTCTTCTTTACATCTAAATCAAGAACGATGATTCCACATAATCATGACCGTCTCACATTGTCTAGCTTTATCCATGACCAAGAACACATCATCCCTAATTCTGAGCCTGCTTCCACGAACACATCCAAGAGAAAGAGAAACCTCCCAGGAAATCCAGGCATGTGTGTCTATATATGTATTTTTGATTCTCGATGCGATTTTTATTTTATTTTATAAGTTTCTTGATGGATTTTCTTGAATATCAATAGCTTGTTCCAGGTCTAGACCTTTTTTCTTTTCTTGTTTCCTTCTTGATAAATGTAATATTTTCCTTGGTCCTAAAAAAAAAACAGATCCAAATGCAGAAGTGATTGCTCTATCTCCAAAATCCCTCATGGCAACAAATCGGTTCTTCTGTGAACTTTGCAACAAGGGTTTTCAGAGAGAACAGAATCTTCAGCTTCACAAAAGAGGCCACAACCTCCCATGGAAGCTGAAGCAGAGAATGAACAAGGATGATCAGATGAAGAAGACAGTTTATATTTGCCCCGTGAAGAGTTGCGTCCATCATGATCCAGCTCGAGCCCTAGGAGATCTCACTGGAATCAAGAAACATTTTAGCAGGAAACATGGAGAGAAGAAGTGGAAATGCGACAAGTGTTCCAAGAAGTATGCTGTGATATCCGATTGGAAAGCTCATAGCAAAATTTGTGGTAGCAGAGACTATAGATGTGATTGTGGCACCCTCTTCTCCAGGTCATTTTCTACTCTTTCTACGTCTCGGTCTCAAGTCTTACCATTTGCCTTTACACGTTAACTTATTGTTTGTTACTTTCGGAAAAGACATAACATTCCAAATTTCCAATATTATTATCAGATAGTTTTTTAATTCGTAAACCAAATGGAAGAATTTTTTTATTTAATCTTCAGATTTGGATTGATTTATAGTGTTTAATACAATTTTAATTGTTGACAAATATAAACGTAAACACAAACACAAATTAGTATGGAGATCTAATCAGGTGCATGTATGTTTAAGCATGAGATTACATTTGATTAATGTATATGTTAATAATGTAAACGGTGTTTAATTTTTCTTTACAAACACATGTTTCTAAAATTTAATCAAGATACCACTATCATTTACTAATATTTTTTGGCTTCTTTTTTGTCTTTTTCCATTTTTAGTATTATTGAGACACCAACATCGAGGAGAAAAAGAATGATGCATAAATAAAACATGATGTGGTCATGTCTCAATAACTTAAAGTCTTTTTTATAGAGTTACATACATATACATCTTTTTTATCGAGGAGAAAAAGAATTATGTTTCCACCTTACTAAGCATGCATTTAATAAAGAGTTACATACATATACATATACATCTTTTTTATAGTCAGTTTGCTTTTAATAAAGTTACATATATATATATATATATATACCATACAAGAAGACCCATTTTAATTTATATGCTACCCACCAAATAGCCTATATTGACATAGACATAGTTACCTTTGGTTAATTGTATCAGGAAGGACAGTTTGATCACACATAGAGCCTTCTGTGACGTCTTAGCGGAAGAAAGTGCTAAATTATTCTCAGGTCCATTACTCTTAGCGGCCAATTCGACCATCTCCACAGTCGCTAACTCCAACACTCCCACTCTTATCCAATCACAATTGGATCAATCCCTCACAGATGCGGCCAATCTTAACATCAACAACAATATACATACCACCTTCTTGGGACAAAACTTCACCAGATCCGACCCAATCCCGCAACAAGCCAATGCTTTCACGTTGTCCTCACCACCATCTGATAATCTATGGAAGTTACAAGGAGAGGAGTGTTCACACCAGTGGTTACTCAATAAATATATAAACAACAACAAAAACGTTATTCAAAAGGGGATATCCAAGAATCAAGAAGATGAGATCAAGAAAGGAAATATAGAATCCTTGTTCTCGTATAACCAAGAAGTAGGGAATCTGGCTTCATCTTCAGACACAACATTGCTTCAAAAGGAATCATCATCAAGCTCAGAAACTAGCACAATGTTTGGGCTAATGACTTCTTCCATATTCAACAATACGATGCCAAACTCCAAGTGTTTAAAGGCGAAGAATAGGGAAGAAGAGTTGACCAGAGACTTTCTTGGTGTGGGAAGTCAAGATGACCAACAACGTTTTCTTCATCATCATCACTTCCCATCAAGCGTGCCGTTTACGGTGAACCATGATATTCCCAAGTTGGCTGTAACCATTGTAGGCAGGAAAGCAGAAGCAACGGAAGACATGGCGTCAGATTCTGAAATTACTCATTTTCGTTGATGTACAAGATAAATTATACTCCTATTTCAGCAAGGTTATTTTACACAAATTAAAAAAAACACAATGATTACTTTTTTAATAATATTATTTTTTCTCACTAAAATATATTATAACAAATATAAATCAATAGTGGTATACTAAATATAATAATTTACAATCAATATTTTTTGAAATTTACAATTAATCAATAAAAATAAAAATAAAAGAGTAAAAAATCAATTATTCTGAAACAAAATAAAATACTTAAAACATCAACTATTTTGAAACAGAAGGAGTATATTGTAGCTCTATTTAAAGATTTTCCAAGCTTTCTTTAGGAAAAAAAATCCAAAAATTATTTCGAAAAGTTTACTCTCAAGACGTCTTAAAAACATTTACCAAATATTATGTCATTGGCAACACTTCAGAAACAGAGTATTTAACACCTAGTGAGGGACGAATTCAATATTCAGCCATTAAGTCGTCATCAAAACCAAACCAACCATTGTATAATACATGGTATGATCAAATTTAGAAATTGGTTTGTATTCACTACTAAATAGAAGAAGGATCAATCCTAAATATGCATGAATCCATTATATATGCAAGGGAATTATTGGAAAACGGCTTAACACTACACTAATAGTTTTAGTGGTCAACATTAATTCGCAAGGTTAATTAATCATATGGTCTCAAATTAATAATTTGAAATAATTGATTAACCTTATATTCCGACACCAAATATTTTTCCAGCCATAAGTTTATTTGGTTTATGTTTTGTGTTTAAATTTAGTTAGTGCCTTAAAAAATTATTTAGCCCAAAAAAAAAACTATAAATACTACACTTTCACGTCTTTAAAATTCAGATTATATCAAAACAACAATTTTAAATCGAAAAGATGAAACGTTTCATAGTTTTTATGTTAGTTATTGCTACGTGTGTTGGTTTGAATGAAGGTATTGTGTGTAGTAGTGATAGTCGAAATCCACGATGTGGAGGCTCTGGTTGCATCCACAACACTTTAGAATTCCGAAACCAACTCACTCCTGGCAGTATACTCAAAGTCAATTGCACATCTAACAGAAACGAAGCAAGGGGTCTCCACGAAGTGAAATTCAATCAAGCTTATGATTTTAACTTTCCCGAGAGCTCATCCAAAAGAATAGTATGGGCTTGTCACCTCAAGTATGGTCCCACAATGGAGCATTTTCAGACTATATGGAGAGCATACAGAGGAGCCTTTAGCCGTAGATGTGGTCAAGTACGTTCATGGGTTGCTAAAGTCGATGGAATTTATTTAGATAGAAATGGTGTACCACAAGGTCGCCTCCATAACTGGCTTAAATAATAGGGATGCCTTGATTTCTTCTTAAAACTAATTATATAAGATTGTGAGCTAAATAATCATTCTAATTCAGGATTATAATATCTGATAAAGATAAACTAAAATGTATTTTTTTTTATGTCTATGTATATTGTATTAATCTTTTAAAATTATATTACAGTATTATAATCTACTGTTTTTATATTTGATATGTATACTAAATTTTCTATTACCAAAAACATAATAATTTTGTTAATAACATGGGAATATAGTATTCTAAAAAGGCATTATTATTCTATTATCTATTAACAGTTAAGTGTACTTTCCAAATAAAAAAACTTCATAGTCATTTTAGTTTTTTTTTTTAAAAATTATTAATTCGGCTATCTACCAAAATTAAATTAAATGATCTCCAACCCAAACGAATTTTGTTTTGCCTTCCATGTATATTAAGCAACCGTATTTGTGATGAAAGAAATGTGAAAAATGAAAAATTAAATCAAAGGAAAAAAAGATCATTTAATTGATTAACCAACACAAAATCGATTAAAATCAAGCGAGGAATAGTACAAACTCATCACATGGAAGAAAAATCATAAGAAATAATAGAAACTTTATCATCATCACAAATAAAACCATGCGAGCAATGCGCTCATGACGCAAAACGACACCGTATCTCGCACGTAACCAATATTACGCGAAGCAAACGAAGCGTCCGCCGGAGAATCATCACTAGAACTATCACTGTCTTCCTTCTTCTTCTTTGACTTCGAGACCGACGGAGCCGGTGCCGGAGCAGGAGGACGAGGGTCGAATACTTGTTGAGGAAGCAAAACCTTATCGACTTGGTATACAGCGAGCTGTCCATCACTGTAGACATTGCCGGAGACGGTGGTGTTTGTTACACCGGAAGTGATATTTACCGTACTGCCACTGGTTGTAACATTGAGAGGGAAATGTCCTTCGGCGGAGTCACCGGCTTGAGTACGGAGAGGGTTGCTTATTGTTTGGAAGTTTGAGGAAGAAACGTAAGTTGGTATGACATGAAACTGAACTAGCTCTACTTGTTGCTCATCGGTTAAGGAATTTAGGGTTCCGGCTTTGAGACCGGAGAAGGAGGAATCGCTTGGTGCGAAGATAGTGATTCCGTTGTCGGAGTTGTTGAGTTGGCCCAGGAGTTGGTTAGCAACTCCGGTGGATTTGAGGAGTCGGATGAAGACGGTGAATTGACCAGCTTTCTCCAGGATTTTAGTGACGTTTGTGGGTCCTGGTGGGGCTGGAGCGACGGCTGGAGAAGGCTGAGATAGGGTTCCGGGAGTAGTGGTGAGGAGGAGGAGGAGGACGGTGGAGAGGAGAAGGAGGATGAGAAAATGTTCCATGGTGGATTTTTGTGTGCTTGAGATTATTTGATGATACTTTGTGTTTGTGTGAGATACGAGTTTATATGAAGGGCAAGGGTTATTTTTGAAATGGGGAAAATTAATTGGTTAAGAGGTCAACATTGTTACAACTAAGTTGATATTTAATTATCAATGATTATTTCTTGTAAAATTTCCATCACATCTGTTTTACCTCCAGGCATAATTATTGGATGTGTAAACTTTTGTTCGAATTATTGGATGTGTAGACTATAGTCCGATGTTGGTTCGATTCTCCGGTTAAATATGTAAAAGTAATTATGGAATTTTTCAATTGTTAGCCGTTAGCCAAATAGAGCTAACATATAATTCAAGTGTGTATATATAACATTTACTATCGTGATAACAAAACTTATGTTTTGCTGTAAAATTTTAGCAGTTATTAGTATGACGGTGATAATGTATAATTTACACAGAGTGTATGTTTATATGTGTGTGCAAAAAACTAAAAGCAAATCATTACTTTGTTAGTAATTATCAAATCTTGTGTGTGGAAAGGTGGGAGGAATAATGGAGAGTGTGGTGTATGATAATATGGTAGGAGCAACTTGCAACTTTGCTTAAAAATCAAGAAAAAGCAATCAAAAATTGATTTGTGGTGGGCTCCCTTTAAGTTTATGCATATTTTTATATATGGGAACTAAAATTTTTGGGCTAAAATATGTAGTATAGTATAGTTTTTGTTACGACGTTCAAAAAAAAAAAAAAAAGGTTAACAAAACTAGTTTTTGTTATTGGCATTGTTGTGTGTTTCATCCACGTTCATATCTGGTAGAAAACATGTTATTGAAATATTTTTAGGCGTCTTATATTTCTGAAGGTGGCGGTGGGTGTGAATTGGGTGTTGTAAGTGTAAGTGGGGCATAATGAACACAATAATATTGTCAACCTACGATGATGTTTATTTTTTTATCAGACTTGATGTTGATTGGAATCCTCACATCTACTTACTATACTTCTAGTCTTGTAGGGTACTGATGTAATTGCCGTGTCTTTTTTTTTCCCTCCAAAAAAACATATCTAAAATTAGTTGCAATTTCACTCTTTTTGATAAATTAATAATGGCTCATCGGATTACTAATTAGAGATTTGAAAAAGAATATAACTGAAACCAAAATATAGCAAAAGAACTTATAAAGAATAAACCCACAGCCGTTTTTGTGTGTCATTGCATTCGAATTTAGTTCTATGTTCTTTGTTGGATAAGTTCATCTGCTTGGAGCCTCTAATCTGTTTTTTTTTTTGGGTCAAAATTAATCTTCCTCGTTTTTGATAATCTGGTCCAAAACCAATACAAACTTGTGTAGAGGTTAATTATATATAAAAATATATTTAACCATTTTTATTTATTTATTTATAAGTTAAGCACATTACGTACATATGGAGTCTATTGTCTAATAAATAAAAAGGTATGAAAATAATAAACTGTGTAAAAGTGGTTAGATGAAAAAATAATTTCCAAAAGAATTTTACTTTTTACAAAAAAAAAACAACTAAAGTGAACATATACGACTGATTTAAAATGTCTTAACCAGAGACATTATATATTTGATTAAACGAAGAAGAAAGTCATCAATCACTCACTAATCAGCCATTTTACCCCTTCCCTAAAAACCAGCCGTGTCATATGCTCATTCCATTTGCATTTCCTCAAAAAAGAAAAAATTTATTTCCATTTTTTGGTTTATATTTCATTCAAAACAAAACCTAAAAGCCCCCAGTGCTCTTGAATTCTCCCCTCCGATAACCACAAAACTAAGCCTGGTTTACCGATATGTATAATCGAGAAGAAGCAGGCGAATTAACTAAAATCTTCTTCGCTTTGATGAGTCTAATGAGGAAATTCATATTCCGAATTCTATCCGTCGGTCCAATCCCTAACCACATCTCATTCATCATGGATGGAAACCGTAGATTCGCCAAGAAACACAAACTTAAAGGCTTAGACGCAGGACACAGAGACGGTTTCTTATCCGTCACGTATGTTCTTCAGTACTGCAAAGAGATTGGTGTGCCGTACGTAACACTCTACGCGTTTGGTGTCGATAATTTCAAGAGAGGACCTGAAGAAGTCAAGTGTGTGATGGATCTTATGCTTGAGAAAGTCGAGTTCACCATCGATCAAGCTCTCAACGGGAATCTTAAAGGTTTGAAAGTTGTCTTTGCCGGTGATCTGAATACGTTAAACGATAGTCTTAGAGCCGCGGCGTTGAGACTGATGAAAGTTACTGAGGAGAATAAGGATCTTATGGTTGTGGTTTGCGTTGCGTACAGCACAATCAACGAGATTGTTCACGCTATTCGAGATTCTTGCGTTAGAAAGTGTGAAGCTGGTCTTGGAGATGGTTCTGTAGTTTTGGAGGTGAGTGATGTTGAAAAGAGTATGCAGACATCTTCGATTGTGCCGGATCCAGATCTTGTGATAAGAACCGGAGGAGTAGATCGGCTGAGTAACTTCATGACGTGGCAGACTTCAAAGTCACTTCTTCACTTCACGTCGAATCTTTGGCCGGAGTTAGGGCTTTGGAATTTGGTTTGGGCCATTATTAAATTCCAGAGAATACAAGATTACTTGCAGAAGAAGAAAAAGCTTGAGTAATATATAGTTTATAAGTTAACCCCTAATATATAATGAACTTTTAACCCTAATACATTTTCTTGCGGTGTAAGACACGATGAATGAAAAACTGAGAAACAAAACACACAAGAAAATCATTTTTATTTTGTCAAAATAACAAAACACACAAAGACATAAAAACAAACAAATCTTTCAAGACTTAATTAGTACTTAGCCACTCCAGGACCAGGTTTGCCATGGAACCTACAGACATTACAGAGAGGTGAGAAAAGAGAAAGAGTTTGGTACTTGTCTTCTCCACCCATCATCGGCATCGAGACTCCAGTCTTAACCGGACTAACATATCCAGGCCGATATGTTTTCCCCAAAACCCCCTCGACAAGATCACTCAGGTTAAAGAACTTAAACTGAGTCTCTAGATGAGCAAAAACATCATCTTGAGGTAACTGATAGTTATGAACTCTGTCTTCTTCTTTACCAATTGGTCTAACCTTAATATCCATCTGAACAATCCCAGATACCGTGACTCTCACGTTATTCCTCTCATCTGTTCTCTCAACAACAACTTCTCTTTCTTCAAGATCGATTCTCCACTCTGCGTCACCTTCTGTTGGGACTTCAACTTCTTCTCCGTTCCATCTCACCATAAGAGAGTCTATAGAATCGTCCCAAGACGAAACCTTCTTGGCCGCGATGACGAGGTTGTGACTATCGAACATCACTGAGAAGGCTTGTACCCATGTGAAGTCTCTGGTTCTACCAGCAGGTCTTGTACCGATGAAATGTGCATTGATTTGAAGATTATCGTCAGAGACGATTGCAAAGTTCCCGTCTTTGTTTCCGTGGAAGTAGAACATAACTCCATCTCCTCCTACAAATCTCGGATCGTAGCATAAAGATCCATACCCGTTGCAGTTTGCTTTCCTCCCTATTAAACAACACAAACAGAACCAATATTAATCTGCATGTAAGCATGTTACAAACTTAATGAATATGTTTTTGGGAGCTTTGAAAATGTTTTCAAAACGTTGAGATTTGGAGCTTACATTTGCAAGTGACTTCACATTTGCTGCTACAATCGATGAAACAAGCTTTCTCCTTCTTGTTCATCCTCGGTTTCCTTTCGGGGCATTCTTTAGGACAAGTGAGGATCTTTTGGTTACAAGATCCTCTTGCCAAGCATTGAACTCGCTCTTGACCCGAGCCAAGTGGATATAAAACCTTGTAGTTTGTTGAAGCTGCATCATAGGCACCTTTCTTGCCTTTCTCTTTTGCGGAAACCGCGAAAACAGAGACAAGAACGATAATAATTACAAGGAACCGTGACATTTTATGTTGTGATTTTAAAAGAAACAGTGTTTAGTTGTATATGAGAGAAGTGGAGGGAGTGTTCTTATAGATCAGAGAAGCTGGAAGTAAGCAGCAGAGAGCGGCTTAATTAACGGTTGAGATTTGATCAAATCACATGAAGAATCGAAGACCGTGTAAGAAACAGCTTCGACTTCTGTTTATTAAAATCTTTCGGAGTACCCATTCAAAACCCTGACCTGAATATTTTAATTGAAAAAAAAAGAGAGAGTTGCATTTCATTGCAAAAGTCAGCCTTTAGAAAAGAAAGTAATTTGTAATGTTTAAATCATTAACCAAATGTCGGTTGTAACAATTTTAGGTGGTTTATTAGATCGTTATATCAAACGGATGATTCAAAATTGTGGTTTAATCTTATTAGCTAGTCTAGTAGTCACTATGAAAATAATAAAGTTTTATAGGCTCAAACACATAATCTCAACTAGATTCCCCAATATAGTATATTTCTTCTATACATTTTCAGCTTGTTGATCTAGCATATTAGTAAAAAAGTTAACTGTACAATTTTTTATATTATATACCAATGTGGCAGTTCAATTTTTTCTACATTCTCTGCGCGCCGTGGATGATGTTTTCCCAGAAAATCTATTCGTAGATTAATGATGAGAAGCAAATGGGAACCATCGAACACGGATCTATGCAATTATATTCATAATAAAGAAAATTTGGTTGCACGCAATAATATTCATTATGGAGTTGACATTTACATATTAATTCCATATAATTATAAAAATATGATTAGATGGTATTGAAGTCATGTACTCATGTGATGTGTAACATAATTTATTTTCCTTGGATCACATGAAACTATGCCTAGAAAATTGCAAGATTTTATTTTTCTTGGGTACTAACTTATTTAAATCTGTTTTTGTTTTTCTTGGTTTATAGTACTTTATAACTGGCAGCCAAAAAGAGTGCTCTTTAAGCATCTCCAGTTGTGTGTTTGAGAACCCCCCAAAAAGCACTTGCTTTCAAAGTGAAGAACATACAAAAAACTGTATCCAAGAAACACAATATTAGATTAATACATGAATATACACACAAAATTAGTTTTTTTTTATATATAATTATTATTGTAATATACGTTTACAGAATACAAGAAAGGAACAAGAAAAAGAAAATAGAAATCAAGAGTTTGTTTCTGGCGCAAGAAACGTCTTACATTTCATAAACCCTCAAAAACATCACAAACGGGCCAAATATTTATCTTCTTGGCTCTTATTACTTTACTTTTATGAATAGAAAATAAAATATTTCGAGAAACAAAACAGTTAGAAATACAAATTTTTCATGAATTTAATTAAACATGATAGAAACTTTCCCATATTTCTTCTTTTCTCATTAGATATCAGCAGAAAGTGATTCTTCATGAGGCTTGAACCTGCAGTTTCTGCAAGTCGGCGAGAACAGAGAAGGCGTTTGGTATTTGTCCTCTCCTCCCATCACAGGCATCGGGACTCCAGTCTTGGCAGAGCTGACGTAATCAGGACGGTAGGTTTTCCCCAAAACTCCTTCGACGAGATCACTTAGGTCTAAGAACTTGAACTGAGTCTCAAGATGGGCAAAAGCGTCATTCTGCGGCAACTGATAGTTGTGAACTCTGTTCTCTTCTTTTCCTATATCTCTCACTTTGATGTCCATCTGAACAAGACCAGAGACTAGTACTCTTACGCTGTTTCTCTCATCGGTTCTTTCGATGACGATCTCTCTTTGTCCCGTAATTTCCCTCCATTCGGATTGTTCGTCTTCAGGGAGTGTGATGAGTTCTCCGTCGTATCTGATGGTAAAGGCGTCAGATTGTTCATCCCATTGAGTCACTCTATTGGCTGTGATCACGAGCTTGTGGTTTTCAAACATAACATTTAGGGCTTGAACCCATGTGAAGTCTCTGGTTCTACCAACGGGTCTTGTACCAATGAAGTGAGCGTTGATCTGGAGATTGTTGTCTGAAACTATCGCAAAGTTTCCACCTTTGGATCCATGGAAATAGAACATCACACCATCTCCTCCAACAAATCGAGGGTCGTAGCACAGAGATCCATAGCCATTGCAGTTCGTTTTCCTCCCTGTAAGAAAGAAGAAAACCGGAATTAAAACCAAGTTACTTGGGTTAGAAGTAACCATAATATTACTTGTGCGAGAAGCAAACTGAATCTAAAACGAATAGAATGCACTTACATTTGCAGGTAGCTTCGCATTTGTTAGTGCAGTCAATGAAGCAACCTTTGGTGTCCTTGTTCTTCAGGGGCCTCCTCTTGGGACACTCACCAGGGCAAACAAGAGTCTTGTAATAACATGATCCTCGACCCTGGCATATAGCCAGCTCTTGTCCTGTAGGCAACGGTGATAAGATTCTGTATCTCGCAGCTGCTTCACTCTCTTCCCTGTCCTTCTTCTCCTTCTCCTTCCTCTCTTTCTCCTTCTTCTCCTTTTCCTTCCTTTCCTTCTCCTTCTTTGCCTTTTCCTCCTTCTCCTTCTTCTCCTTTTCCTTCCTTTCTTTCTCCTTCTTTTCCTTTTCCTCTTTCTCCTTCTTCTCCTTTTCCTTCTTGTCATTCTTCTCCTTTTCCTTGTCTTTCTTCTCTTGTTCTTTGTCCTTTAGAACGTTAACTTTACCTTTGGCATCCTCTCCCTTACCTTTGACTACTTGTCCTTCATTCCCCTTGCCTTTGCCGCCATCGCTCTGTGCAATGACAATATCGGTCAAGAGAAGCAATGCAAAGAGCGCGACAAGCACATATGACTTTCGGCACTCCATCTCTCAAGTTTCAAATCTTCTTCTTCTTTGGTTTCTCAAGATGTTTATGTGGTTTTGGTTGTGGTGAAATGTTGTTGCGGAAGGAGGGGTTTTATAGAGTGGAGAAAGAATAGAGTTGACTTATTAAAACCTCATATGATAATATATATCCCTTGCTTCATCTTAAGAAAGAAGCCGACTCTTTGAGTTCATCTCAAGTCGTCTCCACTTGATGAAGCTTCAACATCAAGAATTTTAGCTATAAAAATTTGCAATTTAAACAAAACCATGTATGAGGAAACGAGTAGCGAACACGTGAGGATGGCTTGAATGAAGAAGAAAGCCCTCATGTCCTAAAATAAACATCTCTGTAAATGTGTGCATTTTAAGTTAACTTTTCATTGGCCTAAAGCCGCCCCACTATTACAAGAATGCACCTTTTCGAGAAAGCAAAGAAAAGTCAAACGCGCCAAAGTCAGCTGACCAGTTTATTATAAACTGATTTATCTTCTTAACCATTGAACCAAAACCATACCGAGTTATACTTTCAAAGTCTGATTTATCTTCTAAAGCTCAATTCTTGGCCAACCTATCTTTCACAATTCACAAGGCACAAACAAAAATGACTCAGGAAATTGGTTTGAGATTCAACGGTAGACAAAGTTATATATCAAGAACACAAAGTACATGAGTCCACTAAAAGAGTCCAGTGAAACTTTCTTGAATGCAAATTGCAAATTAGCTTGCAATTTTCCCAAAACATCTTTTAAAGATAAAGAATCTGACACTTTCTATAGTTTTTTATTTCAAGAGATTTTCTTCTCTCTATTCAGTTACTGAAATATATAGGAAGATCAGGCTTAGCTTGCTCTTGCTCTTGACCAAGACTTGTTTCTCCAACTGAAACATTAGTGCTACTACTGCTTGGAGAAGCTTCTTGTTCTAGCTCTTTCGTCATCTTTATGAAATAACTGTGCCTGCAAAAAAAACGGAACCAGAAAAGAGTAAAATCCAAAGCATATAGATCAAAACCATCGAAGAAATCAAAACACCGGAAAAAGAAGTAATTACCATCGCGTGTCTGCAGTTAACTCAGGATGAAAAGCAGTAGCTAACAAGTTTCTTTGCTTCACAGCAACAATGACTCTAGTTTCAGGAAGAGCATCTTCCTGATTGATTTATCCCATAAACGAAAGCAACAAGAAGAGAGATTTATACATGTCCTCACTAAAAATGAATCTTTACATGAGCGTTAGTGCAGAGTTAAGCAAAACCTCTTGGATTTGTACGGTAGAGCTTGAATACAAGACCTTGTTTGATGGGACAGGATAATCCGCTAAGACTTCGACATCAGGGCCAACACTGATAACAGCAGGAGCACGTATGAACACTCCACGGAATGTCTCAGCCCCACCTTCTTTAGATGTTAGTTGAGGTACTAAGATATCAGCTTCAAAACTTTGAATCTACACACATTCAAAAACAATCTTAAGAATTAATCTGAGTTATGGTGGAAAAGTAAAAGACATAATATAACTTTTTTACCTGGCTGCCAAAGTAATTTCGATGCACAGTGCAATCAAGGCCACCTACTAATTCCTGACCTCCCTCTTTCTGCCCTGAAAATTTTCAACATTTTTCTCTTGTTTTAGTTTTTTTCACAACACAAATTGACAAGAAGATGAATTTAAAAGTAGTTACCAACGGCTCTGTCTGCTAAGAATATAAGACCAGCGCATGTCCCCCAGACAGGTTTCCCAGTCTTAACAAACTCACGTAAAGCAGGGAACTTCAAAATGAGCAAATCAAAGAAAAAATTACAACAGAGAAGAGACTTTTTCTATAATCCTCACCACTAAAACTGTATAAGCAATCAAATCTAAACTGTATAAACCACTAAACCGTAGTTAAGCTGTTTCAGCTACAAAACATTAAACATAAACAGAGAAACCACAAACATTACTTAGCTACTTGGAGATTTACTCAGCTAATTCCCCAAAGTTCCTTCTTTTTCAATCTTAAAGCTAATTTCTTCGGTGATGAACGAGATACCAATGACTAAATCGATATCTTAAAATCTGGAATTATGGAGAAATTTTAAAACTTGAGATTCTGAAATGGCCAATTAGTGAAGATTG
The DNA here is from genome assembly GCA_963555745.1 of Cardamine flexuosa. NCBI lineage: Eukaryota > Viridiplantae > Streptophyta > Magnoliopsida > Brassicales > Brassicaceae > Cardamine > Cardamine flexuosa. The sequence goes on along the minus strand of OY743221.1, from coordinate 2,868,305 downwards.
GTGTCAAGGACACATAAAAAAGGGACCTTTACTAGTTTCTTCAAGTGGGTCATCGTAAAAAACTATAATTTTTAAAAAGAGGGAGAGAGAGGGGGACCAAGTTATGGTATTCGGCGAGTTTGGCCATGGTGGTGCTTTCGCCGCCAGGAATGATGAGAGAAGAAACGGTGAGAAGCTGGTCGGCTTTCCTAATCTCAACGCCTTGAACGCCGAGCCGCCGCAAAGCCGCGATGTGCTCATTGAAAGAACCTTGCAAAGCTAAAACTCCGACGGTCATTGCGGCGGCGTGATGAGAGATAGAGAGAGAAGAGAGTGTGTCAGATGATAATAATAAACACTAAAACTGCGTGTTTGGGACTTTTGTAGTTGCGAGTGGCGACAATTTGTTTCCCTTTTGTTTTGTGTTTCTTTCATTGCCCACGATTTCGTATACTCTTCAGATATTATTTTCTTATATTTTCATAAAATCAGATATTTCGAAAATTTATAACGAACGTGATTTGATGATCATTTGTGGAAAAATTAAAATTCAATTAAAAAGCCATAAACAATTAGCCTCTAGTGTCTAGTGCATTTTTACCTTTTTAGGTTAAGAAAGTTCACACACTTATCCAATATTTACAACGTATTAAGCTTTTTATGTGAACAAAATATACTTTTTAAGTTGTTTGTTTTCCTTAGAAAATTTAAGAATAATTATACGAAAGCTCAAAATTGTAACCTCTTTTACAATTTTTATAGATGAATATGAAGATGTGAGATTATAGAGACAAAAAAAACAATAATTCAAAGCTCAAAACTCCATATGTGGTACATGTTTGTAAAGATATTGTAATTTTATTGTTTTAGGTGTTTGTCACATTAGCTGGTGATGATGTTCAAATATTTATATTAAACTCCTTTTTAAAAGAATAGACAACGAAAATATATATAAACCCCAAAAATAAAAAGAATCGAAAGGGAGAGAATCTTGATCCAAGCTCTCTCTTTGTTTTTTGGTGTGTCTAATCTCACGCACGACGTTGAGACTTGAGAGCCCTCTCCTTACGATCCTAAATCCCTAAAAAAAGTTCGTATTGTCTTCCTCTGTTCCGATCGAATTCTAAATCAGCTTTAATGTAAGATTCTCGCTTTTTTGTTATTTTCTCCATTGCCGACGATTACTAGGATCTCCTGGTTTATTTTCTGGGTTTATTCTGCTTCATCCGATTTTTCAAATTTAGGGTTTGTTTTTTCTTTCAAAATTTAGGGAGATTCTGGTTTGTGATTTATGTGAATTTGAAGCTACCGTCTTTGGGTTCCTCTCCTTGTTTACATTGTTCGATTTACATTGTTAGACATTTTTGTCTAATTCCGTTGCTCTCGATCTGAGTGGACCATTTGAATTGAAAAAAGTGTACACCTTTAACACCAGTCATAATAATACACAACAATGGGATGTATTTCGTGTTTACCTAACTCAAGTTTTTAATTTTATCAAACCCTTCCTTGGTTGGTTGTTGTCAGCAAATTTAATGAAGGTTTGACCTTTTTTTTTTTTTTGCAGAGCCTTGTAGTTCATCTTGACTTTATTGCTGGTTGTTGAAGCTGTGTAGCTCTTAATTATTGAGGCTATGCAGTCAACGAGATGATACTCGTGGAGAAGAAGGCTTAGGCATTGAGATCAAATCTAGCTTTTTTATAAGGTTGTAGTTTTAGACATGTTGAGTTTCGATTGCAGCGGTTATGATGTCTCAAGTTGTATCGTTCATCTCGCTGAATGGCATCCTTTGGAATAGTCAAATTTCATCGGGCTTGAAGCCCTCGTAACCCCTTTTTATCTTGGGGTAAGTTTTAGATTCACACAGAGGCTTTTGTGTTTAATTTACTTGAATGCTCGATTCTGGATGTTAACTCTGATGTTCACTTTGTTGTACAGGTTTCTCAGTTACCTTGAGAGCAGTTCATATTTCATCAAAGTTTGTTTTTTTTTACAAGTAGATAATGTTTCGTGATAGTATTTTGTTTGCCCGTACCATGGGTTGCTTTGGGTGCTTTGGCACTTCTGGTCGAACCCGACAATCGCTTAAGCCCGACGATGATGATACACAGTCATGTGACAGTGAGGTAACTAGCCCTGGAAGAGGAGATGGAGAAGAAGATGAAGAAGAAGTAGAGCAGAAGAGCCGCTCCAAACGATCTGAGGAAATTTTGAAATATAGATTAGATAATGGATTAATCTGCAGGCACATTCCTGTGAGAGAAACTAATGAACTTATCCGTGGAGAGGTAAGTGACTATCATCTCTTATTTTATTATGCTTCGTAGAAGATTCCATGGTGTGTCTATGCCAATTTATTTGTTGTTTGATTTTTTAGGATGAAAATGGTGACAAGATGATCAATGAGTATGTTCGCATATGTAAAATTGGAGCCGGTAGCTATGGTAAAGTGGTAAGTGTGAATCTCATTTACAATACTATCCTATACTTTTAAGCAGCCGTGGTTTTGGATTCCATAACATTATATTTTTGCATACAACAGGTTTTATATCGAAGCACTTTAGACGGCCAGTTTTATGCTATCAAGGTAAGCTCTTGTTTTCTTTCCCTCATCAACTCATGAAACCTTTTCCTTTTTGTTTAGCTGATGTTTTTGATGTTACTTAGTTGAAACTATAAAAGTTATTTTGTCTAATTGATCACTTATATGGCTTAAATCTATCTGAAATAATGTGAATTAATGCTTTGGTTTGTAGGCGTTTCACAAGTCGCAGTTATCAAGGCTAAGGGTTGCACCTTCAGAGACTGCTATGAGTGATGTTCTTCGTGAGGTATCATGCGTTTTCTGCATTGGTTTTTTGCTAATCAGCATTTCTATTGGTTTCATTTTAGAAAAGTTGTGTTTACGCTCTCTTATATCATCAGGTTATGATTATGAAAATTCTGGAGCATCCTAACATCGTTAACCTCATTGAGGTGATAGATGACCCTGAAACTGATCATTTTTACATGGGTAAATTGCTCCTTTCTCTTTTCTGCTGTTTCGATAGAAAGAGCCTCGTCTTATTTATGCTTGTCTTTCTCCTTTCTCTTAGTTCTAGAATACGTTGATGGAAAATGGGTGTATGACGGTTCTGGACCACCGGGTGCTCTCCGAGAGGAAACTGCTAGAAAGTATTTGCGGGACATAGTTACTGGCCTGATGTATCTTCATGCTCATGTATGTTCTTCATTGTTTAGAGTGCTTCTCTCGATTCATGGTTCATCACCTAATACTATCTTGATACTATTTCTATGGGTTAAAAAAAAAACAGAATGTAATTCACGGGGACATTAAACCTGATAATCTGCTAGTTACTAGTAGCGGTACAGTGAAGATAGGAGATTTCAGTGTCAGCCAAGTGTTCAAGGTAATAATAAATGATTTGTGAATATTTAATATTGTGAACCTAAGTGTTTAGCATCGATCTGTTGTTGTCACAGGATGATGATGATCAGCTGCGTCGATCTCCTGGTACTCCAGTCTTCACTGCTCCAGAATGTTGTTTAGGTCAGCTTCCTTTGTAACTCTTTTTTTCTTAAGCTTGGTATTAACTCGTAAGCGTACAGAGAATGAATAGAATATATATTCTTGTTGGGATCAAAATCAGTGTCAGGTATAACGTATAGTGGAAGAGCTGCGGATACATGGGCAGTGGGAGTTACTTTGTATTGTATGATATTGGGACAATACCCGTTTCTTGCTGATACTCTTCAGGACACCTACGACAAGGTAGGTTTTTGCCATCTGATCAATGTTTTCTTTACAACTCAAGATATCTATTTGAAAATTCTCATAACCTTGCCATGATATGTATCTCTGACAGATTGTTAACAACCCTTTGATAATACCGGATGGATTGAATCCTCTTCTAAGAGATTTGATCGAAGGTCTTCTTTGCAAAAGTGAGTTAATTCCATTCCTTTTGGTGTAGTTAAAACTGTACAAAAGGAAAGGTTTTGCGTGTTTAATAACTTGTGGGTTTTTGCAGATCCGAGCGAGAGAATGACATTGAAGAATGTGTCGGAGCATCCATGGGTTGTTGGAGAAGATCCACATGTCCCTGAGTATTTTTGTTGGTGCAAACGCAAGGCTTCATTACACACTGATGAAGAAGAAGAAGCTAATGTGATCTCTGAAACCTCAAATCCTAACTAAAAAACTCGGAAGCTTTTTTATCGTTTTAGAATTGTTACAAGCTTGAAGAATTGATGCTTCTTCTACTTAACCCTACAAGTTGACCTCACTTGGGTCATTGTTTTTTATTTATTTATTAAATAATAGATCATTGTCATGTTATTGTACATTGTTTATAAGTTTGAAAACAAATTGATTTTTGGATTTGAAATTGATTTTTCTTTTCTTTCAAAATGCCCTGAAGATCACTTCAGCAATCGTTAATTTTTCAAACACATTCCCTTTAAAATATAAACTAAATTCACTTTATTGAGATAATTTTTGCTAAAGTTGATGAATTGTTTTAAATATGTTATACACTGACATCATTATTCAAATTTTTTAAAACTTATGTATGATTAATCATATAATACATGTTTCTCCAAATTTATTTCTTAATATATTTTACTATATATATGTGTAATTAAAATATTATATCTTATCATTTATACTTTTACCCATGTTCTCTCTAATTTTCAGAGCAAGAGAGCATAAACAACATGCTGATTTCCTGACCCATAAAGCAAGGGAAAAAAACATTATTTTTTCTGATGTTTATACTACTGTGCTATTGTGGTTGTCTAGAGCAACCTCTCCCTTTGCGCATCGTCAAGTAATGGAATATTAGTTTGATGTCAAAAAAAAAAATTGTCATAAATAATGATATACATGTCCTTTAATCTAACAATCATTTTTGTAAATTTCTAAGCTATAAAAACAACCATCGGTTCTTAGTGTACTCATATGCATTAGATTGAAATAGTTCATGTCAATTTGTAAAGTGGGAATTTCATCAGAAATGGTGTCGTCGAAGATTCAATTTGTTTCTCTTCTCATTATTGTTTCTCTCCTTGTTAACAATGTGCTATCGATTCGTGAGCTCTCTTTCTATCTTTTCATTTTCATAAACTAAACAGTAGTTAATCTGTCTATATAATTATGTTACTTATGTATGATCTCTATGAATATCTGATTACAATATTAATTTTACTGATTATACTAAAAAGAGTTATGATCTACGTAAATAGTTGTATATCAATTGATTAAGCAGGTATTATGGATGATCAATCACAAGATTGTGAGTTCAAGGGACCATGTCAAACAAAACGAGATTGTTTCAAGAGCTGTGGAGGCACACCACCTTATAACAATGCTTTATGTGTGCCTTGTCGAAATGCTCGTATATGTTGTTGTATCCCGATGTAATTTGATTGCAATATTGCTATATTATTAAAATCAATAAATATTCAATTATTAAGTTAATATTTTCGTCAAATACAGGTATTGAGAGGAATCATATAAAATGTTAATTTAAAGTACTAATAAATTAAGAGTAACATAATTAAAACTCTTGTTTTTGATAATGATAAATGCCTAGATCTTCATTTTTTTAGGTAGAAATATAGCTGAAAACTGCAAAAGTTTGAAAGTCCATCAACTAAAATAGTAATAGTAAACATGGTAAGCTAAAATTTCACTTGTAACCTAAGAGTTTCCTAAAGTGTGAATTGTTAGAAGAAGAAATATATGTTGTATATCAGAACAACTTCCAAAATATTGGGGTAAAAATGGAAATATCTAAAAGTATAAGATTAATAATGGAAGACATAAGTGTTAAGCTTCTGTCTGTTTTTTTTGGCTTCACTTCGTTATATAACCCTACCCCCTTCTTCCTTTTCTTTAACCATTTTTTTCAGTTTCTCGCTGTTCCACTCCACTCCCTCTCTCTCTCTCTTTACCTTTTGACTCTATGCTTATCGCCGGCGATATTTTCAACGGTTAGTAATTTTCCGGGGATTGACCCGAGACATCGAGATCTAAATCTACCATTGGAGTTTATTTTGGGGTAAGCATGGATTAGTCTTATCTTCTTCGTTTTTTTTATTGCATCATTTATTCATCCTCTTTCTACTCCATATGATCTTATTTTTCGGATCTGGATGCATTTTCCTATTTCTGATTTTTTGGAGTTTTAAGTCTCGGATTCGGATCTGATTTCTCTCTTGGGATTTGACTTTGGCTGGGGTTTTAGGATTGATCTTATGTTAATCTGAAATTATTATATTTGGATCGGAGATTAATTAAAAAGATACGATTTTTGAAAAATTATTTTTGTAAAGTTGAAAAATTTCAAGATTTTGACATTTTATAATTCAATCGATTTCTACAGATTATTTTGGGTTTGGCATCGGAGCTAGAAGATTATGCTACTTTGGAAACTCACTGGATTGGGGTAAAAACATTCGAGGATGATGTGTGTTATATTGTTTTGATTGGTTTGAAATTTTTGATGGAGATAATAATAAAGAGGTGGAGATTGTTTTGGAGCAACATTCTATATCCAGATACTGGGAAAATAATAGTTTCCCAATTAAGAAAGACTTGTTTTTGATTCTTGAATAAGAAGAAGAAGAAGAAGAAGAAGAGTCTTGACAAAATCTGTTGTTTGTTTTTGGGTTGGGTTTGGAATTCTTTGTATTGAAATAGGTTTGTAACATTAATGGCTGCGGAAGAACATTCTCCTAGGAGAAGACAAGTCTCTGCTTCTGCTTCTGCTTCGAGTGTAGGAGAAAACGATGGTCAACATCGTCTCAGGCTTGGATCTAGTGACTTACTTCTACCTGGTCTTATCGATGACGTTGCCCTAAACTGTCTTGCTTGGGTTCCAAGATCAGATTATCCTTCCTTATCTTGTGTAAACAAGAAATACAACAAGTTGATCAACGATGGTCATTTGTTTAGCTTGAGAAAAGAATTAGGGATAGTGGAGTATCTTGTTTTCATGGTGTGTGACCCAAGAGGTTGGTTAATGTTTTCACCATCGAAAAAGAAATGGATGATGTTACCTAAAATGCCCTGCGACGAGTGTTTCAACCACGCTGATAAAGAGTCTTTAGCTGTAGACGACGAGCTTTTGGTATTCGGGCGAGAGCTCTTGCAGTTTGCGATATGGAAATACAGTTTGAGGTCTCGCCGTTGGGTCAAATGCGAAGGTATGCATCGTCCTCGTTGCTTGTTTGCGTCGGGAAGTCTATGTGGGATCGCTATAGTTGCTGGAGGTATTGATATGAATGGGAATGTATTATCATCAGCTGAGCTTTATGATTCTTCATCAGGGAGATGGGAAATGCTTCCTAGTATGCATTCTCCTAGAAGACTATGCTCAGGTTTTTTCATGGATGGGAAGTTTTACGTTCTTGGAGGCATGTCTAGCCCTAATGTATCGGTTACTTGTGGGGAAGAGTTTGATTTGGAAACAAGGAAATGGAGGAAGATTGAAGGAATGTACCCTAATGTGAACCGTGCGGCGCAAGCTCCACCTCTTGTTGTGGTTGTGAACAATGAGCTGTTCACGCTTGAGTACTTAACGAATATGGTGAAGAAGTATGATAAGGTTAAGAATGTATGGGAAGTTATGGGAAGGTTGCCGCCGATGGTGGATTCGTCTAACGGTTGGGGATTGGCGTTTAAGCCTTGTGGGGATCAGTTGTTGGTGTTTTGTGGGCAAAGAGGGTCTCATGGTGAAGGTATTGTGGTGAATTCTTGGTGTCCAAAATCTGGAGGTAAAGATGGGAATTTGGATTGGAAAGTTCTTGGTGTTAAAGAAAATGTTGGTGTTTTTGTGTATAACTGTGCTGTGATGGGTTGTTGAAAAGAAACCATCTTTGTTTCTTCAGCTTTGGTGTCTGTTCTTGAGATTATTTATGCTTTTGTGTCTGTTCTGTTTTTTATTTTTGTGGGTAAATTGGAAAAAGGAGAAAAATTGATTACTTTGCTAAATGTTTTCTCTTGTTACTTCATTCATCATTTACTTGAAGGTAAAAAAATCCCATTTGTGATATTTTACCGAGAAATGGCATTGTTGTGAATAGTGAGAAAATGGGAGAAGTGAAAGCAATAGGAGGCAGCGGCTTTAAATGGAGGTGCGTGATCCTATGACCGATCTAGGTCCCGCACAACCCAAAGCCGGAGGAAGAGGAGACTATTAATTAGGAATTTAATTGCTATCATTATAATTAACAATAAATGATGATAAGATTGTTTTCGAAAATTTAAGAATGTAGTCGAGATTTTTTTAATTAGAAACAGTCTCCATCTATTTCACTTGAACGTACAAATTAGTCTGAAATGTTCAGTGAGCTGAAAAAGTAGTCATCATGTGAATGTGCTGTTATCTTTGCAGACGTACACATGTGGAATCCTGGTTTCCAAAAAGTTCGATGTGGTACAACATATGTAGTTCTCATAAATCATAACTTTTAAGTTCGTTTTCTTATTTTAAAAAATAAAAAAATTTGGTGAAATATCTAAAAATTGTTAACGATTTCATGATTCGTATTTTAGCCCATTAGAAAAAGGGCCTCTTGCGGGCTGGTATTTCTTCAGCCTTGAACTTGGGATTTAAAGTGATTTCGATTTCAACATGTACAACCGTCTACTAACCAAATATAATTATTGGATAATTTTCAAAAATAGTATCAAATAAAATTTTTGTTTTATAAATAACATTTTATTTTCATTTTAGATAAAAATAATACTTTTACTAAAATTTATTTTCCTTCTATAGCACAAAATCTCTTACCCTAAACCATACCTTTCACCCCAAACAAACTATACCCTAAATTATATAATATTTAACTAAAATAAAAAAATTTAAATTTTGTTTTTTATAAAAATTTTATTTTTGTTCAAAATAAAAAATAGAGTGCTATTTATGGAACAAAAACTTCATTTAGTGTTATTTGAAGGAATTTCTTTATAATTATCAACAAATGTATACTTTTGAGCATTTATACTATTTATGTATCTTGGAGATAATAAGATCATTAATGACGTGCCTGATCTGATGGATTTGATATTGGCGTTTACATGCCTTGTATTTTGCAATTTTCCAATTTGGTCATGGGTGATGGGTTCTCACTTCTCTGATACAAAGAGAGACCAACCAAGTACTTGTAATTTTGCATGCGTGGAAGTTACCATGTGATACGGATTTGTATGTTATTAGTAATACAACACATGAGTTTACGTATATTAATGGGTGAAATATTATGTATTGTCATAGAAGTTAAGAAAATATATCTTTATGGAAATTTGTGGTAGACTGTTGAATTTTTATACTAGTATATTTCCTATAAATGGCACAAAAAAAATAGCTTTGGAAACTAACATTTTCACAAGCAGAAAACTGTTACTCATCCTATTTTAAAAACTCTTAAGAACTAAAATGCTGATAAATAAGGATAGATAGTCCAATAAAGCGTTGATAAATCTTTGGCAGTTGACATAATCTTCTAGAACGTATATTTTAAGATTTTATAGAAGAAAGACAAAAATTTATGGATGAGTCGAAAAACCCACTAAGGTCATTGTTAATGTGCGTACGTTTATTTAATTCTATTTTACTAATGATAAAGAATCAGCCAGGCTGATTCTTTCTCCCCCAACAACGTGGGCACTTCGAGCTTGACCTCACATACAGTCGTACATACACACACTTACTTCATTTGTATTATTTATTACATGTATATGGTTAGGGGAATGGTCAGTTCATGACTCATTGCCTCCAATAAGTGCAATAGTACTGTAAACTCTACATTATATTACCCATGAGATGGCATAAATTAAGTCAATATATTCATAACCTACATTTTATAAACCTTACGTAATCAATTATCCTACGAATTTATTGAACCTTTTATTATCATCCATACACGTAATTCACCATATTCCACATCATATTGAAAGAATTTAGAGAAATTTCCTCAAATAACAGTAAATAAAAATTTGTTCCACAAATAACACTCTTTTTTTGGACAAAAATAACATTTTTATAAAAAAACAAAATTTTAATTTTTTTATTTAGGTTAAATATTATATAATTTATGATATAGTTTGTTTGGGGTGAAAGGTATAATTTAGGATTTAAAGTTTTTAACCCTAAAAATATGAGGTTATGAGATTTTGTGGTATATAAAGAAAATAATATTTAATAAAAATGTTATTTTTGTCCAAACAAAAAAAAATGCTATTTATAGAACAAAAATTTCATTTAGTGTTATTTATGAAAATTACCAAAGAATTTATAACAATTCATTTCAAGGAAAAACATATAATGTTCAATAACGATATGGTCGTTAAGCTTTGCCTTGTGTCGGCCGATTCTGGTGTTTGGTTTGGATCACTTTGGTACGCTACTTTTCACGTCGTCGGTAGGTTTAGCCATTCAGATATACAGTAAAATTTCTATAAATTAATAATATTGAGACCAATGTATTTTAAAATATTTTATTAATTTATTATGTTTCTTAATTTATAGAGCTAGTATTTGGTCCAAATTATCATTTTGGGACCGAAAAAAATTATTAATTTAGTGAGATATTAATTTATCGAATATTAATTTATAGAGGTTTAATTATATACTAAAACATCCAAATCTCAATACTCGATTTATAGTTCATTTTTCTGCATATCTAGAAATATTTCAAATAATATAAATGTTTTCTGAATGTTCCATACTCTTCATAAAAATTTAAGACTTCCAGAAGTTGTTCATGTAAAAAAGTCAACTATAGTATTGTTCTTAATTAGAGGTCTACACCGTCAATTTATGTCTATTTATTAGAGGTTTTCCAGTTATATAATCAACTCAATGGAACTACTGTTGTATCATTTTATCCCTATAAACTATAAAGTATATACATGCATAATGAGTCTCATCTGTTATATATGCTTTTTATATCTAGCACAATGGTACTGTCGAATTTTAATTCTATTATGTTGTGACCTTAACTATTATACACAACTATATAAACATACGTAAGATGATTTACATAAATGGAGAAAATTACTTCTTCAATAGAAAAAGGGTAAAGTCTTCAATATTCTAACACCTCCGCTCGATAAAGATTGGCTGATTTTGAATTCCAGTCAAGACTGGCTTTATTATGTAAGTGATTACTCCTACAAAAGTTTTGAAAAGCAGAGATTCTTCGTAAGAAGCAAAATATGTAAACTAAAGTCACTTTTATTTCCGGCATCATTTCAAAGCCGAATTCAAATACTATAATACAACTTCATCCTTCATTAATCAGCATTTACAAATAAAATTTGTAATCTAAAGCTTTAAAAATGAATTAGAGAGGACGGTTTCAATTTGGCGCATATTAACGTGAATTCATAAAAACAAAAATATAGAAAATGTCCAATCACATTATATTATGATCATATTTATAGTTGTCGTATATATCAATTATTTAATGAGATAACGTATTATCTGCGCCACCTAACTAAGCACAAACTTCACGCATGATCTTGATGTATGAAAATTCGTATCTCTAAGTACTTGGCATCAAACATGCATTCACAAGCTTTGCTAAACCTAATGGATCACTAGCACCATTAAAAAAATTATATCATAAGCCATGTCACGTTATTTAGTTATATTTTCTATAATTAACTGTCTCATCCAACGAATCCAAAACTATGGTTTTACACATAACTGGAAATTAAAAGTTTAGTCAAAACAGTAAGTTATATTGGAAACTGTTACACGGTTATCGTGACTAAAAGAAATGAGAACTATAATAATACAAATGCAGGTGTTACATCAAACTTGGGTGATATATCAAAATCAAAACCCGAAAAGAGATTTAACTGAAGAAAAAAAGAGAGAGCAGAAAAAGCCAATATGATAGTACACATGTCATACTCATACATTAGCACGAGTTAGTACTTTGTTCACAAAATGTAAAACTACATTATCAGTTTCTACCGCACCGCATGAAATAACACGCATCATACACTATAGTTCCCCCAAAATTATGTATTTAAAGATATTCACCGACCTTTTTTTTTTTTTTTGAGTTAATGTAATGTGTCTAGATATCCTAAATATTGTAGTCATATTGCCAAATACACAAATTATTTTTATTAACGTGTGTTAATATACAATTAAAAAAAAACTTTGACGACAAAAAAAAACTTGGGATAATATTGTCGATTCAAAATGAAAAAAACTGATTCGTGCACATTTAATATTTAATATATATTTTATAAGCCACAACACTAGTGACTTATCGAGAAACCAAATTTGAAATTTACATCAAAATGACAAAAAAAACAAAAAAAAAAACTCGTTAGTGTTAAATAGCTTTAAGGTAGGCAAAAAGAAAATGGAAATGAGAAAAGAGAAGTGGGCAAATCTTAGTGAAACAGAGCATAGGAAGGGGTAGGCCCATCTCTTTCTTCGATAAATGAGAATAATGCTTTTATCTTTTTCTCTTTCCTTTTTTCTCATTCTTCTTCTTCCTGATTTACAGCCCAATTCCACTAGCTTCCTCATCATAGTTAGCACTCATCTCGAAAAGATAAACTACTCCAACTAACACCTCTTTCTCTCTCTCTGTCTCTCTCTTTCTCTTTCTCTTTCTATTGTTCCTTCCGTTTCAAAGTTTGTTCCTTTTGGGCGGGTTTCAAGGAAGTTTTGGAATTTATCTCTTTTTTGGGGAGACGTTTCTTTCATTTCTAGGCTTCTTTGTACTTTGTACTTGTGGATTTTGTTTCTACTTCTTCTAAGCTACTGTGTCACGCTTTTTTCTATAGCAAACTTATGAAGCTTTGTGATTACTATTTAAGATTATTCTGAGTGTTCTTTTGTCTGGCCTTCTAATAAAAGTTTTCAATTTTCTATTGATAAGGTTTGCCTTCGTTTTCTCCTCTTCCTCTTGCTTCTGCTCTTATGCAGAGTATTTGAATTTTTTGGAGATGTTAAAGGTTGTCTCAAATTGAAATCAATCTCTCACTGTTTTGTATAGTGATGGGTACTGAGGATAAGCCTTTTAATTCAATTGATCCTGCCCCTGCTCCAAATCAGGTACATATACAAACATATCTATATCTATGTATTGTAAAGTATGAATCTTGGTTTCAAAGATTTGAACTTTGAATGAATTTGATGTGTCTGTTGAATGGAATTGTAAAGATTAGAGCTCTTTTGTGATAACTACTTGCCAAAAATTGTTGGTATGCTGTAAAAATCCATGCTTTTGGAGCTGATCAGATTGTTGTTTGGGAATTTTAATCTCTGATTAGTGTTGTTAGTTTCATCCCAAGGAATTACTTTTCTTGAGGAACTTCTGTGCTGTTTTAATAAGTTCTCATAGAACTCTTTTGTTTCTTTCATCTTTGTTCTTAATGAAAAGGCTGAAGGATCCTCTGATATAACAGAAGAGACTTCCACAAATGTTCAACAATGGAGACGAAAGAACCTCTCTTTGCAGATACCCTCAAGAGCAGCTGGTCTTTCTCCTGAAGATTCTGTTGTAATCAAAATGCCTCCAACACCTAGTCCAACTCCAAGAAGAGTCAACTTTGCTTTGACTTCGACTTCGACTTCTCCAGGTCCTGCTTCTACTTCTTCATCTTCTACTGTTCTTCCTCGTGGCAAGTCGTCCTTGAAGAATCTATTTCCAAAGGCTGGTTTCAAACCAAAAAGCTCTAACATCGATATCGAGAAGGGACAAGGGAATGCATCTTCACCTCCTGCATTGCAGGAGAAGGCTTCAATAGCGAGGTCATTATCACTTTCAAAGCTATTTACGCCTAGGATCAAGAGAACTTCATCTCTACCTGTGACTACTGTTGTTCTTTCAAACTCAGAATCAGCTTATGGAGGAAGCATTATTACTCCTCGAACTCCAAGCGTAAGCTTCCTCCTGTATCATTTCAGAGAATCTTAGGTTTTGTTTAGGTATATTTACACTTAGTATTGCAGAACAAAGGGAGTGTAAAGATAGCTCGCTCTCGCTCTGTGCCTGTTAATGACAAGGATTTAAGCCTAAAGGGAATGGATTCATTCTTCAGAGTGATTCCTTCGACTCCTCGTGTAAAGGAAGGAGACATCGTCTCTAATGCATCAGAGGCTGCTAATACAGAAACAGGTGATGCTGATGATGGAGAAGACATACCTGAGGATGAAGCAGTTTGCAGGATTTGTTTAGTAGAGCTCTGTGAAGGAGGTGAAACCTTGAAAATGGAGTGTAGTTGCAAAGGCGAACTTGCTCTTGCTCACAAAGATTGTGCTCTTAAGTGGTTCACCATAAAGGGTAACAAAACTTGTGAGGTGTGTAAACAAGAAGTTAAGAACTTACCTGTAACACTCTTACGGATCCAAAGCATGCGAAATTCTGGTGTTCATCAGCTAGATGTCACTGGATACAGGTATCAAAACTTTCAAACTTTATTTTGGTTAAGTAGTAAACTTGGCCTAAGTCTCTGCATCATTTCTTGACAGGGTTTGGCAGGAGGTACCAGTTCTAGTAATCATCAGCATGCTCGCTTACTTCTGCTTCCTCGAGCAGCTTCTGGTAATCCATCTCTACTATTTATAACAACAATAAGCATTCAGATTTAGACATATGTATACAGAAGTTGTATGGTGAGATATCTATAACAGTAAGTTTCATTTGCAGGTTGAAAAACTAGGTACAGGTGCAATCGCGATATCGCTGCCGTTTTCTTGTATTCTTGGTCTTCTTGCATCCATGACCGCATCAACTATGGGTAAGTCTTCTTTTGGAGAAAAAACTCTTTTCAATTGCTCCTCCTCCTCTACTCTGATCCGTTTTTGGTTGTGGAATAATCTTGTGCAGTAATGAGAAGATTTGTGTGGATTTACGCATCTGTCCAGTTTGCTTTGGTTGTTCTCTTCGCCCATATATTTTACTCTGTGGTTAGTACTCTTCATCACATGTATTGTCTAAAAAGTGGTGCGAGACATATACTTAAAGCTAAAGAACTTGCAAGCTTTTGGTATATAGCAAAGACTTTTGAGATCTCTGCAAAACTCAGACAATAAAGTTGCAACCTTCATCATATATCAGTCTATAATAAACTCAAGTTTTGTTGTTGTTAAAATCTGATCTCTTGGTGATATCAGGTGCAGTTGCAAGCAGTTCTATCAGTTCTTCTGTCAACTTTTGCTGGATTTGGTGTCTGCATATGTGGAAGCTCAGTGATGGTTGAGTTTGTGAGATGGAAACGAAGATGGCGAGCCAGAAGGCTAGAGGAACAGCTGAACAATGCTCATACACTGACACAACCACCACAACCGGTGGATGCAACAACCTCTATGCATCACCCAATTGCCTCGTAGAGCCAAGAAGTTGAAAAGATTGACTTTTTTACATTTATACAGTAGTTTTTTTAAAAATGTTATTGTGTGTTTTGTGTATAACAAGAAAAGAGAAAGTGATGTGAGGAATGCTTAAAAGATTTGTTCTTTTCTTTGTTTTGCTTCTTGTAAGTTTGTAACTTTGATTGCTCACAATCTCTGCAAATCAAAGGTTTGTAGTAGTATTGGTTTTAAAACTATTTTATTTTATTTTGTATGAATAAAAGAAAAATAATCAAATTGAACAAATGGGTCACGAGGCAATCACGTGCCGATTTCTTCAAACACTTCTTCTCTGTGTCTGACTTTGGCTTAAGTCTTTGTTCATCTTCTCGACGGCGGTGTTGAGATTATACAGCGATGAATCTCTCCACGAGGCTCGCTGAGAAACTTCCCGGAATATTACCGGTTTCGTCTTCTCCTCTACTGCGTAAAGGTTGGTTTTTTAATCTGTTCTGTGTTTGGATTGGATTCAATTCAAAAGCAAATATTTTTCTGAGTTTCTCTTCGTCTGTTTGATTTGAAGAAAACTTTCGTCTTCACTATCTCTTTACCTTTTATATTTCCTAGGTTTTAGGTCGTAAGTTTCAGTCTCGAATTCACAAGCTAATGAGGGTTTTTGTCAATTGTTTCTTCTCTCATGTGTGTATTTTAGGAGTCTCCGAGTTAAGAATCTTTTCAATTGCTAACCAAAGTAGAAGATTGAGATGGGGACTACAAAAGAAGATGGTTTGGAGTTTAGAGAGAGCTGAGCCCTGTGTAGTTAGCAAATCATGTTTAGTTCATCCTGCAACTGAAGCCTATACACAAGAAGCTATTGAAGCAATCAAATCCGAGAAAGTTATCGCTGTACCAACCGATACGCTTTATGGCTTTGCTTGTGATGCTTGGTAATCTAAAAAATCCTCACTTTATTAGCTAAAACAAGCTTTTTAACATTGCTTGGACTAAGCTGTGATTTATATAACATAAACAGTTCTTTAGAAGCGGTTAATCGGATATATGAGATCAAAGGACGTAAACTTACAAGCCCTTTAGCTATCTGTGTTGGTGATGTATTAGATATCAAGAGAGTTGCTACAACGAATCACTTACCTCACGGTTTACTCGATTCGCTCTTGCCTGGTCCTGTCACTCTTGTACTTCAACGAGGTTTGAATCGTCTTCTTTATGTTGTTGCATTGATATGATCACTTTATGTGAGAGTGTTCTTGTAGTGTTTTAAACAGGTGAATCAAGTATTCTTGAAAAGTCTTTGAACCCGGGGATTGATACTATTGGAGTACGAGTTCCAGACTGTGAGTTCATTAGGGAAGTATCGAGAGGCTCGGGCAGTGTGTTGGCTCTTACAAGTGCTAATCTAAGTGGTGACAGGAGTAGTGTTTGTGTTAAAGATTTTGAGAATCTTTGGCAGCATTGTGCTTATGTATATGATGGTGGTTTGCTTCCATCGGGTCGTTCAGGATCTACAATTGTCGATCTGAGTAAAGCTGGAAAGTATAAGATCATTAGACCTGGAAGGTATGTAATTGTTGGTTAGATCAACGGGTTTAAAGTCTGATTCTTGAGCTAATTACTTAATGATGTTACTTTTGTTGTTAATTCAGCGCTGAGCAGGCAACAGTGGCAATTCTTGAGAAGTATTTGTTGGAAGAAGAAGAAGACAGTTAAGAGAAGAAAGCTGGTTAAACTCTGAAGCTGAAATGACTTGGAAGGATCTGAGGTTTTGCTTTGGTTCATAATCGAATTTTTGGTATTGGTTTAAGATACGTGTGTGTGTAATACGAGAAGATATAGTTCGATTTTGAATTTTTGAGCATATTGCGAACTTCAATTTTCTTGGTACGCCTGTGTAATTTAATGAGACTTGGAGGACTAATTCATGATTTTCATTTAAATTCTTATTATTGGTCCATTTGGGAAATGAATTAGTGGGAATTTAGAAGTAATCTCGTAGCTCTTATTTTATGTTTTCTTAATCTATTTCCTTTTCATTCTTAGTAAACTTGATGATCATTTGTCTGAATTTAGTATAATATTTCTTAGAAATTGTACATTTTTAGGGATAGAATGAGAATATATTGCTTTCCCCATATTATTTTCTTTTAAAGCTACTTATGTGAAAAAGAAATAAATAAACATGTCATTATTAAAAGAGGAATATGGGAAGAAATCAAAATAATGTAGTATTTTCTTAAGTGTTCCATATGCAAAATTCATTAAAGCCAAAAGTATCGAAATTGTGTTGACGGCAGAAAAATTCGGGTTAAAAACAAATTACTAGAGGAAGTTTTCATAACATTTTGAAAGTTACAGGCTCAAATTTGAAGAGAAGATAAATATAGGTCCTAAATGTTCAATGTTTGCGTCTCCGTGCTCAAGTTTTTTTCCTCTTCTGCTTAGAAAATGTCATGATCTGTTGGTCTTGGCTGTTTCTTTTGTCTAAAAACGTTTTATCCTCAGTTTATTTCACCACCCAG
Organism: Cardamine flexuosa; assembly: GCA_963555745.1. Lineage (NCBI taxonomy): Eukaryota > Viridiplantae > Streptophyta > Magnoliopsida > Brassicales > Brassicaceae > Cardamine > Cardamine flexuosa. Next base: position 2,850,456 of record OY743221.1, on the reverse strand, counting down.
ATTTCCATGCTTATGTCTGAAAATCAATCCCTCTCAAACTCTTCTCACCACTAATTTCTTCCTCTGGAACATTCTCTTCTCTATTTTTGGTTCCTTCGCTTCAACAACTGTTTTCTCAATTGCGTCATCTTTAGGTACTGTCTTCATGCATTTTCTAAAGGGTTATCTCAATTTGGTAGAGTTTAGTTCTTAGGTCTGCTTTGATCGACACAAAAATTATTCCTTTCTGCGATTAGTTTCTGTGTAATTATGGGTTTTGCGGAATTTTTGTTGATTTTTGCTTCAGAATCAGAGTTGAAGCAGAAAATTTCTTTTAAATCAGTTTCCATGATCTTCCTAGTAACCAAACTGGATTTGAATAAATTATTGTATTATAAAGTCAGCTAATTTTGTTCTGTGACTATGCAGATACTTTGATTCACTGAGAAAAATGGCGACTGGAGTCTTGCCAGCTCCTGTTTCCGGGGTCAAGATCCCAGATTCGAAACTCGGGTTTGGTAAAAGCTTGAATTTTGTGAGAGTTTGTGATCTGAAAAGTCTAAGATCTGCTAGAAGAAGAGTTTCCATTATCCGGAATTCAAATCAAGGCTCTGATTTAGCTGAGCTTCAACCTGCATCAGAAGGAAGCCCTCTCTTAGGTATAACCATACGAGATTCATTCAGAATTATCAAAATATTTAAACTTTTTCGAGTTTTTTATTAGAATGAATGGATTGGATGTTGTAGTGCCAAGACAGAAATATTGCGAGTCATTGCATAAAACAGTGAGAAGGAAGACTTGTACTGTTATGGTTGGAAATGTCGCCCTTGGAAGCGAGCATCCGATAAGGATTCAAACGATGACTACATCGGATACAAAAGATGTTGCTGCAACTGTTGATGAGGTTTTTGCATCTGTGCCTTTAATCTGTTTTCCTTTGATTTCGCTAGTTTAATATATGAAAACTTGGTACAGCTTATGACTGTTGGTTGTGTGATTATAGGTTATGAGAATAGCAGATAAAGGAGCAGATATTGTGAGGATAACTGTTCAAGGGAAGAAAGAGGCTGATGCGTGCTTTGAAATTAAAGATAAACTCATTCAGCTTAAGTAAGTCAATGGCCATACTCAGCTTTTCTCTATGTTTGTTTCTGGAGTTTGAATAGTATGAAACTGATTTGGTGTTTTTGCATTTGGTTACAGTTACAATATACCGCTGGTAGCAGATATTCATTTTGCACCTACTGTAGCCTTACGAGTTGCTGAATGCTTTGACAAAATCCGTGTCAACCCTGGAAATTTTGGTATGTTTGTTTCTTTTGTCTTTCACTTGTTTCTTTAACTCGAGAATGAATGAATTTTTGCCTTTGCAGCGGACAGACGAGCGCAGTTCGAGACCATAGAATATACAGAAGATGAATATCAGAAAGAACTTCAGCATATCGAGCAGGTGAGCAGGTGAAACTAGTAAAGTCTTTAATCAGTCTAAAGTTTTAACCAATGATGTTACTCTTTCTATTAGGTCTTCACTCCTTTGGTTGAGAAATGCAAAAAGTATGGGAGAGCAATGCGGATAGGAACAAATCATGGAAGTCTTTCTGACCGTATCATGAGCTATTACGGAGATTCTCCACGAGGAATGGTAAAAAATCTTAAAAGTCTTTGTATGGTTTCTCTTCTTAAACATGTACTGTTGTCTGATCTGAGTGTTCTGTTGTCACACAGGTTGAATCTGCGTTTGAGTTTGCTAGAATATGTAGGAAACTAGACTATCACAACTTTGTTTTCTCAATGAAAGCTAGCAACCCGGTGATCATGGTCCAAGCGTACCGTTTGCTTGTGGCTGAGATGTATGTTCAGGGATGGGATTATCCTTTGCATTTAGGAGTTACTGAGGCAGGAGAAGGCGAAGATGGACGGATGAAATCTGCAATTGGAATCGGGACGCTTCTTCAGGTACCTCATTAGATACAAAACAGTGAAAATCTTTCCTTAACAGTTCATATATGGTGATGATTGTTTGTAATTTGCAGGACGGGCTCGGTGACACAATAAGAGTTTCACTGACGGAGCCACCAGAAGAGGAGATAGATCCCTGCAAGCGATTGGCCAACCTCGGGACAAAAGCTGCTGAACTTCAACAAGGCGTTGTATGAAATGATTCTTTTTTCAGATGCTTCTCTAATATAGTTTCCGCTTTATGGCACTGATGCAATAGTCTTTTTGTGTATTAGGCACCTTTTGAAGAAAAGCATAGGCATTACTTTGATTTTCAGCGTAGGACAGGTGATCTACCTGTACAAAAAGAGGTAAGAAAACAACATCCATCTACTTTATGATGTCACTTTCAAGTATCGAAGAAATTCGAAATGATTTGTTATGTAAATTATAGGGAGAAGAGGTTGATTATAGAGGTGTCCTTCACCGTGATGGTTCTGTTCTCATGTCGATTTCTCTGGATCAACTAAAGGTGAATATTCATAAATACTCTTCTCATTTTCTTGTGTTTCTGAATATGTAGAACGGATCATTGTCTTTCCACTCACTAGTTCGATTCCTCTCTAGGCACCTGAACTCCTCTACAGGTCGCTCGCTACAAAGCTTGTCGTGGGGATGCCATTCAAGGTGAGATATGGCTCAAAATTTATTTTCATGAGAGACGTCGTTTTACTGTAAGTCATTGGTTCCCAATTCTTACTTTCTTGAGTAATGCTTGTATAGGATCTAGCAACTGTGGATTCAATCTTATTAAGAGAGCTACCTCCTGTAGATGATCACGTGGCTGTAAGAATCATCACCCTTTCTTCCCCATTTCACATACTTAAAGATTTGACATGGCTGAATATAAATCATTGAGTTCTGTTAACAGCGTTTGGCTCTTAAACGGTTGATCGATGTCAGTATGGGAGTTATAACACCTTTATCAGAGCAACTCACAAAGCCATTGCCAAATGCAATTGTCCTTGTCAACCTCAAGGAACTATCTGGTGGTGCTTACAAGCTTCTCCCTGAAGGTGACCTGAAAAAAAAACCATTATAATGAACAACTTTTCTTTGGTATTTCTTACTTTAGAGTTATTTCAGGTACACGCTTGGTTGTCTCTCTACGAGGTGATGAGACATATGAGGAGCTTGAAATACTCAAAACAATCGACGCTACTATGATTCTCCATGATGTACCCTTCACTGAAGACAAAGTTAGCAGAGTACACGCAGCTCGAAGGTAATAATAGTAGAAAATTCCCTCTATCTAATTTTTTGCTGAATTTTAAAGTTATGATCTTTGTCAGCTAAGTTATATTCTTTTCCTGAATTTTGTAGGCTATTCGAGTTCCTATCAGAGAACTCAGTAAACTTTCCTGTTATTCACCACATTAAGTTCCCAACTGGAATTCACAGGTAGATAACGACTCTCGAACTTTGTTACAGTGAATGGATAATCTAATTATGATCTTATGGTTTCTATCTTCTCGCGTACAATGCAGAGATGAGTTAGTGATTCACGCAGGGACTTACGCTGGAGCCCTTCTTGTGGATGGACTCGGTGATGGTGTAATGCTCGAAGCACCTGACCAAGATTTTGATTTCCTTAGGAATACTTCTTTCAACTTATTACAAGGCTGCAGGATGCGTAACACTAAGACGGTAAAAGCTTAAAGAATCTGTATTTTCTTTCTCAAAAAAAGGAATAAGTCATAAACTTGTGAAATCATAACAGGAATACGTATCGTGTCCGTCTTGTGGAAGAACACTTTTCGACTTGCAAGAAATCAGCGCCGAGATTCGAGAGAAGACTTCACATTTGCCTGGCGTTTCGGTTAAAACTTAGACCTTCACTTGTTTTCAAGAACTCTATTTTTTGTTTTGGGTTTGTGGATGTACTAAAAGTGAATAAATTGGGGTGGTGCAGATAGCAATCATGGGTTGCATTGTGAATGGGCCAGGAGAAATGGCTGATGCTGATTTCGGATATGTTGGTGGTTCACCTGGAAAAATCGATCTTTACGTCGGAAAGGTAACATCTTTATTGTTTGGTTTCTTAGTGAATGTGTTTATATATTATATCTTCAAGCTTGCGAGTGAAAAGAATTGAATTTTGAAATTTTGTGGACAGACGGTGGTGAAGCGTGGGATTGACATGACAGGGGCAACAGATGCTCTGATCGGTCTGATCAAAGAACATGGTCGTTGGGTCGACCCGCCAGTGGCTGATGAGTAGATTTCAACGGTGGAGATAGTTTGGCCAATCTCTGAAACTGAGAGAGAAGATATATATACTTGTGTGTATATTATCTATTTGTTGTGTATTGCATCATATTCAACAATGTCCTTGAAGAATATCATTTATTACTTTTCTAGTAGGAATCCATAATGAACTAGTACGTGAAAATGGAGGAAGAAATTTAAAATTAACCTTCATTTTCAAATTCATTAATAAAAAAGGTCTAGGAAATACCGAAATACTAAACCGAAGGAAAAAAATTAAAACGACGTTTGGAATTCCTCTTTTGTTGGGTTTTATATTTTCCTTTTATACATCAAACTTGAAAGAAAAGAAAAAAATACAATCGCTCACAGTAAAAAGGAAGAGCAATCCAGCGATTCCTTAACTGGTCATCAGTAAGCCTATTCTTGCTATTTATCGTTGTCGGTGTTTAGATTCCTTGATTTCTTTCTAGTCGATCTTGTGTAGGGTTCGATTTCGTGTTTCATTTTGTCTTCTAGGGTTTAACTGTTCTCCTCGTTCTGCGATTGCAATGCTGTGATTGATGATTGGGTTTAGTTACTGTTTCGAAAAGGATTAATTTTCTTCTCTCGACTCTAATCGAGTTCTTGAGTTGTAGGTTTATTGTTTGCTGTATATATATGTTTGATTGGCTTCAGACAGATTCTCTGAGACTTAACGAGTTTTCTTGTTTTTTTTTTTTTTTTTTTTCTCTTTTCAAGGCGAAGATAAAATCTTGGGCTTGTTAAGATATGGACAGCATCAGTAGGTTGCCTGATGATTTACTGGTGAAGATATTATCTTTAGTTCCGACAAAACTTGCTGTATCAACTAGCATTTTGTCCAAACGATGGGAGTCTCTTTGGAAGTCAGTGCCTAAACTTGATTGCGATTTTTCAAAGCCTGCAGTTAAAGATTTTGTTCTCAAGAATCTCCCATTACGAGCTCAGATCATAGAAACCTTGTGCCTCAGATTTAACCGTGCACCATTTCAACATGAGGATATCAAACTAGGGATTGGAATCGCAGTTTCTCGTTGCTTGCGTGAGCTAAGTATCTTCTATTCCTATTGGTTCGACGAACCAATTGTATTATTTCCCACAAGCTTGTATACATGCAAATCACTCGTGAACTTGAACCTCGAAGGTATGAGTATCCTTGTGGATGTTCCTCGAGATGTTCGTCTTCCTTGTCTGAAAACTTTGCAACTTCGATATGTGATACATGCAAACCAAGATTCTCTTCGACAGCTTCTATTATATTGTCCAGTTCTTGAAGATCTGCTTATCGAACGAGGTTATAAAGACGACAACGTGAGAGCATTAGTTATCATTGTCCCGACTTTGCAGCGTTTATCCTTGAAGATAGAGGACATATGTTCTGATGATCGGCAGGTGATAGTTACACCTTCGTTGAAGTATTTCAAAGTTGAGGATGATAGACAAATTTTCTCCGCTTTGATTGAGAAAATGCCAAATTTGGAAGAGGCATATATCAATGCTACGCAACATATCGAGACAAATCTCGAATCTGTTACATCTGTTAAACGACTTACGCTACGCCAATCGCACAACAGTATACCTGAGGTAATAATCTGTTTCTGTCTATCAACTTTTTTCTCAAGTTCTCAAACGTATGATTTAACCTTTTATAACCTATTATGTTGTCACGTGGGTAGTCTGCGTATCCTGTTGGTATTGTCTTTGATCAGCTTGAAGAACTGAAGATATGCATATGCAACGATTATTGGTCAGTGTTAATTGTCTGGTTTCTCAAAAACTCCCCAAAACTGCGAGTCCTTAATCTCTATGTCGATGTAAGTTTTCTTCATTTGATTATTTTCTGGCAACAAGCAATGTGTGTGTGTGGGGTAACCGTGATTCTCTCTCTCAGGCTGATCCACTTTATGAGGAGTATAAATCGGAGTATAAACCGGATTACTGGAAGGATATACGAAGATCAGTTCCTGAATGTTTGAAAAGCAGCCTCGAAACTTTGGAGTTTAAAGGGTACAGTGGAAGACCAGAAGAAAGAGATTTCTTATGTTTTATCTTCAAAAAAGCTAGTTGCTTGAAGACTTCATCAATCTCGCAGTGACCACAATAGAATCTTGAGAGCTCTAATCTACATATAAAATGAGTGGTAATTTTCTGTTATAAATGTATTGTTTTGTCAAATACTTGCCTTAGACTTGTTTCCTGGAAAATTGTTTAGCCAATAGAATCTAGTATATTGTGAGAACCTTTTGTTATTATTATTATTATTATTATTATGGTTTTATTTATGAATATTGTCATTTGGCTCCTTGAAAAAATGATTGTCTTCTGACAAATTTTCAGAGTCTGACAAGTTTCATCGTGTAGGTGACGATACAAATAAAAAATCTATGGTTTGTTTTAAGATATGGACAATATCAATGAGTTGCTTGATGAATTGTTGGTGAAGATATTAACCTTTGTTCCTACAAAACTTGCTGTATCGACTAGCATATTGTCCAAACGATGGGAGTCTCTTTGGAAGTGGGTGCCCAAACTCGAGGGGGATTGCGATTTATTCAATCCTGCATTTCTGGATTTTATTCACAAGAATCTGCCGTTGCGAGCTCCGATCATAGAAACCTTGTGCCTCAAGTTTTGTCAACTATCATTTCATCCTAAGGATAACAAACTGTGGATTGGAAATGCAGTTTTCCACTGCTTGCTTGAGCTAAATATCACATATCCTTCTATCTACTGTCTACCAGGTGTATTATTCCCAAGCAGATTGTATTTGTATACGTGCAAATCATCACTTGTGACCTTGAAACTCAAAGGCAATATCCTTGTTGATGTTCCCCAAGATGTTTGTTTCCCTTGTTTAAAAACTTTGCATCTTTGAGATGTGATATACTCAAACCAAGCTTCTCTTCGACTGCTTCTATCCTACTGCCCAGTTCTTGAAGATCTGCTTATTGAACTAGGTTATAATGTCGACAATTTGAAAAAGTTGGTTGTTACTGTCCCGACATTGCAGCGTTTGTCCGTGAAGATATCAGTCTCAGTAACTGAAGATCCGTTTGTGATAGTTACACCTTCTTTAAAGTATTTCAAATTTGAAGATGGTAGTAGAGTCGACGTTTCTTGTGTTTCGATTGAGAAAATGCCACAGCTGGAAGATGCTGTTATCAATGTCTGGCAAAATATCGAGACGCTTCTCAATTCAGTTACATCTGTTAAAAGACTTTCACTACGACTTATGTACGACAGTATACAAAAGGTAACTTTCTTTAAGTTCCCATGCAAACCCCTAAATCTTTTTTTTTAACCACTAAATCTTTTATATGTTATAATGTGTGCAGTATAAGAATCCTGTTGGTATTGTATTCAACCAGCTTGATCAAGTGAAGATATGCATCATCGAAGATTATTGGTCAAAGTTAGTCGTCTGGTTGCTCCAAAACTCTCCAAAACTGCGAGTCCTCAATCTCTATCTCGATGTAAGTTTCTTCATTTGACTATTTTCTGCTAATTAATTAAAAGCATGGTGTAGTGAAATCTTGACTCTTGTTTTCTCTCTCACTCTCTACGTTTTATCTCAGAGTGATTCACTTTTTAAAGAGTATGAATCTGATTACTGGAAGCATATTCAAACTCTTGAATGTTTGAAGAGCAGTCTCGAAACTTTGGAGTTTGAAGGGTACATGGGAAGAGAAGAAGAGAGAGATTTCTTGAGTTTTATCTTCAAAAAAGCTAGTTACCTTAAGTGTTCATCCATCTCTGAGCTAGTGACCACAATAGAAACTTGAGAGCTGTCGTGTTCTTGTCTGAATTTTATGTTTGTTTTCTTGTCCAAGATCTATTTCGTAGTTAACTGAACCTTCTCAGTACTGTGGTTTGGTTATATGTATGTGTTTCGTATATATATAGTCTTGTGCTTTTTTTAGATATTTCAGCTAAATCCGTAATACAACTATAACACCCGTGAAACAAAATTGATCATACGAGAAACATGAAGTTAAATCATAATAAGCACAAGATTGCTTCTTCTTTTTCTATCAAAAAATTTCAGACGTAAACATATTATTTTATTTTATTTGATCATTGATATTGGTCATTCATTAGTTTAGGATCTATATACTGAGAACTTGGATCCCCTGACCAGAGTTTGTGTTTTGAAGTTGTATTCGTGTGACAATCATGTCATAACTCGAATTTAATTCCAAAAATATATGAATAAGTCAAACCTTATAAAAAAATACATTATACAATTGTTTACAAATTAGCCATTCACTTACCATTATAGCACCATTATGACATACAAGTGTCAAAATATGGCAAACAAGAAAAACAAATCATAAGAAACACAAGATCACTTCTTCTTCTTTTTTTCCTTCAAATAATTGACGTTAACATTTTTATTTATCTTAACGTGAACATTATATAGTTTAGGAATATACGATGGAGACTTGAAGAATTAAGAAAAAGAGATGTCTCTTAATCGAATAAGCAGCAGCAAACAGGAACCTCTTTTTCCAAGAGGCAGTGGCCGTCCATTGGTGTCGCATCGGTCTTCTTGTGGCAATGAGTGTCGCAGTCGCTGTCGGTCTTGCACGTTCCTCTTAAGCGGCACGGTCCGTCTATTACATCTTCTTCTGTTTAAGAAACATGTATATTAGGTCAAATATATACCACAAAAATAAGTTTTATAATTACTTAAAACATAAAATGCGGAATTTTGAAGATTTCCCAAAAATATGTGTGCATTGTATAAAACGTTTAGAAGAAAAAAAGCTAAAAGAAACATCTATTAATATTGAAGGGAAAAACTTAAGTACCTTCGGAGTGAGCAGTGATAACGAGAGAGAAGATGATGAGAAGAGCAACAAGTTGAAATCTTGATGAAGCCATTTTTTTTAGTTTAGTCTCTTTTCGTTATGCAAGATATTCAACTTAACTAACGTTTGTGTTTGGAAAATTATGATCTGTTTTCAGGGGTTTTATATGTCAATCTAGTTTTAAAGATAGTAGTTTTTGTTTTCTTTATGTTTAGTACGTACACCATTTTTAGTAAGGTAATTTTTGGTTAATGTCATTAAAAGAACATAAATCTCCTCAAAATAGAATTTAGTTACCGTTTCTTAGATCTAAATTTAGTGAGGATAAGAAAGAATGCACGGTAGAGGAGTAACTTTATTTTTGAGTAGGAAGTCTATGAATTTTGATTTGGTATCCCCTAGAAATTTAATAAACTGAAATGAATATAACCAATCCAAACAAAGTGGAACTTGGTCCAAATGAATTAACTAAAAAACGTGTTAAGAATCTCACATTGAAAAGGAAAAAAACTACACTATTACATCATTTTAACATCATAATTTCATTAAAAACGTGTTAAGCGTCTCTTTTCATTTTAACATCATAATTTCATTAATTTCCATAAGTCTCATTCTCTCTGTTAAATTACCAATTGATTTTGAATTAAAAGTTTCTAAATTTCAACCTTTAAAGAAAAGAAAAACAAATTGGGCCTGTATATACTAATGGGCCTTTTATTGAATTATCAATCAGATTCTCAAGCCTCGTGATTGGCAAAAGCTCTCCCAATCGGAGAATTTGAAGATTGGGAAAACCAGAAAACAATCTCCGGCGATCGGAAAGCGGTGGCGTAAAATATGAGCAGTACAGCAGGAAAGCTCGTAACTTCGAAATCAGAGCTTGACCTCGATCACCATAACCTCGAAGATTACCTTCCTTCTGGTTCCTCCATCAACGAACCTCGCGGAAAGCTCCGCCTGTAAAATTTCTCTCTGAAATTTCTGTGAATTTGAATTCGATTGGATCGGCTCATTAAACATTCATCATTCTTTGTTATTTCTCAGACGTGATTTGCTAGATATTTCTCCCACGCTCACTGAAGCTGGTGGTGCTATTGTTGATGTAAGATATATTTCGAGTTTCTCAATGATTTATTTTCTCTTTGTTGTTCCAACCCAAATCTATCGTATGATTACTTAAGCTAAAGACTTCAAATTTATGAAATAAAGGATGGATCTTTATTTCTGTTAACTGTATATGATTGTATGATTTTGGCAGGACTCCTTCACAAGATGTTTCAAATCGAATCCTCCAGAACCTTGGAACTGGAACATTTACTTATTCCCACTATGGTGCCTTGGGGTTGTTATTAGATACTGTATTCTCTTTCCCTTGAGGTCAGTTCCTCTTATTTATTCAATGGATGCAATTATCAATTATTTATCATATTCAGTTTCCCTTCTGTATATGAGTGTCTGGTCCTTGTTTGTAGCTCAAACTTTAGATTTTTCAGCTGTAAGTTTGGACTGATAAGTTCATTGTTATAAATCTGCAGGTGCATCACTTTAGCTATTGGGTGGATTATTTTCCTTTCATTGTTTATCCCCATAAATTGGGTGCTGAAAGGTCATGATAGGTTGAGGAAAAAGATTGAGGTTGGTTGAATTCTATGTTTCTCGTTGTTGTTATTTTCCATCTTATGGAGCTCAGTGTTGAATTTTGTACTGTATTTTGTTGTATTACCAGAGGGTCTTGGTGGAAATGATATGCAGCTTTTTTGTCGCTTCATGGACAGGAGTTGTCAGATATCACGGGCCACGGCCTAGCATTCGTCCTAAGCAGGTCATGTTTCCTTTTTAATAACTTAGCTTTGTATCTTCTTGATACTTGTATATACCTATGCTAACTTTATGATTGGGGGTTAAACAGGTCTATGTTGCCAACCATACTTCAATGATTGATTTCATCGTCTTGGAGCAGATGACTGCATTTGCTGTTATAATGCAGAAACATCCTGGTTGGGTTGGTAAGTCTCAGATCGTAGAAATGTGCTTATGACCTTTATAACTGCTCCTTTTCTAATAGGCTTGTGATTGATTTTCCTTTCGTGCGTGCATTATTATGAATGCCATGGTTGACTTTTGTTGCTTTAAACATCGTAGGGCTTCTTCAAAGCACAATATTAGAGAGTGTAGGATGCATCTGGTTCAATCGTTCGGAGGCAAAGGATCGTGAAATTGTAGCGAAAAAGTATGCATGTTTCTTATCCCCTTTTTTAAGTGTCATTACTTAATCTACTTATATTAATCATGGGAACATTAATCACATAATTCAGGTTAAGAGACCATGTCCAAGGAGTTGACAAATATCCTCTTCTCATATTTCCCGAGGGGACATGTGTAAATAATAATTATACAGTGATGTTTAAGAAGGTATTTTTGAACCGAACTTTGATATGATTTGCGCGCTCCTACTATATATTATAGTTTTGCTTTATGGCAATGTTCTTAGGGTGCTTTTGAATTGGACTGCACTGTTTGTCCAATTGCAATCAAATACAACAAGATTTTTGTTGACGCCTTCTGGAACAGTAGAAAGTAAGGATATTTTCTTACTTTTTTGTTGATTTTGTGAAGTATTCTTGAAAAGGGTAACAAAAAGGTCTTGCATGCTGTTTGCAGACAATCGTTCACTATGCACTTGTTGCAACTCATGACATCATGGGCTGTTGTGTGTGAAGTGTGGTACTTGGAACCCCAAACTATAAGGCCCGGTGAAACAGGGATTGAGTTTGCAGAGAGGTAAAACATTATTTTCTTAGGCCTCCATCACAGAAGTCATATACTAAGAAGTTTTGCAATCACTTTGTTTACTTGTCACAACAGGGTCAGAGACATGATATCTCTTAGGGCGGGTCTCAAAAAGGTGCCTTGGGATGGATACTTGAAGTATTCGAGACCAAGCTCCAAGCATAGTGAACGCAAGTATGTTCAACGTGTCACTATCTTGTAGAACTAGTTGAATCTCTTTGAGAGTTTTCAGTAGCCAGAGCTGACACTTTCCGTTTATCTTGTAGTCTTTGCGTAAGTTTTAAGTGCTTAATTGTTCTGATCCTTGAATTATGATTTGTCTTTCTTGGAATTGACAGGCAACAGAGTTTCGCGGAGTCGATCCTGGCTAGATTGGAAGAGAAGTGAATGTAAAGATGAAGTTAGTTTTCTCATTGTGGTGTTTCATTTTTACATAACATTGAAATAAAACTCATGTCTCATATGCTTTTTAGTTGCTCTGTTTTTAAAATCCAATACATTGTTGTAATTCTCCTCTCAATACACAAATTATTTCTCAAGCAGAATAATTAACCACATTATCTGGTGCTTAATCAGTTTTGGTTCCACACATTTTTTAATCATATTTCTCATAATTGTGTTATTATGCTTGAGAAATTGTTTTGCTATCCATCAAATTTTTCATAACTGTTTTATATCATATCAGTAAAAAAAAACAAATTTCAAAAGATCTTAAGAACAAACAAACGAATACTAAAAAATACCAAAAACTTTCCAATCTTTTTATTTGAGAGATCCATGGTGCCTTCAGAACATCTCAGCGGCGGCGTATCCATAACGCGATCGACGAATGTTCTCTCGCCGTTTCTTCAACACAACATATCCGCCGACGCCAACCATACTCGCCGCTGCGATCGCTCCAACAGCGATTACCGTCTTCTTTCCCCCGCCTCCTCCTGAGGTTTTCTCGCCTCCCGTCTCTGTAGTGTCGGTGTGATTGAGTTCACTAGCTTCCGGAAATTGAGACGAAGAAGGATTAACGTAATCATCAGCAATCGTTGGAGATGGAGATAATTCTTCGGTGTACGATGGTGAAGAAGATGGAGACATTTCGGTGGGCGATGGTGAAGGAGATGGAGACATTTCGGTTTCTGGTTGCGGCGGAGATGAATACTCAATCGGAGACATTTCAGATTGCGATGGTGAAGGAGATTGAGAAATTTCGGTTTCTGGTTGCGGCGGAGACGAATCCTCAAGTGGAGACAGAGCCGGTGAAATTTCTTGTGTTGAAATCTCACCGAACACCATTAAAAGAGAGACAATGATTAAACTGACCTTCATCATCATCATCATCTCCAAGATTCAATCCTCTCTCTCGATCTGTTGCTTCTCTTTTCGAATGGTTGATGACACTGAAGTAGATATGAAACAGAAGAAGAAGAACAAAGAATATATAGCATCAGATCATTTTATTCATTTTCCACGTAAAGTTGATATGAATTGCACTGAGATGTGAGAATTGCTTTACCACCTAAAAACTCATGCCTAACGGTCAATGCTTTCGATATTTCAAACTTCCCTATATTAAAAATCTTTTTTTTATTTTTATTGTTTCTCTATAAATTGAGCATATATAAAACAAGGAAAATATAAGAGTCAACTATCAGAACCGTACGTAAGGTATGTACACTTTATAATGTTGACGCGTAACGAATCAAAGTTTCTTTTAATGGATTGTGACTTACCTTTTTGGTCAATTCTACAAATTATCAAATCTACATACCTAACAAGAATTTCCAACTTTGGTTAGGTCCCATTGCAACAGAGTTACTCGAATCTTTGATCATTGACGAAAGGTATGCTCAAATTTTGTTCATGTGATTCATTGTGATGCTTATTTCAGTGTACGACACTATAAGCTCTATAAGTCTGCTTCTACATTTAGAAAAGTTGAAACCAAATCAAAAGGGTGGAAACTGTATTTCCCAAAAACTAAAATTACTTATTCTCCATCTTTTTTTTCTAGTATCAAACTCGTGATGAAACAATTCCGATCATACATATAACTTAAGGAGACATGTATATATAATATAACTCAATACTCTTTTCTTAGCTACGGATCACAATTCGTCCTTCGTCGCCTCACTTTGGCTACTCTTTATCGTGCTTTCGGGTGCTTTGGTCTCTGTAGTTTCTACTTTTGGTGTGGACTCGACAGTTTTAGGAGTTTCAGCTGATGCAGGTTTCTCCAGTTTGAACGGGATCGTTGCATGTTTCCTTAAAAACTTGTAAAATGCAACCACAGTGCGGTCTGTATCTACTGTTATCTGCTCCACACACAACAAAACAAGATAAAATTTATCAGTTTTAGAGGAAGCTACGAAGAATAAACCCGTTGCAGCTAGGAGAAGCCGAACTTACCGGCTCTGAAGTCTTGTTGCCTGCAGGGAAGAAGAGAATTGTAGGGAACCCTTCCGCCTGCAAAACCAGAAAGTTTTAACTCTTGAAGCTTTGAACCTAGAAAGGTTCTAGATGTATATTTTATATGTTACCTTTGCCTTGGGATGTTCGTTGGTTGTTCCATCCATCTTAGCTATGACGAGAGAATCAATAACTCGTAAATGCTTGGCAAGCTTGTTATACATTGGCTCAAGGGCTTGGCAATGCCCACACCAAGGCGCATAGACCTGAGTTTTGTTTTAAGAAAAAAGTTTATTGATGTGATGAGAAAACGTGATCGAATCCATATCAGTTTATTGATGGATTATATAATACAATAGTACCTCGAGAAGCACATCTTTGGAATCGTCCAGAACAAGTTCATCAAAGTTATCTCCAACCACTATTTTCACATCTCCATCATTCTGTAGCCACCAAAATTAAGTCAGGTTGTTACATGAGCTGACAAGGCCGTAGGAAACTAACGAAGTAATGATCAAAAAAAGAAATAGCTTGACCTTTTCGGGAATGGGATCTGATTTATAGGAAGGTTTTAGCTTGTCGTTCAGGAATTCCTCCCCAAATGTCTGCCAGAGATTAGAGGTTTAGGTTTAACAAACAATCTTTACATGTCACTGCGAAGTAAAATTTACAAGTGAAAGGAACTTCAACGAGATACCTTAATTTTCTCTGACTTGATTTCACCATCGAAAAAGAATTTTTTAGGGTCTTCATTCCCTGTGTAGCCAATCAGCTAGAGACATACCAACATGTGAGATGTATTTAGCATATGCTTATTGAGAAGATCTAGGACTCAAGATTCTTATAAATGTGACCAAAAACGACTTACTTTAGGACCATCTCCAGACACACCAAAGTATTCAGCAACTGGCTTCCCGTAATCCTCATTATCCAGATCAACAGAAACGAAGATGAGCTGTAGCAAAAAAAAAAAAAAAAAAGCCTTCTGAGAAGTAATCTTACCAAGATAATATGACGCCATCGTTTCCACTAAAGATCCTCTTTCAAGGATTCGTCTTGATGCAAAGCAAAAACATCAAATAAATCGAGTTAAACCAGACTGGACCTATGTTCTTACCTTCCCTTTGAATGATTTGGCTGCTTCTTGGAATTCAGGAAGAACCTTTGAAGAGTCATTTTTGGTTACAAACAACAACAACTGCAAAGAGAACATATACTTTCATGTTAATATACCAACCTAAACAATCTTCGAATTTGAAACGAAGAATCCTACTAAAACCATTTGACACACCTGTTTCTTGATTGCACTCTCGAAAATTTCAGGTGCAGTCTCTCTGGTGAAAACAGAGACCAAAGCAAGCTTGTTGGCAGACACAAAACTAACTAGAGCAGACTTAACAAATTCCCCATCTGCAGATTAATAAAACAAACCTAATAAAAAATCCAAGAACAAGAACGCTGAATCAAAGCATAACAAAGATTTACAGAACCAACCAAAATGGTTAATCTTCTCCTCTTCCTTCTTAACTAAGACAAGAGCAGGCCTTTTAGACTCCGGATCAATATGAAACATCTTAGCAACATCAGGATTCACTGTTTGATAAAAGTTCACATCGTCTTCAGCTTTGGAAGCAGCAGCAAGTTGGTCATGCTCAACGCCCTGTGAATTTCGCCAAAAAATGTAATATGCATTGTGTTACGTTGAGAAGAAACTCAAAAGACTAAATGTGTAGATATAGAAACCATACCACCAAAGAGTTTAAGTATCCCAAGACGACTTTGTTCCCAGAAGTCAACACTTTCTCAGCATCATCTAATGTGGTTAAATTATACACACCAGGACCTATCTTCTTCTTCACCCATGTCACAATTGTTTCTCTAAATCACAAAATCACTCAATTATTATTCAGAAACCCAAACTCCAATCACAAAATTAGTAACAATTGAATTCGAGATTTTGATTTACTTGGTTCTTCCTCCAGTGTAAGGCTTGTGTTCACCATCAACGAAGAAAAGAATAGTGGGGAAGCCTTGAACGTTATGCTGCTGAGATAACTCATTCTCCTCCGTCGCATCGATTTTAGCCAAAACGACACCATCGTTCTTTAGCTCCGTCGCAGCTGCAGCGTATTCAGGAGCAAGAGACTGACAATGACCACACCACGGAGCGTAAAACTCAACCATAACGTATTCGTTATTCTCAATCACATCAGTGAAGTTACGCTCCTTGATTACCACCACGTCTTTCTCGTCGATTTCCGGCGTAGGGAACGGATCCAAATCCGGACTACCTAGATCGGAGAAATTATCTCCTCCTTCTTCGTCGTCTTCATACATCTCGGAATCTTCGTCTTCTCCTCCTTCGAATTCGTCAAGTCCAGTGGAGGAAGTGAATGAGTCAGCGGCAGCATCTTCTTCTTTGAGATCTTCGAGGAAACTGAGATCCTCATCGTCGACGTCGGAGGTAGAGGCCGCGAAAGAAGGAGAAACGGCGGAGAAAATGAGAAGCGCGGTGAGAGAGAAGAGGAGAAACACGCGAAACGCCATTTTAGTGCGACTGTTGTGAGATTGTTGTTGATGAGAGATCCAACAACTATACTTCAACAAGTACACATGGTCGTTGTGACCTGAAAACGCCGTCGTTTTATAGATTTCTCTATTTAATTAAATTATTAAGGAATATAATTTTTTTTTTTCATTTCTTTCATGTAAAAATTATCTTCGATTGTTTTTAATCAAATTTGCACTTCAATAACTATTTTTTTCATTTCCTTTTAATGAAAAAAAATTATCTTGCATAAAGTTTAGTAACTTATAATTTATGACATATAAAGTTTAGTAACTTATAATTATGACATATTTTCATTAAATAAATCCATTACTGCACTGAAACTACATAATTCCGAAATTGGAATCAATACAAAAATCCGATAAAATCAAACTAACAAAATATTTGAAAAGAAAAAGAATTGCTAGTTAAATTTTTGGCTAAATTTTAAATCAAGCATCAGAGTGAATGACAATAGTGCGGATTATATTAGATTGACGTTTCTTGAAGACAAAGTAGATTCCCAATGAGAGAAACGCTACGATAGAAACTCCTAACACTACACCAATGGTTTCTCCTCGTCCTTCTTCTCTTCTACTACTCTCACTTGTTGTGTTGTGTTCGTCTGATGAAACTTTACTTCCTCCTTGTGAATCTGCTTCTACATTGTTAGATGTCTTTGAAGGTGAAGGTGAAGGTGAAAGGGAAGGCGAAGAAGGAGAGTTTTTTGGTGGATTATTGTGAGAGATGACTGATGACTTTGGGTGAAAGAAATCGTAAGCTTCTGGTGACAAAGCAGATGGGTTTGAGTAAGCTGGACCATGAACAGGTCTGCTTCCAGCAATGGAGACACAAAGAAGCAAAGATAAGCAAGAGAAGAAGAAGACCAAAGACGACTGAGTTAGGTATGTCATCTTGTTGTTGTGTTGTAAATGTTTTTGTTTTTTGTTTTATGTGTGTGTGTGTGCGCATTTTTAGGATTTATATAGGACAGTGGTTATAAAAGGAGATAGTTGTTGCTTGAAGTGCAAATTTGTATGATTGTATAATATCAAGAAAATAATAAAAGTATTTTTTTAAATGAATAAAGAGAAGTCATGCTTTAGTTGTTTAGCTGATTCTCTTGCTGAAGCGGCGTTATTGTCGTTGAGCTCTAGTCCTTGCATATATTGGTGACTAGTTTCGTTTTAATCTAAGTATCACTTTGACCCAACAAAAATAGAGAACTCATGCAAGTTTTGTATGTGTTCAGTCTTCTATGTATAAGTATAATTGCGCTGTCTAAAACAAAATGTTGATGGATTACAAAATCTAAGTATATTTGATCTATGGATCAAAAGGATATTCAAATAGGGACATAATGGGGTAAGATTGGTGCCTTGGTGGTGACAAAGAACGCATTTATACTAGACATAAAAGAGTTTCTTAGCTTTAAGGAACGTCAATGGAAAATAAACACAATGAAAACGGTTTTTATTAATCGGGTCCACAAGATCCCACTTTGAGTTTGCATTTGTTTTTTGTTTTCCGATTTTTTTCTTTTATGCAATCTTTGGCTACCAACCAATATGTATATCCAAGCTTACATGACCAAGACATATAGTTTAGTGATTTGTGTTCAGCACACACATGACACACCCTTATGTTAGTAATACTAGGCTTACCAGCACTTGTTTTTTAAAAAATTGGTTTTGCCGTTTTCGTTTAGTTTGATACGATTCTGGTTCGATTTGGTTTGTTTCAGATTACCAAAGACACAAAATCAAACCAGATGCGGTTCATTTTATCATCTATAGAGAAGAAATGCTTTTGCTTTTCAGTTTTTTTTTTTTACAACAGCTGTATTTGATTCTTAATAGCTTTGCTACATTCAAAAGTTGTTTAAGTAAACTAGAGAAAACAAAAGGTGAGTTCTTTATGTGTCTTGTATGTATTATGTTAACACATACGTGACATGTGTTGATTCTTGAGAAAAATATATAGAATCAAACCTAAAATTAACGTTAACTCTACGAAAAGATCAAAGCAAAATTGAGAGTACTTATCTTAAAGCAACATTAATTATAAAACACATTTACACGATGGCAAATTCCATGAAATTTAAAAAAAAAAACAGAACATATATAAATAAATAAAACACATACAAGTAACTTCCGCTTAATACATTGACAATCATCATTTGATTAAAGATTAACTTGTGGCTTAAGCAGAGCTCCTAAAGGAGCCTAGAGCTTTAATCGCAGACGCTCTTAGAATAAACTGATGGTAAAACGCAGCTGCGGCTGCTCCGATCATAGGTCCAACCCAAAAAATCCACTGTTCGATAACATAGACCAAAAATGTAGTTAAATACTTATCAGTTCTTATAAATTTTTATAAAGATGTGTGTATATATAAGTTATTGACGTACTTGGTCATCCCATGCTTTCTCCTTGTTGTAAATAACGGCGGCTCCGAAGCTACGGGCCGGGTTAATTCCGGTTCCAGTGATGGGAATGGTGGCTAAGTGAACCATGAAGACAGCAAATCCGATGGGAAGTGGCGCCAAAACTGGCACGTGAGAGTCACGTGCACTTCGCTTGGGATCGGTGGCCGAGAAGACGGTGTAAACAAGGACAAAAGTTCCGATTATCTCGGCACCGAGTCCGGTACCTTTGTTGTAGCCGTCGGCTAGCTCGTTGGCCCCACCTCCATATCTGAATATAATTAGCAATATTTGTTGTTAGTAAAACTGTAAGATCATATTGTTTAGACCTATAAAAAGTGATGATTTTATCCAGTTTATGATAATAATTATTTGATTTATGCAGTCCATATTAGATCAAGTTTTGTTTATTCCATTTGAACACTCATAAGCAGAACCAAATTATTTAGATGTTTAAACTTTAAATGGTGCTTGTATAGAATTTCTTACAACTACTAAGTTTTTTATTTTATTTGAAAATGATATAAAACACTAAGTTTATTTGAGTTAATTTATACAAAAAAAATTAAAGAGTTTTGAGACATGATGGAACCTGTTGTAGTAAGAACTTTGGAATGCTTTCACGAGACCGCAACCGCAGATGGCACCAAGGCACTGAGCCACGATGTATAACACTGTCCGCACCAATGATACTTTTCGAGCCAGGAAGAGCCCCACCGTCACAGCCGGATTTATATGACCACCTTCATAAGTTTACAAGTAAAGAAAATCAAATTAATTCATAAATAAATCGTAAGCTTACATTTTAAATTAGATAAACCGAAACAAACTAATCTAAACTGAACCGAACAAATTTAAGAAAAAAAACGAACTGAGCCCTTAAAATGATTAGAATAAACAAAACTTACCTAAAGATTGGAAAAATATATTAAAAGTTTTTTAAATTAATCAAGATTTGACTTTTTATATTAGAAAAACTGAATATATTTGATTATAACCGAACTGAACCTAGAAATCGAATTCACCATATCTCTAACTAAAATACGTAAACTATTTTGATTTATTTGTTCTAAAATACGCTACAATATTTTCTATCTTTATTTGTTACGTGAAAATTTGTGTACCGTGACACGAACGTTAGTATATAAACATACGTACCGGAGATACCGGCGGTACAGTAAACAAGAACAAAGATCATTCCACCGAAAGCCCAAGCAATTCCCAATATTCCGACGCCACCACAATCCACTCCTCCGGCGCCTGCATCGGTCTGAGCTTTGTAGCCGATTACGGTTAGGATGGAGACATATAGGAACAGAAGTGTCGCCACGAACTCAGCTATGACCGCTCTATAGAGCGACCACTTCTTAAGCTCCTCCATGTCTAACAATGGTGCTGGAGGCGGATCCTGGTAGTCTCTTGCCGCCGTTGCTCCGCCTTCTTGAACATCAAAGTCCTTTGCCATGGCCAAAGTTGATGAAACAGAGAGTGAGAGAGAGATGAGTTTTTAATGTTTGTTAAGATTTGTAGCTCTCTGGTTTGTGTGTGTATATATATAGAGACTGTGCAAAGGTTTGGTATAAGTACATTATAAGACAATTTAATATATAGTATATGGTTTATAATCATGTGGACAGTTAATTGAAAACATTTTTTTTTTGGAAATAATTATGAAGGAATCTTATCTAATCCCTGCCTCAAATGAGCTGGTGGTATTATAAGAAACATCACGTTATTTTGCTAGTATTATGTTTGTCAATATTATGATGGAATGATTATGATTTACAAATTATGTCACTATAGAAAGGCTTTTTCTTTCTTTTTTCGTAAAGCAGAAATCAAAAATCCGTAAAGCCAGCCCTTTTGTCTACACTAATCTATGTCAACTAAGATGCTTCTCTGATTCAACATTTTGTATAGTATGTCTACATGTTCCGAATAACATAACCGAGGGTCAGAGCTGTCTTAATTCGTATGATTAGAAGAAGATAAACTTGTTTTAAACCGTCCAACCAACCCCTCGATTTAGACATACTTGTGTTTGTATTAATTTAATTGGTCGACCCTTGATTAAATATTTTTCGAATTTGTTGTTGCGACGTCAAATTCATCTCCAATTGTTATCTTTCTATATATATATATATATATATATATATTATTATTATTATTTTGTTATAACTAGTCCAACCTGTTAGATTGAAGAAAAATTATGTATTACGGATTATCAAGATGATACATATATTTTCGCTGAATCAATCCATAAGTTATTTTTCTTATAATATATTAAATCATCTATATATGTTGTGGAATAAATAGTTTTATTTTTATATACAAACAAAAAGTTTTATATCAATCATTTATGTAGCTCAACTGGACTTAGGTATGTGGATGATAACACTAACAAAATGAAAGATAAATTTATCTATTAACGTTTTTTTCTATTTGCTTATCAACATCGACCAATTTAAAACTTTTTGGGAATAGTCTATACAACGTCGTCACGATTTAAATTTAATAATAATGCATATGGCGGGATGGAGCTAGTTTATAATATAGTTACAAACTCTATCCCCGTCATATGTAGTCACATAGATCAAAATTATGAGGAAATAGGAATCTTGTAAAAGTTATGTAACTAATTAGCATATGAAGTTCCACAAAATTATGAGGAAATAGGAATCTTGTAAAGGTTATGTAACTAATTACCATATGAAGAAAGATGGCCTTTTTGGGAATTACATTTTAGCGTGCAAGATTTTTGTGAAATTGATGTTTTGTAGTATATAAGCAAAGTCTCATCCCAATTCCCACAAGCACCCACATACAAAAAATATATCAAGTTTCATTTAAGATTTTTTTTTAATTATAAAAAAAAAAAAAAGAAATTGGGGACAATCAAACGGGGTTTTGAGAAGTTTGTAATAACATGTGTTTGAAATGTGTTGTCACTGGTTTGCTAAGACTCTTGATATCATTACTCAGTCTGATTTAATTAAATTCCGATTTGAATTAGAAACTAAATTTAGTTTTACGTTTTTATGGACTAGATGTGAAGAAGTTAGTTTTACGTTTTTACGGACTCTAATTTGATAGAAAGATATGTCAACCATTTAAAAAAAAAAAGAACTAGTGACACTTATTTAATCAAAGTTGGTTATAGAAAGTTGGTTAAAAGTAAAAAAAGAAATGGATTTTAAAATTCGGAAAAGAAAAATAATGAGGAGAAATGATAAGAATGAGATCCATGACATGCAAAATCCGAACAACGTTGAAGATCTTATTCTATGTTATCTTTGCCAGACGAATTCTTCTGTACACGTAACATTATGTCCCATTGCTCCTAATCCTTCCAATTATTCAATTAATGTTGGACTTACATGCTTGATGCATGCATATATTATATTTCTAATTACATATGTCTATATACGTATGTGTGAGACCACACATAAATATATGCATTCATGTATATGATGCATGTGAGCATGTTTATGCATTTTGGTTTAGAGTTTGATAGCGTGATGAGTGCATTTTGTGTTAGATGAGTTGTGGTATGGTAAAAAAGATTAGAGTAAGAAAGAGAGAGCATAAGGATAGATGAGTTGTGGCCTTGTGGGGCTTGTGGCCATGGTTAATTGGGTATGATGTTTATGCAATGACTAACCGGTTTTTGGCAATCATACCAAATTACTTTATACTAATAGTTTATTAGATTAAATATATTATTCCTTTGCAGAGACTTTTTTACTTGTGTAGCAAATAAAATTATGGGAAGTAGAGTACATCATCCTTAGTAATCAACTCATATCAACATCAAAACATTATTTAGTAACAGTTAAGTACCACCACATGTTTTTTTTTTTTTTTTGCACAGCTCTCATCATCACAAAGTTTAGTGCTTGGAGTTTGATAATGGACACTACAACTTGATATTTTTTTTTAAAAAAAAACAGAGAGAAATTAAATTTATAACATCATTGAAAAATACTAGAAAGCACATGGCTTAATCTTATTTCACCTTCTTTCACTTTTACAAATACTTACACACCTTTAACTTTCAATACTGCTAACAAGTAGCAATTGTTTTCAACTTGGTTATTCATGTTGGATCAAACCCCTACTTTGGATAGAATCAAACGTTCGAGAACTCCCCATTGATGACACATGCCTCCTAGTCCTACTGATCTACTTATACAAATAGTGAATCTTGTGAACAAAACAGAGCATCTGCTCTTACTCATCGTGCCTCCAAAACGGGAATCTCTGATCAAGCTTGGTTTAGGCAACCACTGAGATCTTTAATCACACTAGAACTTATGCGAGTGTTTCAAAGCTAATTGTCAGGAAAGAAGTTGACAACTTAAAAAACTAGGTCCATTTCTGATTCCCATCTAGTGCCTTTAATTGAATATTTTTAAGTGGAAAAATAGTGATAATTGAGATACATAAATGATTCAGCATCATTCTTTCAGCCAAATCTATGATACTTGTACAAGTCTGGTGTTAGTAATCGTTCGGAGACCATTTTTCCACAATGATCAAAGGTCAACACTAACCAAAGTAAGGAATAAAAACGAGATAAATATAATCATTCGATAGACATTTCTTTTACTAATAAATCATAACCAAAGAGAACAATCCTATAAGCTCACACATTACCATCTAAACCTTAGTTATGATCGTCTTCAGATCCATTCCAACTTCAAGGTGTGCATAATAGTAAGTTGCAACTTAATCAAACTAGAACTGAAACAAACTAATTGATCCCAAGAAAGGATTCACAATGTGCAAATCCAAAAACAAATCCTCAATTACCGAAATTATATTATATTATACTTAAAACCAAATCCTCATAAACCAAAATACAAAATAAAATTTTAAAAAGTAAACTTATCATTACTCGTTAGGAACATCAATATCACCATTGTTAATCTCTTCTTGAAGATCCTTAGGATCTTTACCATCAACAGTACAACCAACAGAGACACAAGTTCCCAAAATCTCCTTCACAGTTCCACTCAATTCCTTAGCAATCGATCTCGTTCGCATTATCTTAGCAATCTCAATCACATCATCAAACGAAATGTTTCCGTTATGTTTGATGTTCTTCACTTTCTTCCTATCTCTCTCCGGCTCCTTAAGCGCCTTGATCACTAACGCCGCCGCGGAAGGAACCACCGTGACCTTAGCTTGACGATTCTGAACTGTGAGCTTCACTGTGACTCGAAGGCCTTTCCATTCTTTTGCTGTCTCTTTAGCTATGTCTTCTCCTATCTTCTTTGGTGCCAGACCTAGTGGACCGATCTTTGGAGCGAGTGAAGATGCTGCTCCGACTTCACCTCCGGTGACACGGACGTAGACGTCGACGATTTGAGATGGGTCCAATTTCGGCGGCATTTTCTCTTGATCACTCACTCACTGATCACTCTCGGCTTTCTAGGGCTTCGTCTTTTTTATAAAGCTGTTTGAGTAAACTAGGTTTTTTATTGAAATGACGAATTTGTCCCTTGATACTTTCCCCTAAAACCGGAGTTAAAAGTCTAGTGGCATTGGTTTAATCTGTATCAAAGTTTATGCAAATAATTTTCAAAACATTAAAGGATTGGTTTTGAATTCGGATTTTATGTTTCGGTTCGGTTCAATGGCTGTGAGGGTTTTTAAAAGCGTAATTTGGGAAAATAAGCGACTTTCATGGGCCTAGCTTTGTTCTTTTTACAACTCTTGTGTTTATGTATTGTATTAAGTACGGCCTCATAAGTTATAAGGTCTCAAAGCCCAATTTCAGACAATTTCGAGGCTTTTTTTTTTTTTGGTTAAGACTTAAAGATCTTAATTTGATTCAATATTTCATTATTTCGTTAATGCTGCCACCAAAATATTGAAAGTTTCGAACAGCCAAAATTAGGAAATTATATAGAAGTACAGAGAAAACCTTTTTGGTGTTTGGTGTTTGGCGTTGCGTTATGTCAAAATTCTCAAGATTTGGGTGATCTCCATGCAAGAAGCAACTCTTACTTCCTTCTGGACTAGGCTAACTCCCGCAGATTTTTTTTGTAACTCAAACTGAATCTTCTCCAAGATTAGGTGCTTGTGAATTTATTTCATTTTCTTTACACTTGGTAACAGAAATTAATTCATCATTTGATTACCTAACATTTATTGGGTAACATATTATCACCAATGTCATGTTGTGTTAAGAAAATCAAAGACTGGTTGACAATATGCCATCATTGTTGGCGTCGAAGATCAAGTCTCAAACTATTTTGGTTCTTAAGTTGGCTACAACAAACACATAAAAGGTGATAAATTTGCAAAATTTTGGTTAAAAACTTTACTAGTTTCATCATGTTCGGTGAGATTTTGATTGTTGTTTTTATATAAAAAAAACGTATAATTTAGGCAATTGTGGAGTTTCACTTAATTAATTTATGCCGTTTTAACAAAAATAATTTAGTTTAGAAAACCCCACTTATGAAGACTCATCCCACAAACTGTTAAAAATCTTATTCACCAATACTTTCGCTTGGTGGTACAAGGAGAATGTAATATTACAGAAAGCTTTAACGTAAATGTTCATTTAACAATAACATATACCCAAAAAAAAACATCTTCATCTCCTTTATCTTTTTCGCCTACCTAAACAAAAGCTATCCGATCTTATGTAATTGGTCAATTATGGCATGTACCGAATTTGATGCGAGTGTTTGGACCAGATACTCTAATCAACTTTGAGATAAGGAATATACCATTAAAGTGACTGTGTGACTGAAATTTCAAAGAGGAATGGGTATGTTCATACATACGCACATAAATATGTATGGAGAGAGCTAATAAAACTGATCGAAGGTGAGGAAGATAATGCCAAAGACATACCCACCCATACAAGAGATTAAGTATTTGGGGCTTCCGTATTCGAATTTTACCGGATACATTAATAAGTTTGGTTGAAATTAGTGATATACGTATTTGTATATTCATTTCAAAGAATATTTGCATAATGGTCTCATTAATCTTCAAACCGTTTATTTATGCATAACATACACAGATATGCCTTGCATATTACATGGATAATAAGAAACTTACAAAATCACATTTTATGATGAAAATAATACGTTTATCAAAACCTGCATGAGTCCATTACATTCTTAGATTCACTTGCTTCCATTGTGATTTTACTTTCTTAGGATTACATACACTGTTGAGACAGTGGTGGAAAAAATTGTATAGAAAAGAAGACGAAAATAAGTAATAAATTCATTAGATTCATAATTAAAACTCTATCAAAAGAATTCTTCATTTCCTTAACAGATGTCTTTGTAAAATCTGAATTGGGAACAAATCTGTTACGAGTTTCTTAGCATAATTCTTCTATGATATCGATGATCTTTCAAGGACGAACTCAATTATAGAAAAGTAAATAGCATCTAATCGATTTATCACTTTAAAAAGCTCCCTATAAGGCTATCATCAAATACAGTATAAAACAGTCCAATGATTCACCACTAACTTTTAAAATTATGTAGATCATATATTCTTTCTTTGCCCTGAGCCTTGTGACTGGCTGTATCAATTTAAAACAATTTATGTTTTATTATTCATTTATTGCGTTATGGTTTCACCTCGTAACTTTCTGGAAAGGATAACATGATTGGACGAAGCATTTATTTTAATAGTTTTTAGCATTCAAGTCCCTTTATTTTCATCATCATCATCACTGTTACAGCGCAGTATTTTAACTTTTCCTTTTTCTAATCATTATTATATTTGACTACTTATTAAATAATACGATGTGCCCACAATGTCGACACCTACAAAATTATAGATGATGCTTTTATCCGCTAGCTTAAGCGAATAACACTTTTGATTTGGTTGAAATTGGCCCTAATCTGAAGTACGGTTCCCAATTTATTTCCTAGCACAAATAAAATCATCCATATATATTAAAATATCCCTAGGCACAAATATTCAAAAGAAAAAAATATACTAAATGTCAAATAGTTAAAAGTGTTAAACTTAATGAGGATTTTTCAGTTTTGTTCTAACTATTTTTGTGTAATATGTCATACATAATGGAAAGTGACGCGTAGATTAATGTTGACCGTACAATTTTCCCAATTACAATAAAACTGCGTAACAAAAAAATTATAAATTAAATTGTGTAGATGTGGATATACACAAAAAACCTCATAAAGGAAAAAAAATTTGATTTGAACAAAACACTTAACAAGTAAAGTGGGACCATACAAGAGTTTCAACGTTCAACGAATCTCGTGACAACATAAAAACAAACCCACTCGCAAGTATATTTCACGCGCCTATCGACTTCAAAGAGACGAGAAAATATCGAGATATTATCGATTGTCGCGCGTGGTAGGACATCGAGAAAGGAGAGAGAGAAAACGAAAGGACTTAAAAACCTGAAATCCAGCTGGCGAGAGATAAGCGTGTTAATATCCATTCGTGGGTCCTACGTTCACGTGTCATCCATATAAAGATAAATAAGCCACGTGGAATGAGATCCCTTTGTTACGACACGTGTTTTGATCGTAGAGACTTTTGCTTTGTCTCGCTCGGGAACTGGGGGAGGGAGAAAAGAGAACCAGCCCTACCCGAGTCACGACAAAAACTTGAATCAAGCTATGGCTTTTTTTTGTATTGATGAAAAATATGACATTTTAAGAAGGACGAAGACAATCCATATTAGTATTATCCAATAAATTGCCAAATAAGTTGTTTTATTATGGATAGTCAAGACAAAAGATATCTTCCGAACTGCTAAATTCAGATCATAACCAAAAAGCAAAAAAAAAACCAAGATATCTTTTTATAATTTTTGTTGAATTTTTTTCTGAGATGTTATAGTTCTTTATCTCGGATTTTAATTTTGCTTTATTTTTTCGGCTTATTTTTGCTTTAACAAGTGGTTTTCATTTTCGTTGAAACTACCTAATTAGATTCCCCTATTTTTGAATTTTTGTGCCAGAAGAAACAAGAGACTTGCATCAGCATGTTCCGAAAGTTTTATAATAATAGTTGAAAAGAAAAACAAGTAGCTTAGACAAGAAAACAAATAGAAAATAGCAAAAAGATATATTTTGTAACACCACATTTTCTCGTGATAACCACTGTATTAACGGGTTTACTCACAATTTAATTGTAGTAGTATTTATTTAGTCACGACTTTTATGTTTTATGTTACGCAGCATTAGTCAGTTAGTTTAGTACATTAGTGTGAACTGTGGAAGAGTATGTTCTGTTAGAATTAAGCTTGTATAAACTATGAGGAAAGCCAGATTTAAACTCTGAAAGACTATAGAGCGGCGACCATAATCCAAAACAAATAGTCCACATAAATGGTAATTTAATAATACGGAATATGACTTTTAGCTTAGGAAGAGAATATAAATACATTAAATTAAGTAATACCACGAGAGAAAGCAAAGCACGAGTGGTAAGCTTTGTGCAGAGTGCTTTCATTGGCTAGTCAAGATAAAATATTAATAAAAAAATCCACTGTGGAACGGCTAAATTAACGAGTTATGATGTAATGTAATCTTCGACGGTTCTGGTTCCCCGCGCAGCTCACACCGACCAACCTCGTAATTTTCCAAATGGTCGAGGCTTATATTATTTTATTATATTCCATAATATTCTCCGTCCATGCGTTCTTTTATCATATTCTTAATATTTTCATATAAATATATATATGCATTCAATATATGATAACGGTAAACTATATTTAAAATTATAGTGAAAAAACTTGAACAATAGAAAATATGAAATTTCTGCCAATTAAATTATTTATAGAGAGTTCATATAAACTGAAACTACAGTAAAACGAATTATGATCTTTGAAGCTAAGGATGAATATTCAAACCAATGGATGTTCATACTTCATATTATGGTATTGTTTAAAACAAGAAAGAGATTTGTATGTATTAATCTTTTTAGGGATAGATTTATATATTTACTATTATGTGAAATTAGCATATGCCATCATATCTGGGCCGGATACATTAATTCAAAAGAATGGCCGACAACAACAAAATTCAAAAGAATATACTGATTTTTAGGTTTTATTGAATCCAAACATAATTTAATTCACACATTAAATATATAAAATCATTTTAGAAATAAGAAAATCAATTTAAATCACGTACAATTTAGTGCACAAAAAAAGAGAGTAATAAAGTCGAAAACTTCTTTTTCAAGACAGAGATATTACAAAACTTAAGTGGTAAAGAATATGCCAAACACGCCACATGTAATATTCTAGCGTTCCTGGTATTTTTTTTAGGCACTTCATTTTAAAAGTAAGGGTGTTTATGTAATTTTACACTGACTGAAACTAGAAGTTAATAGAAAGAGAGAGAGAGAGGGTCCCTTATCCAAATTATCCAACTCTCGAAAACCTGTATAAAACCAAAGACTCCCTCACGACTAATTCTTCTCATAAGCAAAATAACAAATTTCAAAATTACTAAAAACCAAATTTAATTTTTTTTTTATAAATTCCTTCTTCCTTAAATGGCGACGGGGAAAAGTTACTACGCTCGACCTAGCTACCGATTCATCGGAACTGATCAGCCGTCGTACTTCTCCGCCACCGATTCAGGACTCGAATTCGACGAAGCCGATCTCTACAATCCCGGCCACGTCCACTCCGATTCGACTGATTTTCGCCGCAAAATCTCTTCATCGAGCAGATCCGGGAATAAATCATCGAATCGTTCCTCCGCTACAACCGCCGTTGCGGCGGCGTCGTCTCTTCCGATTAACGTACCTGACTGGTCGAAGATTCTCCGGGAAGAGTACCGAGATAACCGTCGGAGAAGCATCGAGTGTGATGACGACGGCGGCGATTACGAAGACGGAAGCGATTGGTTGGACGCGAGCGGAGGAAGATTGCCGCCGCATGAGTTTCTGGCGAAGACGAGGATGGCGTCGTTCTCGGTTCACGAAGGAGTTGGGAGGACGTTGAAAGGAAGAGATCTGAGTAGGGTCAGAAATGCAATTTTTGAGAAAATTGGGTTTCAGGATTAAATATCTGGAAAGTTTTTGAGGTCCTTTTATTTTTGGCTTACTTCAATCATTTTCTCTTGTTTTTTTTACAAGTAACTGTCAGAGAAAGAGAGAGAGAGCATGTAATATTTCTAGAAATGCCCTCGATTTATCGTTTAGTTCCGAGTATCTTACCCATGTAATTTTTTTTTTTAACTTTGAGGTTGTATCACATTTCGCGTATGAGTAATAGATAATGTTTTGGAATTATGCGAAATTAAAACTTTAAATCCAAATTTGGGAGATTTCATTATTTTAAGTAAATTAGGGGGTGGAAAATAGATAAAATAGAAAAGTGGGGCAAAAAGTTATCAATTATTGGTGTGGGATATTGGGTGTTCGATGAGGTGGTAAGAAAAAGCAGAGGCTACAAATACATGAAAGTGACATAGTTGCTTGGGAATTATTCTCTTAATTCTTTACTTAAAAACATTATCATTTTTATAAGTTATGGTTTTAATCTACATATTGATTATTGTCAACCCAATTGCGTCTGTTCTATAGGAGTTGTCGATAAATTTTGACAAATAAAAGTTTCTTATCGAAACTAAAACGGAATTATTTATTAAAATCAGCAAACGAATACGTGAATGGTTTTCGTGTTAATGGGGGTTATAAGGAGGACATGTACTTCATGTGATCTGGAGGATTATGCTTTCCACAATGTAAGAATTTTGTCATTATCCAAAACACATTTTCTGAAAATAGTAAAACAAAATTATAATTGGAAAATTTTCTTCATGTTTATTGTCCCTATAGTTTCTAGAATTTTATGGTGAAAAGGTTTGTAACTACATTCAACAAATAAAACTAGCAAACAACTACTTTCTAGTTTCTACAAATGTATCATCTTATCCGATTGAGTAAAACAATCATCCTATCATGTCTAAGAATTGTAGTTATCTCCAACTTCATTTGAAATAGATATTTTATTTTTTGTTAAAGGGTTTGAAACAGAAATAGATTTTTTTTTTTACCAAAAGCAGAAAAAATGAACTTCACATTAATAAAGACCTAAAAAAAAAATCCGTTGAATAATTACAAGAAAAATGTGAAATAGGCTTTGTAATTTGTAGGACCAGCAAAAAGTCATTGTAATGAGTAAATGAATAATGAGGTTCTCAAGTTGGGTGTCGTTTTCTGATCAAACGCCAACCGTTTTGGCCAAGCTGTGGACCTTGTGAAGTTGAAATATGAAGACACATTATCTATAAAATATAGCCGAATAGGAAAAATCTTTTGTAGTCATTTTAAACAAAGTCGACCATTAGAACGCATTCGTAATTTCACCTTGTAAAAAGTAAAAAAAAACTAAACGTTGCTGTCTTCAAGCAGCTTGTTACATAACAAGGTTATGAAGGAAACGCCTGTTTAACATAGGAGCGCATTGGCTGACAAAGAGGGGAGCAAAATTATGATACAATAACATGATCTAAATGGTTTTTGAGAAAAGAAATAGTGGTTGTTACTGAAAATGGAAAATGAAGAAATCACTAGAAAAGTTACACAGCCATAAAACTGAGAAGAGGAAGAGAAAGAGTATTAAAGTTATGGGCTTAGTTCATTAGGCGATCATAGACCCAATCTACTTGGAAGTGAGCTTATAAGAGTACATGTGGAATTTCCTAACATAAACTTAAATTTTCAGTTTGTTTTTCTCGAAATTTAAATACTTTGGGTTTGAGATATAAGAAAAACAGTAGTGTATATGACAACCATCGTACATACAACCAATTTAAGTTTTGTTGTTTTCTCGCGACATGACGATATCTTGCATACAAAATTTCTTGAATACATGTTATGATTAATTAATAAATAAAATATCAAGATTAAACTATAAGTAAATTGTCTTGATTTATAAGTGACATCTTCTTAAGTATTTTATATTTTATAACCCACCAAGTTAGATGAACAGTCCACATCTGTTATAGTCATCAATCAACATGTTATCTTTTTAGTTGAAGATGTAATATGATACATTTTTTTATTAATGAAAATGAAAATTTAATTTGAACATCAATTATATACATTACCAGTCTTTAGAGAGCGCACTTGTTGTAATGGAAGAGATGAGATCTACTAAGCCAAAATTGGAGGTTTACAGCCTTATTGATTAGCCATTTTTAGTTATTAATTAATATGGATGTGCAAATATGCATGTGATTCCACCAACGCCAGAGGCCCACAATAAAGCCCATGTTCGTTATATCTTTAGCAATATATATGGGTTATTTAATTTAGGTTTCAACTTATTTTCCAACTTTTTCACGAAATCGTTTGTCGAAACTCTTACAATAAAACTATAGGGAGATACAGATATGTTAATATTTCATCAGCAAAATATAAGAACATGCCCCTGTTTTACTGTTTTGAATTTATCGTGATGATCTACGGTACACTATCATGGAATGGAATCTAGAAAAAACGGATAACTCCCCAATTTTTGCAAATGCCAATAAAATGTAATTTTAGATTTTTGTTTGAATTTAGGAAATTTTTCAATTTTAAATCTTTCCAAAATTTATTTCCAAATGAGATTTTGTGAAGGATTTTTGAAACAGTATGACTCGAATTATAAATAAATATTTCAAATGATACATTTTTGGTATTTTTACCTTGAATTTATTGGATGTTCATAACAAATGCATTTAGCTTCACATAAGGGGTATGAAGAAAACCCATTTTCAATTGTGGTAGAGTAATGCTTATGTCAGCAATTTGTCATACGGATTAATTTTGTAAAATAATACCCTGATTAGTGCTCTTATTACGCTAAAGACTAAAGTAGCTGATAAATCAAATCTAGACACATCCCCCTCCATTAACAAGTGGAAGGTTTATTTTTGGAATAAAAAAGCTTGACGTTTTAATTCCCTTTTATACATAGAATATACACACATACAAAAGACGTTTCCCACCTTTTTAATCTCCAAGGTCAAGTATATTATGTCATATATATACGTCTATAACTATTTTTATTGATAGATGTAATTATGTAATTCTCTTACTGAAACAATTATGAAATATGACTTTATTATTCATCGCTACTAGCCTATAACTGCTTTTCTACATCTGCGTTTTTTGGTTAAAATAAAACTCAAAGCTAACCACGTCCATAGATTTTTGTATAACTTAGTTTGGACTTGTTCAGTAACCTAAAGCAATTAAAGCTTATAAGCATGTAATATAAATGTACCACGATTTAAAAAGTTTGTAAATTCTAGTGTCTTTGATTTGATTAAGATCTTTCGTCTTTCTGTTGGTACCTATGTTCATATGAACCTGATTGATGATGATAAAGTGTCGTTTTCACAGTCTCACATCTCAATCATCCAGATTTTTTGTTCTCAACTGTCATGTATACTTTATAGTCTTTTATAAAGCCACTAAATATAAATGGCCGCGAAACTGTAACAAATGCATGTACATATCCACCATTTTATCGTGCATTTTACTTTTTATAAGATTTCAAATGAGCACAGCAAAATAAGCAAAACAAACATCATTAATATGATGAAGCAAGCGTTATGAAACGAGCATAACAAAAGTGAATAGTGGTAGTTTTGATGTATATATACAAGCCTAGATTAGTTTTTAAGAACATCTAATGTGACTGAAATAGTATTTTCGGATAGAATTAGATTGGTCAAGTAAACTAATCCATATTTTCTGTAGATATATATATATACATGTTCGAATATCTTCAAAATTCTTTAACTGAGAAAAAACTGATTAGCATGTGAACTTCCCATTAGTACAGTAGATTAGGAAAGCGATTTTGTTCTTTAAATTGTCCCGCCTGCTTTCAAATTTTCTGTGTGTTTGCAAACGCCTGCATTAAATTTTATGTGTTGAATAATGACTTTTATGCGTTTTTGTGATTTAGGTTCATAAATCATAACCGCATTTAGTCCGTCTCGTCTTTCAAATATAACTACTAAAGATTCTGATAAATTTCAAATATCCAAAATCTTCTATCACGTTTTATATTATTCTAAGAGAGCAATATATCATATATCCACCTCTGGAATCTCGATAGATTAATAGTGGTCGAAAGGATTCACATTATAGTTCAGATTTCTCACTGTGATATCAATCATAGTTGGTCATTGCGGTTTTAAATATAAAAAAAAACAAAAAATTCGAAGGTTTCACATGTCTCAAAAATTAGTTTAAGACTTTGGTACAATATCATTGTTATTAGCAGATGTTGTTGAGGAGAAAATAGAAAGAAGGATAACGAACAAACGTCCCTGCAAATTTACATGAAAAGGGTAAAAAATAGTACCACATAAATCTCCGGTCAACTACATTAATTAGCTTGACCTTATGCAATACTCTCTCGAGTTGTCATTATCAGTGCCAATCGAGAGGAGGACCAATCCTTAGTTTGACCTAAGATGAGTTTTGATTATTTGAAACAGTTAAAACGCATTCGTGAATGCTGTTTTTTTTTTGTAATATCAATAACGTTAAGCATCTCTTAAAGAAAAAACTGTTTGTTAATTGTATAGTTAAAGAGAAATGCAGAGAAGTATAAGCATATTCCATTTTCGTTCTATCTCAAGTCTCAACTACATGATTATTTTTTATGTAAAAACTCAAAACGCAAAAATTGCGTTTGAAATAATGTAGAGTTGTAGACTGTACCCTGCGAAAGCAAAGGAAGGCAGAGAGACATCATTAAGATTTCAAGATGTGATGTGGATAGAAATGATAATCATTAAATTTTGTTAGGAAAGGAATTTAGTCGAATGACAAAAGGAATAATGAAGGATCCGGTGATAGGTCCCGGTTAGGTCAGGTCTCCACATTCGACAACACCAGACAGCTACACCTAAAAGTACTCATGGGGCCCATTACTGTGACAATGTGGGCCCATTTGATTGGATTTTTTATGGGCCCAAATTATTTGGGTTATTGGAACATGTCCCATTTTTTCACGTTATTATTTTCTTTCTTCTAGCTATGGGCTCATGAGCTCTGTAAAGGCAACATTCTCATCACAGTAGTACCTATAAAACTTTTTGTGTTTTTTTTGTTTCAAATGATTTAACATTGGTTATCGTATTTTTTTTGCCAAAGTATCCGAATTATCTTACTAATTTTAGAGATGAACATACTTCTTGATAATGAGTTTCTCGCGAATCCAACACAGGACATGCAAAGCTTAAAGTCTAAAACCTTTGTTTTGAAGTCGATTAGTTTAGATTTTCCATATTTTTTTCTTTATAAATATATGAAGTAGACATCTAAATTTCCTAGACACTTAACTAAAACAAAATAGTCGATTGATATGGTCAAAGTTTGAGTGTCGGGATCGTTTGACCGCCGATTTTAGAACCTTGTTCCTTTTTTTTTTTGATTAACAAAACCTTAAATTGTTTTTATTTTTTGGGTCAACCAACAACATTAAATTGTTATTAATTTATTTTCAAAGCTTTTGTAGCTTTTACGGTATGTCATTTTGTTCTTTATTTCGAATTGTCACAATGTTTGATTGTTGTGGTTTAAACAGCACAACAGCAATAAATGTATATTGATTATCACCATTCAATGATTTTGTATCCATTGCGGTACAACTGTGGTAAAACAATATACCACACATGTTTTTGGTTCAAAAATTAATTTTATCAGTGGGAGTACTAGAACAGCTTAGTTCGAGTTTGAAGTTATCTTTATATTTCAACATTTGTTCTGTTCATTCTACCACACTATTTATTTCTCCATCACTATTTGAAACATTTTCTACCATAGTTTTACCTTTTTTTATCAAATATTTTCTACCTTTTTCAAGACTATACACTTTTCAGTCAGAAATTTTTTACCAATAAAAACTTTTTGACAAAATATTAAGAACAGAGAAAAATATCAACTGAAGATGAACACAAATTAGTTCGTATTCGTATGTTGGTGATATTTCTTCAAATCTGGGATATACTATTTGAAAATAAATTTCATATTTTTTTATTTTATTTTATTCATTTTAAATAATTCTTCTACAGATATAATTTAACATGCTGTAGAACCAAACTCGTAACGGTATAATTGTAGTCTACTAACTACAAACACATGTAATTTTATTTTTTTAAGTTGGGAAATAAATTCAATTTTTGAAATTTGAGATTATCTTTGTTTGTTTGATCATTGGATTTGCTTTTCCTATTTTTATTATCCTAGCTGAAAATATGAATATTATAAAAGCTAACACAATATGACCCTAACGAGAAAGAAAACAAAAGAAGCCAAAATATATAATTGTGCATGAAAACATTATTCATTAATCTGCCTCACTATTTTTATTTTTTTTGGCTTTTCAAGTTAAGATTATTAATACCAAGAACTATTATATCCTACTTATAGTTATAATTCTCACTATTATTATTATTATTAAAAAAAATCTTTTCAAAACTACCCTTTTATATATACTCGTTTCCTTCTTCCCCCCTTACAGTCATTATATTAATCAGCCTGATTATATTTAGGTATAGTCGTATAGACACTTTACATACATATAGACTTTTTGTGAAACAAATGATGATGAAGAAGTATAGCTTTTTTCCCCTTGATATAATAAGCAAGACTTTCAACAAATAAGAAAGAAAAGAGTAGAAATTCAGGGAAATTTATATGTTACTTATATGTGATATGTATGGGATCTTGATCTCTTTTTTTTTTAATAAATAAAATCATGATCTCTACATGTTATATATATATATATATATCATTATTCTTTTTTTGTTTCCAATATATATATACCAGCATTCATCGACGGTACATTAAAATCATACGTTACATTGGGAGGTAAGTAAAGTGGACAATGTTTGATAAAAAAAAAGTAAAGTGGATAATAAATAGGAGAGGAAAATGTTAAATTTGGGTGGGGATGTTAGGAGGGGACAAAGTGGAGGAATATTAATATCCCATCAAGACCAACAACATCAGCAAAAGTATATATATATATATATATATTTGACAAATAAAAAGCAAAAGATAATATATTTAATAAAAAACAAAAGCAAGAAAGAGTGTGACGTTTTGACTTTTTCTAATATTGAAATTTGGATTTATTTTGGTTCCGACTGGTTTATCTCAAGATGAATATTGTGTGTAATTGAGTTTGTACTATAGTGTGAAATGAATGGGGGACACTTATTTTTATTTCCGTGCATAGTCAAATTGAGACTTAAGCAACTCGCAACCACTTTGATATCATTCCTCTCTGTTTTTACTCTCTATTTTTACGCAAAATTAATTAAAATCCTATGTAAAGTGAAAACCCTTTTTGGTTCAAGGTGACCAACTAAATAATTTGTGCTTTGTGTTGAAACATTGTGTTTCTTTACCATGTTTGGTAGTTAAACTTTAAACTATAGTATGCAATTTTGAGTAGATTATGCAAACACTTTTTTGGATATTTAAGCCAGCTAAAAGTTACTTATCAATGGAATGACCTAAATCTAGTGTTGAAATTTTCTCTTCCCGAATTGGACGAGATTCATATTTCATGGAAAAACCCTAAAAAAGACTTATACATCAGGAAAAAATTAAAGTGTCACAGATGACAGATCTAACACCTTGCTAAAGCTAGGGTATGTATATGCCCTTCGAATGCTCGCAGAGACCTTGTTCTCTAGGACGAAACCAGCTCGGTTAATACTTATATATTCGACTTGATCCGGTGATATGCTTATGTGTTTTATGCTACGTATACTTTAACCTTTGCGTTTTTATAAGCGGTCGAATAGTTATCCCTTACAAAATCATTGTAGATGATAACCAATTATTTGGTTTGAAGTTTTAACAGCTTATTGAGGTTTCAGCTTAGTTTTTGTTTTTGTCGTCTTGTTACATATACATGTACATACTGACATACACTGATGTTAGTGTACACAAAATATTTATTTTCGGAATAATTATAGAATATAAACGCATGATCTTTTTATGAAACTTGAAAGAATAAATAGAACATAGAATATTGGCTGTTTATCAAAAAAGTAAAATAAAATAGAATATTGGTATGATCACCAGACAGTATGAAATAAAATAAGGTAATCATTATAAGCAAAAAGACTAATTTCAACCGCAAGTTAAAAGGAAGAAGTTGATTATATATATATATAACCCCCTTTTTAATTAACTATTTTCTAACTGTTTAATTTGTCGCTTGTGAAAATATCAAGCACATGGGTACAATATGCAATACTACTACAACGTAAAATTGTGAATTATCATTATCAGATGGGTCATAAGTCATAACTAACGACAAATGTCTCAAAGTTTGAATCAAGCTAGAAAATCATGACAGAAGAATCTCCATACAAGCAAAAGATTTATGAATGATAGTAACAATCAGATACATTTATACATTAAACAAACCGATCATATTTCTAGTATCTATAAAATACTAGTAGTATATATAGTTATTAGTTCAACTATTTCACCGATATGCGACTCCCAATCAAAATAATATTTGATCATAGCTGAACTATATATTTTATCACGGTCAAGTGAACTCTCTCCCAAATCGGACTAATATTTCCAACACAGTTATTTTTTTTACTATAACTATAGTCAGTGTTTAGTAACATTGCGGAATGGTGACAACGTCAAAATGCATTTTATTTCTCTGTAAACCATCGTTGGTATATAGAAGCTTAACTAGACGTTTCAAATAAAATAAAATATAGAAGCTTAATTATATTCTGAAAACAATAGTTGGTAGAAGCTTATACATTGGTAAAAATATTACACTGATTTTTAATTTTGTGAATTAGTAATTGAGATCATATTATTTCATATGGCAACAATATATTAAAATTTTGTGTATATAGTTAAAATTTTTTAAAAATAGTTGAAAATAATAAAACTAAAATAAAGAGATAAATGGGTGTAAATGTGTGGTCAGCACGTGAGAGTTACTTTTGGCGCATGCGAAAAGCTGTGGAAAATACCACATCGTCAACACTTTCCATTTTATATTATACTGAAATGGTTTCAGATGAAAAAGTAAATCAAACATTAAAATGAATTTTCTTTCGACAATTTAAAAACACAGTTTAAATGGTAAATCAATCAAATGTATTTAAAAAAAAACTTTAGAAAATGGTTGAAATGTGATTTAGATTAATCTTAGCTTTCATATTTATTATTTATTTAGTTTTGTCTTGTTTCTTCTATTGGAACTACATTAACTGTACTGTAGTGCCGTTGGGTCTCCTTGTCTAAATAGTTTATTGTACTGTTATTATTATTCAGAGTTTTGATATTTTGTAAAAATGCGATCATGTGTATAGAATGAAAAATATCATACTCCAAAGAATTATGTGATATAATTTTCTTAGAATAAAATGTAGAGAAGGATTCGGAGATGGGGTAAAATAATAGATGTGGTAATAAAATAACAGATGCGATAAACAGTAGAAGAAGGAATAGTTAACAAGGTAAAAAAAAAAAAGAAGAAGGAGAAAATAGTGCGGCGATGGGTGACGGATAATTGAAGACTGAAGGGAAAAAGTGGGACCTACCTGAGCGCGCCATAAAAGAGACGCATATTGTCTGGAATTAAGGAACCATTTTTTTAATTTTCCATTTCTCCTTCTTTCATTTTCTTTTACTTTTGGCAATTTTCATAAATGTCTTTCGTTGCTTGCTTTTATGATCCATATTTTTGTGAAACAAAACCAAACGAGTTCGAGAACAGACAATGCGAAATAAATATTATTAGTGTGGAGAAAATGTGAATGGTGAGTATGTAATCAGGAGTATAGTATGGTACAAACATTATATATAGTTATCAAACCTTGAACAGTTTGATAATAGTCATTGAGGATTGAGGTTACAATGCAACATCCTGATTCCTGAGTCCGTTCTTTTATGCACATACAAAGGATGCGCAGTTCATCAACCTAGCAAAATTTGTTGACAAGTATATATTATGACTAGCGACTGGAAAATCATGCTAATGATGATATAAAACAAAATAAAATAAAAATCATGCCAATGATAATGTTGCAGTCTGTAATAACTCTGATTCGAACCATATCAAAATAACTATTTTTAAGATAAATAAATACAAAAAGTAAAAAACTGCTTAGCCGGTAAAGTAGAAATTTCCACTGAGAAACCCAATTTGACTGCATCATTTATTCACGTTTTTTGTTATCCTATAATCCCACATATGATTCAAATGTACATAGTACACAATTTTTGGTCAACATATATGACACGTAACATTCTTCTATTAACATGTGAAAAGAAACCAAAAGAAAGTTAAAAAGTTTTTTTTTACAGAAAGTAAATTACACTTACAGATGAGAGAAAAGGGCGAACAGTATATGATCATATGTAAAAAATGTCAAAGAGGTTTAGTCGTATCACTGTCTACTGATTCCTTTTTCTAATTTTACAAATTAAGATATTCGCTGCTTTAAGCAGTCTGTAAACGATACTAGTTTAATACTCGTAACTGGCTAATCTAGGCTTTAAATAACTTCAGCTAATTAAATAGACATTTCAATTAGCATTCGTGGTTTTGGCGTGTTGTTAGCTCCTCTAGCCTCTGCCCTCTTATCGTAGAGCTAAATTATTCTCCTCAAACTTTTATATATAACTAATCTGGTTAAGAATATTGTGGTCACCACTCTAACTACTATATACATGAGTTAATTTGGCTGTTTTTTATTCATCAATTGAACTATTTACCGTGTCTTTCATTCGCACCGCACCAATGTCATTTTAAACTTTTCCATATTTCACTTATGACCTAACTACTGTATCCTTCAAGTAAAAAAAATTTGATTTTCACTTAGTACATAAATTTACTATTCCTTTATTGCGAAACTACTGTTTAATGAAATGATACATTTACATTGTAAACCTACATGAATATAAAATACAAATTTAGTTCGTATAATAAATGAAGATAAGACATTCTAACAAATAAACACTACCACAAAGGGATAGTGAGAGAATGTGTTTTGTAACAAGACATACTTTGATTGCTTGATGTGTTAAAATGATTATGTCAGAGACGGAACGATCATAGGCTCCATTTTTTATAAACATCCATTTTCATTTTTTGTTTCTGGCGTCCAATAATGTCGAATTTAAATTCTAGAATTTTGTAACTTGAATCATCCTTAACCTGAATTAAGTACATTGAATGTTGTCTCTATTAATCATAACGTGGGGAGCTGAACATAAATCCTGCTACAACTTGTTTGTTTTGTTTTTTAAAATCTTGTTACAACTTATAAAGCATAGTTTCAATAATCAAGATCAGAACTTT
This sequence comes from Cardamine flexuosa, assembly GCA_963555745.1. Lineage (NCBI taxonomy): Eukaryota > Viridiplantae > Streptophyta > Magnoliopsida > Brassicales > Brassicaceae > Cardamine > Cardamine flexuosa. The sequence goes on along the minus strand of OY743221.1, from coordinate 2,808,927 downwards.
AAGAGTAGACCAGATCTTATAATCAAGTCTCGCTTTTTCTTTTTAATGATTAAACTTTTAGATGAGAAGATAAACTTGTTCCTCCTAATTAAAATAAAAAATGCCTTTGATAACTTCAAAATGTATGATTCAAATGGGGAATATAGTAATTAAGATTTTAAAAATTCTCTACAGAGTTTTAAACTTTTACTGTTACAGTTTAAGAGGTTTAGATGAGTTTTATCTAAAGACGTAAACTTTTAGCCCATAAATATTTTTTTTTTAATGTGAATCCAAAATGAATAAGTTTAAAAGATAAACAAAATGGATTACTAAATTGTCATTTCATAAAAAGAGTAGGGACAACATCGTAAAATGATCACAGTATTATTATTAATAAATTAAAAAAAAAACGCACCACTTTTCTTTTTCGCTGATGCACAGCTTGTCGGTTTGCGTGCAAATCCTCTGTTTCACAATTTCTCTTTCTATCGCTCTTCTCTTCCTTCTTTTATTCCTTCTTGACACACATCACTTAACTCTATCTCTCTTCTTCTTCTTCTTCAGCTTCCTCACATAAACCACTCTTCTTTCTTCCTTTTTTCAAATTTAAATTCATTCTTCCCGAGTCTTGTAATAAAACTTTCCAGCTTCAATTGTTCACCAAGTTTATGTTCTGTGTTTAATTCTTCTTCCACTGTTCTGAATTGTGATAATGTTTCCATCAATTGTTGTCTCTCTTCTTTGAGAGAAGAATTCACGTCACTTTCTCTGTGAAAGTTTGGATCTTTTTCTCTTTTTCCAGGACTCTGTTTTTTTTGGTGTTATTCTGTTTTCCCTGAACAAGTATCTTTAAAATTCTCAGATCTTCTGAATCTCTGTTTTTTTTTTTTTTTTTTTTTTACTTTTCAAAATTCTCGTTTCCACATGTTGTTGGTCTTTCGCTACAAGCCACGACCATAGAATCTTCTTTGTCTAAAAGAATTACAATTTACGTTTCTCTTAAGAAACGACGGACTTTTCGAAGATTAATTAAAGAAAAAATAAGAAAGAAGAAGCTTGAAACTGTGAAGTCTGAGACTTTAATTCGAGGGTCGAGATAAAAAAAAATGGAGATGGCGGTGGCTAACCATAACCACCGAGAGAGAAGCAGTGATAGTATGAATAGACATTTAGACAGTAGTGGTAAGTACGTTAGGTACACGGCTGAGCAAGTGGAGGCACTTGAGCGTGTTTACTCTGAGTGTCCTAAGCCTAGCTCTCTCCGTCGACAACAATTGATCCGTGAATGTTCCATTTTAGCCAATATCGAGCCTAAGCAGATCAAAGTCTGGTTTCAGAACCGCAGGTATTGATACTCTCTATTGGATTTGGAATGATTTTAATTACAAAAATTCTGTAATTGATTGTATTGGTAATTGGTAATATATACAACTGAAATTAAGGACCACTTGTGTTAAATTTTGGTCCTTGATTCAGTTCTCCGACAAAAGTTCTTGTTTTTACAAAAGTGTTCCTCTGAATCTGTATAACTGTTTTTTCTTTTTTAACTCTATGGTTATTGTTGTTCGGTTTTAGGTGTCGAGATAAGCAGAGGAAAGAGGCGTCGAGGCTTCAGAGCGTAAACCGGAAGCTTTCTGCTATGAATAAACTGTTGATGGAGGAGAATGATAGATTGCAGAAGCAAGTTTCTCAGCTTGTCTGTGAAAATGGATTTATGAAGCAACAACTAACAACTGTTGTATGTAACTCCAAAATTCTTGTGTTTCATATCTGTTCATTAGGAAGCTTGAGTTATAAAGTTATTGACTTGTTTGTTATAACTTCAGGTGACTGATGCAAGCTGTGACTCTGTGGTTACAACTCCTCAGCATTCACTTAGAGATGCGAATAGTCCTGCTGGGTAAAGTTTCGTTTTTGTTTTGAGTTTTTATAATCTTTTTTCTTGGTTTATTTATAAATTGGTTTGTGTTGTTAGATTGCTCTCAATCGCAGAGGAGACTTTGGCAGAGTTCCTATCCAAGGCTACAGGAACTGCTGTTGATTGGGTTCAGATGCCTGGGATGAAGGTTTTACCATTTTTCAATCATTACTAATCTATTGATGTCTGTGGCCATATTGTATAATATTGAAATGTGAAAATCTGATGTTGTGTGTGTTTTATTAGCCTGGTCCGGATTCGGTTGGGATCTTTGCTATTTCGCAAAGATGCAGTGGAGTGGCAGCTCGAGCCTGTGGTCTTGTTAGTTTAGAACCTATGAAGGTAAGAAAAGGACCAATCTTTTAAAATGCTACAGACTCGAGAGACAAAATGTTTCATTTTTTCAACCATTTATTGTTTTCCTGCATCAGATTGCAGAGATCCTCAAAGATCGGCCATCTTGGTTTCGTGACTGTAGAAGCCTTGAAGTTTTCACTATGTTCCCCGCTGGTAATGGCGGCACTATCGAGCTTCTGTATATGCAGACATATGCACCTACGACTCTAGCTCCTGCTCGTGATTTCTGGACCTTGAGATACACAACGAGCCTTGACAATGGCAGTTTTGTGGTATGGAACTCTCATAATCTCTGTATACTGTTAACAATAAAAAACTGCAGGCTATTGATGTTTTTTTCCATGTGTCTTTATTAGGTTTGTGAGAGGTCACTTTCTGGCTCTGGAGCTGGTCCTAATACTGCTTCAGCTTCTCAGTTTGTAAGAGCAGAAATGCTTTCTAGTGGCTATTTAATAAGACCTTGTGATGGTGGCGGTTCAATTATTCACATCGTCGATCACCTTAATCTCGAGGTAATTAAATCTTGTATATAGAACATTTTCCATGTTACTTGTTTAAATTTCTAAAAGAAAAAATCTCTGTTCTTGCATTGTAGGCTTGGAGTGTTCCAGATGTGCTTCGACCTCTTTATGAGTCATCCAAAGTCGTCGCACAAAAAATGACAATTTCCGTGAGTCTATTATATAAAAAACAACCTTTTGAGATCTAATAGTTATATTTCACATGCAACAACATCTAATGGTTGTGGTTTGGGTTCATGTTTTAGGCATTGAGGTATATCAGACAATTAGCACAAGAGTCTAATGGTGAAGTAGTCTATGGATTAGGAAGGCAGCCTGCGGTTCTTAGAACCTTTAGCCAAAGACTAAGCAGAGGTTTTAATGATGCTGTTAATGGGTTTGGTGACGATGGTTGGTCTACGATGCATTGTGATGGCGCAGAAGATATTATCGTTGCTATTAACTCTACGAAGCATTTGAATAATATTTCTAATTCTCTTTCGTTCCTTGGAGGTGTGCTTTGTGCCAAGGCTTCTATGCTTCTCCAAGTAAGTTATTGTATCCACTTTTGTGTCTTTTTTTGACCTGTTTTAGTGGATTTGAAATTAGTGTTGTTGTTGTCTTTTTCGTAGAATGTTCCTCCTGCGGTTTTGATACGGTTTCTTCGAGAGCATCGGTCTGAGTGGGCTGATTTCAACGTTGATGCATATTCCGCTGCTACACTTAAAGCTGGTTCCTTTGCTTATCCGGGGATGAGACCGACAAGGTTCACTGGGAGTCAGATCATAATGCCTCTAGGACATACTATCGAACACGAAGAAGTAAGTCTTACCGCAATGAGAAGAGATAGTTTTTTGTTTCTATCTAAATTTATTTTGTGCTCTTATGCTTCAGATGCTTGAAGTGGTTAGATTAGAAGGTCATTCTCTTGCACAAGAAGATGCGTTTATGTCCCGAGATGTCCATCTTCTTCAGGTACATCATTTATCATAAAATACCTAACTAAATAGTTAAAACTAACCTTAATGATGTATAACAGATTTGTACCGGGATTGATGAGAATGCGGTTGGAGCTTGTTCCGAGCTGATATTTGCACCGATTAACGAAATGTTTCCAGATGATGCTCCTCTTGTTCCTTCTGGATTTCGAGTCATACCCGTTGATGCTAAAACGGTACTAAGTCTTTCCTACATTACTTATTTATCTCTTACTTAAGAGATGGTTTTGGTCTCAAGGCGCTCATATTTTCTTATTCATACAGGGAGATGCACAAGATTTGTTAACAGCTAACCATCGTACATTAGACTTAACTTCTAGCCTTGAAGTTGGTCCATCACCAGAGAATGCTTCTGGAAACTCATCTTCTTCTAGCTCAAGCTCGAGATGTATCCTCACTATAGCCTTTCAGTTCCCTTTTGAAAACAACTTGCAAGAAAATGTCGCTGGTATGGCTTGTCAATACGTGCGAAGCGTGATTTCGTCAGTTCAACGCGTTGCAATGGCGATCTCACCGTCTGGGATAAGTCCGAGTCTTGGCTCTAAATTGTCTCCGGGATCTCCTGAAGCTGTCACTCTTGCTCAGTGGATCACCCAAAGTTACACGTCAGTTTTAATGTTTTACTTATGATTCTTTTTTATAAACCCCAAAGCTTATAGATTAATGTCTACGTCTATATGGTTGTTTTTTTTTGCAGTCACCACTTAGGCTCGGAGTTGCTTACGATTGAGTCACTTGGAAGCAACGACTCTGTATTAAAACTTCTATGGGATCACCAAGACGCTATTTTGTGTTGCTCTTTAAAGGTGTGTCTCCTAAACCAAACCGAATCGGTTAGAGTTCACTATGAAGTTAATGTGGTTTGGTAATGTTGCAGCCGCAGCCAGTGTTTATGTTTGCGAACCAAGCTGGTCTAGACATGCTAGAGACAACACTTGTAGCCTTACAAGACATAACACTTGAAAAGATCTTTGATGAGTCTGGTCGAAAGGCTCTCTGCTCCGACTTCGCCAAGCTAATGCAACAGGTAAATAAATGAAGAAAAAAACACATCTGCAGTTTATGTTTTAGGTTCATTGTCTGAGCATTGTCTTTGGTTCCACAGGGATTTGCATGCTTGCCTTCAGGAATCTGTGTGTCGACGATGGGAAGACATGTGAGTTATGAACAAGCTGTTGCATGGAAAGTGTTTGCTGCATCCGAAGAAAACAACAACTTGCACTGTCTTGCATTTTCCTTTGTAAACTGGTCTTTTGTGTGATTCGTTTGGTAGAAAAAAAAAAGACTAATTATAATTTACGTTAGACAACTCAAATTTTTGGTTTGTGTGTTAGGTCTCCTTTTTGATGTTTAAATATTTTAATCAAGTTACCTTTTTTCATTACGTGTTTGGTTTTACTGTTTTAGTGAGGAAAAGATGAAAGCAGTTAAGTCATACTCCGTAGCAGCAAATTCAAGAATTGTAGTTTCCATACATTATTAAGGAGCTTTTTGTGGTGTTTTACTTTTTCCACCATAAGGGAAAAAACATTCATAAATATTGAGTTAAACTAGGGTTATTACAACATTTTCTACTTTGCGTTTAACAGTTTCACATCCCTTATATTATATAACTATTTCAAAAAAGAAAAAGAAAAAACAAAGAATCAACAAGAATCACAGATGAAAGAAAGAAAAATCACAGCCAACCAAATTATTTTGATAGGCCGTTACGTTAAATGGAAAGATCTTCAGAATTTCATGCATCTAGCCGGCAAACCTGTTTGATGATCAACGGCGACAATCTCACTGACGTTGTTGCAACGAAGAACATCTTGACCAAGCTTAGCTCCTGCAGCTTTAAGACCTTTAAGAGAAACCGGAATATTAAAGAGATTAAGCGATGGAAGCTTAGAAAGCGGAGGAAGTTTCTTGTTCGGCAAGAAATTTCTGAAATCATCCTTAAGCAAAGGAACTTCGAAATCGGTTTTGTCGTGTTTCACCACATTGTCTTTAGCTGAAATATGAGCTCCTGGTTCCATGTGGTTTGTTGAGAAGCTTGCTTGGTTCGGGAAGTTTGGGTAGAGGCTAACGTAACCTCTAAGGTACATCATATCTATTAAGAATTTCTTCCAAGAAGCTTGCCAACCGTTGGTTCTTGATTTCGGAATCTGAACCGGGTTAGCTTTAGCGTTCTCGGTGAATCTCATGTTCATGTAGACATAGAACTCTCTCCATTGCTTTGGGAAGAACACAGCTCCCCAACTACAAGGTAACTGGTGAAGGTAAGGTGTGTGAGGATGGATTTGTTTGAAGAAATCTGTTGGGTTCCATTTAGGTCTTTCTTTAACGACTTCAACGATTTTGGGTGTGTAAAGAGAGATAGAGGAGAGTTCAGGGAATGAGACTTGAGGGTCGTAGTGGTAAGCGAGAAGAGCGTATTTGATCCAAAGGTAGTAATAAGGAGAGACTTCAATGTCGTCTTCAAGCAAGAGACCAAAGTCATCATCAGAAGCTGGATACCAACTCTCACTCACGGCTCGGATTAAGCCTCCTTGGATGATTCTTCTCCTTAGTGTTTTTGCTCCGTGTGGCCAATCGAATGTGGTTACTACTTTTATCGTTTCTTCATCTACTTTGCTATCCATGTTGAAGCTGATTGATATTTCATCGCCGAGGTAGTATGCATTGCTTAAAGACCTAAGCAATCTTAATAAAGATTCAGCTCGGTTTTGAGTGATGATGTTCACTGAGACTCTCATCTTATTCCAATCTGCAATCAAAACAAGTTTTGTCAATTAGGGTTAAGCGAAATCGCAAAAGGGCAAAGCAAAGAAGATAAAGTAATGTTTTCTTACTTGGCAAAGCTGTTGATCTTAGATCAGCCATCCATAGAACCTTGGAGATAGAAGCTCTCGGGAGAAGAACCAGCGCGGTACCATTAGGGTTTGTCTCGGTAGCCATTTTCAAAGCTTTCTTGACATTAGGATCAGCATCAGCTACCGTGATCACCACGCTAGGGTTATGTATCTTAATAAGCCCTTTCATACTCGAATACACAGTTTGCAATACAGGAACCTCTGAGTTTGACACACCTAAGATAGCTCCAACTTCCAAATCAAAAATCTTGAATCTCCTCTCTTTACAAACCACCTTAGGCCAATTCAAAGCCGAAGCCGCGTCCTCGCATGGACAGAATTTCCCGCCCGATAGCGCGATATAAGCCTTTTTACCAACCGTAGTTCTGAACTTTTCAAGCAATGGAGCAAGTGCTTTGACTTCATCGATCGAATGTGCGTAAAACAAAGCGTCGATCTTTTGAGGATACATAGCAGCCCATTGGGTTATGTAACCTGTGGAAAGAGCTTTCCACCATTGGTTGTCTCTAACTTCAACAATGTTTTTGAATATCACTGTGGTCTCAGATACATAAGCTAGTCTATGTTCACTATCTCCCCATGTCTCCTTGTCATTTGGATCCACAGGTAGAACAAAAGAACCTGCGTTTCTGTATTTCTGTAGCTGATAGCTACAAAACACACAACAAAAACATATTATTACTTCATAACAAACTTTCATCATATAATTCATATTTAAATCATGAAAAAAACAAAACAATGCTTGAACACGTGATTCAATTACTCTCACGAAGATCATCATCCTACGAGACGTTACTACAATGATTATATATCAATGTGAAGATTGTATGAGACTACCCTAACTTTTACAACATTATAATAATATAAATTCAGTTTCGTGTAACACAGGCAATTCAAACACTGCCGTATTGTACACTCAAACAAAATTCAAGAATCGAGGAAACGAAACTAACCTCAAGTGAAGATCTTCGCCGGTGGAGAATGTGAATGGTTTCTCGATGAACAAAGCTTTGACGAGCTCTGCTGATAAGAACCATGAGCTTGATAAGAAATCAACTTGAAGGATTCGATCTAAGGTGATGTCATAAGCTGGATCAGGTAAATAAAGACCAGCTTCTTTGGATCTAAACTTCCTATAGCTCGGAAACGTGAAATCTTTTTGCCGGAAAGGCAAAATCCGTCCGATACTTCCCAAAACAGAGTTCTCGTACTTCTCAGTTCCGGCGACGTGAGCGAGCATCTGAAGCATTTTCTTCCCGGGAATCATATCATCGTCGAGGATGTAAACAAGATCCGCTTCCGTTTGAAGCGCGATTTGGAATCTTCCGTAGTATTTGAAGTCGTAGTTTGAGCTGGTGAAGGTGATCCGAGAATCGTTGTAGCTTCCGGCGATTCGCCGGAGAGATGGTTCGTTAGGACTTCCGAAGGCCAAAACCCAAACATGGTGAAACGGCAGCGTTTGGTGCAGAAGCGAATCTAGCTGAGCACAAAGCGTTTTCCTCTTGAAATGGTTTAGTATTACTGTTATTTTGGGCTTATTAGGCCCGTTTAAAGCCCATTTAGATTTCATCTTCATCAGCTCTTCTAAACTCTCAGACCCAAGATTCTTCTTCTGGAAACTCAAAACGTTGTCGTATAGCTCCGTTTTCATCTTGATCATTTGCTGATCGTTGGATTTTTTCTGTGAGAAATCAATCTTCTCGTACTCACAAACTTCCGTCGGAGAAACCATCGCCGGAAAATTCTCCTCCGATTTGAGATAAGAGGCAGAGTCTTGGTAATGGCTGACGACGTGTGGGGTGACAATGTAACTACGCATGTTATGGGCCCATTTAGTGGCCCAAGTGAAGTCTGGTTTGGCTCGCAAGTCAATGGCAGGACTCATGTAGTAGAGAAGTCCGGTGGCGTAGACAGCAAATGCGAATTGAAGACACGTCAGCGCCGTCACGAACTTGGCCGAGTTGAGTTTCCGGCTAGGTTTTGTTTTTCCAGCAGAATATTCTCCGAAGATGCTCTCTATATAATCTCCGCTTCTCACCGCCGGTGGCCGTATAAAACCCATTCTCTGATCAGAATCCAAAACGTTAATTATTATAATTCTAGGAGGAATAAAGAAAGAAAGAAAAAAAAAGAGAAATGAGAATGTAGAAGTTGGTGGTTTATTTCGCTCTCTAAATTCTTTAGAGCAATGTATATATATATAGATGACCAAGATATATGTATGTATATAAAGTGAGATTTGTGGGTGAAGAAGCATTACATAAGGAGGCTGTCACATGGGGTAAACGTTCATTATGAATAAAGTAAAGTGTTAATAAGAAAACAAGATTTTAGTTTTATTGGTTGATTATAGAAAAAAGGTTACGCGATACCGTTATATTTTATAACTAATTATATGGTTTTATATTATCCAAGAAAATATGATTATATAAAAAAAGAGGGAAAATAAGACAACACTCAACGGGAAAAGCCGGGTTCATTGGCGTATACAAGGGATTCCCTTGCATTTAACACTTCCATATGCTATGTTTTCTTTCGCAAATACAATATTATGGAAACAATTTTCATGTACTCTATTCATTTATATTAGTATATTGGAAATTTGAAGAATTTGCAGCCTAATCGAGAAGGATTTGACCTAAAATATATTTACCTTTGTGTACATGATTGATCGTATTGTGAGGATCAAGCCTTTTCTTCTTCAATAATCGATCTACAAGATATGATATATTATAGTACAGATTCTTCTTGAATAATGAGAAACTGGAGTAGAAAGAGTCGTCAGAATCCAAAGAAAGAAAGAATTGAGTAGAGAATGAGTTATTGAAAGTTTGGATTATTAAAAACATTTTATAACAAATGTTTCGGACAAGTTACGGTTTGACTTTGCAATTTGCACGTTGATACGTAGTTGAACTTTGCAGCAATTTGCCACCTTTTTCTTATATTATAGTTTCTTTGTTATCTTAGTATTCTACTTTCTGATGGAGTTTAGCCGAACATTTTACCAGAATAAATTCACATTTGACCCATATACTTGTGAAATAAACAATAACAAGAAAACGAAATGCAGAAAAAGGTAGGTAATAATTTTCTGTAAAGCCGTGGAGCTTTTAAGTTCAATAGTTCATGTCTATAATTTGGATTGAGATCTTAGTTATTTATTAATTAAATTAATATTTTTTCTTTCATGTGCAATCAAATTTAGATCTGGTAAAACCGATATATATATATATATATATTATATAAATTTGAGTTACACTCACCAGAAGCCGACACGTGTCAAAATTCAAACTTACAAAATATTGACACGTTTCACTAATCATTCAGATCTTGCCACGTGTCAAACTACAAAAATATGTCTATATATATATAAATAAATTAACGAAAAAGGAAATTTAGTAATTGTTAATATATATAATCATCAAATTAAATTTATAAATTCCAACCAAAAAAATTAAAAAGTGAAGTTTTCTAAAAAAGAAAAAATTGAATCATAATATGTTAAATTATCTAATCAATAACTAAATTTTAAAAATACATTTAAAACAAATGCAAAAAAGAAGAAATTGTAGTTTTTTGAAAAAGGAAAAAAGAAAATCACAAAAATGTTAATTTAACTAATCAATAATTAAAATTAAGAAATATATTTAAAACAATTACCAAACAAATTATTTTAACCTAAATTTAGTTTATTAGCAATGTTAGTTTTCCAAATTTAATGGTTTTCTATTAAATTACTAATATTGTTGTTATTTATTTTTAATTATTTTATAATACTAATTATATATGGATATTTGTATGATATAATGTATATTATTTTGATATAAAATTTTTGAGTTCTATTAATTTATATGGAGTATACATGAGATTAGAGTAAAATCAAGTGTGTGTGAAGAAAAGCTGATTTAACAAAGAGTTAATAAACTAGATTTTTCAGATATTTTGGTTAATTTTAGATGTTTTAGTTATTTGATATAAAAATAATTGATATTTTCGGGTTTATAATTGTTAGGTAAGTGAGTTATATCAAGTTTAAATGTTATTAATATTTTTGAGTATATAGTTGTATTTTGAGTATTTTGAGTATCCATTCGGTTCTCATCAACTCATCTTTGGTCTTTTGGATATAAGAGTCTAGAATCCATTTAGATTTTTTTGGGTTAGTACCCTTTTTTAGATTGAATTTGGTTTAGTTTTTCAGGTTTTTGTTATTTTTTCCACGCTATATAATATGGTAATCGAAAAAATATCAAAAATGGAAATCAAAATCTTCTATACTTTATATAGATTTTAAATATTATATTAAGAAAAAATTAATATAAAAAGTTAATTAAAATACTTCATGCAGAAAACTAAAATTTTATAAATAATTATTTTCTCTAACAAAACATGATTTCTATTTATATTCCTAAAAATATTTAAGATATATTATTAATAACAAATATTTAATTGAATAAAATAATTTATTTTAAAATTTTAAACTCGCCCATCGGGCGGATCCTAATCTAGTATATATATATATATATATATAATTCTCTTAATATATTGTTTTTGAATTACTAACTGTACTTTAAAAAAATATTGCATTCTCAATTCTCTAAACCAAACTAAAACAATACAAAATAAAATCATCGAGATTTTTTTCGTTTTGATAAATCTCATCTAGATATTTAAACATTTATTCACATATACACTCATATATATAATGACTTTTCTGACACACATTTTATTTTCGTGTTGGTGCCTCTGACACATTACCATCAATTGATCGCTCAGTTTTCTTTGATCCTAGCATTTCTCATGAGTGGTAGTTTCACTTAAGATTATTATTGGTTTCTAGCGCAAGAAGATCAAATTTTGAAAATAACATAACATATGACAGTTTCATCCTTTCGATACATTCAACCAAAACTTCAGAACAAATTTTTGGCTTGATTATATTTAGAGTAACCTTTTTGATAGCATATCCCGTTTTCTGTATCATATTTTTAATCAGCATTTCGAACCAATTTTGATGTAAAGCGATTATGTTTTCTTTGGATTGCATAATTTGTTTAGTATCTGTTTTCTTTAATTTCAACCTAGGCAAACAAATACTACTAGTTTCTCTAATTTATTACTATTAATAGCAATAGTTAGTTGTTACTTAAACTACGAGTTCTGAGGTCGGTCACGCATGTGTGATCTTAATTAAGAGTATATAAGTATCGCTACTAGGAAGACGGTGAACATGATTGCTACACTACTTTTTTCTTTGACGTCGATCGCTTCTTTTGACTCATTTAAGCTACATTTATATAAATATATATATATATATACACATATTAATATATGTATATACGACGATAGCATACGAGTGTACGTACGTATATATATACACATACGGTATTCGTGTATAAATTAAGTTTTGTATAAAGGTGTCTAATGTTCCTCATATTTTTGTTTTTATTCTATATATGTGGAAGGGATGATTAGGCAGCTGGTAAATCAGTTTAGGGACTAGCTAGACATAAAAAATGAATTATAACGAAAATTGATATATGATGACCGGTCTCACCAAAAATAGAAAATGTTGTAAAAATATATATTGTTCTATAAGGAGTTGTAATTTGACTTCTTAAAAACCCTTTATCACGACCAAGCAGCATCGTTGTTTCATTGTACCTAATATATGTGGACCAAAACATAGTCAGGAACCCGAATGTATAGTGCAATATGCATTAATTTACTTATTAGAACCTCACCAAACTCAGCGTTTAGTATAGGTCAACTTCTTTGATAAAAAAAGGTCAATTAATTTGTCAACTTCATAGTGTCAAATACACCACTTTACAATATGTACACACGCTTATAGACATATATGTTTGATTCAAAGTTGATGTACAAGTGGTGATCAAATGCGCGTTTATTAAATTATATTTTTTCGTTTTGCTGAGAGTTTTGATTCATTTCACGTTTTTAAATTTACTTTAGCTTGTGGTTTCCACGTGTAATGTCAACAAGTTGTCAACTTGTAATCCGATCATATTTCTCAATCGGACCGATCCTTCACCCGGTTAAGTAGACACTTAAACTTCCTCTCGAATTCAAGTTAACCGGGTAAAACATAACCGGGTAAAGATCTAAGTGTGTAACAGATCAGCTCTCAACCTGAACCCTAACGTAGCATTGTCTTATATTTCCATTATTCTCGACTCTTTAACTAGTTACATGATCCCTTATTTGATTTGAGCGTCTACAAATTTTCAAGAAAAGAAAAGAGGAAGTCAAAGTAGTTGAATTATTCTCTTTTAATTCATCAAGATCTAGCAAATTCCTACGATTTTTTACGATACTGACTATTGGATTACAATTTTAATAGATAAACGAGTTTATAAAATTGTGTGTGAATTGAAAAGAAATGGACATGAGCCAATAAATGGCAAAACTTTTGTTCACTTTCAAAATATAAGTAAATTGGGAAAATGTCTCACATCGTTTGTAACTTATATTTTGGAGTGATATATATATAGTCATAATTATATATTTATTTAAATGACTATGGAGAGAGAAAAGAGGGACCACATGCGTGCGCCGCCGCCCGGCCTCCAGAGGCCTCCGCGCGCGTACCTTTCTTTTTGGGGAAAATTCAAATATTCTTTTCATAAATGCGCTAAGATATTTGCGTGTAACGATCGAATATTTGCGTAATATCTACTGAAAGTACGCGTAATATTGGTATTAATGCGCATAACGTTTTTATTAATGATCCGAGATTTTCTCCAGCGGAATTTAAACAAATCCGCTCTCTCATTCTATATATTTGAAAACTCGAGATATCGATTTCATTCGGTTATTCCAACAAAAAATCTCTCTCGTCTTCTATCTAAAATCGTAAGTCTATTCGAGAGTATTGTAGAATCTATCGTTCGTTGGGTTCCTATTTTCGGGTGTTACAAAAATGAATTGTTTGCTATTGTATCATGGGATTCAAAACTCGCACCGAACGGTCACACTACCGGTAATTTATTGAGTTAAAAACAAAGACCAAGTCTTGCCTTTGCTATTAGGGTATTGTGTTAATAAAATTTGTCCCACAATTTTATTTCTGGAAATTCGAGCGCTTACACCGACCATCATGATTCAACTGTATAACATATACCAAAAAGATTCCGTATTAAAAGAGTTTCATCAAAACATTTTAAAACTAGGGTTTCTTCGAAGAAGTTGAACTAGCTAACTCATACAGCTAATTAACTTCTGAAATTTAAGAACATAGGAAGAAAAACAAAAAAAAGAGAAGCAAATTATATTCATCACACAGCTACAATAACTGCACAAGAGAACGGTCTTCGTCAGTCTAATTTAAGTTTGGTTTTGGTTCGATTTTTTTTGTGCAAAGATTCTTTTTTGTTTTTTTTGGTCTTTTGTTTGTATGACTTCGTTTCTTTGTTTGTTTGTACTACTTGAAAAATGTTCTATCATACAAAGAAAGTTAAAAATCCGGGATGTCACATGCACGTTCGCATTGGCGGCTTATGAGCTCAGCAACGAGCAAGAATTCCCTGTTTTAGGTATCAAGTCTGAGTTAAGGAACACAAAAAAAAAAAACAAGCTAAACACGATCCATACAAATTAATTAAAGAAGTGATATAGATCAGTTACATACGTTTTTCGTTGCGACGTATTATATATTTAGAAGATAAGTACAAGAGACGATAAACGCAGACATAAAATGACAATTTGAAACGTCAAAGCATTAATCTCTTGTGTGCTACACTTAGTATGTCGCCATCTAATCTAGAGAGTCGATATCCAATTGGTCCAAAGCATGACTATAAGTATCAAACTCACGTGATCAATGATCGTACCAAAAACTCTTTGTTACATTCATTGCTATATATTGACTTTATTTGTCTAGAGTTTTCAATGTAAGATTCCATCAAATTAGGCTAGTTTCAATATAGTCGTTGATGGTTTTTTTAGCCTAATACTATGTTTTTGCTTGGTCATATTATGGCCCTTCAATGAACACTAACAACTTTAATTATCAACAAAAAAGGGATTAATAAACTAAACTCGAATAAGATATTAATTATATATAATAGCAAGCAAATAATTGATTATTCCTATGTGACCATTCACTAATCGAGCGGGATTTAGTGGAGAAAAATAGTTTTAAAATTCGACTGACAAATAATTATTCTCTATTCATGACATAAAATTCTTTAATTGATTTGTGTTATCAAATTCTAATAAATAACTATTTGACTTTTACAAATAAATATATATAAACACTTTTGACTTTATTAAGAGAATTTGGAGGTAGATCTTGAGATCCAATAACACAGGCTTCAGCACGTGAGCAAGTCGCATATCGATCTCTAGTCTTCAGTTTTTAAATACCAAACAAAATTTGGTATACGCTCTGAAATGAATAGAGATAATAGTATCTTATACACTTGTTTTGTGGGAATACAAGAAAGTAATTTAGGACGTTTCCTGAAGTTAGCAAACAAAATTTAGGACGACGGTTGTGATCTTTTTTTGTTAACTCTTGTTTCTTTCCTCATGGTCGATTGCTGATAGATGAGTTGATGATATTGATATACAGTCATTTTAAATTGAACTAATGTTTATAATTTTGGTCATTAATACACAATGAACAAATCAAAGTTTTTTTTTTTTTTTTTTTTTCTAAATCTCAACTCTCTTAGGCAAATTGGACCGTATACATAAATAGTAAATACATACATCTACAATACAAATACATATCATGAATTAATTCATAGTTGGCCATCAATGGTTCATATTAATAACAAGGCCGAAATTTAGAATGATGTTTAAGTAAAAATGTGAAATAAATCGATCTCCTCGGGCTTGGATTTACAAGCCCACTGGATATTAAGCCCAAATTGTGTATGTGTTTTGGTTAATTTTTTACGGTATTTAGCGGTTCTCTTGTTAAAACACCAATTCACCCATTTCGCATATACTGACTGAATTTTTGTGTACTGGGTTGATGAATGAATGTTAACATTGTTGATGTTGTTTATCATCTAAATAGTTGAGTTATATTCATTTAAGCAAATTATAGTTATTACACCAGATAAATTCCTTTGGCTATTTTGGAAAATAGAATCTCAATTTACCACTAAATAAAATGTTCATAAGTTGGAAATTTTCAAGTAGCGCAGCTTATACAAAATTAAAATGTTTATGGGAGAACATGTTCTCCACAATCACAACTCACACGCAGTACTCTCCTATACCCACCACACATTCCGAGAAACAAAAAATAACAAAATTAGTTAACGAACAAAAAAAAAACGAAGCCAGTCTTGTTACTAAAAATGCCAATATATATACCTATATATATATATAAAGCACCATTTCCACATTTGTCCCTTTTCTTCTTTCCTTTTCCAACGCCACCAAAAGCTAATATTACTACTTATACCCCCAAAATTGAGAAATCAAGCATAAAACTACCCTCCCAATTCAAAAAAACAAATCGTTCTAAGAAAAAGAAAAAGAAAACACCAAATAAAATCTGAAAAATCCATATTTGATTCCGCCACCACCAATCACCTAGGCCTTGGCCTCGACGGAAAACTCAGAGCTTGCCGGAGTTTCCTCTGCGCCGACGGATTCGAATTAGAACTACCCATCGGGTATCCGAAATTCATAGTCTGAGAAAGATTCACCATATCAACCATCGACTGCGTCTGGTAAGAAGTCGTCGTCGTATCCGTCATATCACCTCTCGCCGTCGCTCGCTGCCACGAATGCGAGCTCAGACCGGCGAGAACGTAAGCTCTCCCTGAAGCTTCGTACACTTGACGGCTCGCCATTCTCTCTTGCGTCTCCTTCAGCTCTGCACACAATGTGACACACAATGGATCTCCGGCTCGACCCGAGACAGTCTCCGTCAGTACCCCGCGGCAAGTCTCGAGAACCGACACAGCTAGGGTTAAATCGCCGCGTTCGGCTAAAACCCTAGCTTCAGAGATTGCTTCTGCTGCACGTAATCTGATTCTCTGTCTGTCAACTTCAACTGACACCACAGGTCTTCCTTCAGCCATCACTATAGGTCTAAGAATCTTCACTTCGCCGGAATCAACCAAATCAACGGTCTCTTTCGTCACCGGATCTTTGTAAACGCAACGAACCTTGAGCAACGATATCGAATCCGAAACTCCATCGACAATGGGAATATCAAGATTCACCAAGAAGTTCCTCTCTTCCTCTGCGTAAAGATCACCAACTCCAATACATCCGGTTCTCGAATCTGAACCGCTATCAAACCGGTAACTTCCAGCTTTAACCGAACCAATCCGTAAAACCGGATCAACACATTCGATCTTAACGCATAGCTCTTGAACCACAACGCTAAGAAGACCACCAATGCACTGTGCAAACGCATCTTGTATAACAGTTTCAGACTCTATGAAAGAAAACGTACCACCAGAGTTTTCTGCAATGGAATGCATCAAAGAAGCGTCATGGTCAGCGCCGAACCCGAACGCGTGAACTGGGATCCGGTTTCCGTTGATCTCTTTAGGAAGAAGGGATTTGTAATCAGTTCCTCTGGAGCATCCACTAGTGGGACTAGTCATGGTGTATGTATCTTGACCATCTGATAAAAGCACGATGCTCGAAACCGGGTTCTTGAATCTCCGGTCAATCAAAACTCTTGCGCCTTTCTTCAATCCTTCAGCAATGTTAGTCCCTCCGTTAGAGACTAACGAATTAACCGCCTGTAACGCTTCTTGTTTACCGGACTCAGTCATGAGACGAAGAGGGAAGTTACGACGCGCCGTGGAGGAGAAGGATATAACCGAGAGACGATCAAACGGGCCAAGATTCTGAATCACAAAGCCCATTGCTCGTTTAAGCAACGCTAGCTTTGTTCCAGCCATGCTTCCACTTACATCAAGAACGGTTACTAAATCAACAGGAGCTCTTGAGGAAGAGGACTTTGAAGAAGCAGATGGAGCTTTTAGATTGATCAGTACAGCAAAGTCTTGAAACGAAACTGAACTTACAACGTCTGTAATCTCTGGATATGTTTTAACTTCCAATGTCCCACTCCCACTAACACCAGGTTTGGATTTCTCTAAACTTGATTCAGCAGGACGTTCTTGAAGTTCAAGAGCTTCATCATCGTTGAAAACCGCAGGCTCGGTGTTAAAGATCGATGAGACAGGTCTTATTAGAGTATCAGGACGTGAAGTAGTTTGAATCGGGGATGATCTGCGTGGTGGTATTGACATCCAAGCATCGTCTCTTGGTCGAGTTATTGGTTTGACAGAAGATTTAGACTTAGGGTTAGGGCTCTGAAGAGGAATCTCGTTCCATTTCGCGCGACAAACAGGACAAATCTGGTTCCCGTGCTTAACATTGGTAGTGATGCAGTGGAAATGAAACGAATGAGAGCATTCCGCTGTGAAGATGGCGTGTCCTTGTCCAGCTTTCATCGCCGTCAAACATATCGCACACGTTTTCTGCAAAAATTTCAAGAACACAACAATGAGGTTTCAGATTCTGGATTAAAGATTCTTAAAAATTTCAAGAACACAACAACGTAATACTACAGAGTTACATAGGTCATTTTCGTAATAACAAGAGACCTGACATAAGTGAGTTTGTTGTGTCATAGTCACTGACACATTTGTTTCTGGTTACTATGAGAGCCTCTATTATTGAATGATGGCATAAAAAGAAGTGCAAACAGTAAAAAAAAGATGGAATCTTTTTCCATTTCCATAACCTGGAAACAAAATTAAAAAAAAAAGTAAAAGTCTCAGAGACTTGAGTTAAAGTTTTTAACGATTTTGTTTAGTAGTTTGATCATTCAATAAATGTTGGACAAAAGAAAAAGATGGTTTCATTGAATCTTGATCAAAGTTTTTTTTTGGAATCTATGAAGTCAAACAATTAAAAGAACAATCTACAAAAGACAGGGAAAGACAAAGGTCACAGCTTTATAAAAAGTTAAAGGACAGATTTAACCAGATAAGTAATTAAAAGCTGTTTTAGACAAATTCAACGCCAGCAAAGATCAAAGTTGAAAAAAATAATAACAATGCAAAGCAAAGCTAAGCTAAAGAAAGAGTTAACATTTTTTTATAATCAAACAAAATGTTAATAATTAACAACTATCTTGGTCAGGTTTTTAAAACAGCAATTTTAGTTAAACTAGATGGATACAAGTATTAGTAAAATGTATACCAAGAATAGAGATGTTAACTAGATTAAGGAGAATAATTAACAGTAGATTTAGACCACTAAGAAGGGTATCTTTCAATAATAATTGGAACGTTGAATGCAAAAAAAAGCAACAAAAAAAAAAAAGGATTGGTCCTTGAAGTGCACTTGACTATTGTCAAAAAACTTTATCCCCACAGTGGCTCCATTTGGGGAGAGCTGATAATTACATGACAACCAAATTGTTCATTTCTTCAACAATACCAAGAAAACAATTACACTCAAAAACAAAAGGAAAAAAAACAATAGAGAGAAAGAAACAAAAGGCACTATAAACCAGGGATAGAGACAGAACAAAATAGAACACAAGCCAATCTTATAAGCCAGCTATAATGTCAAAATCTAGAATGAAAATACAATGATTCCCATTATAAGATAAAGTTGGTTTTGGAGGAGAAACGTACTAATCACACAAATTATTCTAAAACTTCATTTACTATTCTCCATTAGTCTTCAAGAAATTAAAAAAAGTTCTTTTTTTTTTCTTTCACCCATAGTTTTGAAAAAGGTCAATACTTTCAAAGCTTGTAAATCACTAAAACAACAAAACAATTGAATGATTCTAAGTTGATAGACACAAACATATGCGGGTCATAGTAGTTGAAAATACACATCTAATTAAACATATAGTATTATTCAAAAAATAAAATAAGATCATTTGATGTGCGTGAAGATCCAAACACTTTAATTAGTTGAAGATTAAACATATAATAAAGTAACAATTAGATACAATAACCACTAGTAAAAAGTAAATTAAACTAATTTTTAGCATTCCAAGAAAGATTAGCCCTTGGATTTGCTGCTAAACCGAATCACAAATTTAAACCAATCAAAGATCCGGCGATCCAACGGTGACCCAGAATCGAAAATAAAAATTAAAAATCACAACTTTATCAATTTTTTCTTTGTAAAAAAAACAAATTTGGCAGAAAATATCAAACAAGGATAGAAAACAAAATTCAACCCTAGAGATGAATTAATCTAATGGAGATGATTCAGACACATAGATAACAAACAGTAAATAAAAACCTAAACTTTCTATCAATTTCGATAATTGTAATGAACCCAAAAGAAAAGAAGAAGAAAAAAACAAACCTTAGACGAAGATTTGCTAATGGAGCGAGGCAATCGGAGACCAGAGGAGGAAGGAGTCGGCGTAGAGGGCCTTTGAACAACTACCGGAGACAGTGAAACGGCGTCGTCAGATCTTCTCGAAGGAGAAGAAGAATCTTCAAGCGTTTTAGGAACATAGAGACATAAATTGAGACCTAAAGCCAACTTCGCTTTTCGCCATTTGCTTCCCATTTCTTTAACTCAAAATCAATACAAAAAATTGGAGGGCTTGTTTTGTGAAATCTGTGGAGAGCTCTTTTATCTTCTTCTTCTTCTTCTTCTTCTTCTTCTTCTTCTTGTGTAGAAAGAAACGTTAATAGCAAAGAAGATGGGTTAATGAAGGATATGAGAGTATTGCAAATTGCTTCAGCAGAAAGAGAGGGGAGAGAGAGACGGTGGGGAAGTTTTTGACCTTTTTTTTTTTTAGGATGTTTTGAGATGACTGAAGGGTAATATGGTCAATGTTTTTAATCATCAAAACTTGGGATTATACCAAAGTTAAATTTGACCTTTGATTTTTTTCCGATTTTGAGTTTCCTTTTTTTTTTTAGTTTTCTTTTATTGGTCAGATACGACTTTCTTTACTTTTGTCCATTCTTTTTATTTCCTAATTAAAAAAATGTTACTACTACATAATCAATTTGGTTTTTGATTTGATTACGCCGCTTACTTTACCGTAAATATTTTAGATTCAATAATTTACGACACTTGTTTTGGTAAGTAAATCATTTTGTTGATATGACATCATATTTTTGACAATTGATAACATACTATAATAGAAATTGACAATCTATAACATACAATAATAGAAATATGATATCGAGTTTCGGCTTTTCTAAAACAACAAGGCTAAGGTATGAATTTTCGGTTATACCATTCTTTTTTTTTTTGGTATTTAAGTATTTTAATACATTTTCCTTTCCAGTTGTTTCCTCCTAAGAAAAAGAATTCCAATGCAATCTCATTCAATGAATGCAATTTTTTTTTTCATTAGAAAGTGACCTTATATTATAAATTGTCAGCGATGATTATTTATTTTTTACCCCAAAATAAAATAAAAAGATTGATACTTGCCCTGATTTTTGTAAGATTTAAGCCATGGGCGTTGAAGTAGTTGGAAATTAATCAATGCATGTCTTGTGCATACATCTCACAAAATTAATGAAGTTGTTGACTTTACAAAAATTAGCTAGCTTTCCTTATTTACTTCTTCTTTTTTTGGGTCAAGAAATTTGTGCAATTGACATTTATGTATTAAATATGATTAATACTTTGCATGATACATGTATATGACCTTCACTTGCAAAACTTTTCCAAATTAGTTTAAGCTGTTATTGAAAATTAGTTAATGGTCATGATCATATCATCAACGTGAATGAAAATAGATATTTTTTAATGATTGAAAATACATAATGGTTAGTAACTTAGTATTCTCTTCGTCCCACAAGCAAGAACTCTTTCAATGGAATTTAATAAATAGAGTCATAGATTGATGGTTCACCAACTTTACCTAAATAGTATGGTCACCGCTTTAGCGATAACAAAACTACATACATGTATATAAAAACAAAGATCCAATCTTAAGTTATTATAGACTGGATAAATTGTCCAAACAAAATTTGGAAGTTATAGTAGATTCTAGCATAGGTTTTTCCTCTGTTTTTTAATTTTTTAAGACAAGTATTTCTTCCAATGCACACGGATATATTTGAAAACATGAAGGCTTCTCTGTACTCCACTGACACTAGTTAGATATTCTATGAAAGTTAACAAATAATTTACTAAGTTATTACATCCATAAAACTCATTGTTTTAAAATACTGTGAAACTATTTAAGCGATGAGCGGTTGATAAACTATTTAAACGATGTGCAATTGATAAACTATTTAAACAATGTGCGTGTGTATGTGTGAAGGTATGGGTATAAATTTAAGAAACTGTAGTAACTCTTTATACAATAGAGGAAATTGATAAGGAAATGCATTAAGTTTGGTTGAAAAAGAGAAGAAAAAGTGAAGAGAAATTGAGTTGAGGATAGGGAAAAAAAAGGAGGGGACAAAGATAAAGCAAAAACCTTCATAGCCATTAATTAGAGCCCATTCATTAGGTGGAGAATATTGAAATTTGTAGTCTATTACAGGGTGTCAACCATCATAGGAAAAAAAAACAATACACAAATAAAACTTAAAACTCAAGGAGAAAATCTTATCCAATAAAACAAAATATCTAGTATTTGATAGATGATAATGTAAGTTGCTTAATGAGTAGATTTTTTTGTTTAAAAGGCCCTAACTTAATTTATAATACCCAAATACCGTAGAATATTATAATACGTCACTACAAAAAATGTTTCTATCAAACACATGCATATAATACAATTTTAATTTGTGATATACATATTTTCTCATATGAAAAATGCGGAAATTTGTTTGAAAATATGATTCAAATTTTTTTTTTCTTTTTCAAAAATATATATTAAAAATGTACACAAGTTGGTTCATTTATCATCTGTGTTTTTATAAATAATGTGGATTTATAATTGTAACTCTAGCAGATCACAAAGTAGGTCGAACGACTCTGGGTATCCGAGTATTATCACCTGCCTTTTTGTTTGTCGACAAATAACCTCAAAGTAATTGGGGATACAAATAGTTACAGAATTCATATTCACTAACTCTTTTAATTATTTCTATCTTCTTACGAAAATGATACTGAGTTAGTTGGGGTTGATTTGATCCGCCTTGGCATGTGCAAAGTGTAGAAATTTAAAATAAAAATACGTAAAATTCACAAAGTCTTAGAATTCTAAGGATAAGAGTGAGTTACATGAACATCTAAGTCAGAATCTGAATAGTTGTTAATTCGGACGAATTGACTTACGTACTGAGGATATCTAACGTGGTTAGGCGTTCGACGAGTCCGAGCTGAAAATGGTCTTGTATATATCAAGTTGTTATACTTTTGTGGGATCAAGTTTAACTAAATATTTAGCACCACACGATTCGTCTAAACTACGATACATGTGATTAAATGATTTTGCCTAGGTTCGTTTTCACGTGGGATTAAGTAATTCGCACAAGCCTTAGATTATAATTTTAGTCTAAGCATATATTGTGATATATTAATCTTAAAATCAAACTTCATTAATAAAATGTAAAAAGATATCAAAAGGTAAATTTAATAAAGTAAAACCTATCATATTGGGCAGTAATTCGCCCATATGGAGTTTGGATGAATGGAAAATTAGACATCAGATATGATGCTTTGTCTTATAACAAAAATACAAAGTTTTGCTGTAGACAGGTATACATTATACAACCCAGCCAAGATTGCAAAATGTTAAAAGAAAAAAACACACACACACACACACACAAAGTTGCGCCTACCAAAAGTCACAATCTGATCAAAGCTCTCCGGCCCCCTAAACTTGCTGGTGGCCTGAAAGACTCATTTATTTGCATCCACGGAATCTTGTGACTCTTCAGAAATATGTTTTTTTTTTGCTCATCAAATATATCAGAAATATATACTTATAAGTTTATAATAAAATAAGACATTACTACATTAGAAACGTTGAGACGGATTACTTAGAAGTACTTATACGATCATAGATAATTAAGAAGATTGGACGGGGTTTGTTTTAGAATTGAACAAGTTTAAACGATTTAAGTAATATTTTCGAAGATTTATTCTTCATCTCACAAATGTCCGTACTATTTGCTTTACCAAAAAGATGTGAGCACGAGTATTTTGCTTTCGTTTGCAAGTACATATCTTGGTGTCCGAATAATAACATATTTATTTTCCATTTCTTAACAACTATGGTATGCAATATGTTTATCAGTTTATGTAAAATAAAATAAAATAGAAATTTAAAACAGTTATTGTTGGCTTTTGTAAACGCAAAACGATGAGAAGTGTTCAATTCATGTAAATATTGTAAATTTAATACTCGGATTTTGAGATTATAGAGAACGATGGAGAAAGTGAGATGTCAAATAAAAAATATATTATATTATTTCTTTTAAAATGAAGATTTGGATAACATGTCGAAGCTGAAAGTTTCTCATTGGTTTGCGCTGAATCTTCCATTGAGTTCCCTGACTGAATCGTCGCCGTTTTGTTTGACTTACAAACCCTTTTCGCTTCCTAACACGATTCTTGACCAACAGAAGATGCGTGCTGCCATTAGTTATTACTCTTTGTTACATAATCAAAATTGTTTTACTGTTTTTAAATTTGTAACGTTTTTTTTTTCTTTCTCTGTAAGTCTAAAAAAAGCAAGAATGATGGAGATGTTAAGAAAAAGATGGCCTGGTAACGGTGTTCTAGTGGTGAAATCCAATTTTTTTTTTTTTTTTTTTGGGTGTGTTTAAAACTATATATGAATGAAGTTCAATCGTATGTAGATCTTTATTAATTTTTGAATGTTTTTAAACACTTTTGATGATAAAATATACTTAAAATATCTGACATTTTACATTCGTGAAATTGTATTGTTTTCAGTTTCAATGTTACTTAAAATATCCTCTCTTTTTTGGGTCATCATCATTCAAAATATCTTTATAATATGGTTTTTATTCAAATGGTGATACTGATATGTATAGAGTTTGAAGTCAAAGATAAACCATTTGGTCAACCTAATCTACTTTATTTTGGATAACAAAACATGAAACCTGAAACCCGTTGTCAAGGTGTTTTATCTTTTTAATTTACGACAGCTAAATATTATCAAAAATTATTTTCTTGTAGTCTACATCGAAACGTTTTTTAAACTACTATAAAATATTCCATTACGTAAAAAACATTATTTTGATGAAACTATACCTTTCGTGACGATACACAACTCAAGATTCACGTTACTGGAAAATATAGAGTACACAAATCATAGAAACCCCATTTTCATCTGTTACGAATTTTCGTTAGGGACCATACATTTTCATGGTTCGATTAATATGAATATCATTAGCAGTACGTAAGATCATCACGATCATCAAACCACGTACATGTCACTAATATGACAAACATTCATAACAAAAAGAATACAAACATTGATATTTTTTTATTTGACAAATAAGAAGTACCCCTAAATGGCTAAAAGATACTGAAACTCGAAGTCATAAAGGATCTTCTCAACGACCAAAGATGAAGAAGAAGCTTTGGTATTTTGATTCTTAAAACAATCCACCATTGATTTTCTCAACGATCCAGAGGTGGGTAGTTGGTTGCAAACCCATTTCACTAGAGATCCCAACTGCCCCATCTCTCCAGTACTTCCGCCGCCGTCATCCGCCGTCTTCACCACGAAATCTGCGACGTGTTTCACGAGAAGCTCCGGTAAGCTTATCCGTTTAGCCGTCGTAACTACCACCGAGGCTTGTAGATACTCTAGCTTCGACTTCTCTAGCTCAGTTGTTACTCCTTCTCCAGTGTATATCCTCACCTTCAAATTTTTTTTAAAAAAAATTTCACTTTAATTATTAGTATACATAAATTCCTATTTTTATACTTAATTAGCCATATCATATTTACAGAAATCATCTATTCAAAAAATTGAGTAAATGTATATAAATGTGACGGTGGAGTGTAATCTAATATTTAAACTGACCGCAGGAGAAGATCGAGTTCCGCAAGAGAGAGCAAATGTGATGTTAGGATCCGTTGCTTCTAAGCCATATAGTTTACGAATAATCATTTCTTCATGTCGATCCTATGGTTATATTTGCATATAGTTAGACTTAGCGAAATTATAATTAAGAATAATTAGATCACTATGAAGAGGATTAATGAAATGGTATATATATACCTGAGTCATGGTAGAAGTTGCAGGCTTCCTTAGAATCCAATGCTCTATGGTATAAGCACTTATGTTTTTGCCTCCAACATTCATTGTAGCCTATAATTTTTCATTTCATATTTAATGACATTTAAATGCAGAGTTTTATTTAGTTTAATGTCGAATTTAGAAGGATAGAAAAAGAAAAACATACCTTATTGTAAACAAGTGATTGCAATTTCTCAGCTGTTTTTGGAACTCCATATTGTAGATATCCCTGGTTACACAAATACACGTTGAGTATACAAAAATATATATGGTAGTAACTTTATAACTAATATCTTTAACAAAACAAAAGTGTATAACTAATTAAAGGAAAAAAAAAGTCTCAAATTGTTTGTAGTCAAATGAGAATATTGAAGAAGCAGAGTATGTATACATGCATAACACAAGCATTGAAAATGTTGATCCAAAACGCTAGCTTTTGTTGATTGCTCAACACTCTAAGATCCACTGTCTCAAGATTGTTCATCAAAACCCTGCGTTTTGTTCATAACCATATATTTAGCCGATATAAATAACATTTTCTCTAAGTTTATATCAAAACTTACCTGAGTTTCTGGATCAAAGAAACCGAGCTAGAGCTTGAAATGCACTTGGAATCCATAGAAGTTGAAGTGAAGATGACAAGATTCTTGTAAGGACCAATGTCTCTAGCTAATGATGCTTCTACATCAAATATTCCATAAGGATCTTGTTGTCTATCTTTATAAGACGCAAGATTCATGGATTTAGACAAGCTTGAGGTTGCGTTGTCCACTCTAAACCTTCTTGATGAGTTCAAAGAGAAATTAGTGGATCTCGAGATGGGCCCCGCGGGTTTCTCAAGCTCCATGACTCTTGTGGTTCTAAGAAGGCGAACGTAGATGAAATTAAGACATTTCATGATGTTCTCAGCGAGCTTGTTTGGGTGCCACTTCTGTATGTTTTGTCCATCTTCCATCAAGATTGTGTTTGATAGTGATTTTGGTGGAAGGTCTAGTGACGTTTCAAGTGGTACACGATCCTTATTAGGCTGCAACAAATCATAAGCATAAATCAAGATTGAAATATTTAACGAAACAAACAAATGTTTAATAAAAACTATATAATACAAAAAAAATCAGACCTTATTAGTAGGAGAGGCATATCTAGGTTCACGTAGAGGAGAAGGCGACTTCATGGTCCTAACCTTCTTCATATTCATATTATCTTGCAACTTATTTTCATGTTGAACCGACCGATGATTTTCCTTCTCAACGATTCTAACTTTCTCATTAGTCTTGTGGAAGCTTTCGACCGAGTAATCACCTTTTATAGCTTTGTTGATGAAATGTAATGTCTTTGTACCAAATGTTGTATTGTCTTGAGGATGGCTAGTAGTGGATTTGGTGTTGTTGTTTATGACTTTGTTCACCATAGGGCTTGGAGGTGGGAGCTTATGGTATTTTGGTAATATTAATGGAGGTTGATAAGGACTTATGTTGTCATCATTGTAACTCTCACTCGTTTGCCATGCTCGTCTTGATGAACTTGTTGTTGTTGTTGCATGTCTTAGAGTTTCGTCTTGTTCTTGCTTGAGATTTATCTGAAGATGGCTTATTTGAACTTCTAGTCTTGAGATTTCTCCTTCCACTACCGATAATTCCGTTATTAGCTCCTTCATCTGGGTTTAAAAATTAGTGTTAAGGTATTTAAATTATTTTACCGCTTAATAAAATCTACTATGAGCTTATCTATATTTTCACAACGAATGTGTCTTTGTTTATGATTATGGCTATTACTGGTAAGGGGATCTAACAATTTTGTCTGATTTAGAAAACTATATACTAACTAACATTATAAATTTGAATTTACAAAAAAAAATAAAAATTGGTTGACATGAGCCTTGGTTTAAAAGCAACGTTACAAGAGATGCGAATGATGCAATTTATCATCACATATTATAGTTTTGCTGCTTTTTTACTCTACTCAAACTTGTAAACTTAACTTGCACCACGACACGTATGTGTAAATGATATATTAATATAGTAAATACTAAATACTAAATAGGTACCTTGGGAGGGAGAGAAGCAGGAAGAGTAATGGAAGAGGAAGAAGAAGGAAGTTGATGTTTTTGGACTTGCTCTAATATCTCACGTGTCTTTTCTTCTTGATCCAGCATCTCTCGTAACATCCACACCTAACAATCATTTATCAAATACATTTGTTATTACTTGCTAAAACATTAACTCAATTGAAGTCTTGAAGTGAAAACTAAAGGACTATAAATGTAGAAATAGCGTAATATGTCATTTTGTCAGCTTGTTAATGATAATACCATGCATGGGAGCTAATTTATTTATTGTATTTCTAAAATGAATAACAATTCCAAAGAGAAAATTGAACTGAAAACTTGATTGGATACCTATAATACCTTGATGATCTATGTATATTTTAAAATGTAAATTTATAACAACATCCCTTGGTGTTTGCCTAGACGTAAACATATATAGATAAGCTAATAGGTTCATTAACAAAAAAAAAAAATACACATAAATAGGTAAGCTAATTAGAATGGATTCCCATACCTCTTTCTCAATTTCTTCCTTTTTCTCCTGCCCATTAGGCTTTTTCGTCCTCTATACCCAACACAAGATTTCCACCAAAACATAATCAATAAACAAAACAAAAAACATAGATTCTTCATTTACAAATGAGAAAAAAAGTTCAAAACATACAGCAATGGAACTATGCAGAAGCAGCTTATCAGATAAATGTGATTATATAATGAATGCATGCTAGGATCAAATTCATTTTCATATATAAGACAAACACATGATCAAATTTTATACTGGCCAAATCAAGGTATAACAAATACTAGAGTTAAGATTCATAAAATTCAGGTTAAATGCAAAGTGCAAACAATTCATTGTTTAAAACGAAGGGATGATATTGAAAAGAAAGTCAAATACGCACAACACTGCGAGGGACATTGAAGGGAGAGATAGAGCCAGCTGGGAGAGTTGTGTTAGGCATGGCTAAGATATTGGAGCTGTACTCGTCGGGACTAGACCAGCGAGACGAAGATGGAGCAGTGAAACAGAACCGGAAAGAGTGGTTAAAATCATGAGGAAGGTAATGGTAATGAAGGAGGTTAATAGAAGAAGAAGAATGAGACATTGAAAGAGATATTTGGCTTAGGCTTCAAGATGAAGAAGAGAGCGATGGTGAGGGTTTGGTAAAAGAAGACGAGAAGCAGTTTTCAAAGCTGATGCTC
The DNA here is from genome assembly GCA_963555745.1 of Cardamine flexuosa. Classification (NCBI taxonomy): domain Eukaryota; kingdom Viridiplantae; phylum Streptophyta; class Magnoliopsida; order Brassicales; family Brassicaceae; genus Cardamine; species Cardamine flexuosa. The sequence continues at coordinate 2,779,875 of OY743221.1, read as the reverse complement.
TTAACCGTCATTGAGAGAGAGTGGTGGGTAATGCACCTTTTCTTTTTTATATATAAAAACAATTTCTCATTTTTTTTTACAACTTTTTTAATATTCATTCACTAATCACTATGATTTTGTTGGAACGTAAAGATTAGGTTTTTCATTTTTGGTGGTGGGTTATGATTTTTAACTCATTAAAGTACAAATTTGATTATGATTTTAGTTCACTAATCATTTTGCTAATAACAAACTTAACCCTTTATTATTTTTGTCATTTAACAAAATAGTAACTCATTAGTTTTACCGATTTTATCCCCAAAATAAAAAGTCAGCCTTTACTAAAACCCTCGCAAACCCTCTCTTCTCCGTCGCCGGCTCCGTCCAATAAACGGTGTGATTTTGCTAGCTGCTTCCATTCTCTGGCTAAAGTTCTTCCCTTTTCTCCTCTTCTGAATTCTTCAATGGCGGCTTTACTTATTCTCAATCGTGTTGCGCGAACAACTAGCTCAATCTCTCCTCTTCGGGTCGCAGGAATTTTGGGTTTCAATTCCTTAAATTATCAAATTCACGGCGAAAGAATCTCCGGAACTCTTTCTCGAGGTAGCCCTTTTGATCTTTTCATCTATCTGGCAAAAAAAATCCTAACTTTGTGGCATTTTTCATTTGGATTAAAGTTTCAGACTTGATTTACTGTTTCTTCTTAGCTCTTAGATTTGTTGTTGTTAGAAGCAAGAGTACTCTTTTTGGTTTATTATTGGATTGAATCTGTAAAAAAATTGTTGTTTGGATCACATAGTGAGAGTTAAGTATGTGTTCACCTTGCTCTGAAGCCTGCTGAGCTAACGGTTTTATCTATGGAAGCAATGGATTCTGTTAAAATTGCATCTAGAAAGTTCTGTTTTTTAATATTTGGTTTCTTGCTTGTTTGTTTGTTGTAGAGAGATCATTAGCTACTCTTACTGAAGGAGATTCTCATTTTGATGAGATGGTATCTGTGAAGCAGCGAAAGTTTTACCTTCTAGGTGGTAAAGGAGGTGTTGGGAAAACGAGCTGTGCTGCTTCTCTTGCTGTTAAGTTTGCTAGCCATGGTCATCCAACCATTGTGGTTTCAACTGATCCTGCTCACTCCTTGAGTGACTCTTTCTCCCAGGTAAATCAATCAGCTTCTGATTTGGCTCTTGGAAAGTGTGTTTTTCAGGCATCATCAACTAATCTCTTGCTTTTGGGATGCAGGACTTGTCAGGAGGAGTTCTAAAGCCGGTTCAAGGTGTTGATTCCCCACTTCTTGCTCTTGAGGTGATTAAGAAACTACACATCTCTACACACTCCTGGATACTTAATTAGCTTATGTTGCTGAATTTTATCCTCATGTTGAAACAGATAACACCTGAGAGAATGAAGGAAGAGATTAAAAGTCAGACGGGCGATAAAAGTGTTAAAAAGATGATGGAGAGCATGGGGCTCGGAATGTTTGCTGGCGAGGTTCATTTTTCCTTTTCTCGCTAGTTGATGTTCACAAGCCTCAATTATGATTGGAAAACTTCATTAATGTCTCAGATATGTTGTTTCAATTTTGGTAGTTAGGGGACTTAAATCTTGAAGATATGCTCAATGCTGCCTCGCCTGGTATAGACGAAATAGCAGCTATTTCCAAGGCACGTATGTTCCCTCTCAGAATTATTCCCTTGCAAAGAGAACATTTTTAATGTTGAGATCTCATTTCAGGTTCTTCAATTTATGGAGGCACCAGAATACAGTAGGTTCACTCGTATAGTTTTTGATACTGCTCCTACGGTTAGTAATTTTTTTTCTACTTTATACTGCTCCTAGAGGATGCATTTTTTAACTCTGAATAATTTCTTGCAGGGACATACTCTGCGGCTTCTTTCCCTCCCAGAATTCTATGATTCATCCATTGGCAAGTTATCAAAGGTTTGAGGATGTTGTAATATAGTCTTCTGTTGTGGTTTGCTTACACAGTTTATATGTTTAGTGTCCTATTATCTAAATGGATTATTTGATTATTCAGCTCAAGAAGAAGATCACTGATGCAGCTTCATCCTTTAAGTCGGTCTTTGGCAAAAAGAAAGAGATACAACAACTAGAAGCTGTAAGTATAGGGTGTTTTCACTTGAACCGTTACTTCCCCCTTCACCTTCTCTCAAATTCTGAACATTCATTCTTTTTTAACAGCCTACCGAGTTAGACCAACTGAAAGAAAGAATGGAGAAAGTTCGAAATGTTTTCCGTGATGTGAATACAACTGAGTTTGTCATTGTAACCATCCCAACGGTAACACCATTCTTTTACTTGTTCATTAAAGATCGTTAGTTCGTATTAAGAAGAACACTTAGCTTGTAAAATGGTCTTCTTCATTTTCGTTACATATTCACTGAGCTATTATCTTTCCCTTTAGGTAATGGCAATAAACGAGTCTTCGAGGTTACATGCATCTTTAAGAAAAGAAAAGGTGCCAGTCCACAGGCTAATCGTTAATCAGCTTCTACCTGAATCTGAGTCCGATTGCAAATTTTGCTCGATGAGACGAAAGGTAACTCTAGTTAATGAAACTTTTAATTTACATTCAGTATCAGTTTAGTAATTCTGATAGGTGTAGCCATTTCTTGTACCTTCAATGTGATACCGTTGTTGATATTTCAGGAACAAACGCGTGTGCTCGGACTTATTCAGAACGATACAGAACTTTCCGGGTTAAAATTAATCCAATCCTCATTGCTAGACGCAGAGATAAGAGGGGTTCCAGCACTTAAGTTCATGGGTGATCGCATTTGGAGATAAGAAAAATAATTTTCACCTTTCATTTCCAGTGGTGCATAACAATAAGTTAAATTCTTCTGTTATATGAAAATCTAGCTGATGAGATGAAAACAAATTACAATGTTATTAACTTTGAGCCAAGAAAGTAATGGAAGTTCTTGAAGGTTTTCTCATTGCTTCTTCTATATGTACTTCTGAATTTTTACTTGGGTGTATGAAACAGAATCGATAGGAAACAGGTGATGATCTATGTTATATCTAAAGCAAAAGAAAGATTTACAACGTGAAGAATTCCAAATAGGAATATCGTTAAATCTGATGATGGGAACTACCTATGAACAGTGTACCGAGCTATGATGATCTTCTGCAAATAGCGCGTTCTTTCTTGTAAAACCTATGTGATTGCTCTATGTCCTCTACTGATTCTCTTCGAGTATAGTTGACGCGTATAGGGAAGAAATTGTTATTTTGGAGTTTTCCCGAGATTTGCAGGTATAGAAGGAGGAGGTTATGGGAAGGTTAAAGCTACTTCTTTTGGAAAGTTACCATACAAAAGAAGGCTACACAACGGCTCAAGATACCGGTTATTGTCAAGAAGATGAGGCAACGAGGGAAGTGCTTGATGTTGTATCCATTCTCCATCAATGATCCACAGCGAGTGATAAGCCAGACTCCTTTATATCTGAAAATATTATACGGAAGAGTTAACAAGATTGTCTAGAGACACAGCAGAGATGTGCCTTGCAATGAAGTTTTATAACAGTGAGAAATCAAGTTTTGCAACCTTTGAGCGTTTGATACCACAAATGCTTCTAGAGCCCATCTCGTGTAGCACAACTCCGAGATTGATTCTACGATTTTGTTGTCGTTTGTACTAGTGGCAATTAGAGTCAGAACTACTGGAAGCAACACTGACCACTGCACAAAGACGAAGAGGAAGCTGTGAAACATAGCTTTCTAGTATGATTGTTTGGTTCTATCATCAGTATTGGACGCTTACCAGTTGAGCTGGACCAGGTTCAAAAAGTATGGCCAGGGCATAAGCTATGCCAGTCACACAGTAGACGAGACAGATTAGGACTATATAATTGTCTGCAACGGTTGATCTCGGATTGTTGAAGAAGTAGAACATGGAGAGGTAAACGAGTGGCTTGACAATGGTGTTGAAGTGATCAACTGTGTCTTTTGCTAGGAAGTAAGCTAGGCTGCTCATTCCTGCTCGGCTTTCTCTCCAGTAATGTAGTTTATCCAGAGAAAAAGATCTCAATGCAGTAATCTTACACAAGAGAGCTGAAGAACCAGAAAAATTGGTAAAAAGGGTTAAAAGAAGGAAGAAGCAAATTTGTTGTCAGAAAAGCTTGCTAAGTTTCCACTTACAAACAGCAATGACTGTATATGTATATCCCATGGCACCAAACGTTTCATCGCTCACTTTAGCAAGCGTTCCTAAGCAGATACCAGCAAGTAAAAGTATTAGGTAATCTACAGCTAATGTCCTTGCTTCTCGTAGTCTTTGTTTACCTAACCTGCAAAAAGCAAACACATCTCCTTTAAGAAATGATTCTCTGTGAATTTGATTGACTTGGCAAGTTATTTGAAGGGATCTCTACCTTCCTAAGAAGTATCTGTATTGCTGATACACACCAGGCACATCTCTTTCGGATAAGTCACCTGAACTACTGAAGTTACTCTGCAAGTTATCTTTCTTGATTTCAACATTTGCCTTGACATCTTGCCAGAACTCTCCAGCGAAAGATGTTCCGTCTTCTCCTACAACGCTCCCGTGAGCAGAGTTCTCAGCGGAAGCAGAAGAAGCCATCCCTTCAATGCTTTTAAGCATGTCCATAGGAACTTGATACCCATTGTGAAGCATCCATCTAACTGGAAGCTGTTTATAGGTAACCCCTGAGCTTGTGCTTGGCTTTAATATGCCTTCCAATATGTCAATATAGTAATCAGGAGGATTCACACGCTCAGGGACAACAATCCCGAGGCTCGAGAAGTATTCTTCAACTTTTTTTACTGATCCTTGGTAACATATCAGTCCACCTTTAGCCAGAAGTATTAGATCATCAAACATCCGAAATAGAGTGTAGCTGCAGAGAGACAAAAGATGAATGAGAATAAGAAAACCTAATAGTATTAGCCAATGGGAGAGTATATAGGTTTGAAACCTGGGTTGGTGGACAACCATACAGATGTTAACTCCTTCAAGAGCTTCACGGCGTAAAGCTCTAAGAAGTAACTGAGAAGATGAACTATCAAGGCCTGAAGTTGGTTCATCTAATATCAAAAGTGATGGTTCCATCACCATTTCAAGACCTACGTTGACTCTTTTCCTCTGACCTCCAGAGATTCCTCTCTTTTCCACAGTGCCAACAAGAGAATCTCTAACATGTTGCAGACCAAGCGACTCAATGACTCTTTCCACAACTAAAACCTTTTCCGGTTTAGGAAGATCCGCTGGTAGCCTGCATCTTGCGCTGAACCAGAGATTCTCCTCAACTGTCAAGTTTCCATGGACTATGTCATCTTGAGGCACAAAACCAATGATTCTCTTGTAGGACTGAATCGATTCAACCTTGCCGTTAACAAGAATCATCCCAGTCATGGTGCAGCCTGGTGCTTTCCCTGTCAAAGCTGTTAAGAAAGTGGTTTTCCCAGCTCCAGAAGGACCCATCACAGCAGAAACACGGCCAGGTGATAGTTTCCCAGTGACACATCTCATAAGATGTTTGTTTTTGCCTTTCAAAGTAATGGAAAGATCTTTAAAAGCAACTTCAATCATAGGTCTCTTTCTTATATCAATATCGTTAGCCATTGAGATAACTCCAGAGAATGTCAAGTTCTTGTTCTGCTCCTGCATTGCTTTCTCCTTTTCTATCTGTCCATAAGCGTACCTGAACATCTGGCTCTGTGTATGCAAGGCTTTGCCTTTTGGAGCATGTTTTTTAATGTTTTTATCACCAATCTCTAGGTTAAACCCTTCATTATCTCCAGGGTTTTGTTCAATGTCATGTAACATCTCTGTTAGTTTGTTTTTTTCTTTTTTCTTTCCTTTTTTAGTGTCTGAGCTGCTTCCCCCTGTCATTGGTGGTAATGCAGCATCTGATCCAGGTTTTGCTTGGCTTAAACCTCTCATCAAATCAGGCTGTTTCATAGATTTCCTCCTAGAAAACGTCCGGGAAAACGATTGTTGCAGGTCGGTTGCATGCTTCTTTGCAATATCTTTGGCAGATTTCCATTTCTCTCGCGATTGCGTTTCGCGAACGCTCTGTACCGCTTTTTCCCTGGATTTTGCCTGCCTTCTTTCTCTAGTCGCAAGCACTTGATCAGAGCAGTTGTATAAGATTATGAGCAAGAAACCTAACCCAGCCTACATAGTAACAAAGCCAAAGACTCAAATGATAGGAAATAGGGCGACTGTCTAAAATGAACTCTTGTGAAAATTTATTTCCAAACGGGTTATCTGGAAAGAACTTTTAAAACAGTAGAGTCCCGAAATAAATTATATGACTCACAAAAAGCATAATTCCATATGCTGTAATATTCTGATTTGTTGATCTTGGGTTGCACGTTGCCAACTTAAAACAATCTGAAAATTCATGATCATCATAAGTTATATGTTCGTAGTAAGAAGTAATGTTGTTTTGGACAAAATAGATCGATCACTCACTTATTTCTTCAGTAGAACCTGTCCTGCAGTAATGTCTGGAGTAAAACAAAATATTAGTTTAAGCTATGATTAAAGAAAGATTAATCTACAAAGAAAGTTACTATACCCTTTACTACAAGGAAGCTTGTCGATAGTGGAAGGACAAAAAGATCCAGCTGAACAAAAAACTTCACTGCTACTACCAATATCAGCCCAAATATCAGCTCCACCACATGTATGATTTGGTTGTCCTGAAGGAAGCCCGTAATGATATCTACAAATACAACAATCCTGCACTTATGTTCAAGACAAACTTAGAAAAAAAAAAGAGCAAAAAAAAAAAAAACAAGACTTACGGGTCGCATAATCCTGTTGTTCTGTTCAGCTTAGATTCTGGACAATAAGCTCCCAAAGGACAAGCTTTCATATTCATTTAAGAGGAAACAAGATTAGAGAAATGGATCATAAACCGATTTGTTGACGAATTTTAATGTTTGTAAACTTACGTATCATGCAAGTAATGCCACGAGGGCAGAAGAAACCTGCGCAACAAGGTGCACATTGCTGGGTTCTTACAGGAACAGTCTTGTCGTCTTTAAGGTCAACTTTGACTTCTTTAGCAGTACGACAAGCCCATCCAGGTTCACATCCAGACATCCATGAAGATAGATTACAGTTCTTGTTTGGTTTCAAGTAATTTGTAGCTCTCTTTGGACCTCCTAATAATCCATTGAAATATATCTTCACTTCTGCTGCCGTACATATCCTCTGCATCATGTCACCTATTCTCAAACCAAACAAATAAATGTATAATCTTAGTTTGAATTTCTTATGATTTTTTTCGATGAGACAACAGATGATATTATAAATAAATAAATTACCTTTTGTGGTTTTACCACAAGCGTTTAAGAATTCTGGTTTTGTTGAGAAATTAAACGCTTCGTTATAATCTTCTTTTCTGTAACACACAGACATTTTCATGTTATTTGATGAAAAGTTAGTTAATACCTTTTTGATGAAATAAGAATAAGGTTGTTTTATTAAAAAAAACTAACACATTGGTAATGCAGAAACCAAGTTCTCGTTTAATGTCATCCTCAAAAACTTCGGTGAGATTCGATATTTTGTCGAAGACGAATTGGTTATAGAGACGATTAGCCGCAGGATTACTAAAGCTTTTCTCATCTTGACATATTACTATTTCTTGCTGAAGAATCAACGCTGTAAAAAAAAGGTAAAACAACGGAACAAAATTCCCTAGAAAACATGAATTTCTCCTTCCCATCCCTGAAGTTTTCCGACAAAACTGGAAATAAAAACCAAATAATATTCTTGAGATTAGGATGTGGATTAAGGAGACATTTGAACAATTGATTTTTCTTATTGGAGATAGAAAGAGAGAATCATGGTTTTTTTTTCTTTTTTTTTCTTTTTTTTCTTTTTTCTTTTTGGGGATAGAGATTGAGGTGTTTCTTGAGAGTCAAGAAATGGAGGAGAGGAAGAAATGGTGGTATATGAGGAGGAGAGAGGCATAGAATTTGATTTGACCATTGGACTTTCTTTTACCAATGCTAAATTCGTGCCGTGGTAATAGACATTTTCATCAACATTTTAAAGATGCTAATAAAGATATCAATAACTTATGTACAACGTATAAGATTATTTTTCTTTATTTTTCGTTATGTATTTAGTTTTGTTTGGGTTTGTAAAGCTCTTCATCAGATTCTTGTGATAGTTCAATGGAGACTTCTTTCACAAATAACCAAAAAAATTTCTTCTTATCTTTTATTTTCCTTTATAACACTATGCAAAAGTCTGTTTGGATATCTAATCTAATCATTATAATAATCACAACTTAACCATTTTAAAACATTTACTTAATCTTATAAAATATTGACAACTAAAGCTTCAATGAATGATACAAATGATTCAGCCAGGTGCAAAGCCATGTCCAAGACTAGAGAGTGTGAAGCTTTTATCCTTAAATTTCTCCAAATTGAATGAGATCTCGTTGTGGAGTAGAACTTAAAAGAAAGTGACATGAGTCATCAAACTTAATCTGATGCAAGACGAAGAAAATTGCGTTTTGTATATAATCAATTTCGGTTTAAGTGTCGGTTATTGTTTGGTAGTCCGGTTTAGAAGGATTATTAATTTATTTCATCTCGCACCTTTTTTTTGTGTCTACGTTGAAAATTCAACAACCTCTATTTGGTGAAGAAACCAAAATCGGTATCGTCTTCTACCCCCAAATCCCAACCTTTTTCAGATTATTAGGGTTTTCGATTTTTCTCTCATGTAAGTCTCTTCCAACAAAGAATCTCTCAATTCGCATTGTCAAGAAAAATTAAAGCTGAAATCTGAGTTTTGAATTGGAACTCAGATTCCCCCATGTTGACCTCTCCTTGTTCTTCTTCGTCTCTCCTCTGCCATCGCCCTGCTCTCGCCATTTCGCGTTCCAAGTTTAGGGTTCCGTGTCGAACTGTCTTCTCTCCTACTCTCACCCATATCTCCCCTTTAGCTGCTTCACCTTCTAAATCCGCTAAGCACGTATGGCTTATTTCTTTCTTTCCCTCTCTCTGTTAATACAAGTTCGAAAAACTCTGAATTGAGATGAGATTTGACTAGAAAATAAAGCATTGTGTTTGAATTGTGATGAAATTGTGGAATCTTCGAATGCATTAGCTCTGTGAATTCAGTCTTCTTATGCAAAAATATGTTTATTGGTTAAGGCTTTATTGGATTACCAATAATTGATTAAACTTTGGTGCTATTTTCTGCAGAAATGGAAGATTTTGTGTTTTAGAAATGAGGATTCTGCTCCAGAGAATCCGGATCAATTCGTGCCTGAAGAAATAGTTAAACCAGATCAAGATTATCAATGTACAGATAAAAAAGATTGGAAGACAATTTTTCAAAAGGTTAGGATCCTTTGACGTTACTGGATACTTGTACAATTGAAGAAGAACTACTCTTTGTCTCTGTTTTAGTCTTACAAACAAGTTGATATTAGGGTCTAGACTCTAGAGGTTAGGACTGCAGCAGAATCTCATCTTTGGCTGTAAACTGCTATGTTCTTTATCAAAACAATTTGAGGTTTCTCTTTCAATTGGTGATGGTGCTCTTAAGCCTCTCATTTTACCGAATGTAATGTGCAAAATTCACTTAAGGCAACTCTGAAAAAGCTTAATGATCTTGTTCAAAGCATTATATTGGGTTCAAAAATCACTTTGCTTCGTTGTGTTTCAGGCTGCAGATGCAGTTTTGAAGGCCATTGGGACTCGTTGGAAGGTACCGTGGACTGCTGAAACCATTGTGCAGGTACCTTTATTTTAATGTTACTCAGTCGCTTTTGTATTGCCATATCGAATTCAGACTTTTAGGCAAGAATATTGATGAAACCTATCTAGAACGTTTACTGGATGATGTGATAGGTGTGTAATTGTGCATATGGATATTGAGTCTTGCGTAAGGCGTAGTTTTAAAAAGTAGAGACATTTAAACGTGGGTTTATACCCCTGACTAGAAACTGTAGACTACACCCTTGCCTTGTGAGCCTGTATTAATTAGATTTAGGTTGTTGAAAGGAGATAATTTTGAGCTAGTAGTACTATAGATGCCTTGGTTCATGAAGAAGATGCAAAACGGAGGGTAATGAGAAATGAGTTATATAGCAAAGCTTTCAGTTGCACCCAGCTTATTTCCTTGGTTAGCCTTGCGATTATCTGCTGTGCCCGTAACATAAACTTTTTCAGGTAATGCTTTTATGGGTAGCCGCCTTCTGGTTCATTGGATCATGGATGATCCCATTCATGGCTCATATATCAGGTTTCCACAAAGACTCCCTCACATTTAGAGGCCAAGCTTTGTTCAGTCTGATAACTGATGTAACAGAAGGCCTAGCCGGGATTGCTATCCTCCACCGTTGCCTAGCCATGTTCCGTCCACTTGCAAGCGATTGGTTCCGCTTTACTCTCAAAGGAAACTGGCAACTAGATGTTATCATAGGCTGTTTCATGTTCCCTTTCGTTAACCGTCTCTCCCAGTTAAATCTAAACCTCTTGCCACTCCCACCAACCTCAAGTCCAATCTCACTCTCAAGTGTCGAGCAGTCGATAATGGCTAGAGACCCTGTGGCCATGGCACTGTATGCAGTTGTGGTATCGATCTGTGCACCGGTTTGGGAAGAGATAGTGTTCAGAGGGTTCTTGTTACCGTCTCTGACTAGGTACATGCCTGTTTGGTGTGCGATTCTTTTGAGTTCCGTTGCGTTTGCTCTGGCGCATTTCAATGTGCAGAGGATGTTGCCGTTGGTGTTCCTTGGAGTGGTTTTGGGTTTGATATTCGCAAGGTCAAGAAACTTGTTACCTTCGATGCTGTTGCATAGCTTGTGGAATGGCTTTGTATTCTTGGAGTTGATGCGATGATGATGACTGAAGACGATGATGACTATCTTTTGTAGGTGTATTGTTTCTTATTCTTGTTGTAATTGATTCAAATTGTGATTTTTAGTGTTTTAAAAGAAATGTTAAATGGACAGTTCAATTGTATAAAAGATAAAAAGAAAATTTTCAAAAGGAAAATGTGCAGTGAGCAGGTTACCAAAAACAGAGAAATTAGTAGCAACTGCATAAATTATTACCACTGAAAAATGAGAAATCGCTATTTTATCATTATTGGTGATGATAATATGGCAGCTAACTTCAGTTTTGTCTCAATGAATTACCATAATTAATTTTAGAGAAAGAAAAAAAATTGTTATTTAGTTAAAACTATAAAACTCAGAAGAACAGTAGTATATAATAATCTGATATTTATCATTAACAGTAATATTCTTTTCAAGCAAAAATAGGATTTAGTTTGAGGCTGATTTAAAAGTTTTGAAAATATTTTAAATAAAAAAATATACCTCATTAAATTCTAAACTTACTAATTTATACTTTAGAAAGTAAACTGATTTGTTCAAAGTAAGACTGATTTCGTCTTTTAAATTTCTCTTTCAAGCTTTTCCGATCGATTGGACAAATGATACGAAACGACATTCACACACAGATTCTACATACATATATATATATATATATATATATATGTATATATCAAAATGAAAAAAACAAAACAAGAAGAGCATGTGTTTAAAGTGTTATCACTTTCTCAATTAAGGTGATATGAATTATCCGGCCCTTGAGCTCAATTAAGGCCAACGAATCCTTCTTCGACCTCTAAATCAGTTGCTAATACTAGCAAGCAAAATTCCATTACTACAGTATTAGCTTTTTACTATTTTAACAATATTTTTTCCACTTATCGTTAACAGTTGAAATATTTAAATCACTTTGCCGGATTTTCTTCATCTTTTCTAGATGCCAGAGGAGATAGTTTATACATATATCAGGCTTGCAAATGTTCAGAACCTTTTATTATTCTTTACAGAGCCTTTTAACCCCCCTTGTATAATAACTTTTTGTTTCGTAATGAAATATTAAAATAATTTGGTATTCCCTGTTGTCCTGGGTCTATAATAAGTTTGATTAATTTCTATATACCGCACTTTAAGCATTACTATTTTGGCTGCTTGTACATTTTATTTATTTGCATATATCCTTTTTTTTTTGTCGTCGATTTATTTGCATATATCCTATATCCAAGAAGTGATCGAATTCTATCCAATTCTACAACCAACTCAAAGTTAACATTGGGTCAGACCCATTATAGATAAGTAAAAAAGAGTAACAAACAAGAAACACAAAATGTTATATCTCTAAACTCTCTATAAGTCTATATTAGAGTGAATTGTTCTACCAATTTTATATAGCAAATATAACATATGATAACAACAACAAAAGAAAGTTTTACTTAATATTTCTATGCTAAATATAGTAGTCCAGAGTATTCCAACTACTTTTTTCCACCATTTTCCTTTCAATTTACTTAGTAATCCGACCCATCGATTTCTTCAGGATCATTCATTGGGAATATCTACTTCTGTCAGCCGAAGCCATCGCCGTCAAATCAGTTACATTTGGTCAACATATATTTCGGGGTCAAGGCCTCTGATACATGTGTAAGATATGGTTATATACGCCGGCAAAACAAAAACGATGGTTATATATGTTGATTGGTTAGCTAGTTAAAATGCTCACTCACATATAAATATTACAAATTGAATATAAAAATCTATTGAGATTATGGTACTTTCTTTCTCCAATCTCATAAAGTTGCCCTAGATCGATATTTCTAGCTAGATTGTGACAAAATAATATAAAAATAAGTTAACTGATTGTATTCCCATTCGGCTGCTTATGAATGTAAATCACACCTAAATATTTTCTCAAAAGATCGAACCGGTTAATCACTTAAAGCGAATAATATCAAAAGTATATATAATGGACTGGTACGTAGTTGAAATATGAAGAGAAATCCAATGCTGATTCTCAATCTTTTCCTTTTTTGTTGATCACACCATTCAAAACCTAGATTATAAACTTATTATAGATCTCATATATAGTTTACTAGAGAATCTTAACAAATACGAAATAAAACATCTAACTATACTGAAGATATATCTTTTAACAAAAAAATACGATCAACTATAAAGAAACTGGATGCTAATGCTTTGGTTTTCGACAAGATGTGACAGCCTCTTTGGCACTAGGCTGTTAAGAAATATACAACTGTTTTGAAGGAGGAAAAATTCAACACAGAGATGGAAAATGAAAAGGATGAAGATCAAGTCAAAATATTGTAAAATGAAAATAAAGAGGGCGAAGCAGTCTTTGTGATTTAATTAATATCTAATAACTATTATTTGTATGTGTATATCTAAAAAATTGCCTAGACTTGTTTATGAATGGCCAATTTTAAGAATCTAGTTGGCCATTTGCAAGCAAACAAGGAAAAATAGAAAAGAACTTCAATTGTGGTATAATATGAACTGGTTAGATGCATGCTAACAAAGAAAATTGACATGTTGTAATATTCAAAGTAATTGGAACTACCTAACGCTTTTAAAAGTCTTTTACCCAAAAATAATTAACATTATTTTCATTATAATGTTCGAACGTGGGGAAAACACAGTCTCTCCTTTGTGCATGTTATTTGAACTTGTAACTTAGTGGTGGGGTCTCCATCAAGACCAGTTATAGACTTACAGGCCATATTAAGCATAAACAATTCATATAATGTAAATGTTATAAACAAACGTAGAAGTTCTTTTCCTATTTAGAAAATTTTTAATTGATGATTTATATAGAATAACACGTTAAAAGAATTAAAAAAAAATATGAAGAAGCTCCGTTACAAAGAAAAGAATACACAAATAATTGACGGGGTCCACTTATGGGTTAGTAACTTTCATAGATGTTAACGTTTGTCCTCTGACCCAAGATGGGCCACTTCCTTGTCCTTTTCGGTCTTTTTCTTTCCTTTTCTCCCGGTCATATTTGGCCTTGTTCTCACATGATAATTACAATTTAACCCCGTCCATTCTCATTTATGAGCCCACAGAATGGCTTTTAAATGCTATCAAGAAGGCCCATGAAACTTGTTTTTATTTCGTTTCCCTAAAACACCCTTTGATCTAGGACCTGATAATCGTTGAAGACGTAATCTACGGTGGAGATAAGGGACAATATCATCATTTAAGTAAAGAAGAAATTATTGTCCCATGAAGACTTAAAAGTCAAGACAGTTAGGTTTTGATTAGATGAATCAGTTAAGTTCGTTTTTTTCCCCCAAAATAAAATGGTCTGAATTAAAAACAGAATTATTGAACGAGTTCTTTTAGGAGTATGTAATTTTACAGTGTTGTTTGTTTTATGTAATATATAGTTTTGCAGAGTACCAAACTTTTAATTTTGGTTTTGGGCATTCATGTTTTTTTTTCTTTTTGGTATCTGTCATTGGTGTTATTGTTAATGACAAAACATTATGGTTAGGCAATGATAAAGTAAACAAAACAACTTAACATTACCAACTTAACGATTCAGTCATTTAAATATATTTTATGTTGAAAAGTGTATTTGAAATTCAAAATATTACCGAGTTGTGTATTTTTAGTTACATATATTGTGGGTCATCTGACCGTCGATGTGTATTCCATCTTTTTGCGGAAAATGGCGGATTTTAGGAGGAAAAATATCTTACGAAACCTACAATTTAAATCATGCATTTAATGTTTAGGTTTAGGCGTATACATAATCCGTTCATTTCGAACAAATTAAGCAAATATAAATTTATCAAAGAGACTAGTCTTTTCTGTGAGCTGAACACAGATTTTAAAATCAATAGTAACAAGTAACAACTAACAACTAGTAGTATATTAAAAAAAAAAGACATACTTTTCATCCTAAAAATTAGATCCTAATTAATTGTAGACAAAGACCGGATCAAATGGGGTCGGCCAAAAAACTTGGTTATAGTTAAAAAAAAGAAGAAGAAGTTGGTTATAAAAAATTCAAAAGAAATCTTAACGATACAAACCGAATCAAATAAACAAAAACTTATCTTTATTTTAAACAAACCATTCAAAAGTGGAAATTCTAAGATTTTACCCCATACATTTTGATAACTGTATTTACTTTACGTTGTATATAAATTTAATATTTGTTATTTAAACCAGATTTAATCGAATCGAAATAAAGAGATAATCCGATCGATATTTACATATGAGTTGATTCGGGTGGGGACCTCAAAAGTGGAGCAAATTGATTGAAAACAAAGTTAGCTAAAATCTTCGAAGTAAAACAAAAAATAGTGGTTGAGTTATATAATTTACAAAAGAACCCCAAAAAAAGGCCAAAATACATAAATAAACGTTTTTAAATTGCCTCTGGAATGGAAACGAGAGAGAATAAGGTGGCTTTAAAGAGAGACTCGTGGAGGCTCTACTGAAGCGATGCGTGGAACAAAGCTGACACAAAATGGCCACAACATCTTCTTCTTCTTCATCTTCTTATAACAGATACAACAACATTCTCAATCTCCGATTCTAAACCCTAATTTTCCACACGCTTCTTTAATTTACAGGTACACACACACGCTTTCTTTCTTTTTTCTGCATTCCGTAATTATCTCTTACCTGCATGTTACTCGGTTTAATTCTAATTTTGTTAATAGAGATATGGCGGAGGCTACGACGAAAGTGATGTACATAGTGGTGGTGGATGATACGGTTACGGTGGAAGAAGAGAGAACCGGGAATTGGAAAGATTCGTTCCGGTATACACGTCCGGTTTTGCAGAGTACTCTTCAGCTTATGGGTTGCAAAGCGCGTCACGCTTTCAAGGTGATACATCGTCTGATTTATTTCCCGATTTGTGTGTGTGTTTTTTTTTTTTTTGGTTGAATTTGTTTTACACATCGCTTTCATGGAATCACGATTCGAAGTTTTGTCGGTTAGTGGTTTTCCGATTATTTTCATTTTTTTTAAGATGATAAAAATTAGAGTTATACCGAATTGGCATTTGTAGCCAGACTTTTTATGGATTTTGGAACAGTGATGTGTCTGAAATTGAACTGAATTTGATTAAAGTACTTTCGTCTAAATTTCAGTAATTTTGGCATTACTGTGTCGACCGACCGACATGGTCTATTTCATGTTTTTTTTTTTAATCTCAGTAATTTTTTTTTGGTGTTGGACAGATTAGCCGAAGGGTTTTTGAGTTAATAAGAAGTGAAGGATCACTAATCCTTTCGCCCTCCCATGGGAAAGAATCTGAATTTGAGAAGACAAGTGATGCTTCGGCTTATCCTGGTGTAGACAAGGAAGCTAATGATGACTTTGATAAAAGTAAGAGTAAGCCGTTTGAGATGTATAAAAGACGCACAACTGTTGTTGTCTCGCGAGAGATATTCGTAAACGTTGTCTGTGATGCTTTGGCTGAATATAAATACGTTGGTCATGACCAAAGAGCAGACTTAATTCTGGCTTGCAGGTAAATTTTCTTACCTGAGAATTAGGAAATATATGTCTCATCATGTCAACGCATTAGATTCTAAAAAACAAGCCTTATTGTTATGTTCTACAGAATCCGAGAAAGGAAAGAATCTGTGACTGTTCTGTTGTGTGGCACTAGTGGCTGTGGCAAATCAACACTCTCCGCACTTTTGGTATTTTTTTCATATCAAAACTTTAGTTTAAGATAGAAATAAGAAGCTTTTATCTTTTGGTTTTGGGCTTACATTTTGTGTTTACAGGGAAGTAGGCTAGGGATTACAACGGTGGTATCAACCGACTCAATCCGTCACATGATGAGGAGTTTCGTTGATGAAAAGCAAAATCCTTTACTGTGGGCTTCAACGTACCATGCTGGTGAATATCTTGACCCTGTGGCAGTTGCTGAGTCAAAAGCCAAAAGAAGAAGAGCCAAAAAGTTGGATGGTTATACAAAACCAATACTTGATCAGGATGATACTCAACAACAGACTGATATTGGATCAAAATCAACCTCCCCTGTATTGTTAAGTCCTAAACAAATGGCTGTAGAAGGATTCAAAGCTCAAAGTGAAATGGTTATCGACAATCTCGATAGGCTTATTACCGCTTGGGAAGAACGGAAAGAGTCTGTTGTTGTTGAGGGTGTTCATCTAAGCCTTAACTTTGTGGTAAGCCCTAATTTTATATATTATCTTATTTTTAAAACAGTAGGAGTCCCCGTTTCGTAAGTTGTAATAATATATTCTTGATTGCAGATGGGACTGATGAAAAAGCATCCTTCAATAGTTCCTTTCATGGTATACATCTCAAACGAGGAGAAACACTTGGAAAGATTCGCAGTAAGAGCCAAGTACATGACTCTAGACCCGGAAAAAAACAAGTACGTAAAATATATACGTAACATCAGAACAATACAAGATTACCTTTGTAAACGAGCTGACAAACATCTAGTCCCAAAGATAAACAACACCAATGTCGACAAGAGTGTTGCTGCGATACACGCGACGGTATTCAGTTGCTTACGTAGGCGAGAAGCAGGAGAGCAGCTCTATGATGCTACGACGAATACAGTATCTGTGATCGATGATGAGTATAGGAACCAGTGTACGGCAAATTCATTGACTTCTAAAGGAATGTTTCAGCTGATTCAAAGAAAAGGTTCTTCTAGGCATCTAATGGCTCTTTTGAATACTGATGGAACTTTCGCAAGAACTTGGCCTGTTAGTGGTAAAGTTGATGAGAGTGGGAATCCGATATTTTGTAATGAGATTATGGAAGAAAATGGAATGGAGCATCCGGTTTATGGATTTTTGCAGAAAGCTGAACCGGTTAATCTTCAGTTCGGTTTATTTGGGATTAGTGCTTGGCCTAGTGATGGAGCAACGAGTCGTGCTGGTAGTGTAGATGATTATAGAGCTGATGTGGCTGAAACTAGTAGTCGTTATTACTCTTCTTGCTGTAGCTCGCCGAGGTTGTCTGAAGGAAATTCTAAAGAGGTACTGTTTCTTTTTATCTCATGTGATTAATTCTTATGTGGAAGTGGAACGTTGTGTGATGAATCTTCATCTTTTTTCTGTTTAGCTTAAGGAGGATCAGTCGGTGAATGGGAGTGATGAAGAAGTCGAGGATGATCCTCCCGAGCAAGATACAGATTTTAGCGATGATGATGATGATAACAAGCGAGACCATGAAGATGTATATATAATGATCTTTCTTGCTCGTTTATCATGTTGTGAAGTTGTAGGTTTGATAAGAGTGTTTGTGGTAATATATGTAGGTGGGATCTGTAGATGAGCAATCGACAAAGTCAGATGAGGAGTATGATGATCTTGCGATGGAAGATAAAAGCTATTGGACTGATGAAGAGGAAGAGTCACGAGATACGGTTGCAACAATGAATGAAAATGCTCATAAGCAAGAAACGAAAGAAGATAAGTACGTACAAAACTTGGATCTTTTTCTACGGACTGCAAACCAGCAGCTGGTCGAGCCGCTTCAGCTATGCGCATCGCTGCTTACGTGCGAGGATGGGTACACGAGACTCTGGTCCGGTAAAGAAAAGATGAGGAAACGTTCACTAAGCATGAGTTTTGGTGATCCGATTCTCTTGGGTGCTCTTTGATCCTTTGCTTTATACTTACTAGTGAATTCCTTAAGTCTGTTATTTCTTGTTTGTTAGTTTTTTAGTTTTAAGTTTTGTGTGTGTGTCAGTGTGTGTGTGGTGGGTATAGTCTTTTTTTTTTTTTTTTTGCTAAACGTGTGGGTATAGTCTTTAACTTCTCAAAAACTTGGGGTTTCTAAAGTACATGTTTTCTTTCTTGTGATATAATTATTGCTTTAGATGCTAACTTTGATCTCAACTTTTAAGACTCAAGTTAAGATCCTGCTATAATCGAGTGTTTGCAAACCAAATAGTATTTATGGGTTCATGTTACTCTGTGTATATATATATTGCTTGACATTGAAGTGGTGATTTTGATTATGTTGATTGAATACTTTTATAACAATAGTAAATGAGACTAGATGTACACTAAAATTTAATACAACAAATCAACAATAGATCATTAGTAAATGCAAACATTAGTCGGGTCTATTTATGTAAGCTTGGTTCGATTACAATATTGAAGTGTATGTAGGCATTTGTCGGGTCTATTTTGTTTCATTGATAATATTTTCAGCATTTTGTCATTACCGTCGAAAATATGATGTCATGGTAGTTAACTAAATAAATAACTGGAGTTAGTGTGAGTTTTATCTTTAAATGTTGTAGTTAGCTTGTGTTCTAAGGAACTTTTAAAAGGAAGTGCGCCTCGAGATCATGAGTTAGAATTTCGATGTTAGATAGAAGACTAATTTTACATAAATTTGTTCCCGGTTTGAAGAGAGTATAGGCTAAAGATCCATAACCTCTTGGTAATAAAAAAAATTATTGTTAAGAGCAATAAACTAAGAGTGAGCATGTGTCAACATGGATGAGGTCAAAGAATGTAGAGCAATGGCCACAATATTGTATGATAAATCATATGGGGAATTCCATTTCACAAATTTATTTAGTTATTGTGACAGCCCTTATGATATATCTGTTCATGTAACTTATCCATTAATAGGAATTTTGATGGAAAAGGACGAAAGAAAATCATATGCTGATGGAATTGTTTCAAATGCTTTGTCAAAAGTTAATTCCGTGAATGGTTTATAATATATGATAGTTTGAACTTAAGATGAACTCGATAATAGTATGACAATTTGTACTATACAAAATAAATGATCAATCATCAAATTTATTTCTATAATCTAATATGGAATCCAGAGAATCGAGCTTACAATCGTTGGACCACTTTAGTCTTAGAGAGACACGTATAATTCACATTATGGCATATAAAAGTATGCATTATTATTTGCGTGCGTCTGTAAATCTGCTGGCATTGTAACTAGCATGTTGCTACATGCAGTTGACAATATAAAATTCTTTTTTTTTTTTAAATGTTTTGCTTCTTCATTTTTTCTTCATAAATTACTTTTCGAATTCAATTATATGTTTGTTCTTTGATCAATGATATTCATTTTCAAAATATATCATACTATAATGTGTAAAAGAAATAAACAATAGTTTTTTTTAATTAACAAACAATTCTTTAAAAACACACACAAAATTTGCTAACTTGAAACAAGTTTTGGGTCGCAAAATATGAAAGTTATAATGAATTAACAATAATGAACATAATCAAATGTTATTTCAATATCTCCTAGTAATGTGAGATCAGTCTTTCCAAAAACTTTATCGAAGGATTTGTCTCTTTCTTTTTGAGTCATAGAAGGATTTATATAATTTATTTTTTTTGGCATGAAGAACTTTATTTTGCTCTAAATTGAAAGATCAAAGTATAGCACTGTTGCACGTTTCCTCTGGATTTTCCTACATATATATATTTTTTCTTATTTGTGAAGGACATGGTGACTTTCTTTAGGATTAAAAATACAACTGTGATTCTGCTGTTACAATCTTTCTAACTATAGTTTAGGACTTAGGAATTTGATTACATCATTACAACTTAATTTTAATAAGGGAGAATGTAGATATTTTGTTTCTTCTATAACAATAGTATATTCACAGTTTTAAGTTTTGACCCCCACAATAATATATACTATCAAATAGAACCTTTGAATCCATGCAGAGACCTCACATAGAGAGGAAGGACCCCACCGGACTCGTCCCCATGTATGAATAAGATGTAAATATCACACCCTGACTTTCTTGGCTTGATTATTGCATCTCATCATGTGGAACAAAAGCTCATTAATTACCATTTTAGTTTATAACCAGGGTAGATCAATGATCATCAATCGTAGTCCATACTAATCTTTGAAATCTGCAAACAGAATATTGGTATTTTGACCATTTACAATGACCTAAGAGAAAACCAAAGTGGAAATCCGTAAATGGTGGATTTTGAAACTCTGACCAAAATTGTATCAAATAATGTTTCTAACAAATAGATATGAATTTTGTATTCTGCAAGTATATATTGTTTATGTTTGTTTTTTCTAGTTGAAAACCCTTAAAAAGAAAAGAAATTCTATACAAAAGAAAAACTAGACCACTATGTTATACACATACAGTTTCAAATATATATACCTCTCATCTTAATTGTACTTATAGTAATCTCTGTAAGGAGGATTTGCTGGAAAATAAATCGTTGTAATTAATTTCTTTCAGAACTCATATTTCATATATTTTTAATGAAACTCGAAAATAGTTTCTCCTTTCAAACTTTGTTCCTAAAAGTATGGACAGTTTAGTGATATCATATTGATAAATAAATGGTAAACTGGAATCTAAGTGAACCTTTGGGACGTATGACAAGGCTTAATTCTCGTTCATGCATGCTCGCGGCGAAAGTGAATATTCCATAATATTAATATAAAGAAACAACTTGTATAATTGTAATCAATCTCACATAAACAACTTTAAATCATTAATTATCGTTAAGAACTATACTATTATAGTATAATATACGTAAAACGAATCCCACTTAGAGCCTTTTCGAATCTCCATCGGCTCTTACGAAGTCAACTTTTTATCCCTATATAAACCAAGCTTCTCCTCCTTGTTCCCTAAACACAAGACCACACAATAAGCAAAAATCAAAAATACAAAATGGCCGATGGTTTTGGTGAACCGGGAAGCTCAATGCATGGAGTCACCGGTCGAGAACAAAGCTATGCATTCTCCGTGGAGTCTCCGGCGGTTCCTTCCGACACGTCAACAAAATTTTCTCTCCCTGTTGACACCGAACACAAAGCCAAAGTCTTCAAACTCTTCTCCTTTGAAGCTCCGCACATGAGAACTTTCCATCTTGCTTGGATCTCATTCTTCACTTGCTTCATTTCCACTTTCGCTGCTGCTCCTCTTGTCCCCATCATTAGAGATAACCTTAACCTCACTAGACAAGATGTCGGAAATGCCGGTGTTGCCTCTGTCTCTGGAAGTATCTTCTCTAGGCTTGTTATGGGAGCCGTTTGTGATCTTCTTGGGCCACGTTATGGCTGCGCATTCCTCGTCATGCTTTCTGCTCCAACCGTTTTCTCTATGTCTTTCGTTGGTGATGCCGGCGGGTAAGTTGTAGCTTCTAAAAGTTGCGAACTTAAAGTTAAATAGTTTGAGACCTTTGTTTACAAAAAATATATATATATAGTTTGAGACCTATTTGAAAAAAAACATTGTTGTTAAAAAAGTCATTAGTCTTCATCTCCAAATAAATTGATAAGTAAAGTTATGTACCTATAGCCAAAAATATTGTTAGAAACTATTCCACATCGAAAAGTATATACCAATATATAACGGTAAGGTATTGGTCATTTAACAAAAAACAAAAGTTAAAATTCATTAGTCTTCATCTCAAAATAAATTGGTTATGAGTAAAGTTATATATTGGTATGTATTTTTCAATGTGGAATATTTTCTAACAATATTTTGGCTATAGGTACATAACGGTAAGGTTTATGATCGGGTTCTGCCTCGCAACATTTGTGTCATGTCAGTACTGGATGAGCACAATGTTCAACGGTCAGATCATAGGTTTGGTGAATGGGACAGCAGCCGGATGGGGGAACATGGGTGGTGGAGTCACGCAGCTGCTCATGCCGGTGGTCTATGAGATCATACGGCGCACGGGGTCCACGTCTTTCACCGCGTGGAGGATGGCTTTCTTCGTCCCTGGGTGCATGCATATTATCATGGGGATCTTGGTTCTGACTTTAGGACAAGATCTCCCTGATGGTAATAGAAGCACTCTCGAGAAAAAAGGTGTTGTTACAAAAGACAAGTTCTCAAAGGTACTTCATATATATAAACAAATATTAACTTCTTTCTTGGATCCTTTGGATTCTTAATCTTATATAATACTATATATTAAGCTCTACTGATCGTTGTCTAAATTTTGTAGTTTTCATGGTATATTAGTAATTGTTGATAGATCTTAGATTAACATTCAAATAGATACATTAATTATAAATAGAAAAAAAGGGGAAAATATCTAAAATACGTTTTCATATAGAAAAAGCGAAACCCTCATGATTCATAATACCTAGTTAAGTGATGTGTATTATACATAAATTTTATCTTCATTTTTCTCCTTGTTTTTGATTTAAGACTCACAATTATACCGTGGAATACTTTACCAGGTTTTATGGTACGCGATCACAAACTATAGGACATGGGTTTTCGTGCTACTATATGGATACTCCATGGGAGTAGAGCTCACGACTGATAACGTCATTGCTGAGTACTTTTTCGACAGGTAAAGTGATTATAACTCTGTATTTATTGAATCTTTAGCCTATAAGATTATAATAACTAATAATTAATTATAAGGTTTTGATTGCTATTGCATGCTCAAATGGGTAGGTTGAGCTACTAGCACACAAAAAAATTAACCAAAACATAAATTTTAAAAACTTTATTCTACTGAAAATAATTCCTCTGTAAATATTTTCCTAACGTTTTTTTGTCTGGCATCACAAATCCGCTAGTTTTATCTTTTTATTATTTACAAATTAGAGCCTAATTAAAAAATATAAAGAACTTATATGGATGAAAATGGCTAAATACATGGTGTGACCATTTTTGCAGGTTCCATCTTAAACTTCACACGGCCGGTATAATCGCAGCAAGCTTTGGTATGGCCAACTTCTTTGCACGTCCTATTGGTGGCTGGGCCTCAGACATTGCAGCTAGATACTTCGGCATGAGAGGTCGTCTTTGGACCCTATGGATCATCCAAACCTTAGGTGGTTGCTTCTGTGTATGGCTAGGCCGAGCCACAACGCTCCCAACCGCGGTTATTTCCATGATCCTCTTTTCACTCGGGGCTCAAGCCGCTTGTGGAGCCACCTTCGCCATCATACCTTTCATCTCACGCCGCTCTTTAGGCATCATCTCTGGTCTTATTGGAGCCGGAGGGAACTTTGGCTCTGGTTTGACTCAGCTTGTGTTCTTCTCGACCTCAACGTTCACTACCGAACAAGGGTTGACGTGGATGGGGGTGATGATTATGGCGTGTACATTGCCCGTGACTTTAGTGCATTTCCCGCAATGGGGAAGCATGTTTTTGGCTTCCACGGAAGATGAAGTAAAATCTACGGAAGAGTATTATTATATGAAAGAGTGGACGCAGGCGGAGAAGCAAAAGGGAATGCATGAAGGGAGTTTAAAGTTCGCCGCCAATAGTAGGTCGGAGCGTGGACGGCGCGTGACTCCTTCTTGTGATACGCCGGAACACGTTTGAGAGTTATTTTGTGTTTGAAATGTGTTATATATCAGTTAATACTATTGCTCAATGTGTAAGTTAATCGAAAAGAATGTTAAGATCTTATAAGAGGTATACTACTATCTCTATGTAATTTCGTAACAACTATATTGTTTTAAATTTTTTTATTATTATTTTTCATTTTAATTAATACTTGTTTTCAGTATCTCGTCGATTTATTTGTTTGAGCTACGTACAGCGAACTTTTAACGTGTTCTTTTTATTCTTTGTTTGTCATGATTAACTTGTCCAAGTTTTTGTATAAGAATTAATTCGTTGGAAATGCATAGATATGACATTTTACCTAGCTTTATATAGACCTAGTTATTTGAATAATTAATTGGCAGTTCATGATTTTTTTTTTTTTTTTGGTGTGGTCATAATTCAAGAAATTAATTAACTAAAAATATCAAACTTTGTAGTTTGTACGGTTCGTATTCTTTAATATGGATAACAAAAGAACGGGCCTTCCTCCAAAATAGCCATTGGGCCCAATTTGATGATTATCTAGCTCATGTGGCATTTTGTGCTTAACAAAAGACTAGTAAGTATGTTAAGAGTCTAAACGATATGGCCTTATCAGGAAGCTCAATTAGATTTCACTAGTTTCTTTCTCAAAATTTGGATTATCATTTTTACATATCTTTGCTTATCTCATGTGATATGTAGTCTACTGTCTATACTCTCTGATATACTTTTAAATTATACCATAATATTATGTATATCAATGGAGATTATGGGTCGAATACCCAAAACTAAAACTAAGCAATTCGAAAACTAAGAGAGTTCGAAAAGGAATAAAAAGAGAATTTCAGAAAAAAAAAAAGAAAAAAAAAACTAAGCAATTGAACTTTAGCTTCTTCTTTTTTGTTGTCACTCTAATTGAACTTTAGCTTTTGTTTTCGTTTTGTTTTTATAAATCGATATTTTGTTTTTGTTTTTATGGTCGGCATAGTTATCGTATTATAAAATATTCTACCGTTAAGTTAGTTTTTTATATGGGTGATTTGGACAGAACTATGGAGTAGTTTCGTTTTACCAAAAAACTTTCCGATTACTATACAAACCTTTTTTTCTACGACCAGGCACGATAACAAGATATGTAGATGACGTGTATTAAATTAATGGTTAATGGTTTGAATGATGAGGATCAAAGTCAGAGAGGATGCCGTACATCTTCCGCACCGAAGGACAGAACTAAATGCTGTATCTGTACGGTTTTAAAATAGTAACTTAATAGATAAGTCAATTAAGTTATCATTAATGTATCTAAGTAAGTCAATAATTAGCACCTATCAGAAAATTTATACTCCTATATCAGCAGTGAACACGATAGGCACCAACCACTTATTTTTTGGTGAATAAGCCCCACGTTCTTTGTTACATGAAAATACGACTATTTATAGTAAACTTTCTGAAAATTTACAAAAAGGATGCTAAATTTCTCACGCTGAATAAAAGTAAATATCTTTTTAACCCACAACTTTTGACTCTACTCTATTTCACACCGTTTACTTTTGAATTGATCCACTTGAAAGTCTACACTAGTGATGATATTAACTTCAAAAGCTCGTATCTATGCAAATCCAAAACAATCGAAAATCCAATCTATAAAAACTTATCAGAATATTTCAATTGTCTTATTCGTTTTATTGTTTCAATATCCAACAAATTATTAACCTGAACTGCACCAACAAAAGTGAACTCAAACCAATCTTTACTACTTACTAGTTTTGATTTCAACTCACTTTATAGATGTGCCAAAGCCAAACCGAAACAGTAAAAATTTAAGAAAAAAAAAAAAACTAGATTTAACTGTTTTGATTAAACTGGATTAATCTAAATTTTATGCTTCGACCTGGCTAGGTCGTGGGAATGACCGAATGAGTATACCTAACCTTTCCTTAGGTAAATTTTTAGTATCAACTTACAAAATTCTTTAAAGATTTCTTTTTTTTGTAAATAGTGTTTTACACAAACGGAGTTCCAAAAATAAAATTATGAACAATAGGAAAGATACTTTGGTAGTTTTTCAATGTTAGATTATTTACAATTAAATTAATCGTCTAATTTGATGAAGAAATTTACCCTATTTTCATCACTTTTCTTTTTACATATACATGAAACATAAAAGTCTACCAAGTTGAGCCATAACCATTAAATAAAACATACGAAGTCAATGAGCCAGAGCTAGCCATTACTCATGTTACGAAATATTGTTTGCGCCATTTTTTTTTGTTTGACATTCCCACAAGATTTGAATCTATGTACCTATAAACATTGGACTTTTATATATAGTTGCCTTCCCTACATGTGAGCAAAATTTATAGAACTAAAACCATTGAAAATATATATATTTAGTAAATCAATATATATGTTTTATAATTTTCAACATGTAACTATACTTATTTATTACGAATTAAGCCATTATTTTATGATAGCATATATTTTTTTATTTTTTATTTTATTTTACATAGAAAATCCTTGGGAAGTTTATTTTCCCCAAAATCTATTAAGAAAACGGAAAACATCATACATACCACATATTTTAAAAATTGGTTTTTTTTGGTCAGATAACTATCTTTTAGTACTACTTATTTACATTTAAATTTATGATCGCAGAAACACAGAACATCTCTCGTTCACAAATATATTATAAACACTTAGAAATCATAATTTTCAGATAACTGTGTTTAGAGCTTATATATTGAGAATCTGAGATGATACAAGAGTTGAGAAAGTCAACTTATCATTTCGTTTCATAGTGAGCATATGCGAATCTAATAATAACCTATAAACTTCAGAAGCGTTAGAGCTTTTTTTTGTGGGAACTTATTTTAAATATAATAATTTCATTTGGTGATGCGACCACATGAAATGCTCAAGAGACAAATTGAAAATTACTCCTTAAATACACTTTTGACTCTCTTTGCCTTAATTGGCAAAAGAATAGACCTAGTAGATCCGTACAAATCAAAAATTGAAAATACTCTTAGGCTGCTCTTTAGCCTCTTTTAGGCTTTTTAGCTATTGCCGATGCCAACTGTCGATGACTGATCTTAGCCACTCAACGTTCGTATCTCTATCGCCATTTAAAAGAAATTCCACAGTTTAAAGGGGGGGAGGGGGGGCAGCCAAGAGCCCAAATAGATTTTGCACGTTATTTTTGTAGATTTCTTTTCCAGACTTTTTAGGTTATCGAAAACTTCATGCAAATTGAAACGTTTTTCTTGCGTTTTACTTAAATCATAGTAATATATAAATGCCAGCCATTTAATTCAATTACAATAAGCTATAATAATTTTGGACGGGTAATCCAACCACGTAACTAAAATAATATTCAAAATTTGAAAACTGATTTATATATGTATGATTAATTTATTTTTTTTGTTACGGTATAGAAAGTTTTATTTAGAACTGATTTTTTTACTAAAAAATCTTCAGTTTACTCGAGCTTGCTTGAACTTAATAACTTTCTTTTATTCTACTATTCAAACATCATTACTGGACCAACCTAACCTTATCCACCATATCAATATCTCCCTGGCTCTTCTATATATACTTACCATTTCTCAAATCTCCAACTCACACCAAAACACAACAAAGAGCACTAAACCTTCTTGTCCACTCAGAGTCTTTCATTCTAACTCTCACCTTAAAATGTCTAATGAAGAAGGCTCAATTGGAACGTCCTTGCATGGAGTTACAGCAAGAGAACAAGTCTTCTCTTTCTCCGTTGATGCTTCATCTCAACCCGTCCAATCCAACGATCCAACGGCTAAATTCTCCCTCCCGGTTGATTCAGAACATCGAGCCAAAGTGTTCAACCCACTCTCATTTGCTAAACCTCACATGAGAGCTTTTCACTTAGGATGGATCTCATTCTTCACTTGCTTCATCTCAACCTTCGCAGCCGCACCTCTAGTCCCCGTCATCCGTGACAACCTCAACCTCACCAAAACCGACATCGGAAACGCCGGAGTCGCCTCCGTCTCCGGCGCCATTTTCTCAAGATTAGCAATGGGAGCTGTTTGTGATCTCCTTGGTGCACGGTACGGGACAGCCTTCTCCCTCATGCTAACTGCTCCAACCGTCTTTTCAATGTCGCTCGTGGGTGACGCCGGCGGTTACTTAGGTGTCCGGTTCATGATCGGATTCTGCTTGGCCACGTTCGTTTCTTGCCAGTATTGGACAAGCGTCATGTTCAACGGCAAGATCATAGGACTAGTGAATGGCTGTGCCGGCGGGTGGGGAGATATGGGAGGTGGAGTGACCCAGCTCCTCATGCCGATGGTCTTCCACGTCATCAAACTCGCTGGAGCCACTCCGTTCATGGCGTGGCGCATAGCTTTCTTTGTCCCTGGCTTACTTCAAGTTATTATGGGCATTCTTGTCCTTACTCTTGGCCAAGATCTTCCTGACGGTAACCTAAGTACTCTTCAGAAGAGTGGTCAAGTTTCTAAAGACAAATTCTCTAAGGTACTTTTCTTATATTTATATTTAGTCTCATCTTTAATTATATAATAAATCCAAAATTTGTGGTAGTCTTTCAAAAATATAATTTGAGGCAAACTAGTCACAAAATTGTTCGCAATTTTCGATTAACTTAACTAAAAGAGCACACACACATAAATGACAATAGCAATAAATTTTATATGAAACATTTTCTTAACATTTTGTTAAGAGTGTCTAACGATTTTTTTTGTTAATCTTGTTTTAGGTATTCTGGTACGCTGTGAAGAACTACAGAACATGGATTTTATTCCTTCTTTATGGATCTTCCATGGGAATTGAACTAACTATCAACAACGTTATCTCCGGATATTTCTACGACAGGTTTGATTTCTCTTATTCATGAAACCTAAAACGATTAATACAAGTAAATAACAACTTTTGTTTCCTTGTTCTCTACGTATCAGGTTTAACCTTAAACTTCAAACAGCCGGTATTGTAGCAGCCAGCTTCGGAATGGCTAACTTCTTCGCCCGTCCCTTCGGTGGCTACGCCTCTGATGTATCAGCTCGGATCTTTGGCATGAGAGGACGGTTATGGACATTATGGATATTTCAAACCGTAGGAGCTCTCTTCTGTATCTGGCTAGGTCGTGCTAGTACACTTCCCATAGCAATCTTAGCTATGATGCTCTTCTCGATCGGTACACAAGCCGCTTGTGGAGCTCTCTTTGGAGTTGCACCTTTCGTCTCGCGACGCTCTCTAGGACTCATATCGGGACTAACCGGCGCAGGAGGAAACTTCGGGTCCGGTTTGACTCAACTTCTTTTTTTCTCAACTTCGAGGTTTAGTACAGCGGAAGGACTCTCGTTGATGGGTGTTATGGCGGTTTTGTGCACGCTTCCGGTTGCGTTTATACATTTTCCGCAGTGGGGAAGTATGTTTTTGAGACCGTCGAGCAATGAAGAGAGATCCAAGGAGGAGTATTATTACAGTTCTGAGTGGACAGAGGAAGAGAAGCGACAAGGATTGCATGAAGGAAGTATTAAGTTTGCTGAGAATAGTCGGTCGGAGAGAGGCCGGAAAGTAGCTTTGGCTGATATTCCATCGCCGGAGACTGGAACTCCGGCTTATGTTTGAAGACAAGAAAGTTACAAGAGATTTTACTTATATAATAAATCCATTTTAAAATTCATATAGTGTTTGTGATATGTACCGAGTAAGATCTTGCTTTGATAGGTAAGGTTCGATGCGCTTGGCACTTATAATTAATTATTGTAATGTCGGCAAAGTTCAACAACTTTAATTTCTTTCAACATAGTTATATGTAAAGCGGAAAGAAAAAAAGAAAGAAAAGGATCTCTGTTAAAGATGCTTGAAATTAGTGCTAAGAAGAGTTCACATGAAGAAAACTTTATGAACAAAGACTACGGAAGAAGCAATTGTATGAGTAATGTTCACATTTCAGAAGCAGATGGCATCAAGAGACTAAAAACAGAGTGTGAGAAACTAATAAACTTTTAAAATGGATGTTTATTTTATGTTTTTTTCTTGGGGGTAAGAAGACAAAAAACAAGCTACCTCGGTTCTTTTAAGAGCTTTGCAGCGAGGCTACAAGTTGCTATGAACAAAAATGAATGACTTATGGCACTTTTGATGAGATGAAGACTTCAAATGAGACAAATAAATCGATTTTACGAACTTGTCATCCTTAACAGGTAACACTTCCGCAAAACCATTCAGGAAACTCATATCATTAGTCAGAAATAATGAATCTTTCAGATGAAACGAAACACACCAACAAGACAATTAAATCGAACCAAACAGACTACTGTTTCTGTCTGCAGCTCCGTGGAGTTTGATTAAGGATTCCTTCATTTGATTCAACATAAAGATAGAATATTCGCATACTTTTCCGTCGAATATTCGAATATAACTTACGAAAAGATTCCCACTTTAATATTAAATTTAATAATAATACCATAATCGTCAACATCTGAGTCTTTTAAAATATAAAAATCCTACAATTCAACCAAAAATATTACTTTTTCTCTCTGTTTCGCTTTCAAAAAAACGATCAACAACAAATAACAAAAAAAAAAAAAAGGTGCACATTGATAATGGTGATACTAATATAGAAAAGAATCTCTGACCTCTTGAATGCGCAAGAAATGCAGAGATTACGAGTATGGTTTCACTATCTCAAGTGTGGCTTCAGAACTCGTTAAAAAACCATTCCCAAAACCATCAAACCTAAATCCTTCACCTCTCTCTTGGCATGACCCAATCGAGTCCTTTCAAGAGGAGACGACTTGACTTGGCTTCATCTTCAATCTTCTAGTCCAGCTTTAGCCTTAAGGTGCTTCTTGAAGTCCATAATGTCACCGTTCCATTTGGTGATACATTGTTTCTCACAAACCCAGATCTCATGTGCCACTTGGTTGATCAGCCTGAAGTCGTGACTCACCAGAACCAAACCACCATCCCATTCGTTCAATGCCTCTGCTAGCGAGTCGATTGTCTCAATATCCAAATGGTTAGTCGGCTCGTCCAATAGAAGCATGTTAGGCTGCTTGTAAGCCAACCACGCAAATATCACTCTGCTCCTTTGTCCATCAGAGAGATTCTTCATCGGCATAACTTGGGCCTTACCAGTTAGACCAAATCTACCAATCGCAGCTCTCATTTTCTCCTCTTCGTTACCTGGGAACTCCCTCATCATGTAGAGAAGTGCAGGCAATTCCAGGTCTAGCTTCTCAGCCAGATGCTGATGGTACTGAGCAATCTTCAAGTGGTTATGACGACGCACCATTCCTTCAGTCGGGTGCAACTCACCAGTCATGAGCTTCAATAGTGTACTCTTTCCAGCTCCATTAGGTCCCACAAGGGCGACCCTAGAGTCCAGGTCGACACCAAAGTCAAGATTTTTGTATATGAGATAGTCCGGTGTGTACCCAAAAGAGACTTCCACAAACTGAAGCACTGGCGGTGGAAGCTTCCCGACATCAGCAAAACGGAAAACGAGAACGCTGTCTCTGGCAACCTTTTCTGTGAGCCCACCTCTCTCCATCTTTGCCAATGTTTTCTCTTTACTCTGTGCTTGACGAGCAAGTTTGGCTGAACCGTGACCAAACCGAGCAATGTAGTCCTTCATGTGAGAAATCTGCTCCTGCTCCCATCTGTATTGTTTCATCTGGTTCTCTTCAAGTTCAGAACGAGTCTGGCAGTACTGATCAAAGTTACCAGTGTAGTACTTCAGCTGTTTGCTTTGCATGTGAATGATGTTTGTACAGACTCCATTCAAGAAATCCTGAGAGTGGGAAACCACAACAAGAATACGGTCAAAATTCTTCAGGCTCTCCTCTAGCCACACACAAGCTTCCAAATCTGTTTCAGGGGAAAAACATTCAAGTCACCATAAGAAAACACAATACTTTAAGAACAAAACAGAAAACAATCCGAAGCAAAAACAAAAGAAAGAAAGATCACCAACCTAAATGATTTGTAGGCTCATCAAGCAAAAGGATTGTTGGCATAATGAAGAGAGCTCTTGCTAGAGCAATTCTCATCCTCCAGCCACCAGAAAAATCTTTCGTTTTCTTAGCCTGCATTGCCTTGTCGAAACCAAGACCAAACAGAATCTCAGCAGCACGTTTCTCTGCAGTTGCAGCATCCAAAGCTTCTAACCTCTCATAGATAGAATCAAGACGCTCTCCGCCTCCATCATCCTGATAAAATGCAAATAAGAAAACAACTCTAGTCACTATCCCACACAAAAACTAAAGTTCAATTTTACACAATCTATCTATTGTTGTTTATACAAACCTGCTCAGCAAGAGCTTCAACTTCCTTCTCCAACCTCAACCTCTCCTCATCACAGCTGACAACAGCCTCGAGGGAAGTCATGTCAGTGGCTTCAATCTCATGAGAAAGATGGTAGATATCCATGTGATCCGGAATTGGTATCTCTCTTCGTCCAATTGAAGTTAAAAGAGTCGACTTTCCACAACCATTCAACCCAAGAAGACCATAACGCCTTCCATAGTTAAGCTCCAACATTGAATCAACAATGAGATCATGACCATGAAACGTAACAGACAGAGATTCTATCTGCAAACATATTTTAACAAGGCTGGAATATATAAGCAACCAATTTTCGAATGATCTATATATAGTAGGCTGAATCATATAAATCCATAATAAAATTCACAAATCGAATAACACAAAACCATTAAATAATCAATAGTTATAAATCCTGAACAAATTAAAATGAAATACCCAATATAATTCACAAAATGAATCGAAATGAAAATTTCAGACTTACTCGAATATCTCTGGATTGAGGATGGGAACACAAAACTCCGGTACAAGTCCGATCAGAAATCTGGAGAGCATCGACACTGCTAGACAAGTTATCAACTCCATTGGAAGAAGTAGCGGCCGATTTAGATGTGGCTGCAGCTTTACCACCTCTTTTAGCGGCGGCAGCAGCTTTCTTCTGAGCTGCCTTCTTCTTGCTAGCGTCAGAAACCATCTTTATAATCTCCCTGAAAATAAGAAAAAATCAAATCCGCCGTAAGAAGAAATACAAAATCGAATCCAACGAGAATAGAATCCAGATCGTAGAGGATGAATGAGAAAAAAATTCA
This sequence comes from Cardamine flexuosa, assembly GCA_963555745.1. NCBI lineage: Eukaryota > Viridiplantae > Streptophyta > Magnoliopsida > Brassicales > Brassicaceae > Cardamine > Cardamine flexuosa. The sequence goes on along the minus strand of OY743221.1, from coordinate 2,746,617 downwards.
CCTGGGAAATTGGGGAGATCTGTAGATCTAGGGTTTTCTCGAGTCTGCACAATAGAAGTTCGGCCAAAAATTAGGGTTAAAGATGGATTCTGTTGACGCGAGGCGGAAGAATAGGTATTTATAGGAGATGTTACTTGTGAGTGTGCCACGTGTACGGCGAGTCTTAAGTTTTGCTTTAGTGATTCCAGTTACGTATCAGAATACAACACTGACTCCATCTGGTCGGTCCCGAATAAGGTGCTCTTTTATATGGGCCTGATCAATTTAAGGCCTACGTTATTAGTTGGTAAAGGATCCATACCTAAAGAATTGAAGCCCAATGCTTTTTCTTAGGTCTATTATTCTCCGAATGCTTAGACTTGTAAGGCCTGTTTATCAGCATGGGAATATTTTTCTTGACACAAATCGATAATATTGTTTAAAGTAAAAGCTATGATAGCTCAATTTCGAGAAAATGAAGTTTTGGAAAGTTGAGATGTGAAGAAGAGATTCACAGTAAGTTGAAAAGAATAAGGCCTCGATTGTTTGTTAGGTTGATTGTATAGTTTGTAGGAAATGTTTTGGGAACACTAAACCAAAACGTCACATATATTTGGTTTCCTTGGTATCGTATATTTTATATCGCAATTTCGTGAGTGGAACAAAGGAGGATTTGATAACGCTCTTACTGATTTTATTTAGTCTAGTCCTATCTTCTCTCGTTATCTTTAATGTAATGATAGATTTACGCTATGGTGGTAGTTTGGTTTTATTTCTGTAGTTCAAGTAACCTTTACACTTGAGCCTATCACATATTGATGCAATCAAGTTTTGTTCTTTCTATGCTCCACAGTCAAAATCGAAAACAAAAAGTTTGATCTAGATCAAAACTTTGGAGTTTGGAGTTAGAGTTACATAATCATATAATAAATAAGAGAATCATACATTTAGTGAAAAGAATATATAATGGAGTGATTATAAGGATTGAGTAATCACATTAATTATGATGATACTCTTTCCTTAATATTGGCTCTTGAGAATCCAGACAGATGTAAATAAGAAACTTGTTCTTGAAAATAATCATGATGATGAAACTGAACATGAGAAGTCTTATCCAAATCTATCAGCTTTTGTGTTCTATTTCATCTTGTAGATAGACTGTAGAATGTAGAATAGTTATTCTTGTCAACAGATGAAAGCTGATTCTTCTACTTGGAAGTTGAAGATGTCCCTAGTAGATGGAGTGTTCACTCGATGAGATGTATCAGAAGATCTTCATCATTTCTTTAACCTTGTAATTTTATTATTATTTTATATATGGTTTTATAAGCAAACAAAAAAAGTTATCTGCATGGCCATGGACATTCCGTGTCAAAATTAAATTAGTTTACCTAATTTTCTCTAAGATAAGTCAAACAAACTAAAACTCAAATCAGAAACTGAATGGTTGACGTACATTTGTCAAGTCAACGAAGTCGTCTTGTCTACAATGTCTAGGAGGAAGATTCAACGAAACCGTCAATTCAATGGGTTATGTCTCCGTAAGAAAATTAATGTTTTCATACTGAATTTGGAATTTGTTTTCCAAGTTAGAAGAAAGTTCTTCGTCCTTATCATCATTCATTCATTGCAAAAGAAGTTTGGAAATTAGTGAATATAAAATAAAATCAAATCAAATAAAATTTCACAAAGTACCAAAGTAGAGGAAAAAAAATGTGAAGATGAAGAAAGAAAAAAGGGCAAAGCATTGACTCCCTAGAAAGGCTAAATGTCTTTCTCTTTTCCTCTTTAATTTGGTTTTATGATTATTTTTCTCAATGTTGTGGACCTCATTATTACCTCCTTGTACAAGAAGGTGTTGTGAATAGAGCCTACGTTTTGTATACTCATATCCTATGTTCATCGGTCAATTATGTAAGAAATGATAATAGTTCATCCGATAATTTGAATGAATCAAATTGACTGAACTTTAATACTATATTGCTCACTGCATTGGCATGGTGGATGATAAATCATAATATAATAAAATTCACTGGTCTATCTCCTCGTTACTAATAAATTAATATCATAACTTTTTCCTTAAAATCTATTTCGATAAACTAACCGGTTCTTGAACAATCCAACTAGTTGACACCTAGTGAGGTATTTCTTTTAGTATCAATGTATCATAAGGCATTTCTTTTAATTCTTGTTAGTTGTTTATAAGGTGATAATCTTCAAATATGTAGCTTGATATATCATATAGATGTACTTTAAGCAATTTTAACTCATGTGTCTTGGTAGATTAAAGTTCATGTTGGTTCTTGAACAATCCAAACTCTGGAAAATTGTAAATTAAAATAAACTTTATATTAGTATGGGTTTCAATTCTCTCATCCCAAAAAGTTGTACCATTACCATGTTTATATGTTCTTAGATTAGGTAAAAGTAAATGAAGTGATTTAATTTTTTGATAGTACTGCATGTAATAATAATAATGTATATGAAGAAACTGCTTCATGAAAACAACAAAATATATATGCATGTAATAAATAATCCTCGAATATTCTGGGTACAGCTTTGTTTTATCCGAATTATGAGATGTGCATTGTAAATGTATAACATCTTCCAATGTGTTTATTTTTTTGCTTTCTTTTTTTAAACCTTTTTTCTTTATCTTTTTTTTTTCTCCTTTTCTTGTTTTCTTTTGTGGTCTTTTGGTCCACTTTTCTTGGCATTCCCTACTAAAAGCCCACGTGGTAAGAAGCAACGATAATCATCAAGCCTATGAAAAGAAAAGAAAAACAAATGGAATCATTTTGATCCTTATTTGTTTAAATATTTCCTTATGTTAACCATTTGAATTTCTTAAAAATATTTTAGTCATTTTCTTTTACCAAAATGTATCTATCACGAACCCTCTTTAATTGTTGATAAAAATATGTAAATGAGGAAAACCATTTGTCTTCTTCCTAAAATATTCTCTCATCTTTCTCGACCAAACTCTTCTTATATCAACAAACAATAATCGATTTAACGTTCTAATTAAAAGAATGATTTAATGAGTTCCTTTAGAATTATAACATTTTTCTTGCTTTACTGTTTTCATTTAATCTTTACATTTTATTTTATGTCCTACCCCTGTCCGATTATACAAATTAACCATCTTATAAAAAGCTCCTCTTCAAAATGTAGCATTTTAAAAAACAGTTTATAGAAAGGGATTTTTTTTATCAAGGCTTGTATTAAAATGAAGGTTGAAAAGTTGCATTCTTACTAAGATTAGTTATCAATTTTTTAAAACACTTATTTTACTTTCTATTTAAAACATTTACATTTGCGAAATAAGAATTAGCAATGAAAAATTGTAAATTGAGTGACCAGGTCTACTGAACCACATTATCTAGTTCTTTTTTTTTCTTTGAAATCATCTAGTTCTTTTTTTTTCTTTGAAATCATCTAGTTCTTTTTTTTTGTTTGTTAATGGAATACATATAAAGCTTCTTATCAAGTTTTTTTTTTTTTCGACAACAATAGCTGCATTAACGAGATATGGTAACCTTTTTATTTTTATAAAGTGAAAAAGGTTTCATAAAAAAATATTCCAGTTAATATTTTATGTATAAGATAAAGGATAAAGAGTATGAAATTTATAAGCGTGTTGAAAGCTTTATTAGTTACTTTTATGTGATTTGTTTTTAAATCTCTTAGTTTCCTCGAACTCGAATGTAACTTTCCTGGAAAAGAAGATTGGAACATTGTAACTAACATGTATGAAGATGATCAGCACGAAGCATCATGATAATGCATGAAACACCCCGCATCATGATCCCAAGTTTTTTCCACACATGTTCATGCATGTATGTTTTATTTAATTAATATAGAATGGAATGTCGCATCAAACGCACATGCACAATAAAAACATGAATACGACGACTATTCTTGATGTTTAATTTAAATGTCTTATTAATTACTTTTTCTACAACAACTAATAAATAAATGTTGGCTTTACGTTACCATAAAAGAGTAAAAGGAAATAAATAGTAATGCAAGCATTGATGTCATGGGTTGGCATTCACTATATTGACTTAACTATTGAACTCGCTAACAAAAAAACTAAACTTATATTTTGACCAAAATAATACAAATTTATTTTGATTTTCACCTGTAATTAAACAGAAGCATTACAAATAGCAAGAATATACAAATACCAAATATAAGTAAAAACAGTAGCTTTACAAATATAGCAAGAATCAATACTAAATATGGTACCCGTTTTATTTTCAAACACATATATGTGTACGTCTTAGACTCTTAGCTAAATCTGTAAATAAAGTATAGGCTTGATATAAAGTTAATGAGAACTAAAAACAATTGTCTCTTTTTATTTTTGCAACAACATTCACTTAAAATAGTTTCATATCCATTATTAGGTAGTTGCATTTTTAACTTTTGTTCGAATAGGCAATGGTTCAATTCATGTATCCTCCTCTCCCATTGATTTCATATATTAAAACTAGTACTTGAAATTTATGTTGAAAATAATATAATATTAAAGTACATGTTGTACTAGTATAACATGGACTCAAATGTGTCCAAAAATTAAGGAATAATATATTCCAAACAGTTACAACTTACAAGACGGGAGAGGCCATGAAGCAGAGGACCAGAGAGGACTCTCCCATCCAACTGGCTCAAAGTTTAATAGAGCGAGTCTTGAGACACCTAATACGGACACTATTTCTTCAAACAATAACTTCTTCACCAACTTGAAAAAAGTATGTATATTTATACATGAATTTTTTATTCTACCTATAACATTATGTATAATCGGTAACCAAAACAAATATATAGCCACAAAGATTTTCTTTGTAATTTGTGGTAAAGTTTTGAAGACATATTAATGAGTATTGTTAAAACCACAAAAAAAAGTGAGATTGAAACGACAGAGATTTCCAATCAAGTGAGTGGTGGGAAAGACGAAACTACGTAAGCTAAATTTATTACAAGGAAAAAAGAAGAAGAGATTTGGTAGTTATATAATTATGCATTTATTATGTACTTTTGACTAAGCATTTATGGATATTCACCACTGCGCTTTTAATTTTGAATACAGTTGTTATCAAAATTATTTGTCTTCTCGTGAATTTAAAACTCAGCAATTCTTATAGGCCAAAAAACTGTGGACATTATACTACTCTTGTATGTTACTATGTTAGTAAGCAGCAAAACAAATAAATTGCTGACTACAATTGGTGTTACAAATTTTAAATAATAGTTTATATTATGTTGTAAAGTAGTACTTAAATATACAAGGTAATACAACCGTTGGTAGCTTAGTTCGGTGAATTGGGCCAATTAGTTGAGATTTTATTCCCCAATTTAAACATTCGCTTTGGACTGGGACCGATGGTCCTAAATTCATAATATATTACAAAATTATAAATATCCAAAAAATATAGTTTTTCAATTGAAAATTAATAATAAATTTCATTACTATTAATGTCAATATGTCACCATTTTAATTTAACCCGATTGCTAAACCTTTATGATTTAAATGCTACATATTCTATCGAGTTAGTAAAGTAAAGGTCTAACAAATCATCGTTTCCGATTCCACAAAACTGACAGTTTTTATTAACTATATATATTTGTTCTGCGTTTCAGTAATTCAAACAATTAAATAAATCTTTTCCCAATTCAGATTATTTGATTGCTGTCATTTTTTGTTTTGTCTTAATGAATAAAACTAGAGAAGAACAAAAATTATTTAATATCTTTGCAGGATATATTTGCATGTTTGGCTTAAGAATTAAAATACCGACATAAACAAATAAAAGAAAAGAGAATTTCAAAATCGAAAAACTGTAGCGAAAAAAAAAAAAAAAACAGAAGAAATTACTAGTATTTCCCGAGAATACCCCCAAAAGATGAAAACGATATTTACATTTCTACCCCTCTCCAATATCACCACCGCCGCCACCTCACATAACAACACACGCATTAGGATTCTCATCGCTGAATATCTGAGGCGCGTGGGCTTGAATCGGGTACCCATATGGCCCACCCGGATAATACCCATACCCGTAAGCTGGCTGAGCCGCCACGTACTCCATCATATTCACTCCTTCACCTCCGCCGCCTTTATTACCCGATTTCTCTTTTCCTCCTCCGCCTCCACCGCCACCGCCGCCGTCTCCTTTCTTATTCTCACCAGATTCGTTACTACCATTCTCTTTCTCATTCTTCGCCGGCGGCACAATCTCCACCTTACGTTTCAGCTTCTCCGACAAAACCTCGACGAGCTTTTTCACATCCATTGTTCCTTTAACCGTCACCAATTGCTTCTCTTTGTCCATCGTTAACCCATTCACACCTGCGATTTCACCAAAACGCTGATATTAACATAACAGCGTTTGATTTAAAAAAAAAACGTTTTGAAAACGCGAATTTGTTCTAACCTTTGGTTTTTGTGACAGTTTTTTGGATTTTCCCAATACAACCTTGACAATGGAAGTTCAGCTTCAATATCGCCGTTGTTACCGGAATCTATAAAAATGATTACAAAATGTTAAATTTTTACAGATTAGCAGAATCAGATTATTTTACAGATTAAATTTTTTTTTTACCTCTTTAGGTTTTTTCTCATTGTTGTTGTTATCTGTCTTCTTCTTCTCCTCCGTTTTGTTTTCATCGCTTTTGTTTTTGTCCTTACTGTCTTTGTTATTGTTCTCTTTCTCCTTTTTCGGTTGAGGTGAAACCAAATCGACTTTTTTCTTCGTCTTCTCTTCAAGTTTCTCCCTGAGTTTCGCCGGATCTAAACCTCCGGTCACCGTAAGTTTCCCTGTAGCAGACTCCGATTTCACCGTCTCAACGCCTGCAAAGAACACATTTTTGTTTAATTTCGTCACTAAAATCAAACATGAATATTCGAAAAATAGTTCAGATTCCGAATAAAAAGGATTAGTAACGTTCGATTTTGTAACTGAAACTTATCTAAATCTGAAAAAGTTTGGATTTTTAAGTGTCACAAATAACAGAAATTGAAATGCGATGAAAATAAAAATCAAACCTTGGAAAGAACGAACACATTTGACGATTCTGGAAGCACAACCTTCACAATGCATGTCAACCTTCAAAACGACAGTAACGGACGGCGTTTCGTTCTTCTTATTGTTGCCACCATCACCACCATCTCCTCCTTTCTTCTTGTTATCTCCTTCGTTCTTCTTCTTCTGCTCAGAAACAAAACAGAGAGAGCAAATCAAACCCATTAATGTTGTTGTTATTATTATTATTATATCCAAATATTGAAAAAGGCAGATTTTTTTTTTTTTTTGTGAAATAGAAACGAAAGAAGAAGATTCGAGAATGTGAAGAGGAGAACGGTTTTGACTCAGTACCTCGCCCATGGGTGACTCGGTTAGTGAGAGAAAGTAGTGGGTGGTAAGAGGAAGTGGGTAGAGACAGAGTCGGAGGAGGAAGAAAGATGGAACCTTTCGTTTGTATTTATACTCACACCAAATTATTTTGGAGTCGGTTATGGGTTTATGATGATGATGATGAGTCTATGTCTGTATGATGGTATGGTTACTACTACTACACATACGTTTTTTTTTTTAATTATGCTGATTTTTCTGTTAATGCGAATGTACGTTCGTTCTTTGTTTTCTTTTGGGGTAATTTTCGCCGTATATGCGACGGTCGACTATTAATTATAGGATGTGTAGTCTGAAAAGATTACTCCAACTTTTGTTTGTTTTAAATATAAACTAATAGAACAGTAATAATATTTTTTAATTTAATTTACTTAATGTGTTATAATTTTAAATATTTAATCATACTTCCAATTTAAATATATAATTAGTATAGTAAACCGGACTATCTTGCACTAATATGTATCAGATCTACTATTAAAATCTGTTAATTATAATTAGATAAAATCCAGAAAAATAAATCAACAAAATCTACAATTAAAGTTGGTTATTTTCTTTAACTTTCCGCAAAATCAACAATGGTGATTTAACAAATGACTATAAATAAATAACCATATCAACACATGAAAGTTAGTTATTTTATTTTTAACATTGTTCAGAGATAATCAAGTACTTACAATGGTGATCTAACAAATGACTATAAAGTAAAATAAATCTACTCGGTAATGATCATAAAATTGATATTCAACTTTTTATCAAAATAAAAGAGATTAGTGTTCAACTCATATTTTTTTGTTTTCATTAAAACATTACAAAAATGTGAAGGTTTCTTTCTATTCTTATTTATAAGTTTATATTCAGTATCTAATTTTGGAAGAGGTAAGAAAACAATAGTCTCTGTTTTCATAAGTTTTATCTCATTATACATTACTTATTTTTGCAGTTTTTGAAATTTTTTTCCAGATCCTCTTTTTTAGTTTATGTTAACCATTGCCAGTTTTTGGGTTTTCAGTAGTACTTGAGAGTTGAGATGAAAGGGGCTCATTAAATGGACATCAAAACTTTTACTAAACCAAGAGTATGGGCCTTACTGAGCCCAATTTTAGATGCTTCTGTTTTCTTTTTATTTCCTTCTTTTACTTTTCTTATGCTGGTTAAGCTTTATTGTGAAAATGATCGTGGAATGCAATTTATGAGCCGTTTCCTTCAAACATGGTGAAAAGTATCATTATATTTGAAATAACTCTTGCTCTATACATTTTTAGTGTGTTTTCAAAAAATTACAAAATAGTTTCTTGTACTACTTTATAAGAATCAATTTTGGAAGTTTATATTATATAACTATACTATCTAGAACGTTTGGAAGTACAGTATTTGAAGCTCAAATGCTTAGATATTATTCAAAATTTAAAAGACTTCAACTAAAGTAACCAAATTTAACTTGGTTTTTGATCATTTCACAAAAGTGCTACTACAGGCTTTAATAAGCCCAAATTAAAACTAACCATATTTATCGTGCACGTGAATAAAAAGTATACAACGTAACAACAATATTGGGTACGTTATTGCGATGAATTTTTCATTGTATGAAGTAACATATCAATATTGTTGAAAATTAAATGGGCTTGAGCCGAATGGGCATCGTGTGCAAGTTGGAGACTCGAGGATGAGATAAACGATACTGCTCAAGTCTGTTCACCGATAACGAAAAGTTCAAGCGATTACAACGGCCAAGAGCATTAGTTCGAGTATATAAGCTAATGGTACCTCTTTGCCGAGTTTGTTGTAAGATTTACATTACTTTTCTGAGATCTCTTTAATTTGTGATTCGTTTGCTTGAGAATTGCGAGCAATTGTGTATGATTCTATAGAGATCAATGTTCTGACGGGTAATGGACATCACATAAATACATATTTTAAACAATTACCGTCCATAGAATAATATTCGGATTAATGTTTAGAGTAAAAATGAATAAAATAAAAACAGGGAAATCAAGTTGGTATTAGAGTATAATGAAGTTTAGTTATTTATTTTACATGTTGTGTAGGAGAAGTTGCAGTGTGATCGGGAAATCTTTTGGCCATACAACGACAAATATTGAAGCCATCACAATACACGATTATCATGTTGCGTCTAGCACAATGATGTGCACATTCTACCCAAAATTCAATTCCAGTAAACGGGAGTTCGAAAATGAACGTATGGTGGAATGTGAGAGCTCTCTCCGTGATTAATAGAAGGAGGTTTTATTTCTGAATTACTTTTTTCCATAATATTTGATACACCTAATACACACACACAAAAATAACATATAATTTATTTGTTTTTTTTTAACAAAAAATATATTAAAAATTTACTGAAAATGCATGCTATACGTTCTGTCCAACTTAATTGATAATAAATAAACTTACATGACGAGACGAAACATAAAAGAGTAAAACACAAAAGGACTGTCTTCATTTGTTTTTTTTTGAAATCTCAATATATTTTGCTGCTCGTTTTTGAGTTCTGATTGTGAAATTATTGAAACCAAATTATATCATATTTATATGTTGTTATAATATTTATGTTACATAAAAGTTAATGCTCTAATTAACGTTTTTTTTTATAAATGATAATTATAAACTATACTGCTCTAGATACTGTTTCAGTTTAAAACTATTAATTAAATCATAGTTATTACTACAATTAGTTAAAATATTTTTTTTTGTCAAAAAAAGAAGAAGTTAAAATATTGTTTATATAACGTACATATTTACTAATGGATTGGAATTCAACATGAATGTTGGACTTTTCAATTCAATGTTCAGTTTTTGTTTCAGCCCAATTAACTTCTTTGGATGGATTTGTGTTGCTTCTCTACACTGCCAGATTAATTCTATTTCAGTAAGAGATTTTGAAATGTCTGCACAATTAGACACCTAGGTAGAGACGTAGAATGGTGTACTAGACTGCATTACGTGAGAAAACAATCACTTATGCGAATCAAAACTGCTTTAGCCTTTTAGGCTTCGATATTTTTGTTTTACATATAAACATATTTTTCAACAACAAAAGAATATGGGCTTTGTTTTTCCTCTCGTTTTTTGTTGCTTTTGTTTTATTTTGGATAAACGACATAGAAACAGTTATAAAGTGACATTAATAACCAAAAACGTCTCTCTTGAATACACACAAAAGTATCACCTAAAAAAACCTTGTTCCACGTACATGTAAAAATATGTGTTAAATATATTTTTTAATCAAAATTTGAGAAATGATGCACCAAAATTTAAGCCTCTACGTTGTCTTTCATGTAACAAAGATATATATATATATATATATATATATTCCTTTTAATTATGCCTAGGAGAATGATGGCTAGGGTCGCTGTAATCGGCCGTTAAACTCGCCGTTTTGGTCGGTCTCTTGTTGTTTTTTCTTTTCCTCACCGTCTCTTTACTCTCTATGTCTAAGACATTCTTCTCATTTGCCTCCACGTTCACATTTACATGCTTCAACGTCTTTCGGGTTTCGATTATATATTCAGCATGCTAACAATAAATGAATTGAGCTAATATTAATTAATCGAAACTCAGTATAATATGTCTAATTTTTACAATTCTTCCTTAAAATTAAAAATATGGATTAGAACTGAGTATTCTAGTACTTACCATGTTCGCAGTTTGAGTACTAGTGCTTGCTCCACGAACTTCACTATTTTTCGTTTGTGAGGCTATATATATAGATTTTTTTTATAAGCATGTTTATAAAACTTAAGACATATATATGTTTACACACTAAACGCCGAAGCATGTGTATACACGCATATGTAGAAATATGTACCTTGGCTATGAAAGTTTGCATTGGAGACTTTAGCATGTAGTTGCAAAACGAAAAATATTAGAAGATAGCAAAAAACCCTCAGGGACACCATCTCGCCTCTTTTTTTTCTTCTATCCTTGGCTTGATGTGTATAAATGTGTGTGTGTAAACAAGAAGAAGACTAGAGTTGTGTTTATATGAGGGAGAGAAGAGAATGGGAGGTTTATGAAGAGGGACAAAAAGTCCAAGAAGAAGAAAAAGAGAGTTCAAAGTCAAAGCTAGTATTCCAATAACTTTTACCATCTTTCTTTCTGTTCATTTTAAAACTTACATGATACTGTAGTTTATATGTATAAGAAATGAATCAAAGTGGAAAATGCGTTTAACCGTTTTGATTCTTTTGAATATCGAGTGTGCGTGGGGATTGTCTACATAAAGACAAAAATAACAGGTGCCAAGTCCAATGTTGTTCAAAGCTTTGGTTTTGGGAATTCTTCTTGTACATCATGAATTTTGAATTACTAGTATATACTATCATTAATTTTCCATGTGATAGTAATACTTACTTATTATTTTATATTTTTTTGGAATATTGTGTCGTACTTCTATTTACTAAATAGGGGTTATGATTAATGGTAAAACAATGATATATAAGTTATTTTATGAGTTTAGAATACGAGCTTTAAAATGTTTCCTCCGTTTTTTTAATTATTAAATGTTTAAAGGCAACAAAAAAAATCACGATATTGTTATGTATTTCATATGGAACATTGCACATTTCCTTTTTAATTGATTATTATTATGTAAAAACATATAAACACAGAAAATTGTGGGTGTGAATAAATATTAATATATTAGATGTTGCAAAAATATATTAATGTGCGTGAAAATACTAAACATTTAGTTTTTTTTTTCCATTAGAACATTTACTTAAATGAATAGAATTTTATAAATAGCGTGTATAATTTCTAATACACACACCCACAATTTTGTGTTTCATTTTGACTTTGTGACCGAACATCGGAGCATGTACATAAATATCAACTAACTAAATAGTACGTATAATTTACGCATGGTATCACACAGACGCATATATACGTACACAATCGTATTCAATTTATTTTCGTCAATGATGTTACTAAACCCTAGAAAGTGGTGTTACAAGTTACAACGTGGTTAGTCAAACTGTCAAAGTGTCGTCGATGTACGTAGTTTTCAACTTCCAAGCCATCGGATTGGTTTAGAGCCTAGAGAGGTTTTGGTTTAGTCTGTTTAGAATATTAATCCTACAAACCAAATGTGAAAAGAAGATGTTTACAAAGATTCTTGACATACTTAGGTTGAGATCATGAAATAGATAATAGAATCGGAAATTATATAACTTTTTTTTTTTAATGCAATTGCAATATCCGAATTTTGGTATGAGTTGTACCAAAAAAGAAAATTAAACCAATACCGGCCAACAAATGTAGAGGACCGACCAGCGGCTCTTGGTTTTTACGCTGTCGTTTTGGGATACTAAAAACCTCATGTGGTGTGAAGAATAAGATTTTAACTTATGTAAACTTCGAAATTGGGTTTACTTTTCAAGGACACTTCACGTGATGCTTTTCTACATGCTTAAAAGGATTATTAAAAATACATCACATTTTTTATCCATTAGACAAATAGTTTTTAATTATTTTTTAGATAAATAACTTTATGATTGACACCGTCAAGTTATAACAAAATCCCATCGTCATTCTTGAACGTTAACTTATTATTCGATATCACACTATATTATCCAAAAAATACTTCGCCAATCGCTATACACACTTATTCACGTAAAGTTAAATACCCCAAAGAAATGTTTGGTCAACCGCACAAAAATAATACCCTCCCCATTATTTACAATTTTACCACGGTGCTTTACTTAATTTCACTGGTAGAAAATAACTCGAATCAGATCCCCAAAGCCCATTTAAGTACGGCCCATAATAGAGGGAAAAAGTGGCCTTTTTGTAATTTTCGTTCATATGTTTTTATTAACACGCTGGCTTTTCTCAAAGTTTTCTAATTTTTGTTGAAGTTTCATTCTCAAAAAGCGAGAGACAGAGAGATCCAAGCCGGAAAAAATGGCGGAGATGTCTTACCTTCAGATCCACGATGCAAACGATGCCGTTTTGAACCATTTCAACCGTAACCACCACCAACGCCGGCTACATGATCACCTGAGAGATCAATCGCATTCTCAAATTCTCAATTCGCTTCCTCACTGGGTCCAATCAGGCGACGTCGATCTCTACATCTCTGAATCCGATTTCCCTTCCGACGCCTATTTCTCCGACGACATTTCGGTGTCCGATTTAGAATTCACGACTGCCGACGATCTTGATCTACTCGACAGGCGTAGATTTGTAATGGATCTGTTCCACCAGCGTGTTGAGCAATCTCAGGTAAGTCCGCTTCACGACGACGGAATCGATGCTTTCGAAGGTTTCGGTGTGGTAGAGGATAGTGTAGGTCTTGATTTTGGATTGGAATTAGAATCTGGTAGCGATTTCGTTGAGAATATGATAGGTGATAGTGATGATCTTGTTGTTAACCTTAATGAACACGATGATGAAGACGATTTCTTCGATGGTATTAGGTTATTAGGAATAGAGACACGCGATGTGGAATCTTGTTTTGATTCTGATGATGAAGATGAGGTAGAGAAGGAGGAGAATGAGATTTGGGGAATAGATTGGAATGAAGAAGATATGTATGTGAATGATGATGATGAAGAAGATGTTAATGTAACAATCCCTCTTTGTTGGGATTCACTTCACTTAGAAGATTTAGGTATACACAATGAGGAATTCGAGTGGGAAGAAGTTAGTGGTGATTATGATGATGATGATGATGATGATGAGAGGGATGTTTTAGCAGAAGCTGATGATAATAATTCGGTATCAGTCTCTGTCTCAGCCACAATCTCTTTGGAAGATTTAGCAATAGGTGAGAGAAGAGGAAGTAGTAGTCTAGGATGGGAAGTTTTGTTGAGTTCTCGTAGTCTCGAGTTTAACCTAGATGATGATGATGATGATGCAGAAATCAACATGGAATTGTACATTGGTGATGTTGATCAAGAAGATGATGATGAAGATTATCTTCATACAACAGAGTATGAGATGTTGTTTGAAGCTGAGATCTCTTCTAGTATTGGTAAGCCTCCAGCATCAAAATCATTCATAAAGAATCTGAAAATGTCTCTTTTGACTAAAGAAGATGTTGTGGAGAACGATGAGGCAATGTGTTGTTGTGCGGTTTGTAAAGAAGAGATGAATATAGGAAAGGAAGTTGCAGAGTTGCCTTGTAGACATAAATACCATAGTGAATGTATTGTTCCATGGCTTGGAATTAGAAACACTTGTCCTGTTTGTCGTTTTGAGTTGCCTTCAGATAAGGCCCGGTTTTGAAGATTAGGGTTTACAAGATGAAGAAGATAATGATTTAATTGTGTAATTCATAGAGCCTGTACATAATATTTTACATCTCTTATAATATATCTTTTTCGTAAGAAAAATGTTGCTAGAATTCTAAGTTGTAACCAACAAATGATATAATATTGACGAAATTTAAGATATTCGTGTTTAGTGTTATACTGTGTCAAACAAAAACCTTTGTACTTATTTCGATTCATGCGAGTCGTGAGTCGTCCATCTAATATGTAATTTGTCAGAATCTTTTTTTAGAATATTATGTGGTCTGTGATTTTTAGTAATCTAGAGATTCTTCAGCTATAAATCAGAAGTGTGGTATGAGTATTGAAAACATGAGGTGGATAGAGCCTGAATGGGTTCAGGTTGGTGTAGACGAAACTTAGCAGAAAAGAGAATAATTTTCAGTTTCTGGAAACAAAACATTGCCTCTCCGTAACGTTTAATCACATTTTCGTTTACACTTTAAAAGCTGTTAAGCATCATTATCACTCCTTTAATGTGTTTGGTGTCTGCTTTAATTACCCTTGAAATTCAAGTTTTTTCCCTTAATCTCGGTCGTGTAACAATGCATTAATGTTTTTTGACTTTATTGCAATAGGTTGTTATTTATTATGGGCATTCTTTTCTTCTTGTATGTGATTTAAACCCAATTGCAAAAGAAGGAAAACTTTACAAAGTTAGCATTATCTTTTGTACAAGTTGGTAGACAATCTGATTAACTTACGCTAATGATACATGAATTTAAATCGTTTTGCGTTTTCTTCTTATATAATTTTAAAGAAATTATACTAATCCTAGGATTTTCTAAATTCACGAATAGACTTGGAACAGTAAATTGTGAGTGGAAATAGCTAAAAAAACGTGCAAGTTAGCATCCACCGACCTTATTTCAGTACAAAGTCCTGATGGTAAAATTCTTATGACACACAAACATTGTCTTACACACGAATCAGCATACTGTCGGATCCGCACACAATGAAAACTTATAAGAGTTTCTAAGATTTCAAGTATTTGTCGGAACAAAACAAATAAAATTATCTGACAAAATAAGAATAAACAAAACGAAGATTCGATATATCATTTTAAGAATCATCTCTAACTGATCTAATAGATTCATCTATTTTTGGGATTTTTTCTTCAAAGAATTTCAAATGATCAAAAAAATTGTTTTTTTAGATTCTTTTGATTGACCATAATAACCTATTAACCTATATAATGAGTTAATGACAATCGCATGGGTGCCTAAACGACTCATCACATGTAAAATTAGTAGAAAAATAAAGGATGAACGAGTCATCGTTCAATAACTAAGCCTCTTTTTAGTAAACTCCATTGGGAAGAAAAAAAGATTAAAGGACATGGAAAACAAACTATCTCAAGAAACAATAACCCATAAAAAGATACTAACCTTGACAAAGATGTTTAAATTAGTGAGATTTTGTCAAAAAGTGTCACTAATGAGTTTAATTAGTGGAAAACTTTAAAAATGCTAAGCAAATATGTAAATAGTAACACAGTTGTCTTCAAGCGAGTAATTAAATATGTTGTTTGTGTCATTAAATAGCATCCATGACTTATGTTTAAGCCTACACAAAATCTCATCTCTCTCTCAGTCTCTCCTACATCACAGAGATTTCATTTTTGATGATTAGACATCTAAAACCCTACATGGAGTCATCAAGTGTCCATCGTGCTCATTGTTTCGACATTCTTGAAGGAGTCCCACCACAAGACGATCATTTCAACTCAGCATTCTTACAAAACACTGACTTCAATGTCCATTTGCATTCTTCAAACATATCGACACGCACCAACAACCAATCTCATCACTTAGATCAAAACGGAGTAAACATTTTCCAAAACGAAGTTCTTGCTCCAGAAGAAAGAAGAGCAAGAAGAATGGTCTCCAACAGAGAATCAGCAAGAAGGTCACGTATGAGAAAGAAGAAACAAATCGAAGAGCTTCAACAACAAGTTGAACAGCTCATGATGTTGAACCATCACTTGTCTGAAAAAGTCATCAACTTGTTGGAAAGCAACCACCAGATCTTACAAGAGAACTCACAGTTAAAAGAGAAAGTCACTTCCTTTCACTTGATAATGGCAGATGTCTTATTACCAATGAGAAATAACGCAGAGAACAACAACAACAACATCAATGATCGTAATGTGAATCATCTAAGAGGAGAAACATCAAACCGTCCCTTTGGTAAGTAAACTATAAGTTTCATAGTTCCTTGCATTGGTGTATTAAACTTAAGCCTGTAGTATTATGATTGATACATATATATATGTGTGACTATAATAGATAACAAAAATGCAGTAGCTATTAGTAAAATCTAGTGGTTTTCACAATTACCTCATAACGAAATTATGTGTTACATTACTGGTTAACGAAGCAAATCACAAAACAGGTTCATTCAAAAAGACATTACATAATTGATTTCTTGTTGCTTACATCAAAGAGCTCTCTTTATCTAAGACAGTACCTCCTCCATTGGATATTTCACCAGGGGTTATCTCTGTAGTAGCTGACTCTACACTCTCCTTAGCTTCTTCTTCTTCTTCTTCTTCTTCTTCAATTTCTTCATCTTCTTCTTCGACTTCTTGAACTTGACCGTATTCACCAGCAAGGTATTGGACCGGTTCAATGTATGAAACTTCCCGGTCTGCATACAAACGTGTACAAGGCCACCTGAAAGTTTTACCCCAAAAATCAAAACTTTATATGATAAATCTCTCTGTTTCTATAACAATTTGAATACTTACTTGCTAGTCATAACGACTTCGTTTTCTACTTCTAACATCTCCTCATATATATCCCCTTTCAAAAAAAATAATCAAGAATCAATAAATCAAATTTCAAGAAATGTTCAGTTCATGAACAAATTTGAAGGAAATTGAAATTATAATAAATACCTCTAGAGAAATACATGTCGACTAGGAACTTCCTAAAGTCAGATTCGTACTTTCGACATTTCTCTATATAAGATTCGCTATCGAGATATCTAAAAAATTACGAAATCGCCATTCGTCAAATTAGGTTTTTTTTTTTTCGAAAAAAAATGCACCAAAGAACGAAAGAAAGCAAAAGAATTTACTTGAAATAAAATGGTTGTTCGGATTCGTCAATGGTTTTATTCGATACTGTTCCGTTGCTATTCAGAATCTGCAATACAAATACAAACGGAGTTTTACAGATTGACTAAATTTACTCAGAGCGCAAAGAGAGAGCGGAGAGTACTGTGAGGAGTTACGGCGGAAACTGATTCAGAAGACTTTACTTGATTCGGCGGAGGTGGAATCGCCGGAGATGTATCTCTTTCGCTCTTCATACGTTACAGGTTTTTGAAAATTTTGAAGTTAAACTCAAAATCTATCAACTAACATATGATTGTGAATAATAATTGACTCTCTTATCAACTTTTAATTGATTCTGACATTCTGTATTTGGACCTCTTTCTTGTGTATGTGTTTTTTTTTTTGTAAGTAAAATATGGGCCATTGGGCCAGTGCACCAATGTCCACTTTATTTGGGCCGAGCCTTGTAAAAAACATTAGAAAAGTCTCTTTTAGAGTTTAAACACACCATCTCAACGCAATCAATCGTCTTCCATACTCAATTGTTTAGAGTTAGTCAAGTTGTTGAATGACCCTAACGTATGGACACTCTTTGCTTTTTTTTTTTTGAAGAATTCCCATCTTTCTATGTCTTTTACTTTATTCATCGTTCTTTGATTACTAAAACGAAATATTATAAGAAAATATTGCGACATGTAATTTAATTAAGAAATTTACATACCAAAATTACGTTTAGTAAATCGGTCTAAAAATAATTTGACACGATAAAACAGAAATTAATACATACAAATATATCACAAATACAAGCAAGCGATTTGGAACGCACAATGCAAAACAGATTTTTTTAGATGGATGATTTGATGATCAATCGATATCGGCATCAGCTAAGATCCGCGATATTTCAATATATTACCAACAAAGAAACACATCTCGACCTTTCATATTGAAAACTATTCTAAATATCTATCCAAATCAAACATATCACAATCTGTAATCCAGCCGTATGTGTGTGTATTTGTATGCATGCAAGTACGTGTATGTGTGTTGTAATGAATGGAAGTATGATAGACGCAGAGATATGAGATGTCAGATGTTGATGGGAGATGGGCCTAGTGGGCCCAATGATCACGTGACAGATGTGATGATGCTATAACGAGCTGGGCCCCATGGGCCTTTAGAAGACTTTGCTATCCACCCGACCACCGACGACTGGACCTTGAGAATTGATGCTGACGTTTCCACTCAACTCACTGACACGCCCCGTTGTTTTAGCTAACACTCTCATATGTATCAGAGCATACAGTTTCTATCACTGCCCAAAAATAGTATATTTTCGATCATACCATATTTATAATATTTTTTATTTCATTTAGCTCTCAGTACCAGAGGATCACTCATAAATTTTTTGATGCTCGTATCACGAACTTATTGGAAAGATAGGATGAAAAAGCAGGTTTATATCTATATACGTGTGTATGCATTTGTAGGTATAGGTGTGGATTGTGAAATTATAAATTCGTTTCCAAGGACACCTGTGTTTACCTTTGTTCCGGTGGGGTCAACTTAATTTTGTTCTTCATTTTCATTTACAATGATTATATTTATTATCTTGATCTACTTAATTATATACTGTTGAGAAACAGTAATAATAAATTAGATGGCTTTATTCATGGTATCTGTTTTTCAGATAACATAAAATTTATTCGTATTTCAAAAAATATAGTATATGACTCTTTTCGATAACATGCACTTACCTAGTATATTGTTTTATTCGTTGAAGTCACGCGGGAAGTCTTGGCCATCATGTTTTGTTTGCTAATTGTTTGTTCTTGTTCCCATATAGTTATTTTGTAAATAATCTTTACTTGCATGTGAATATTAAGCGCAGCCAAATCTGTCGAGTTTAGTTAAGAAATTTGAAAATTGAGCGGACTAGTGAATACTGAATAGTAAAAAAACAAAAATAGTTTTTCTCTAGCTTTTGATCAAAAGGTAAAAAAATTGTTTCATTCGATTCTTCAAACATTTAACAGTCGAAAATTCTTAGATGAGTGTGTATATGCATATTCAGGCATAGGTATAGTATATGTTTTTGATGTCCACGAATAGAATAGTAGAAAATCATCCATTCGTGGGTGATATTCGTGTGAGTATTATTAATTCAATAGTAATGTTTTGTTATAATTATAATTTATAGCCACGTCGTATCAAAGCGCATGAGTGATGAACAAGGCTTTGAATGAACAGATGAATACTATAGAAGCATTTTAACCCCAGAAAAAAACACTACAAATGAAACTAATTTAGACACAAGTCATATAAAGCCGGCTTCTATACATGATGAAACCAAAGGTTAATCGATGTGTAGTTTACGGCTATTGCTGATCATCACTGTCTTGCATCTATGACATATGAGCGATATGCATTGTATGACATGTCTCCATGTCACTATTGTTGTGTTTGCAGTTTTCATTTTACACCCGACAATTGCTTACCCACTCTAGTGGTCCTATTTGCTCTTTCCACTAAAACAAGGGTCAATTTCATAATTACTGAAAATAATCGGACATCATCGAATATGAAGCAATGGATATTTCAAAGCGAAGGTACGATCGAATTTATTCCTAAAGCGAACGCTGATTATGGATTAATTTTAATTCATATGTATTGCAAAATGTAAACCCGTAAGAAATGCATGTCGATTATCTTAATGTAGTTTACTTCAATTCAAAAATGTAAATATGGTAACTGAATCCTTAACGTGAGACTATTTGTTTCTATCAAATATGAATATGAAGTTACGGCATTTTGGTTTATGTAATAACTATGGAACTACTGTTTTCGATTCACGCATACAAAATATAAAAATTGCGCAACAAAAATAGTGATTAAAGTAGACTACAAAATTTTGATATGGAGCAAAAGAGTTGTGGCCTAATGGTAGCACAATAAAATCGGTTCTATTTTGCTCCGAGTTCAATCATTCTTTAGAAAAGATAAACATTTATTAAATACAAATAGACTAAATGCTGACTATTTATATTCTAAAAAACATTGTTATACACTAATTCTTCTCATTCGATTTTGTTTATAACTATTCTAATGGCACACCCCTTTCTAAGATTATATCGATCATACCATATATTATTACTGAGGCCTACTCGAAGATCCATAAAACTAATAGAAAGAAGAAAAAAAAAGGAAAAAAAAAAGATATTGAATCTGACAACCGGACAAATAATTGCGATTACAAGTACCAGATTTGTACAGATACATTTACATTCTCATACCAAATAGTTTTATCATTCTTAAGAGGAATACAATGACGTGGCAGAAGAGGAACCACTGGAAGAGGCCACAGAGCTATTGAATCAGCAGATAAAGCGGGGTGGCCGACAAGTCGACAATCCAATTTATGTGGACATCAATCCCTTCTTGTTTCTTCACTCTCCACGTGTCCTCTTATCCTTATCAACCGCCCAGATCATTCCCAAGACAACTAAAAATCTTGGCCCACTATTATTATTAGGGCTAATTTGTTATGCCTTCCAAATCCGTCTTTCAAAATTTATTCGTACAATTGACGTGTTAATTAAGGAGATTAGATTTTGATGAAAATTAGTTATAAACTCTGCGGAAAATATTTGAATCGAAAACATTTTATGAAGCAATTAGCTGTCGGGCTTTTATATAGTATAACTTACCATTATATGATCACTAGCTACTGTTAAAACTTCTTCAACATTCAAAATATTCAAACATCAGATATAAACGTCTAACCTAATAGTATAATAACTATTCAAAAACCGCTTAAGTTGAAGTGTGGCAGCTATATTTCACTGTTCAAACCTTAAACATGCAACAAATTACTGTTAGACGATATAAATTAGGTGTTACTTTTCTTGTAGTTGAAGCAATGGATCATATATACCTTTTGACTCATGCCTCTATTATATTTTCAAAACAAAAAAGTTTCTGAAAACAATGCAAAGCGATTCATCAAAAGCTCTACGCGTAACTTCAAATTCCAAAAGAAGCTTCTCGCGAAAACACCTATTTATGTTATGTTTCAATGTCACACGCAAAGTAAAGTTCCATACTTATGAATTTAAACACAACTCATGTGTGGAATGTGTATACATCAGAAATGATTCTAGCATGTTCAAGCAACGTACGTAGTATAGTGAGAGATCTATATCGTGGACTATGTCTCAGAGTCGGTACGAGGATTATATCTAAAGAATATGCAATACAAATTCTTATATTAAAAACAAAAAACGAATTGTATAGGTTACACGAAATTACTAATCAACCCATTTCATATGACAAAATATATTGGATGTTTGTAGGTAATTTGAACTATTCAATTTACAATATTTATAGTTTGGAGAAATATATATAAAGTTGTACTCATTAACATTTGGAAAAATGTACTGATTAACGTTTTATCCGGATTCGATATAATTTCGAATGTCGAATAAGGGATGTATAAAAACACTAGTATTTTTTTTTAATCAATCATTGGACCCTTTGATGCGACTATTTTATATAAGATAGTTAAAAACCGAAAATAATAACAAAAAAAATTGTTTCAATGTGAAAAGATATTATTAATATATAATTAGATGGGGCCAATTTTTCTGGACTCGAAGCTAACTTCAGAATACAGCCACGCTACGGGATTGTAAAATACAAAATATCACAAGGGCATAATCGTAATTGCTACAAAAACTGCCTGTTCAGACATATGGAAGATATGCTTTGTCAGAGTTTCATAAGCCATCTTTCCCATGCTTACCACTTCTTCTTTCTCTTTCCTTCTCCACTCTAAAACCTCCCAATTCCAAAATTTTCAAACCTCAACTTCGAAATGCAAGATATTCATGATTACTCGATGACCGGAGGCGGCGGCGGCGGAGGAGGAGGAGGAGGAGGGAGGTTTTTCGGTGGCGGTGGAGGAGGTGGAGATCGGAGGATGAGAGCTCATCAGAACAGTATACTTAACCATCATCAATCTCTAAAGTGTCCTCGTTGTAATTCTCTTAACACTAAGTTCTGTTACTACAACAATTACAATCTCTCTCAGCCTCGACACTTTTGCAAGAACTGTCGTCGTTACTGGACCAAAGGCGGCGTCCTCCGTAACGTTCCCGTCGGTGGTGGTTGCCGGAAAGCTAAAAGATCGAAATCGAAACAGCCTTCGTCGTCTTCAGGTGATAAACCAACGACGACGCAAGATCACGTTGAGGAGAAATCGAGTACGGGATCTCACTCTAGCAGCGAGAGCTCTTCTCTCACCGCTTCTAACTCCACCGTCGCCGCCGTATCCGTCTCCGCCACCGCAGCGACGGAGGTTGCTTCGTCGGTAATTCCTGGTTTTATTGGTACTGATCATATGCCTAACATGAAGCTCTACGGTAACGGGATCGAGTGGTCAACGTTGCTCGGACAAGGCTCATCGGACGGTGGAGGAGTATTCTCGGAGATGGGTGGTTTTACTGCAGCGTCGTCTATCGAAACGGCAACGTTTGGATTTGGGGGTAATTCAGTAAATCAACAGTGTATTGATGGTAATAATCAGATGAAGTTGGAAGGTGATCATCGAACGGCTCAGGTTGAGTTTACAGGAAGACCGTCGGATCCGAATATGGGATTTGAGCAGTTGGATTGGGGAAGTGGAGGAGGAGATCAAACACTATTTGATCTAACCAGCACCGTTGATCATGCATACTGGAGTCAAAGTCAATGGACGTCGTCTGATCAGGATCAGAATGGTCTTTACCTTCCTTGATTCTCTCATAGCTTCTTTTTTCTTAACCCAAAATTATATATTTTATTTTATACACATATGGTAAAATTCGATGAAGTGGTTTTTATTTTATTTTTCATCTTTATGGGTTGAAAATGGGATTTTAATATAATTATATGACTGCTTGTAAATTTTTTCCCCCAAAATATCAAATTTTCCTTCTTTTTTTTTTTTTTTAGTTTTTTGGAATATCCCAAGAGTGCAAATTTATGTGGCATGTTTTTTTAAGTTGGCTTCGGTTCAGTTTCGAACGGACCGTTTTACTTATCGTTGTATATTTGATAAGGTTTTAATTTTCTGGGATTTTTTTCTTCTGCATTGATGTATCTAATAAATTTATATATTGATTGGGCTTACAGAATCTTGGCTTCTGCTTTTTTAATTATTTTGTTTCATTCTTTGATTTGTGTTTCTCTAAAGTTTTACTCGTTTAGTCGTTAAGAGTATGACCAGGTTTAGTGTAAGCTAAATTCCGTGTTCGCTTCTAACTAAGCCATGCTAGCTCTTAAATAAACAAATATATAAAATTAGTTTACTATCGGAAACAAGTGATCGAGTTTTAAAATCGAATTAAACAACTATTTATTCCACATCACAGCTTACACTAGCTAATTAAAAACAAAAGTGATATACGGTTATAGTATTAGTTAATTTTTTATCAACTATAAATTACGATTATCTGTAGGATTGTTGTTGAAATATTTAGATTTATTTTTATTTTGTTTAATGGGATATAGTATATCTCAATGACGAATTATAAAAAGTTTGAAGGGAATTGTACGGAAAAACGAGAGAGCCGTGCCGTCGCATAAAAACAGTGCATAGTGCTTAGCAAATTGCGCATGGGACCCACGAGGCTCATGCAACTCAATGGGCTAAATCGGGTCCCACTTCACATGTCGTAACGTCAATGGCTGACGTACTCATATCAAAGGTCGGTTCGTCGTTTTCTCCAACTCCAACTCGCTCGTAACGTAGAAGACGACTTCAACGATCTAAGCCGAGAGAGATGGATATAGATAGATTAGATAGAGAATTAGAGAGTACGGATCCTGTGATTATGGGCCGTTAGATTAGGGAAACTCAGAGCTTGTATAGGCCGTTAGATGGGATTGGTGACACCGCGAAATCAATGGTGATGATGGTAGAGGGGTCCAGATTAGGTAGGTGGGGGTCATTGTAGGGAAACACTTGAGAGGAGGAGTAGGTCCATTAAGGCATGTGCATATAAGTTGTAAAATCTCAATACAAATCACACACGGGAAAGTTTGGTTGGGCGGTTGGGAGAGTTAGGGATTGTCTGTGGATTGGTCTATGACTCCCACCATGTTCCCCCTAATCATTTTTTCGTTTTATAATTTTCATGATTTTCCTATTGTATTTTTTTTATCCATCGAATCGATCGTTTGACAAATGAGAGGATCTTCACTGTCATTTAATTCAAGTGTGGCTATTGTATTTATATGTATATATCTATGATGGTTACAAAAGTCACAGGTTTTGGTGGATGGATGTTTACTAGTTAACAATAATGATGGAACAAAGAGTGATAGGCTCGGTCGTAAGAGGAGAATCTAGGTAGTGGTGGTTATTTTAAGTTTTAGCATGTTTTCTAAAATTGTCTATATTCATAGGTTATTCCATCACTATCACTGTTGTAGATGTCCAAGTATAATATTTTAGTCGCCATCTTTTGACAAGAGAACTCGAAAATTAGAAAAAAAAAAATATGAATCAATGGATGAAAATGAAGAAACAAAACTCGACCAAGTTGAATTAAGCTATAGTCGAGCTCTAAATTGTTCAATGGTGCAGTATTCAAGTGAACGTGACCATATAAAAGAGCACTTAATATTTGAATGGTTCAATGGTGCATTATCAAGTTAACATTAGATGAAATGGTAAATAAAGAAAATGGTATATCATTGAATATTTCACTTAAAGACTAATTTATATGTATATATTTGGATTTTGAAAAAGAAAATTCAATTAACATACAGAAGTTTTCAATGGTGCATTATGAAAGGTTTAATGAGAATTGATAAGCTCGAACTATTTAGGTATAGCAGGTTCTGAGTTGAGATTACAAATTTACAATTGATACTAAATGAAAGTGTGGTCCATACTTAAGTCTTTGAATCCAAGGAATAGCTCGCTGTAACCATATTTCATTACTGTTGGTAATGAAGCAGAGTCTAATCACTCAACTACTTTTTTCCCCCTTTGCATTATAACAATTAACAACACATGTTACACATCATATAAAAATGGATCGCTGCTAGAGTTGTCAAAAAAAGAAAAGAAATAATGATTTATAGAGTTTAGCCGAATTTTACGAATTTTTTGTTAATTTAACTTTATGATCTTATATTCTTAATGATCCATAATTCAGTTTTGTAACCAGAAGAAACTAAATCGAAGGCCATACTCATATTTGGAATTAGAAATCCTCGAGCAAGACTTTTGGGAATCTTATAAATTATTCCGATATAGTCAACAAATCACTTACATTGATATGTACATCATGGAGGACATAAGAAAGGTTAAACGATAGATTGTTGCATTTCAAAAAGATAAAAGTGAAAAAAAAAAAAATCAAACCCGAATCACCATCTACCGGACCCAAATAAGGGCCTGGGTAAGGACCCGGGCCAGAACGATAATACAAGTCAAATCCAGACCCGGATCTAAGTCGGATCCTCCGCGCAATTGTTTTTACATTTTTTGTTCGTCTTTTCCGCTGAAAATTTGAAACTCTGTTCTCGTTCTTCTTCCCCTTGTGTCGATACGCGCTTAATTACCAGAAAATCTCCGATCCAAAATTTTCCAAGAAGAGAGTCTCTAATCGGAGAATCTCAAAATGGCGGCATATAGAGCCGACGATGACTACGATTACCTCTTCAAGGTGGTTTTAATCGGAGATTCCGGTGTCGGAAAATCTAACCTCCTCTCTCGATTCACACGCAATGAGTTCAGTCTCGAATCAAAATCCACCATCGGAGTCGAATTCGCTACCCGAAGCATCCATGTCGATGATAAAATCGTCAAAGCCCAGATTTGGGATACCGCCGGCCAAGAAAGGTATTCATTCATTCATGCAACTTGAGATCGATTTGAATTTGAGATTTCTGAAATACATTAACCTAACTTTGTTAATTGATTGGGATTTTGATTATTTTGTGAAGATATCGAGCAATCACAAGTGCATATTACAGAGGAGCTGTAGGAGCTTTGCTTGTATACGATGTAACAAGACATGTGACATTCGAGAACGTTGAAAGATGGTTAAAGGAGCTACGAGATCACACTGATTCCAATATCGTCATTATGTTCGTTGGGAACAAAGCAGATCTTCGTCACCTACGAGCTGTTTCTACTGAAGACGCTAAAGCTTTCGCTGAGAGAGAAAACACTTTCTTCATGGAGACATCAGCTCTTGAATCGTTGAACGTTGAGAATGCTTTCACTGAAGTACTTTCTCAGATTTATCGTGTGGTTAGTAGGAAAGCTTTAGATCTTGGAGATGATCCAGCTGCTCTTCCTAAAGGACAGACTATTAACGTTGGGTCTAAAGATGATGTCTCTGCGGTTAAGAAGGTAGGTTGCTGCTCAAATTGATTGGTCTTTTGTTGTTATATGTAAAGAAGATCTTGTTCATTTATTTGTATAAATCATACACCACTACGTTTCCGTTTCAAATGCATACACCACAAACTGTTACTTAATGTGACCTTGAGACTAAACACAAAGCATGAGAAGCACCAATGGAGACTGAGATAACCTTGTGTGGTTTATGCTCGTCTTCTTCGGATAAGAAGTTGACTTTGATTGGAGAAGTTTGGATCTCCGGGAGTCCTGGAACTCCTAACTGGAAATCTTTAGCGTTTCCCCACATCCAGAGTTCACCTCCATCTGTCGGAAAACCAATCTTTTTGAGTTATTTATTCATTCATGTCAAGTGAACATTACTATAGCTCTTTATTTTACCTGTTATAGCTGCAGAAGAAGAACCTCCACTAGCAATGAATACGATCTTTTTGTCTGCTAAGGCTTCGACTTCTGTTGGAACTTTCTGGTTTCGTAGCGAAGAATTACCCAATTGGCCGTGGCCACCATGGCCCCATGAGAGTACTTTACCTTCCTCTGTTGTCACACCAAAGCATAGTTCAAGTCAAACTTGTAGGAACCGACCAGAGAAATTGTTAAGTTTTTGGAGGAAGATTGTTTACCAGTTAAAGCAAGAGAGTGATATCCACCGCACGCAATCTGGGTGATACGAACGCCTTCTAAACTAGGAACCGGCATTGGTTCCCAACCTCCCAAGTTATCACCACGTCCAAGCTCATAATTGGAATTTGCTGATAGTTAAAAATCCAATGAATCCTTTTTTACACTAACAATGGTAGAAACTAAGGCTTTAAATTGGTTTTTACCTCCCCAGTTCCAGAGTTGTCCCTCTTGTGTGAGAGCCATTGTGAAGAAACCACCACATGAGACAGAGGCTACAGGAACTGTTAAAGCTTTGACCTTTGAAGGAACACTAAGACCACCACCTTCGTTTGGTCCTCTTCCTGGCCCCAGTCCTAATCTACCGTCTCCTTCTTCTCTTCCCCACATATATAGCTCTCCTAAAACAGAGCAAGGCCCCTTTACCATTCTGTCTAAATAGGCTATTCTATTTGTACAGATATGGAATATCAAACAGTTGAAACCAAGAAGAAGAACATCGATATGAACCGTCTAGAATTTGAGTTGGTTTGAAGTTGCATACACAAATGAAGCAATGTCTAAATAAAAGAGGTCTATAACTTGCAGAAAATGTAGCAAGAAGAAACCTGATTCAGTAATAGCAGCGGTATGAGTTCCACTGGTTGCAATGGCAGTGATTTTGCAATCCCAAGAGCCATCAACACGTCGAGGCACGAGTTCTCTAGTGTAAACCGAGTGTCCAAGCGCACCAAAACCACCATAACCCCTAACAACTTCATTTTTAATATATGCAACCATCACATTATGCAGAAACACACACAAAATGGCAAATCTAGCTGATGATATTATCTCCATTGGCATTGCTTCAGTTATGAACAGTTTCAGTTATTGAATATGGAAGCTAGGTCTTACCAAGTGAATACATCTCCTTGATGTGTTAAGGCCACTGAATGCAAACCACCAAGAGCGATACATCGAATCGAATGTTCTTCGAAGAGTGGGTTTAAGTTAGGGACGAACACCGAATTCTCTTGGCCAAACCCTAACCTACCTCCGTCACCTTTTCCCCAAATCCATAGATCTCCGTCGATAGTTAAACCTGAGTGAAACAAACCGGAAGAGATTCCAATTCGAAAAGTACTCGATGAATTGGTGTCGATTCTTCCAGGAGATTGAGCGAGAGAGAAGGATTGATCTGAGCGAAGGAGAAGATTAGCGACTGGAGATGGATACATTCGAATCTCCTCCATTCCGCCGCCGAGCTGACCTGATGCGCCTCGTCCCCATGAGAGGAGCTGGAGAGTGACGGGATCCGATTCGATCTTTGGAGATGTGTAGAGAATAGGTACCTTGGTGGCTTCTCTGCCGGTTCTTTGAGTGTTACGAGTGGAGGAGAAGCGGCGCGTGATGGTACGTAGACGGTGGCTTAACGCTGCCATCGGAGTTTCATTTCTACCGGAACTGTTACCGGCGGGTTTTAAACATATGAGGGCCTTGCAATAGTTACTTAATGAAACGACGGTGTTTGAAGTAGTATGGACTAATAACTCGTTAGGTACTTGTACTTTTATTAGTGTTGACAATAAGACCTATACTTGTTTTTCCAACCAAAAGACCTATAATTGTTTTAGAATCGTGAATTTATGTTTAAATTGTAAATATATATTTTTAACATTCACTATAATGTAGATAGAAAGTAACTGATGAATTATATTGTGTTCAAGTTAAATATAATCCCTTTTTAGTGCCAAAAAGTATGTAACTTTTTAAATAACTTACCAAAATTAGTGACAAAAAAAAAACTCAAAAGTGATACGAAAAGAGAAGAAAATTTCGGATGAACGTAATTTAGTATTTTACATCTCGACCGTTGAAAGTCGCTTTGCTCAACACTTACCAAAAGTAAGTAAGTAATACTTAAAAGTCTTAAACAGATGTACAAGAGGAGGAAGAAGAAGAATCTCTAGCCATGACCTTACTTTCACTTATCTTTTGGCACTAGAGTTACAAGAAGTTTTCTTCTTTACATATACATTCGAATTTCCACAAGACATAAAGAAATCGTACTTCATTTCTTTTCTTCTTTTTCAGTTCTTGTCTTATCGAGATTGTAGATTTAGTGTCCTTTTGAGAGTGTTTCTTTACTTAGAAACAGAGCAATACAAAAGAATAGCTTCTAGAGTGTTTTCTTTTTCAGAATCTACAGCATTGGAACCCTAAAGCAATAGGCTTTATTTTCTTGGGAGACAAGTCATCTGATTCAGGCATCTTAACAGGGCTCCCCATCCACTCTACTCCTAATCTGCATCAACATTTTCAATCACAAAATCTTCAATACAGAAAAAACCTTACTTTCCAAAACAAGACTAACGAAAACGTTAACCCTTTTTTGTTATTATTGAAAACTCACATGGGAAATGCAAAAGATCCTCTTCCTTCATCTGAATGATTAGACCCGCTAGATATATCAGAGGCATCAACCTCTTCTTCTTCTCCTTCTCTTCTCTGCAACAGCCGAGAATAAATTAATAAAAAAATGGGTAATTCTTTAAGTTTTGAAACTCAAACATCTTAAGAAACATTACTTCATGAACATCAGAAGAGACATCTTCAGTTTCTTGACATGAATCGTTTTGCTCGTGTTCTGTTCTTGTAGTCTCCTGCGAGTTATTCTTCTCTGTTTCTCCTACTCGTTGATCTCCATAAATAAGCTGTTCTTCAAAAAGAAAGAATTAAATGGTTTGTTCGCTATGTTTCAAACTAAACAAGTCAAAAGTTTCAGACAACGAACCTTACGATTCACTGTCCTAGGTGACGTTTCCGGCGACAATGCGATATCTTTCTTCTCTTGTTTACCTTCTTTAACAACATCAAAACCTCCATCTTCGCGGTCAAAGCAGAAGACAATGAATCCAGATTCGTCTGAAACCGGTGGCTGTGGCGGCCAGCTCAACCGTCGGTTATGAGACGCCGACGTCGGAGAAACGCTACTGCTTCTTAGATGATGATGATGATGACGTGTCCCTGGTGGGCTTAGACTGAGTTTCCTCTCTGATCTCTTTTTCTTAGTACTCTTCAACTTCTTCTTAATCCTCCTTAGATTATTGTTGTTTGTAGTGTTTCCATTATTATTAACTCCATCTTCATCTCCATCTCCATCTGATATAATATGAGATCGGTAAAAACAATGAAATTAGTAAGACGAAGAAGAAAATAGAAGAAGACCTACCTAGAGGAATCTTGGAAGCCAAGAAACAGGAAGCCCAATCTCTGACTCTCCAAGTGACAAGTTTTGGTATTGTCCACTGTGAAGCCATGACTGTTATGTTTTTCTGTTTCCTTTTTTTTTCACGAGAAACAGTATGTGTGTGTGTGTGTGTCTTTTTTAAGAAAAGATTTCAGACGGTAGAAAAGGAATTTATTATGAGGGAGAAGAATGATTTGAAATTTGAAAAAAAAATGGGAGAGACAAGAAATAGATTGCCATGAATTAGGGAAAGGGGGGTTACAATGTGCAACACATGAATGCATTTAATATTATTGGAATAAAAGGAAATAACTTTGTTTTTAAAAAAAATTGTAATAATTGGGCAGTAAATGCTATCGTAGTTAATAAACACTGCGGTAAGAAATTCAATTGGTATTTTTTTCGTTCTCACCTATAAATTTATTAATTCATTTTTTCGTATGTCAAGAGGCCGGCATAACCCTTGGATGCCATTTATGGTGGCAAATGAGTTTTTTTTTTAAATGAGTTTTAAAATCCTGATAAATATTTATGGGCCTGTATGTGAAACCCATTTAGCGGACAACCTTTATCAACGGCCCAATAATTCTCCGTATTTTTCAAATTAAAAATGGTGTGAACCTAACGGCTAAAACGTAATCGGCAAAATTACTTTCTAAAAATAATCTAACTTTCTAAGCTTTTCAGTGTCTTTTTTTGTTCGTTCCCTACCCATGATGATTTTGAGTCATGGGGTAGTAGCAACTTTTACATATACCTAAAGGCAAAAACTAAATGGCCTATTTGCAAAAGCTCTTCCCATTCGGGTTCTCACGTTATTATTATTTTTTTTGATAATTTTTCTTTCATCTGAAAACTATTGTAGTATTTAATAAGATAATGATGGACAAACGAAAGAGATCATAAACTCATAAAAATAGATGTATAGGGATAGTTAATTCAAAGTCATAACAATTAAAAGTTTTAAGTATTGAACGTCCCACCAACGAGTCTCACAACAAACTGGAGGCTCGAGTCCTGTTTGATGAAAGTAGTCGCCAAAGGTGACATATTATCATCATGGAGAATCTTTC
Source organism: Cardamine flexuosa (assembly GCA_963555745.1). NCBI lineage: Eukaryota > Viridiplantae > Streptophyta > Magnoliopsida > Brassicales > Brassicaceae > Cardamine > Cardamine flexuosa. The sequence goes on along the minus strand of OY743221.1, from coordinate 2,714,535 downwards.
CTCCAAAGTAGATTTCTGTTCCTCAACTATTACTCCATCTTTATTTTCGATAAACGATTCTAAAGCGATGTCAACGCTTGGAACAAAAGTCGTCACGGTTTTACAATCGGTGTTATTATTGACAAATATTTGTAGGACTGGAACCAAAAACAACAAAGCAAACGTCAAAATCTTTGTTTTTATTTTCATTGTTTTTTCCTTTTTTATTATTTTTTATAAACATTTCCAGATTTATGTGAATAGTTTTATAAATTTAATACTTTGTTGGGGATTATAATACTTAGTGGGGTCCACCGTAAAGCACATGATTCACGACCATATTCGAGTATATTCGAGTATTATACCAAACACTTGATAAAAATGTGTTATAAATCTTTGGCTTCATTTTGTTTACTACCATTTCATGCTAGCTGCCAAATATCTTTTAACTACCTCCACTCCGATTTTGATTTATATTAACATTTTTTCTTTTTTTGGAGGAGTATCTCATACATATATAATTCCTTTATAGAAAATATGCATTTAAATTCTGATGTATTGCTTTTAAAATCTTATAAATTTGTGCAAAAACAACGTTTTCAACGTAAAAATGCAATATACTATAAACTAAATAGTAATTTAGTGAGGTGCCTTTAATTCGGTTGGTGAAAAGTTCTTCGGCTGATTTAGGTTGGGATCAAATTCCATCAACTACGAATCTTCTTCGTTGTTCCCTCTTTTTGTTCATTACAAACATTTTACCTTTTCTATTTTTTTTTTAGTATTCAGTTTTATACAAATCCTCGAGATTAGTTTGGGTTTCATCGATGGATCTATCAGAATTACCCCTTACCCCTCACACACAAAAAAAAAAACTACATACTTTATGTTTGATGAAATTAATTAAATTTTATGAAGTGACTGTGAAAATCATGCGAATTAAGGGTGGACAGCAAAATAGTATGAAGTAGAACTAGGAGTGAGCCGAAATTCATTTCTATAAAGCTGAGGTTCGTAAATTTTAGTGCCAGATAAAACCAATCAAATTCGAACCAAATGAACCTAATTTTATAGAAATTTAAAATTCTAATTGTATATTTAAATTAATGAACTATTACTAATAGTATTTTCCTTTTGTAGACAATTTCAATCAGAACAAGCAAACATGGACCAAATCGATCTTGACCAAACTAGAAAAGACTCTGTTATATATGATTTAGATCCTCTTCTCAAACCCAAAATAATACTTGATATCCAAAAAAATTGAACCGAACAAAAAATTCAAATGTCAAACCTAATGCGAAGTTTCGAACCAATATATATGCCCAGGCGAAGATTATTTCGGGAAAGAAAAAGACATTAATAAATGATAGAAGAAAAAATGGTAAAAGAAACACTATTTTTTTAATAAATAAATATGAAATTACGCGATTATATAGAACATTTTATATTTTATTACGTACTTACTAGTATCAAGTCTACGTCCGAGTCAATATTAATTTGTAAATATCAATTTTTTAGATAATTAAATAACAACAAACTAAATCATAATTTAGATAATAGCAAAATATATTATAAATATCTACTAATAGTTTGACCTAAAAACAAATATATCTTCTGAATTAACATTAATCTTTAGTTTTGGTATAATAAGAGTAAATATCAACAAACAAATATTATAAATATATGAAAATTTAATATACATGTATAGATGTCAATATGGATAATAATATGAGACAACACACATTAGGGTTTTTTCATTTTGTTTTTGAAATAACTTAGACATTGTAACTTTCATGATTTTGATAAAAAAAAATTGAATCTTTAATGGAAGATATTGGAAAAAGAAAAGAAATGGAAAGTGGAAAGAGTGAACAACGAATATTTTATATTATATTTATTTATTAGAATGAAAAAGGAAAAGCTTAAAAGGACAAGTTGTGTACATGGGTCATATGTGTTTCGTTTCGTAGCGGAGTGTAGTTACGTACGAGAAAAAGGGGGAATATGTGGGGGTCATAGTCATACGACCAGAGGCGTGTCGTAGAAAGTTTTTTTTGCTCGACCGCAAATTGCGAGTAGACTTTTAAAGCTCTAAAAATGATATCATTTTTTTTTCAATGATACAATTGTTTTCTGACTAGAAAAAGATAGAACGCATAAAGCCGGACAAGGTCTCGAAGAGTTATGAACGAAAGGAGTAATTAAGTTTCGAATTTCATTTGATATAGAGAAAAATATTAGACCGAATATATATATTTATATCCTCGTGACTACAAATTAATCACGACACACTTACTGACACTGATACTGTGATACTGATAAGATACTCGAGATTTTATTCTTTACGTTGTCTTTTTTTTCTTTCTTTTTTTCTGTTACTTTGTTAATTTGTTTGTTAAAGGATTTGATACTCGGGGATCATCATGCATCCAATTATTTTCACTTAATTTGATTATTCATAAACGTATATATAAGAACACTTTGATAATTGTGCTAAACAAAAATATTTGTAATTTGCATTTATGTTAATTTAATATTTTTAGAATCAATAGATCACTAGTTTATTCTTTCTTTTAATTTTATTTTTGAAAATTAACTAGTTTATTTTGTAGAGAAAGTATGCTTGTATAGTTGTATCCATTACCATTAGACAGCCAAAATCTTTGTGGTTTTGTATATATTTCGAATACCCAAGTATTTCAACTTTGAGATTTCTATAGATGTCTTAGATCAAGAGTATTATACAATCCTCATAACTCTAAACATATATGTAGATATATGAGTTATCTTTTGTTGTTTTGGCTTGAATGTTAAGATATATTCCCAAAAAACAAGAATGTGTTTTACATCAACTATATGAGCTGAGTGATCTTGTCAGGTCTTATCTCCTTTTTCCAACTTTTTGTTTCCGTCCAGTATCTTGTCAGACCTGTCACCTTATCTTCAACAATTTTACGTTCTCAAATGCTCAACTTTAGATTCTTGTGCTTTTCATGGGTTGATTCATCTTGTTGCATCGGGAATCATAAACTCATACCACATGAAATCTTCACGACTGCGCGATGCCTTTTAGTATTGTTTTTTTCTTTCTTTTTAAATGTTTTTTTTAAAATGCTAGAAATAAGTATAGAACAAAGGAAGTGAAACAGAGAACAAATCATCTTTTAGTAACGGTTTTATCAAAAAAAGAAGAAATAAAAAGAAGAAGAAGACAGTTTTTTTGTAAGTCAGTTGAAAAAAATAAAACTTTTAGCAACTCAGATGCAAAATATAAACATTGTCGTAACTGAAGTCTGAAGTCATTATGGAAAGTGGAAAAGATCTCTTGATTTTTTAACCAATTATGACTATGGTTCTGATTGGTATTATGAGATACTAAAGATGTTCTTTGAAGTATGACTATAACTCAATTATACATCAAAAATATTATCATGATGTTTAAAATTAAAATTGAAGTTAAATTTGAGTTTTTATGAAGTATGATTGATGTATATTTTTGAGGTTTATTATGTGTAAAATTGTTAACTAAAAAAAAAATTTCAACATCAAGAAAAATCTCATGTGGTAATATTAGTTTTGGTTTTTGAATTCCAAGACTTCTTTTACTTTTCTTTTTTTTTTCTTTTAACAAATCATATACTTGCAAAATATTTTAAAATATAACAAATAAAATAAACAATCAATAGAATATATGAACAATTATTTGAATTACTCAACTAACTAAAAACAAATCTTTGACCAATATATGATTGATCACAAAAACAATGTTATTTAATTTTTTCTAATTATTTATTTTTAATAAATTTTATTATTATTAGTTTAAATTAAATTTATTTTAATAATACATATTGCAACTAAACATCACAAAAGCTACCAGTTAGTTGTATTGACAAAAATGTATTTTATATTTCTATTGCAAACTTACAATATAAATATATTGCAACTCAACTTTGATACCATATAATTTTTATTGCAATTTACATCAAATTATAACGTTAACTATAATTCAAGTTTGATATTACATACTACTAATCGGAGTTTATATATAATAAAAATATAAAGATGTATATTTGGGTTCACCATTGCTCTTTTTGTGCTATGCATGGGTTTATTCTTCTTTCTAGAAGAAGATGCGATGGATATGAGAGAAACTAAACCATTGATTGGAAACAAGAAACATACACATAAAATAAGAAGGAAATCTATGATGAAGAAACCATTTTTCTGATACATAATCATGGAGAAATAAGGCAGTTAGGTGGACAAGCTCAAAATTTTGATTATAGAAAACAAGCAAATAACTATGGCAGTGGTCTAAGAAGGATAATTCATATTGTCCTATGTATAAAGCTATTTAAACCACTCTATAAACAAACAATAAAAAAAAATCAATTCGACACAATTAATTAATTAAAAATTATCATAGTCTAAATAATCCCTAGTGTCTTGGTAATAATAGTTCAACTTTCACTAGTATTAAAACTAATGTTTTTATACTCGATCTGGACATTAAACTAGATGATCTTCCGGATTATTGGATCATCGGTCAAACCGGATCGACTGTCGGGTCAACAAAAAACCAATAAATATATAATCATATATAAATTGTTAATAAATAAAAAGTATAACAATATTAATCATAAAATAAGAATCACAAAATATTAAAAATATTTTTTTATTATAAAATATGAAGTGTTCATAAAAATTATAAATAAAAATAAAAATAGATAAAAACATAAATAATTAGTTTGTTATGTTTGAACCGGACAAAATATAAAAAATAAGTTGAATATACTGTAAAATATTATTTTATTCTAAAATCAAATATTATTTGTATTAAAAGTGTTTTAAAATAAAATAAAACAAAAATTAAAAATTTAACTTAACCCGTATCCTGGTGGACCGGTTGAACCGGCCAGATAGTGGATTAATAGTGAGTTTTTCTGAGTTTTTTCGGGTTTTAAATCACTAGGTTTTAGCATGAAATCCGAACAGGAAAAATATTCGGGTCCCGCTTCAATTGGTCCGACCCGACCGGTCAAACCGGATCTGAAAACATTGATTAAAACCAATATGTTTTGTTAGAAGACAAATAACAACCTGCACTAGTATTAAAACCTGAATTATTGATTGAATGAATCAATTATTATGGGAGATGCACATTTTTATTGACCACTGTATACATGATCTCTTAGAATCAGTACAAACTTTTTATTGTCAATGTTCCTTGTTTTCACAAGAAACAAACTAAAACGGACAAGAGAATCAGAACAGTATCATCACCACTCATTTCAGTATGCATTTCCGTGTGACCGCGAATCCTGACAGATGCTCGTCACTTCCAACGATAATATTACACGTGGCATTGCACTACTATGAATCAGTGGCCTTTGTAAAAATTGAAAGAACCATTTCTCCTTTCAAAGATATATTATAGTATTTCTTTAATCATACATTTCTCTTCCTCTGCCTCGTAATTTTTACTATATAAGAGCATCTCTGTAATCTGTGTTCGACAGAAAAAGTAAAAACAAAAATCACCGATCGTTCTTGTTTATTGAAATTTGGTAATATAATGAGAACGCGTTCACGTGTTCCTCGTCAAAAGAGTGTCTCAGTGAGTACAATCTTCAGGTGTCTTTTAGTTTTGATCAAGCGCTCTATTAAATTCTCCTAGTCATCTTCTCATTCTCTTTTATTTTCAATTTCACTTACAAAAACAATGGACTCATTTCCAATAATCCTTCGTTAGGTCTAGATATATAGGGTTTTTATTACGTAATTAGTTATTTTGAAACTAAAACAAAATCAAGAATCAAGAATCAAGAATCAAGAAAGAGATGGTGAGGACACCATGTTGCAAAGAAGAAGGAATCAAGAAAGGGGCTTGGACCCCTGAGGAAGATCAGAAACTTATTGCTTATCTTGAAGTACATGGTGAAGGTGGATGGCGTACTCTCCCTGAAAAAGCTGGTAATTCTTAGTTTTTATTTTTAATCATATGGTTTAATTATAATTAGGAGGAACTTGTAATTGACAGCTACATAGTTTGTTTTTTGTACCCCAAGAAAATAGTTTTCTTTTCAAAATGTTTTATTTAGCTTTACTATAATGTATGTATAGGGTTGAAGAGATGTGGGAAGAGTTGTAGATTGAGATGGGCGAATTACTTAAGACCAGATATTAAGAGAGGAGAGTTTAGTCGTGAAGAAGACGACATTATCATCAAGCTTCATGCTCTCAAGGGTAACAAGTAGGCATCTTTTCTTTCTTTATACATTCTTTAGTTAAAAAAACTCATATTTTGATCATTAACATTTTTTAGATGTTATTCAAATTGCAACTTTACAATTGATCAACAATTTCAAACATTGTTGATCGTCAAATGGTTTTGATTACAATAGATTTATTTAGAGTGGAAAATTAATATTACTACTATATTAGTTTCTGCATTTATTATTTATTTCTGTGATGTCACAAAACATTCAATTATTTGTTCCAAGAAACAAGTCGGCAATTTAATATTCGTTTGATTGTTGAAGGTGGGCCGCAATAGCCACTAGTTTGGCGGGACGAACTGACAACGAAATAAAAAACTATTGGAACACAAATCTCAAGAAGCGGTTGAAACAAAAAGGCCTCGATCCAATCACTCACAAACTGGTCAATTTAACCGGTATCGAACCAAAACACAATAAACCCGTTAGTTCATCCGGTTCCGCAAGGCTTCTTAACCGCGTCGCAAGCAAATACGCAGTCGATTTAAACCGGGATCTACTAACCGGAATAATCAGAGGAAACTCAACAATCGTCGTCGAGGATTCACAAAACTCCAGCGACGTTGAATCTCCGACGACCACCACATTTCTCAACGAAACGGCGGCAAAATCGACCGCTCTCACATCGTCGACATCTTCTGGCTTCTCCGACAACTGTTCTTTGTCCGATGATTTTACTGAATTCTTTAGCAACGAAGAGATCTCCGATATGTATACGACAGTCGATAATTTTGGATTTATGGAGGAGTTAAAGGATATTTTAAGCTATGGCGGTGCTCCCGCCGGAGTTATTGAAGATTCTCGGGAGCTTAATGTAACTGATGAAATGGAGTTTCTTGATTTTTGGAACGAAGAAGATCACAAAATGGTAGGAGTCTTTGTCTGACGACTCAAACTAAAATCAATCTCACGTTGATTAGATTGGTTGTATGGTCACATGCATGGTCAAAATAATGAGTTGTTTTAATAAAGTAACAATAATTAATAATAAAACATTTATTTCACAAATTTATTTTCATGCCCGGTATAATAATACCATGAAAACGATTTCTATAAAGGTACAATTTTTTTTTAATTACTTTACGAAATTCTTACATGTTTTTTTCCCTCTTATTTGTTTTTTAAGAAGATCCTTACTAAATATCATGATTTACGAAATACTTACAAGAATTCTATTACTAGCAGGTCAAAATACATGATTTTGACATGCGAGTAATAGAGTTAATATATCTGCTACACAAACATCTTATAGTCCCACAAAAATAGTACACATAATCAAATAAATTCCAAAATAGCAAACTGACAAAGCGTAAAAGCCCACAGACAGTGACACAGTTGGGGCATTACAATTTCTAAGTTCTGACATCTGAACATAGCATTTGATTTTTTTACCTACAAAACTGAGTTTAATTGACATCAACCTGGTAACTAAACGATCAAGCAAGTAAAAGAAAAGAAAAGAAAAACTATAATTCAGTCTAACACACTTGACCCACATAATCTCCTAGTTGATATTTCCATATGTTGAGCCTTCAACTTTTATAATTCTAGATAATAGTCGAAACGCAGATTTACTTAAAGTAATCTGTCCTATTCAGATCAATAATTGAAGTGTTGAAAAATATATTTATATTCGTCCTCAGCTAGACTGCTATATTCCCTAAAAAGTGAATCCCCCATTCCTTATAAAATATTCCCGTGGCAGATAACATGGTTGTCTATACAGATTCACGTGAATGCGTGATCTTTGAAGATTTCTTACATATATATTATTACGGCATTACACTCACACCATCAGTCACACGAGTATATATGCATACTGCACCATTCAATAATCATTATGTTATGTAATTATAGCATTCAGATTTAAGCTGTCCATGCATATAGAAAACTTCAATATATTTTGACAAGCACATATATCTAGGCATACACTAGTTTTGATCATAAATGATATTGTTATATGTCACGTTTAAGGCGGTTAATTAATCGGTATTAATTTACAATAAGTTTGCTTTTAATTATTAAACTCGTATAAAATGGGACATGCTACTTATCTTGACACTCAATTATAAAGTAAATCATACAAAAAAACGAAACATTACAGGTCAACGATGGTTGGCTACTTTTCTGCTCCAGCTCTGCCATTCCCCATAGTCCCCACTCCCCATACCCTCATACCCTCACGTACAACTACTCAAATATTTATTCATTTTACCGGTGGGTTACTCAAAAATTTTAAATGTTATTAAATATTTTAGACCATGAATAAAACATGTTCGATATTTAAAACATGATATATGCATTAGACTAATAAATTAATTGCCACAATAACATAAATTATGCGAATTAATCTCGTTAATAATATGTGCTGACTTTATATGCATGTAAAAAAGAAATTATAAGCAAATTCAATCTTATTCAACGACGTCATTCTATTAAGACAGATATAAAGGGCCAGGCAGAATCTGAACAAAAAATACCTCACCGTAGGAATCGGCTAAAACAAGTATTATGGGCCGCATAATAAAACTTCAAAACCTTAGAAATAGAGAAAAACACATACATTTCGGATATATACTGAAATTTAAGAATGTTTTAAAACTTTGATGAATGTATCACTGTCACCATTCAGAGCTCTAATCCCATAAGACAATGGAAACTTCTTCTTCCAACATAACCGATCTCTTCCCAACACCACTGCTCCACAAAAACAGTCATTGAGACAGGCAGCTTTACATCTTTCTTCATCATAGTTTGAGTACCTCTTGTAATCCCCTGACGGCCAATTTGTCTTTTCTAAAGTCACAAACTCGTAAAGATTTACATCCGCGGTTGCTGTCCCGGTCTTGGTATTGGTTATTCTCCGGTCCACAAGTTTGCATCTCAAAATCCGGTTTACAGTCACCATACTCGTCACTAGGATCCACCAACAAAAACCTTTCGGGACATTCACATCTTGGCCTTTGGTTATCTCCTAAAATGCAAACATTGTTAAACCCACAAGCTAGATTCCCAAGCTCATTAGCATCAAGGTTCGGTCCAAAGCTCTTTTGACATATATTCTCTGGCTCAGTCCAAGCCAATGACCACCCATTACTATTTTTCCCTTGCCTCTTGGGATGATAGTACTGAGCCAAAACCCCGTCGAAATGTAGAACCGCACGGTGATAAAAGTCTGTGGATGATACTGGATCTTGCTTACTGACAATGAATCTAGTTACATTGTCTCTCAGTACTACATACATGTAGCCTGACTCGTTGAAAACCAATCGAAACCCTGGATTTTGAGGATCTTGAGTGTTACTTGAGTAGTACGAAAAGTATACATCTGTTTCTGCAAGCGTCTCAGTGTTGAGAGTAAGAAGCTGAAGATCTCCATCATCACCTAAACGTAGTTTGAATCTTGCTTTTTTGAAGCTTGTCTCTGCCTGGCGAGATGATAGATTCCCTCCAACTTCAATACTCTGCATCATATATACACTTACTTACAATTTACGCAAAGACTTTTAGGTCAACTCTGAGAGTATCATATGTAAAACAACCTAAAAATTTTCATTAATAGATGTATTTGCAAAACCTAAACACAAGACTTACCTGAGTAGGTAACAAAGTGTCGGTGGGATTAGCGAAGCTAGACCACAAAAACGTTCCGGAATCTCCCGATCCTTCGGTTAACAAACCGAAGTTTCCAGCGTCGGTTATGAGCCCTAAAGAAACAGAGCCTCTGCTCCGAGGAAGTGAAGAACTCCAGAGCTGTTGACGTCGAGGGTCAGTGAGAACTAGACCGCCATCGGCGGTTAATGTTACCTTCGAACCAGCAGGGACGAGGCCAGTGGTTGTGTTGACGGCTTGTGCATGCCACACTATGGTCTTGTCAGGAATCTTATCGAACCAAATGGATAGAGTGAAACCATTGTTTGGTTGGATTTTTCGGAATCCGAATGCAAAGTCACCGGAAGGAGAACACCATGAACTGGAGAATTGTGTGGACTCTGAAGCGGTAAGAGATTCTCCGAGAGGAACAGATCCGTTTATGATGTTCTGAGATAAAACGACAAGTGTTTGGAGTTGCAAAACAAGAACAAGTTGGAGTATCAAACAAGAGATAAACCTCATTTTTCTTAAACAAATAACTTGTGATTAATTGTACGTATTTGTGTTTGTATATAAAATAGGTATTATGTTAGATTTGTTTGTCACTACACTAGCGAACGTATAAAAAGGTTTGAAAAGACTTTACACAATTGAGTCTTTCTCTGAATCAATGAAGTCACTCAACAGAGTCATATCCCTCTTCTCACGATTCCATACTCCTAATCAAACGCAACTTCCTCTTTAATTAGTTAGTTCTTATAAAACACAAACATTCTCTTTTAAATTGTGATAAAGTTAACTACTATTAAACATGTGTTTTAACAGTTAAACAGAGTATGTTTTAAATTGTGATAAAGTTAACTATTAAACATATGTGTTTAAGAAATAAAATTTTGACCATTGACATTCTTTAGATCAGATTACAAGTTTGTCTATGTCTGGCAAAGCTCTGTCATTAGGGTCTCCGATTCTCGATTAAATCTGTCAGAATTATATATGTCTATCGCAATTGTAGGGGATAAATTTTACTTGATAAATTGGGTCACGACATAGATGTTCATCATTACTGAACGTAGAAAAAGGGTTAAGAAGACTTTGACTTTTGTGTTATATTTCTCTGAGTCAGTGGACCAGGTTTTGAAAGAGTCAGTCAACAGAGTCATCTCCTCCATACAATTTCATTAACTCGTAGTCTCTTGTATATAAAATGGGAGTTTTGGGCTTCTCTATTAGTCCACATCAGCAATTTTTTTTTTTAAAAGAGCTGTAGAACTGCCACATCAGCAAAACAAAAAACTCTATAATGATACCACATCATCATATATTTTAGAAACCATATTTCCTTGGTAAAACTCAAAATTAAAATACAACTTTCATCCTCTTCCCATCTAACGCTTCTAATTCTCCATCAGTTATGCGTTAATTATACACTTATTTATTAAAAAAAAACCCAAAACTTGTCACTTTCTTCTGCTTGGACGATCAATCGCTTGCATTTATCCTGTTCAAATTTGTAGGTTTATTAGCTTCTCACTTTTATACTACTGATAATTCTAATTGCTCCTGATAAGATCTAATGGTTGCGTAGCTTGATATTTGTTTTGCAGATCCTCCATTTCGAGTGATTTGGTTTCATCACAAAAAATAGATAAGTAGAGTGTTTTAGAGTACATCAACCAACATGTGATTTGTTTCTTCGTGAGATTATTCCAAAATCATTATAAACTGATGCTTCTACCTGATACCTTATGCATATGTGGCTCCTTTACCATGATATTTAAATGTGTATTTTCTTTTACAGAGGCATCTCTATCTGCCGTTGATTCATGGTGAGATTCAGCAAGTTGATGCTACCATACTATCTGCTGTTCGTTGACAGGTGACATTTTTTGTTTATTCAAATTATCTGAAAATTACTCTGAGACTTAAAGAAATAACTTTTCTTCTATGTTAAAAGAATAATCTATCCTTCTGAATCTTATTTTTGGTTTGCCAAATTCGGGAACTAAAGCTAAATAAGATCTTGCTAATGCTACACGTGCTGTGTAATTGAGCTACACCTTTTTTTGTTGACATTGTAATGGGACCAATACTACAATCCTTCCATTTTTTTGTTGAACTAAAGCTAAATAAGATCTTGACATTTTTTTGTTGATCAGAACTAGGGTTTTGCAGAGTTTTTGGATCAGCGACGATGAAACATGGAGAAGAAGAAGATAGCAATTGAAGATTGGTTTGTAGGGCTTCCGTCTCAGAATCAGTAGGGATTTGGTTAAGATCGAAAAGCAATGAAGAAGAAGGCCCGTTAATAAGATTTTGTTTTGGGTATATTCTCTTCGTCAAAGACGATCTTGGTTTTCTTGGGAAGACATTGAAAATTCTCTTCAGGCTTTCTTCTTCAGCAACCTTAACCGCTACATCCACCAGTAGAAGAAATCCGACCAAGTCTTGTTCCCTGAAGCCGTGTAATACACACTACTCATTGTGATCGAATCGAAAACTCAAATGTTAGAAGAGAAAAAAAACGTGAGGAATGAGAGATGGTAGAGAAATCGAAAATTGTAAATTGGAGAGTGCTTATCTTGCCTTAAATAAACACTTTCTCAGCTTACATTAAATTTAGGGCTTTTTTCCTTTTTTCTTTTGAGTTTAGTGGTTTAATTACTCTCATTAGTAACTAATTCTAGCCGTTGTCTCGTTGGTATGGATATTGGATACTATAACGATATAATTACGATTCTGTCCTTATTTCCATATTCCACTATTTCCTTCTTTTTTTCTGTTTAACGCCAATATTCCCATTTGGTTTATTAGAGTGAACGGTTTAATCACTACCATTTGGTTTTCTTTAGAACGGTTTAATCTTCAACTCACTCCAACAAACCACTACCATTTGGTTTTCTGCAGAACGTGATCCATGATTTTAATTTGTACCAATCAGAAGAAATTAATTAATTCATGTTGTCATTTTCCAACTAATGTTATGACCCAAACATATTATTATTGTCTTCAACTAGTAATAACGTAAATGATTCTACTCATGTTCTGACGACTGACTTAACAGTTTCATTTAAATAAAAAAAAGAAGAAGATTGTGTAATCAAAGTTCCTTCTCGGCTTTGCCTTCGCTGGGTGGTTGCCCGTTCACAGCAACAAGCTCGGTGTCGAATATTAGTGTCGCCCCACCTGCAAATTCACAAAACACATTCACATTTTTTTTTAGTTTAATTGAGCTACACCTCATCAAACCGCATTATTTTTGGCTTCTTTACAATCCTTCCTTGGAACATTGTAATGGGACCAATACTAAAGGAGCTAGGAAAGTAGAGGAAACTCAAGATCTTAGACCTGGGATACAATCATTTGACGAGACTGATTCCAGCAGAGATCAAGAAATTGTCATCTTTAGTTACTTTGAAGTTAACTACCTCGAATCATTTGAAATTTCATTTGACGAGATCATCTATTGGTTTGTAGAAGTAAAGAATAGTAAAAGAGAACATAACAATATGACTTATATGTATAGAGAGAGAGAGAGAATACTGAGTTATACCAACCTTTTCCCCATATTTGACTGTTTCAAACATATTCTATTATTCTTACTTATTTGTTCTTTTTTTATTTTTGAATAAATATAGCAATAGCATAAGAAAATCACAAAGATAAATAATTAGTATGGAAAATGTGTTTTCGAGAAATAACACTATAACAACCATATTTTGGCTTTCATAGCCATAATTATGCATTTCTCAGTTTAAAACCAAGTTTAAAACCACTATATCGAACCCAATAACCAATTGGTTTTTAAAAATATACATTCTAACAAAAAACAAATAAATAATTTTAACTAAATTTAAATGTCCGCCCGCGCGTAGCGCGGAATAATTCCTAGTTTACTTATACAATACAACCTTTTCAATTTCTCTACAGAATTTCTAATTGTAGCAATTTATGTTAACCTATTAAAGACAAAATTATGATTTATTAATTTTTTTCTTCAAAATGTTGACTGTTAAAACGCAATATAAGCTTACTGGAAAAAAATTAGATACAAATTATTAAACCCCTTTAACCAAAAAACAAAGGTATAAACTTATCAAACATGTGACACTGGAACACTAGACAGAGATTCATAACAAGTGGACAGACTATAAGGAGAAGGATTGGGAGGATCATGAACTTGAGCTACACCTTCTAGCATCTGTGTGACTTTTCTCATGTTAGGTCTCATCCCTGGCTCTTCTTGTATACACCATATCGCTATTCTCACATATCTCTCCACTGTCTCCATATCGTTCTTCGCCTCTGAGTCTTCCACGATCAGATCTTCCAACCTCCCTTGTCGAAAACAATCGTAAGCCCAATCTATGAGAATCACATTATCCTCAAGATCGACGGCTTTCTTGCAGCACACGATTTCTAAAAGCATTACTCCATAGCTATATACATCTACTTTGGATGTAATGGGACTGTTCCTAAACCATTCGGCTGCGAGATACCCTTTCGTTCCACGGATGTTCGTGAGCGTATATGTTTGGTTCATCATTAGAAGCTTTGCTAGACCAAAATCCGATATTCTAGGATTGTAATACTCATCTAGAAGTATGTTTTGCGGTTTGATGTCACAATGTATGATTTGCTCGCTGCACTCTTCGTGTAGATACAAGATTCCGCGGGCAATGCCCATCGCGATTCTCCTTCTATCTTCCCAGCTCGGTCTCGGACGCCTAAAGAGAAAGCTCGCTAGTGTCCCATGCGGTAAGAACTCGTAGACGATCATCCGGTTCTGCCCTTCGCTGCAGAAGCCAATAAGCCTCACTAGGTTCCTATGGTGAATCTGACCTATCACTGTAACCTCATTCTTGAACTCTTTCTCGTTTTCTTGAGCAACACGGTCTAGTCTCTTGACAGCCACGACAACTTCAGAATCACCGCTAACTTTAAAAACTCCTTTGTAGACAATCCCAAAGGCTCCTCTTCCAAGTTCCTCCACAAAATTTCCAGTAGCCGCCACGAGCTCTTTGTATGTAAAAACCCTCAGATTCATTTCTATTGTAGTAGATGTAGCAGTACCGCTAGCTCTGATTTGACTCGGCCTCATCGTTACACATTTCTTGATTTTGCTATATAAAGCAACTAATATGAAATGCACAAAAGCTGACGTTCCCAATATAACCGAACAAGAAATGATTAACCAGTCGTTGTTTTTTCCTCTTTTTCCGGTAACTACTGGAACATCCCTCGGTCGTTTTAGAACCTTAATATGTGTATCTCTATTGTCAGTTTCTGTTCTACTATTAGGTTGTCTCCGACCGTGAGACAACGGAAACTTCTTCTTCCAACATACTTGATCCCCTCCGTGAATAACCGCAGCACAGAAACAGTCTTTAAGACAAGAATCTTTACATTTTTCTTTATCGTAGTTTCCGTATTTCTCGTAATTCCCGAACGGATAGTTCGTGCTCTCTAAAGTAATGAACTCGTAAAGATTTGTATCCGAGCTTGCAGTTTTGTTACTCTCTGGTCCACAAGTCTGCATCTCAAAATCCGGCATGCAATCACCATACTCGTCACTCGGGTCCTTCAGTACAAACCTCTCAGGGCATTCACAACTTGGCCGTTGGTGATCTCCTAAAATGCATATATTATTATACCCACAAGGCGTGTTCCCAAGTGCGTTATTGTGATCACATACATTCTCCGGCACAGCCCCAGCAAACGCCCACCCACTATTCTCCTCCTGCCCTTTGAGATGATAATACTGAGTGAAAACTCCGTCGAAATGTAGAACGGCACGGCGATAAGAGTCTCTAGAAGATACCGTTGGATCTTTCTCCATGACAAGGAAGCTCGAACTTTCATTTTGAAGTACATAAATGTAGCCTGACTGGTTGAAAACTAATCGGCTGTTCGGATCCTTGGTACCACTTTCGTAGTAGTTAAAATATTCGTCTGAATCTGCTACCGTCTCTGAATTGAGAGTGACAAGCTGAAGATTTCCATCGGTACCAAGACGTAGCCTGAATCTTCCTTTCTTGAAGCTTGTCTCTGACCTACGAGATGACAGAGTCCCTCCAATTTCTATATTCTGCATTATCATCAACATTTATCCGTTACATTATGTAAAAAGCCATAATATCCGACTTTTAAAAAATCAATTATTTTTTTTCTTACAAAAAAAATCACTAGAACCGTCCTTAATTGCGCTAACCTTAATTTTATGTTAGCTTAACTTTCGAAGTTTAAATATTGTTTTCTTATTTAGTGAATAGAGTATTTCACTCTTGTATCTTTTTTTTTTTTTGGGTGAATTTTCACTCTTGTATCTTCATAGCATAATATGCAAACTGCGATTTAAAATGCTAATGCGGAAAAGGAATTCTCATCTTTTTCCAATTTATTTCCACGTTTAAAAATTAATTAAAAAATAACTATTAAAACACAAAATGTTATGGTTTCATACTTTCATCTAAAAATACGCTATTATTATTTTGTAAACGCAAAAAGCAAAAATAAAAATAAAAAATGATATTCAGGTAGAGTTATATACTATTAGAGATCTCATAAATAACTTACCTGATTAGGTAAGAGAGTGTCGGTGGGATTTGCAAAGCTCGACCACAGATACGAGCCGGAATTTTCTGACCCCTGGCCAAACAGGCCGAAGTTTCCATCGTCAGTTATGCGTCCTCCAGAAACAGAGGCACTATACGATCTCCAGAGCTCCTGACCTCGAGGGTCAGTGAGAATCAGACCGCCATCTGCGGTTAATGAAACCTTCGAACCATCAGGGACAAGGCCAGCGGTTGTGTTTACGGCTTCTACGTGCCACACGATCGTCTTTTCAGGAATCTTGTCGAACCAAATTGATAGAATAAAACCATCGTTTGGCTGGATTTTTCGGAACCCGAATGCAAAGTCACCGGAAGGAGAACGCCATGAACTGGAAAATTGTGTGGACTCTGAAGCGGTAAGATATTCTCCGAGAGGAACAGAACCGTTTCTGATGGTCTGAGACAAAACAACAAGTGTTTGGAGTTGCAGAAGAAGAACAAGTTTGAGTATCAAACAAGAGATAAACCCCATTTTTCTTAAGCAAAAAATGTAGAGATTAGTTCTAAGTATGTCACGTATATAAAATAGGTATTATGTTGATTTGTTTGTCACTACACTAGTGGACGTATAAAAAGGGTTGAGAAGACTTTACACAATTGACTCTTTCTATGAATCAATGAAGCCAGTCAACAGAGTAACAATATGTTAGGAATGGTAAAAGAACAATTTTGACCATTGACATTCTTTAGATCAGATTACAAGTTTCACTATGTTTGGCAAAGGTCTGTGATTAGGGTCTCCGATTCTCGATTAAATCCGTCAGAGTTATGTCCACCACAATTGTAGGGGATATTATTCAACCAAAATTTCGGTCAGTTTTGAATATTTGACCAATTGATTCATTAATCTAAGACCTTACAATTTTTCATTTTGTTTTCTCACGTTAAATATCTAATACATTTTGAAACATATATACAACCATCATATAATCTCCTAGTTTTGACGCCAACAAAAAAAAACAATGTCATACTTTGTTGTCTTACATTAGAGAAACTGATAACATTTTCATAACACATACGATATTCAGTATATGAAATAATGGCCATCCACGTGCCTGTTTACAGCCGATCTCACCTATGCACATGTCCACCGCTACTGTCAACGGATCTATCCATCACCATTTTGATTGGGTTAATAATCCATTAAATCTAGTTAATTACAAATCTAGTTAGGTTGTTTGTTTGTTATCCATTAAATTTAAATTTAGTTAGTTAGTTCTTTAACAAATTTTTAAAAAAAAATCTAGTTAGTTTGTTACAAATTTATAAATGAAAATTTGCTGCAAGATATGTTTGTCACAAATCCATTATATAGTTTTACAACAAAACATTAATGTCTAACATCTAACCCATATTTTAATGAATTAATTCTACACGTTCATTTGCGACAATTATAGAATTTATACGATTTGAATAAGATCACAACTGTATATATACATATATATACATATATATATACACATTTAAATTATTACCTATTTTTGGTATATATGTGTTGGATAAGATCAGAAATATATATTTAAAACTCGTCAAATATCCAATACAATAACTATTCAATTTTTGGTACATCGTATTGGATATTTGACAAGTTTTATACTTTTATATATAATACAAATTTTGCATATTTAAAAAAATCATAATAATCATTTGTGCCATGCGGTACCACCTTGTTGCGACAACTTTAAAGCGCAACATAATGAGCACAATTACAAAGTGTAAATTTTGACAAAGTTTGAATATCAATTTGTTATAAACGCGTAAAAAAAAAATAGTGTGAGGCTGTGAGCACATTTACAAATGATAGAATACTGATATATTGCATTTCACCTCAGTAAAAGAAAAGTAATGAGAAATCATTTCTTAAGACGCAGTGAATCTAATGATAGCTTACGTACGTTCGTTTGCGTTGGAATTCCATCAATACATATAAAATATAATTAGCTAAACATATATCAGTATCAATAATGAGTATTAAGTCACCAAAAAAATGCTGATATATGTTTTGAAAATATTACACATTAATTAATTATATTATCATGTAGTATATTATTATATAGATGGATCGAGAGAGAGGTAATTCTACTCATTAGTAGTAGGGCGTAACATCCAAGCCGGAAGAAGAGAGTTTGGTTCCGTCAATGACGATGCACCGCCGTTCTCTCCCACAACTCTCTCCATAAAGCCATCTCTGCCCATTTTAGAATAAATTAATCAGAATCATACATAGTCTATATATTTACAAATTTGAATTATATGTATATATATTACACATCATCAACCTCTAAATCTAATTTGGAATAAGACTGCGAGAGAGAGAGTGAGACGAAACCTGGAGGAGTTTACGCAGTATTGAGGTAGAAGAACTGAAGATGAGTTGGAAGATTGGATTAATTGTCCTTCTTGCTGACCCGTTTTCTTCTCCCTCTCTTTAATCTATATATACTCATTATTTTGTCATTAGTTAGTCCTAAATCTACATTTGCAGGATTAGTATGTTTTGTTTTAAATTTACTATGTTTTTAATTTATTTCTGAGTTGACAAAAATTTTAGATAATATAATATATATTAAATATTATAAAATTAACTATCTCAAATTTTACACACTTTCAAAAGATGATAAAAAAACAAATATTTCAAAATTCTAGAAATGAGGTCAATTAATCGATATCTATCTAAGCGCCTGTTTAACACATAGTATACAATATCTATAACTAATTTGCGTTCGATATATATAGTCCTATTAACGGTTAACAATGATTCAACATTGGTGATTTTTTTTGTTTGGTCAACACGTTAGTTGGTGTTTTTTTAGAAGCACTATTAAATATAAATAATAACCATTTTCAAAACTTTATTGTACATATCTATTTAAAATCATCCACTTATATGTTAATAAAATTATAATGTCTGTTTTTATACTACAAACGCTATTAATATAGCTATTTTATAGTAAATAAATACAAAAATATATCAAAATGATTTTATGGTACTGTTATAAACTATTTGTTGAACATAATCTTTTGATATAAAGGATAGCTGAGATGATCACTTACTTATGTCCATTAGTCCAATTCGCAACTTTCAATCCCACTTTTAACTCGAATATAACCACAAATTCAAAAATAGAGTTGGACTAACCTTTTTGAGAAGCGAATTATTGTGATCTTGCAAGGCCTTATCCTGATGAATTTAAATAAAACAAATAAAGTTGTCTATAAATGAATTGTTTTTACATGCAATTAATTGTGATTTAATAGTGGTTGCAAAAAGTTTTTAATTAAAGTTTGCAAACATAGTTTTTTTTTGTTTTTTTTTTATAAGATGTAAACAAAAAGGGTGACACTTTACCTTCTTCTGAAGCGCAGATATCGATTCGAACATAGCTTGGTTCTGCAAATATTTGACATATAATTTAATAAAACTATCAGAAATTTAAAATCGCAATTGATAGCGCCAAACTCATATTTTCGATCTAAATCTTTACATGCAGATGTAGACATATATATCAACGTTCTCTTTTTACCTTTCTTGACCTAATGCTCTTGATAGCAGCATCGAGCTGATGCTCCAAGCTTTGAAGCTCCTTTAAGCTCAACGAATCAAGATCTTCCCCCATGAAATTCCTGTACATTTTCATTTTTGTAACTACTGATTATATAAGAACATTAGTTGTTGTCATGCATAAGTAAATATGCCATGCCTTAGTTTTATGATCAAATTCCCTTAACGGAAAATGAAGTTTAAGAGGATCCAAGACACAAATCGCAAATTCCTCTATGAACGTATAGTATCATACGTATCAGAAATAACGAAGTCATGATACACATGTTGCTTATGTATTAGGATTTTCTTAACAATAAGGACTGAGGATACATTAGAAGTTTATACGTGCAACCCAAACTTTAGTTGACTTGGGACAAAGTACGTACTCTTGTAACTAAGTATACGTTTTACTTGCGATTTGATAAGCACGCAGATATTATTCTGCAATCTTCTTGACATTATATGAGCACTAGAAGATAATATGATACTACACATGTATATACCTCTTGTTCTTCTCAAGAACCTCAACTCTTGCCTTGAGCTTAGCATGTTCTAGAACCCAATTTTCCTACAACATTGGTATATAATAAACAGTTGTTACTACAACAAAGATGAATAACTTAGTAGAACTCATGAACGTCAACAAAGATGCATAATTGAGTAGAACTCATATATGAACATAAACAGCTAGAAGAACCCGACCATAAAACTTACACTCTGTGAAACTTCTCGGCCAACAAGCTGTTTGTCTGAATATAAATAGCGATCATAGCGTTCAAGTATCCTCTCCATGCTATAATTCAGAAGAAAAAAAGAGAGTCAAAACTTAATTAATTAATTTTAACCATATAAATATCATTATAATTAATTTCACATGTAACAATGTACAATTGTTACAATGTTCTAACCAAAAGTTTACCTTGTTTGGTATACTGACAAAAATAGCTAAAAATAAGCATTTAACACAAAAATGTATATAACACCTAGTTTTTGGTGAGTCCACAAAAAATCATCGAAAACATACGTACAAATTCAATGTAAAGAATCGAGGTTCTCTCCTGACTCGGTTATCAAAGCAAACGGTATGATGATTATATATCTATATGATCGTACAAACAAATATATATATATATAAATACACTTACACAAAACGCATTTATATCAGTACGAACCTACATATATATATGTTCAGCGTTATGTTATTGTCCATTGGATTATAGCAGTAATCTCGTGAAATGCTTTATTTAAATTTTAATTCATCGTTTCAAATCAACCTTTCTTTCAAAGAGGTGCGATATATATAGTTAAGTATTATACATGTTATATACGCACACATCTTCGTACGTGTCTGTGTGCACAGTGCACGTGCTTCCATACATCAAAAGGGGCAATCAAATCGTGAGTCTGTGTACTAAGTTACATAATTTTATGCTATTTTCATTTGAGTAAAGCAAGGAAATAAAACATAAATAGCTTTTTTTCATGCGTCCGTACGTAAAATCCCAAAAAAAAACCCTAATTTCTCGAGCCACTTCTTAGGGAACAAACAAATCTACAGTGGATAGATATGAAAGACCAAGAAACAAGATTTGGATTTATTTTCCAAGACTGACGACGATCGAGATCGAGACGTACGAATTAATTTTTAAAAAAATCAAGAAAACAGATGGATATGATCGATGTGATTATATATAATAATAGATAATAGATTTATAAAAAAAAATTACCAAGAGTCGGTGGAGTATTCGAAGAGTTTGCCTTTGGAAGAGAAGACGATGAGAGCAACCTCAGCATCGCAGAGAACAGAGATCTCATGAGCTTTCTTGAGCAAACCAGACCTTCTCTTTGAGAAAGTAACTTGTCTATTGATCTTGTTCTCTATCCTCTTCAGCTGAACCCTACCTCTTCCCATATCTCTCTATCTTCAACAAACCCTCAAGAACAAGAGAGAGAAACGACAACCCTGAAATGACCAAAAGTATCTCTCTCTCTTTCTTTCTTATGTCTCTCTGGGTATCTTTTGTGTTGAATGTGATAATTGCTTTTTTTTCTTTTTTTCTTTGCTTTTTTGTTGGACTCTTATTGGGTTTCGCGTGAGTCTACAGTGACGTCAGTGATGTGGGTATAAATACGGTATGTGACGTGAATACATAGACGATGATATTTGTGGAAAAAGAAAGAAAGAAAAAAATGAAAAGCCACATAGAGTGGAAGGAGAGACCAGAGAAGGGATACAAGTTTTAAGGGCTGTTTGGGAAATAAACCAATTGATGTGTTGTCGAGTTCTCATTGGCTGTTTTTACTGTGATAATAATTTGTTCGTTAGTTTTGTGTCTCCCTTTGGCTTACATTGTTGTCCGTACGGTACGGTCTTTTTTTTTGCCACTGTTTTTAAGGTTAAGGAAACAGATCAAGCTACTCAATGGGTATTAAAAGGAAAAAAAAAATCCTTAACTCTCAATTATTTTTTTACAAAAACTATATATATACACATAAATATATGACTATGATATAGGGTCCAGTTGTGTTTGGTAGCTAATTTTTTTTCTTTTTGAATGGAAAACAAACAACAGTTTTAATTTATTTCAAGATTATTTTAATTACATATATGCATCATACTGTAAGCGCCAAAACTGAAAAAATCATTGTGTTTAAAATTTCAAAAGTATGTTAGATAAAACTAAAATATCGTGTGTTTTAAAGTAAGCAAAATAATTTGACATATTAAACATAATAATTTTACAAACATTATTTACCAATATTCAGCTTATGTGCCTAAATATAATAGTCAGCTCTCTTAAATCCAATTTAAATTTACCAAGATGTTCGTTATAATTTTTAATTTTGAGTTTTATCGATTATTAGATGAACCGAAGCTAAACTGAAGTTCAGCAGCTGAGCCAACATAAATTTTAAAAACTCACTTTGATCTTCTGCACAGCCAATATGTGTATGTATATATATGCATCCCAGAAATAATTCACTTGATAAATTTAATTTCTCTTTTGACCGAAAAAGTGGCCTATTTATGGGAAGAGAATCTCAAACGTATGATACTCTCAATGTAGGAAAAGTCTCTAGACCGCAGAGCATTTGCCTAAACTCCTTTATATAACTAGCTAGGTCCAATATCAATGGATAGATGAAGTTTTAAATACAATGTAAGGATTCTGACCAAAAAAAGAAAGAAAAATAACAATTTAGGATCTTATAAAATAAATTGTAAAGATCTTAATGATTAATTGGTAAAAAAGTTGACAACAAAAAATGGTAATGTAACATCAACAACATGTAAAAGTAAAAGTAAAGCTAAATGTGAGAAAATAAATAGAACTCGCTCTAATTATTGATGATTAATCAACCGATAAAACTATAAAGCTGTTTTATTATCAGATTAGTTATTTGAAGGTTCAACTTTTTTGTGTGGTTATTGAATAAGGAACGTGTTCCGATAAGAAGTTAACAAAACAACATTTATGTCGGTCCCATGACTATTATATGTCTGACCTCTGCGTGATATATATTAGTCATACACAGCATAAACTGATCTGAAAAAAGTGAACTCTATTTTAAGATTTGTGGTAACTGATCCAATGAATTGATAACTGATAGTCTGATACCCAATATAAACTAGCTTTTTACATTAAAAGAAGAAGAATGAATATCAAAATATTTAAGAATTGATAACTGATCCAATTACTAATCACCCTAAAATTGTAATTAACTATTCTATGTTACTTCCATTTTGGTGCTCTTTAAAATATTTGTTCTGTTTTCTTTTTTTTTGACAGCTAATGTTTGTACTCCTACTATTTCATCAAAAATAATTCAATCAAATTTATGTCAACGCCTTTAGAACATAACAAAAATCAAGTTGTCTATGTTTGGAAAGGTTGTGATACCTTCTCTCCCTCCTTACTTCATCAGTAGTTTATAATTTTCTTTGTAAAATATGATTTTAAAAATTAAATTGACTTCAGCGCACTACCAGTACCGGCTCTAAGCACAAACATAAAAATACAAACTTATGTTTGCGACTCTTATATAATATAGATAATTTCGACCAATATATTTACAAAACTCCTTTGTAATCTAGTGGTAAAAATGAGTTATTATATGTAAAAAATGCTAGGTTCAATTCCTTTAAACACCACATTCAGCTATTTATTTTTAGTTGCTTATGGTCTTATATTCTCAGGGGCGGGCTTGCGCACTACTATACTAATGTCACGCCATGGTGAAGATTAACAAGAAATTGTGTAGATCGATCTTAGGTTAATTTTGTGCCAACT
Source organism: Cardamine flexuosa (assembly GCA_963555745.1). NCBI lineage: Eukaryota > Viridiplantae > Streptophyta > Magnoliopsida > Brassicales > Brassicaceae > Cardamine > Cardamine flexuosa. The sequence continues at coordinate 2,690,231 of OY743221.1, read as the reverse complement.
AATTTCGTGTTGTAGAACGTGGTTTATGAATCACAATTGATTAGTTGATTAGTTATATATTGTATGACTAAACGGAAACATCATAATTTAGTTGATTAGTTGTTATTAAGTTTGGAAATTGGTATAGAATAACAATTGATTTTGTTAGTTTTTATACTATAAACAAAAGAAAAAAAGTTCGGCGAGTGAATCTTTAATGGCAAAATGTTGGTCAGTTAGTACCTATGTTAACCCGTATTGATACGGTATTGGGTTTACTAGAAACTGTGCAGCGTGTGCTGCCGTGGTTTACAATCCTATAACAGCAATACATGTTTTTAATATTGACAACAAAATAATATATAATTTACTTTAGAAAAAAATATTAACATACATTTTCTTTTGTAGCAAAAAAAAAAAAAAAAAAAAAAGATAGTATATATATATGAATAAAACAGAATGAAAACAATATTAAAAAAACATATATATAGTTATGTACGATCAAATAATATATATGCACACACATTAGGGTGGTCGTGAAGCAATATTTTGGCATAGACAAATACTCGCCCAAATAAAATGTATGTAAAGGTATTATAGACTATATAGTATATACCAAAATTGGACCACATGATGAACAAAAAGAAATGGACCACATTTGGGTGTTGATGAGCCCTAAACATCTAAATGGATGGATAGTACCTAAACGTATTTAATTTCTCTGAATCGTTATTAACATAAATTTGGTTCTCTCCTTAGTACGATAAATGTTTGCCCTCTTAGATCAAAACTTTCGATCTTTTTCTGCTCATACCTTATGTTAAGTCAACATCTAAAGACCGCATATATTATATCGCACGTTGTCTTGTCAAGCTTATATACCAATATATAGTGGACATTAACCCCATATTTTCCATTATTAATATTTATAGCGAATCATCCTTTTGTGAAATTTGAATTTTTAGATATCAATCGTTAAAAGCTTTTAATTTACGAACATGTCAACTTAGGACCATTTTATCATCACGCCTCGTCTTTTTTTTCTGTGTGTGACCACACTCGTACATATATGGTATGGTGAAAAGTGAAAATTTATACGCCAATATATTGACATGAAAACAAAGTATATACTAAGAGAAGTTTATGTAATCATAAGAGTCTTCATCATTATTAACGTTCTAGACTTCTAGCTTTTTGGTGAAACTTGATATTCTGTTAATACACAAATTTGAAACTTGATTTACCCAAATAAATGTATTAAAAATCTTTATTAATGCTTACTAAAAAACTTTAAGAGACAACGTTACAATATTAATTAATCCGATCACGTGTTTTTATATTAATTATGCTTTTATGTTTAAGAATAAGAAGCCAAATTTTAACGAAAAATATATCTCAGTTAGTTATTATAAAAACTCGTAACTAACAATAAAAAATGTCAACAGAGATATAGTCTCAAGACTATATATCTCTCTCTTTTTTCTTATGACCAGTCATTGATAAATGATAATAGATACTAATAAATTTTGTATTTCAAACAAAAATTCAAACTCTAGGAGCAGGAGGAAAATTTAAATATCCCTCAGGAAAACATGTGTATATATATTACTGTCACTATTTCCTGAGTACTTTTCAAAATGTTACTACTATTCGAAGTCTAGAACATGCTATCTAATAAATTACAGTATGAAATAGTTCTGAAAAGTAAAAAGCTCTCCTCTACCAAGTGTTTTTTCAGATACAACAATTGAATTCGGTACAAGTGGCTTATGTAAAACTTTTAAGTATTGCTTCATTCAAAAAAGTCTTTTAAAAAAGGATTAGTGAGTCAATTACCGAAGATGAACATTATCCTTTAATTTCCCAAAAAGGACAGCTTACCTTTTTCGAAGTTAATCTTAAAGGAATCAAAACTTGACACGTAATAGAGAGCCCAGTCGAGTTTTAAACCATTCGACAGGGGTGATTACGAATAAATCAACAGTGCAACATCTTTTGATAGGAAAACGACAAAAGTGCTTTAATTTGGTAGAACTCCAAAGGAGATATCCGTGTGATCTTTTGATACGAAAATAACTAAAAACATTATTTTTTCTTTCTTTTTTGGACAAGAATCAAGACTTAAAAAAATAAAAAAATTGAATTACTTAGTAAAATTGTGCCAAATCCTCTGAGCAGGAAAATTTTATACAATCGGATAAGCTTGATACATACTTATTTTAAAACTGCCAAATTCATCACTGGGAGTCTGGGACTGGGCAATATATATGAATATCTCTTGAAGAAAAAGTCTTATAGTTTTGATGATGATTATTTGTGTGTTTAACAAACCCACCCAAAAAAAAACCCACCAAACTAGCTATTAATCACTTTTTATTGACAATCCTCTAATTAATAAAAGTAGAAGTTGGAAAAGAAAAGAGACACTATAGTACTACTATATATGAGCTATATTTACATGCTCTTATCTATACAGCTAAAAAATAGTCATTCTCTCACATTCGAGATCTCTACGAAGTTAGTGTCTTAATTTCCTTTCCACCAATCTTAATTTAAAATAAATTTCGATTTACATTTTTTCCAACTATATGTCCAACTTTTCAAAACAATCCACGATCTACACAATAACATTGAATCTTTATGTTTTATCAAAACAAATTTGAATCTTTATAATTATCATGTTACTACGCCGGTCGTAAATCTGTTTGTCGAAATATTTTAATCCCGGAGTGATAATGCTATGTTTCACAAACGAAAAAGAATTTGACAAAGCATTGAAAATTTGCAGTGAATGCACAAATTCAAGAATTTGTCTGCTCTGTTTCATACGTTTCTTTTGAATTATTATTTTCAAATTTAAAATAGTAAAACAAAAATTTGCGGGTTTATTTCGGAATAGTATGGAGGGAAATGGACTTAAATGCATAATATACTATTTTTTTTTTATATTATTCTAAAGTTTTAAATGTTGATTTGATGCGAGACATGACGTAAATAAATATTTTTATTAATATACAGTATGTATTTTTATTTTTATTAGAATAAGAAATATGTTTATATTAATATCTCTTGGTTGTAAAGTTAATTGACAATATTGAATTGTTCCAAATTTGATAGTAATCTCAATTGTTGCGAACTTCCTTCTTATAGAAATGATATTATACGTGCTCCAACCAGTCCAAACATATATATCACAAGAATTTCGTTTTAAGTCAAAATTCAATTTAAGAAACAAAAACACTAAGACATAAAATTTAAAATCTCGATTTTTTCAATGTAATTCTTTCTTTAACATACAGGATAATTATAAAAGATGTAAAAATTGGTGAAAACATATATAAATGAAAAGGTAACGGGTTTTGGTAATCAAGAATAAAACTAAAAATGAATAGCATTGACATTTTAGGGTTTGGGCATTTTCCACTTGTGATCTACCTTTTCTGGAAACAAAAAGACGAATCCCATGTTTTCCGCTTCGTTAAATAGGCATCTCTATAGAAATATACACATAGCACACATGACTATATTTATACCACTAGGACTAAATTTGATATCTACATTATAAACATGACATTGCAAAGAAGGAATTTTCAATAGTCTTTTGACTGAGAGAAATTGTCGTCTTCATATGTTTAGTGTCTTGTATTCTTTTATCTTCTTAGTCTTTGTGGGTGTGACAAAAAAAAAAGAAGAGGGAATTTTAATAGTCTTAACTTTACATATTTTAATATTTCTTGCTTTGTTTACTTTAATGGGAGAGTTGGTAATTTTAGGGTTTATATGCAAATATGGAATCGACAACGCACACAAGCTTTTCTAAAGCAACTTCTCGCTTTGTCTCATTTTGGATGAGATTCTCTGCCACACAACTAATCAATGTTCCATTTTACGGGTCCTTTATCTCTTCCTATTTTTTTTCTTTAATGATACTGATACCCAATAGATTTCCTATCCAATTATTATATTTTGAAAGTTACAGCTAAGAATACCATTTTTTAATTAACATTATTATTTTCCCGAAATTTTTATTAAGTTTATTTGATTTTAATAAAATAGAAAGAAGACTAACCTTTTTTTATGGGGTGGTGGTGCAAAATTGCAAATGTCACAAGACTTACCAAAAATACAAAATGAGTTTTTTTTCCCGTTGTCTATGGATTAGGACCACAAAGTGGGCCTAAGTTAAAAGTCCATTAAGTAATTTTAAATCATCATATTAAGACCGAAATTTTCCCCAATGTGTTTCAGAACAACAAAATCACACTCTTGTGATTTACTTTCATCTTTTTCATTATTAAGCATTTAGATCACATCAACATAATATACAACGAGACAAAAAAATGTGTAAAAGTATGATCTTTTTCTCCCGATATTCTACAATGGTTTAGGAAACCAACAATAATGTATATCACGAACACAACCAAATAAAAATAAAAAAACGAAGTTGAAAACTATATATATATGTAAGAAAAAAAGTATCAAGAGATTATAATTTTTGGGACACAAAAGAATTATAAATAACGTTTATACCACTCCACCGTAGAGAGACCTAAAAACATAAACGTGGCAAAACCGTAAATGTGAGATTACGCGGAGAAGAAGAAAAAGACGAGAACAGGGAGGATCAGGGCGGCGAAGAATGAGAATTGTGGCCTGAAACCACCGTTGGGAAGAAAAGGGTAAGTGTCAGGAGGAGGCATGACACAATTGTCTCCATTAAAGTAAATCCTACGAGGAAAAGCCCATCCTTTCTCAAATGTAAAGGTTGATTGATCTTTACGGAACAAAATCTCCGATTGAACATTCCCTAAAGGCCCTGCTTCTGATAAGAAATCGTTGTAGAACTTCACTCCCCACAACATCGCAGTATCATCTTCAAAAACCAAAAATAAAAAAAGGTTAGATCTTTGAGAGAAAAGAGAGGGGCTTTGTGTGTTGTGTGTTTGTACTTACTTAATCCGGCGTAAGGAGTGAGAGATTTGTAGTTGAAACTGAAGATTTGAGTGATGTTGTCGAGATTTGGATGTTGAGCAACAAGATTCCATTGTGTGTAGTTCAAGCGATAGTTGAAGTTCGTGATTGTGATCTTCACTCGCCAATACTCTTTGTAGTTCTGCTTCACGTGCCAATGCACTCTGATTGGGCACAAATGTCTAGTGCATTGCACTAGTGGCGGCAAAATCGTTCCTTTCTTAGTCGGTGGTGACACAACTGATGCCAAGTGTGGTGTGTCCGGGCTGCAATTACCAAAAAAGTTTTGAGTCTTTATGAACAAAGAAGCAAAAAGTTTGAGACTTTATGAACAGAGAAGCAAAAGTTTGAGACTTTATGAAAATTTGATTTGAAAAAAGTACTCACTCGAGGCAAGCACCAGATTCAGTTCTGTTGTTTTGGCATCCGCAAGCACAAGTTGGACATCCAACAATGGTTTCATTGTAAAAAGAAGATAAAGAAACGCAGCAAGTTGGAGTTCTTTGAGCAAGGAACTGTGAGTATGTGCACGTAATGTTCCAAGTCACTGTGGAGGCAATTCAAAGTTTAGATTAGAAGACAAATGTTAAACCTTTAAAAAGTTCTATTACGGGTCTTAAGTTCTTTCTTACTCATAGCTTGAGTGGTTCTACGTGTGTCGGACGTGACGAATTTAGTTGGTCTAACAACCTTAGCTGGACCACAAGTGTAGCCTGGACCAGGTCCCAAAAGAGTGAAGTTTCTTGGTACTCTAACGGTTTTGTTTGTGGTTCCAGCTGCACCAACACTGATTTGGAAAGAGCTAGCTGCAGTGGCGGGATCTTGAACCCATGAGTTCATAACACCGCCTTTACAGCAGTTTGCAATCTGTTGGTTATAAGGAGTCCCAGGGAGCAAATCTACAACTGTTGGATCTTTCTTACAACAATGTGGTACGTTTCCTTTGTACTTTGAACAATCACCTGTTCAACATTTCTTGATAGTTAGCAAATCAAAATGTAAATAGTACAAGATTTAAAGGTGAAAGATTTAGTAAACCTTGTTCAGTTGTTTGTGCTCCAACCATACTCCAAATAACTTCTTTCTTAGCCCATTTCCAACCTAATGTCCATCCTGGAGTTTGAATGTGTCTGTATTTCTGGAAGTTGAACATTGTAACCACGGCCTAGATTCGAACAGATCAACAGTTTAGTTAGTTGAATCAAAAACTGGTAAAGAAGAAGGCCAATTTTGGATTCTGGTTGTTAAACTTACAACATAGCCATCAGGAGTCCAGCTCATGACATCCCATTTCATTGTAATGTTACCTTCTGGATCAAGTGCATCATATGCTTCTGCAAATGGGTTTTACAAAAAGTCAGAAACTTTGTTTCTCATAATCCAGCTTTGTGATTCTTTAGAAGAGAAAAAATAGACCAAAGTGTAAGCTGCATAACACTAACCATTAAGTTTTCTACTTATAGAAGTTTTTAGAAAGTGTCTATTTTTGGATCAGAAAAATTGAATCTTTGTTTTACTTTCCCTTTTATATAACAAAGCAGAATCGACTGATCTACTTAATCATAGGAAGCATAAATTTGGAAATTGAAGTGTATCTAATAATCATATTTGTTTTCACTAATTTAGCAAAGATCTATTAAAGAGTAAGAAAAAAGCGGATCATGAATTTGCCACACCACATAAAAACACATAATCTCAATCAGTTTAAGAGTTGAGGATTGGATCAGATCTCTTTATCAATTACAAAACTAAAGTATCAATTAAAGAAAAGGAACAATTCAACGAGAAGAGGAAACAGAATAATTTGGTGATAATGAAAAATAAGAAAGTCACCTGTGGAAGTAAAAGAAGACGAAGAAATCAAGAACACGATCAATACGGCCAAGAAACTCGATTTGGAGACGAAGGAGGTGGATCTGGAGAAGAAAGACTCCATTTTTCTAATTCTGTGTTGAATCAGAGCAGAAGCAGAAACGAAGTTGATTCCAGATCCCTTAGATGGGTCTGGTTAATTATAAAACCAATCTCAGAGGAGAAGGAGGAAGAAGAAGAAGGTGCTTTGCTTGAAGAAGGAGTGGACTTATAGAGAGCTGCAGCAAAAAAATTCAGCTTTGGCCAAAAGACGAACGACAAGAGCAATGAGAGATTGGGATCTGGCTGGCTCTGCCTAGTTGGTTGTTTTTGTAAAATTTGAGCCGGGAACGTTTGATTTGACTATTTTACCCTTATATCATTTGGGGAATTAATGATTTTATTTCCGATTTAAGAAACAAACACATTCATTCTTACGTTTTGTTTTGGTAAAAAAAACATTAATTCTTGTATTGTTCTTTTTAAAAACAAAAATTAATCTTTCCGAAGGTTTTACTGATTGGTGCCACAATTGGTGAGGCTTAAAAACGGTTGGATGGTTTAACTATTTTTTAAAATTATCAATTAAACAAATAAAAATATATAATCTGAAATGATGGTTTAAATATATAGTTAAGAATAAACTTAATGATGGTTAAAATATATGGTTCAAAAAGGTAAAAAAAATTCAGAGACTAAGAATAAGTGAAATTAATCATTGAGTTTTGGAATATAGGAACATAAACGTAAAAATAATAGCTAATGAATTTATATTTAAGTTCTTGAATAACTCTGTTAAGTTGATTAAGTCTATTATAAAAGGGCCTTTTCTGTAATTGTCTTCGGAAGTTAGTTTAATACCAGAAAAATATTACCGAAGTCGACAGCTTTTAGAGGAACGTGGGCCATTGACAGTGTTTTAGGCTGTCGGTGGAGAGAATTATCATATGTGGACAGATTTTTTCAATTATTCATTTATCTTGGATGGAGTATATCAAAGCAAATCATTTGTATTTACAAAAGATAAATCTTTTAATCTTTGTGATAATGATCGGTTTTTACAACATACATTTTAATGACTTAAATATTTACTTGGACTACGAATTTGACAAACTAGTTTTGGTTTACATAAGAAATTGTACTAGTTAGGTGAGAATAAACATAATTGATACTAATGAAATATTCAGCGTCATTACAAATAAATGTGTCGGTGAATCCTTTCTTTCGTGGCTATATTATAATTTGCTATATTGTTTAGGAATATAGAAATTTTAGATATTGTCCTAACAACCATATCATATGCAAGTCAAGTGTTTCTAGTCCCAACATGTTGCAATCACAATTAACTATTACAATTTTGTTCAACGTTATATTGTAGTTAAAGTTGTTGGACTAAAAACTCAATTAAAAAGCGCAAAACTACATTTTGAAATTAGTCCCTTGATGTATAAACTATAGACGGTTGGTAGAAACTCTTTGTCTATATGGGGAAGACGATAATTAATACTACGATTCCAAATTATTAAATTCCTATTGTTTACGTAGTATATATTTATTTATCGAATGAACACTTTATTACACAGTAAAGTAAAAGTTCCATATATTGCCGACACTATCAAGAACTAATCATTTTTACCACAAATTAAAAAATTCTAATTAAATTGGCACTTTCAAGTTAAATATGAAACTTTTATTTACTGAACATTTTAAAACATGTCGTTAAGTCAACTGACGGAAAAAGTTAACAAAGTTAAATTTTCTATTAAACTCTAAAACGACATCGTTTTGTAAAAAGTAAAACAACAAAACAATAGATAACAACTAGAATCGAACCCTTGATCTCAATGAATCAGCTGATTATTACCAAAAAAGCTAACACGTAATGTTGATTAATGTACAAATATACATAGTAATATAGTTTATTGTAAAATCCTAAAATTTATTTTATAAAAAAAACGAAAGATCTCTGTAGATCGGTACACATGAAACGATGGTCTGAAGATGATCCATCGATCTAGTTAACGATGGAGTTTCGTTTGGAGCTTTCCGGTGTCGATCTCAAGCTTCTCCGGCCAGTTTTCTTCATAACTTTCTGTCCAAAAACTTTTAGCTCTCCGGCCATCTGAAATCGAAGAGGTCGAGTACCGATTTAGATTACTTTTTCTTTATCTGATATGTACCGAAAGTTTCAAATAATCTTTTGAATCTCTCTATTCTTCATCAGGTTTAATTTCAAAATTTTCTGTCTAATTGAATCAATTAAACTCGCTCGAATCTTAGGTGTGTTAATTTTAGTAATTTTTTCTGTGTGTCAGAAGTCGCCGGAACTACCTCCATTTCAGAGTATTCATTTCACAAGTCTGTTTAGTTCCGGTTAAAAAAATCCGTTTTGATTGATTCGGTTATAGTTTATTTTTAATTTTGGAGTTTTGCAATAAAGTATATATATATGTGTGTATGTAAATTTAACAGTATTATGTGCTAGTTTAGTTGATAGTATGTTGTTAAATTATCAAAGAGGTCTAAGGATCAAGTATGGGGTATTGCATAATTTATTTTTTACAAAACAACATCGTTTTATAGATTAATATAAAATTTTAATCGAAAACTTAACTCTGTTAGTTTTTTTCATTAATTAACTTAACGATATTTTATAAATTCATTATTTAAACATTTATTTTTTAAAAATTCATGTTTTTTTGACATTTTTCCCAAACTGAATTAGTGCATTTTACCTTATGGTTTTTCTGCAACCTCCCGTAAAGTTTTTGGCGTTATCGAATATTTAAACTTTTTGCAGTTTTGTGGCGAAACCAAATCGTAATCATCCATTTCAGCAAACTCTTACACAACTGTATTTGTCTGAGATGACTCACAAACATAATCTGAATTCACAACCCTACAAGAAAGTTTGTTATGTTCTCATATCACATACAAAAGACAAACCCTTGAAAATCATTTCTTGCACCTAAAGAAACGTCTCTGTTTCCTCCTTAGATCCGACGAGTGTGGTTCTCTTTTTCATCTGAAGTTCTACTTCCAGTTGCTCTACTCGAATTGCTCTGCACAAGACCACCATTACCAACCGATTCACCACCGCTTTGATCAGCGTTCCTTTCTCTCAGCAAGTTGCTGCCATTAGAAGACGCTAACCTCATCGCCCTCGGTAGCTTCAGTTTGATGCTATTAAACTCTCCTGAGTCGCTGTTTTCAGGCTTTCTCGCTGTTTCCAAGTCCAAAATCACCGGATTAGATTCCTCCTGAGATGAAGCTGCTGGCGTTGGTGGTGCTGGAGGACCTACAGGAATAAGCTGTAGCACAGTCTTCTTCCATTTCTTTCTTTGGCTTGGCTTTGGCACATTCGATTTACCCTGAAACCAATTTGATCATATAAGGATGCTGTTGTTTCGTAGCTACATGATTTATTGAAATGATCAATACAATAGAAGTTTTACCGTTGTGTTTCCTATGTCTGATAGAGGTTTTCTTCTTCTTCTTGTTCCTCCATCATCATTATTTGTCTCCTCCCTTGGCTTGTCAGCAAGAGCGTTCTGTAACAGCATAGCTCCACGTGAAGCAAGGACTTGTTGGTCCTTTTCTTTTTCATCAGATTCTTGCGAGTTCTCACCGTTCTCCAACGCTTCTGATTCCGAGATGGAATTGTTCTCTTTTCCGTCTGCGTTTCTGTTGGAGCATTTAACTGAAGAACATCCGCATGATGGACCACAAGATCCCTTTGTAGCTCTACATTGACACTTCATTGTCTTGCAAGAAGAGCTCCTACTGCAAGTACAACAACACACATCAGAGGATGATGTGGATTTCACTGCATCATCTAACGGAGCTGCTTCCGAGTTCTCTTCATATGAACGCCTCATGACCACACTTGAGCGCCGTCTTCCCACTTTGAAGTTTCGTTTCCTATTCTTTATAACCGATTCCTGCTCTGACTCACGCTCTGATTCTTGTTCAGGTTTCCATTCATCATCAAGATCTGGATCTTCCCGTTCATGTTCCGATTCTTCAGAATCAGAGGTATCCATGTCCTCAAGAACTATGGTTGAGTTTCGGGTTTCCAGCTTTTTCTCCAATGCAGAGGTCTGTAAAATGGAATATGCTAAATTTCAGCTGGAAGGATAAGGTAGTAAATGTCTAATAAATTAATAGTAGAAGATGTTTTCTACTAACCTGTGCTTTCATCTGATGCACGAGGTCGGCTTTCTGATGCACGAGGTCTGCTTTTTGGATCTCCATGTATCTAACATAACTGCTAAACTTGACTATTTTCTCTTTCAGGTCTCTTATAAGAACATCCTTTTCTCTGCAGTCTGACTCTTTGTCTCGGGCTAGACACCTTCAAAGTTAAACAATGGACGGCAAGAAGAATCTAGGATGAGTTATGGATCATTGAAGAAGCAACATATTAACAAGAAGGTTTTAGCCAGTAAGTGAGATTTACCTCGCAGTCGATGCCAAGTTGAACAGATAGTTCATGATACTCTTCGCGTCACCTAGTGTTCGTACTTGGTTCCATCTCCCTCTTCCACCAAAGACACGCTCGCGTTCCTCTGCTTCAGATAATTGCGATGCCATGGAAACGAGAGTGTTTGAAGAGGTAGCAAGCATATTCTCCAGAGCAAAAATCCTTGAGTTTCTTGCACCCGGAGACATGGTGTCACTATGAACGCTGCTTTGGTCAGAGTGACAGAAATTGTTTACTATATATTTTCATTATGAATTTGTCTATGCGAGATTTTTGTCTTATCCAGATAACTCACCTTATCTTGGCATTCCTGATCAGCTCTTTTTCTTCCCTTAGCCTTGCAACTTCCTTCGCCATTCTTGCTCTCCTGAATTATAGTCAGTGTTTTTTGAGACAGTTTAGTAGGAAACAATTGTTATAAGAAAACACGAAACGCTTTTTGTCATGCTATGAAACAAACAAAAATGAAAGACATACTCTTCCATTTGCCTCTCATATTCAGAACGCACTTCGTGAACCCGAACAGTGACTTCAATCTCATGCTCAATTGCTTGCATCAATGCCTGCAATTGGAGTCATTTTTTAGTTTTAAACAAAAGTTGAGTTTACAAACCCACCAGAACAATCACCAAACTCTCTAAATCTAATTAGAGGTTTGGTTACCTGAGTTCCAGGACCATTAACACCTGCCCCACCTGCATATATAATAGGATACACAGTTAGTAGCTTATACCAGATATAGAAACATAGGTGATCATACTAAATCATGTTATATGGCAAATACTCACTCAATGTCTCACGTGAAGACGCCTTTCGAGTTTCTAAAAGCTCTTTGAGTCTTTTTGTAGCCTGTGATGCCTCTTCTGTCTTTCTTTGTAAAACCTGATAAAACCGGAGACTTTTAGAAGCCATGATAATAGAAAAAATCGATACCATTGGTTTGAAAGTTTATAAAAATATGCTCACCAGCTTCTGTTTTTGATTCAAAGCCATGAGTTTGTGCATCTCATACTCATTTCTCCTTCCCTCTTTTTTGAGCTGGTCACAATACGATATAATGAATGACTCAGCACAAAATAAAGTACTAATAACTAAGCCCGAAGTCCGAGACCTTCATGTTCATATTTTGACTACAGGAGACTAATGACAGAAAATAATCCTTGTCTAACTAGTTCAGTAGTGAAGCAAGACAGAGACATACTAATCAATCAATAAAATCAAGTCAACCTCGAGTCATCGAGTATCTTAATTAGCCACGAAGTGAAGAGTTAAATATACCTGCATGACTTCCTTCTCTCTCGAAGCCTTCCAAGCCCTGAACTGTTCTGACTCCTGTTTAATCTTTTGCTGTAGTTGCACCTGAAAATTAGAACCAAAGTAGATTAGCATAGTTCAGAAATATAGAGAGTCTCGAATAGAGATCAATGCAAAAAAAAAAAAAAAAACACACCTTTTGGGACTTAATTCTATGTATTTCGTCCTGCAATTTTCTTGCCGCATCGTCACTTTTTTGTTTTTGCCTTAATAGCTGAGCTTGTGCATCTTGTTTCTTCTTCAAAACAGAAACCTACAGAAACAAAATACAATGCATTATGAAAATTAGATGTGAAACATGAATATAACTTATAAATAAAAACGGGAATTACCTGTGTTTCAAGGGTGTTCAGTTTCTGAAGATACTCTTCCTTCAGTTTCTGGGCACCATCTCCTGGGACAGATGGTATGCTAGAAAGGTTCTGCCTCAAACCTTCAATTTCTCTCTGCACGCATATTTGATAATCAGATATAGGTCCATAAACTCCACTAAAATACAATATAAACCACAGAACACTGACCTGTAATGCTCTTTTTTCCTGTTCTAGTTCATGAACTTTTTTCTCATAATGTTGTTTGAGAACAGACGCACCACCACTTGAATAACGCTTCATTTCAGCCTTCATGAAAAGTTGAAGTTTATACGCATACTATCTTAAGGAAACAGATGAAGGACTAAAAGGACCACACTCCAAAATAAGAATAGTACCTCCTTTTCTTCAAGTCTCTTATCCAGTTCCTTTAGCTCCATATCCAACTTTTCTTGAAGTGAGCAATGTTCAAGCTCCTTTTCTTGAAATTCAATTTCATCTGCATACAAAGGTAAAGCTACTCAAGCAGAGTTCTTATAGAGAAAATCAACTAATATATTAAACCAGGGAAAATAATTCAGCTTAACAATCTTCAAGTAGACAAACAAATTGGTTTTTTAGTATTTAAGGGGCAGCTTCTTTCTGCAAGAGAAGCAATAAACGTAAAACAATAGTTGAAGTACCAACCCGTGACATCAAGCACTTTGTCTTCACAATCCGACGACTCATTAGATGAGGGGAACAAGACATTATTAGAACGAGGCCCATCGTCATAGGATTCAATAGAATCTGAATACTGGCAGTTACTGGATTTCTTCAAACTTTTGATATGCAACAGCTCTCCTTCTAGCTCTTGAATTTTTGAAACATACTTCATCATCAAACCAACATCCTGGAAAATTGGAAACTTTAGCAAAAAAAGTTCACTAGATCATAGACTTCAAATAAGGAATCATAAACATTGCACCTCAGTTTGGCAGGATTCAATCTCATCCAAGGATTTACCATTGCGAACAGATTCAATTGTCATAATAAGTTTGTCCTTTTCAACCTAAATGGATGAAAACAAAGTATAAGTGTAAAGTGCTAGATGTCATACGAGTTTGATCCATTGAAAACACAATGACTAGAAGAAAAACCTGAGCATCATAAGCACGCTTTGAGAAATGCTCACAAGCGACTCTCCGTTCTTGAAGCTCATTTTGTAGCTCACGATTGCTTGCCTCAAGCAGTGATATTTTATGCTTGAGAATCTAACAGAGGTTATATTAGTTTAAGCATTAAAACAGGCAAGTAGCATCAAATGTTAATGTTTGTCTTAGATCAGATTGAATACCTGGAGCTCATCAAAACCACCACTATCACCCCTATAGAACAGGAGTTCTGTCTGCAGCTGCTCAATTTGGCTCCGCATTCTTTGCATTTGTTCAGTTGCTGGGTCTCGGTTGATCTAACATGGCAAGAGATGACAAGTAGGTAAGGCTACAAAATGGAGAATTTTGCTGAAGATTCATAGTTAAAAGCATAAACTTATATATACATACCACTGCTTTGTTTTGAATATTGCGGGCACGATTTGCATACTTGAGCGTATTTAATGTCTCCTCAGCATTTGTATCAGCTGGACTTACACAAGCTGCATCATTCAGAGATCACAAATTACATGAAAACTTATAATTAATGCTTGAATTCAAAAAATGAAATGTTTGAAAATGATAATAGTTGAGAAAACCATACCAATCATCACAGTTTTGCTATTTCCACCAAGAGAATCCTAATTACAGATTATTACCATTAGCATTTCTTCTTCAAAACTATAAATACACAAGAACGTATAGTTCAACTGAAAATGTGCTTATGTGAATAAAACAGATACATAAAAGAACCTTAATACCTGGAGCAAACGAGTTAACTTGCTGTCACGATAAGGAACATGACCTCCTTCCTTTCTCTTTTTCTCATCTCCAAGTGCACTGATTACATTTCCAAGCGCTAGTAGACCTTTGTTGATGTGGATACCTGTGTAAACATATAGAAAACAAATGTTATAGTTTAGCCATAATATCTTTTAAGCCAAGAAGAATAATATACAACTCAAAGATAGGTATGAAATAACCTTCTTTCAAGCGCATCCCATCGGCTCCTGTTCGTTTTGCACGTTCTGACCCTGCTAGATCAACCAAATGAAGCTTTGCACATAATATATCTACATCTTCTCCAGTTGTGCAAGAACCGCTAGAAATCTTCTTTTGTTCGAGAGTGATTGTGAAGATTGCATGAGACCGACTAAGAAACAAGAAACAAACATTAAATTAGCACACTTGTATAATAAACCTTAAACAAGAGTATAAGTAGTTTTAAGTAATTAAAAAACGAAAGTACTGTGAAACCATTTCATATTATCGAATCACCTTGATTGGCTATTCATGTTTGTGCTGCCAGTAGCTCGAGCCAAAGAACCTCGAGCTAGATACGAGCCCATCTCCTCTTTCGTCTTGACTTCTGCCTCAGTAACACCAGCCAAAGTAATTCCTCCAGTGGCAGTCTCTCTGATTTGAATTGGAGCTCTTGAGAGGGCAACATGCTTTGCCTGAACCCCACCGTCATTTTTAAGGAGAGCCAGCGAATTGGAGTCAAGCAAATCAAAAACTTCTTCCTTAAAAATCTACATTTAAAGTTTAAAAAGTATTAGAATTCAACAACTACGCAAAGAAGATCTTAAATAACAAGCTCAATAGATGCTCATACCTCAATAAAAGACACCCGTATCAATAGTTCAGACGAATCTTTGGTTGTCTCCACTCTTCTAAATATATCTTCCATCACTTTTGGTATAATGCCACCATTAGTTCCATCTCCACTATAATTAGTACCCATGGTGTATGTTTTACCTGAACCAGTCTTCAATAACAACAAAACAATGAATTTGATGAATCAAACCAAAAACATCATATAGGTGTAAAGAATTGGAGAATTAAAGAGAAGAATCTGAAGTCAAACCTGGCCGTAAGCTAGAACAGTAGCATTATATCCTTTAAATAAAGCATCTACAAGTGGAGCAACGCAATGATCATAGATCTCCAAACAAGGGTATCCAGCATTTCCAAATACGAAATCGTATGTGAAACTATGCGAACCTATGTGAACCTGTTCAATTCAAAACACAAATTAGCTCTCCTTACCCTATAATTAATCAATTTTCCTAAGAAAAACACAAATAATTTTAATCATTTACGCATATGAAAACAAATCCCCAGAAAAAGGAAGAAGAAGAAAAAAATTGAATACCTGGGGATCTTTGGGAGGAACGGTGATACAATCGGTGCATCCATTGAGAAGCTCCGGCGTAATTAACGGACGGATATTGACGGCAACCCTAACGCACTCTGTGCTCTCCATCTCGAAGAAAAAAAACCAGAAACCCTGGTTAAGGATTCAATCCAGAAACAAAAAACCCTAATCAACACGACGAAGAAGCAGATCCAATCCAGAAATAGAGGCGGAGCTGGGTAATTTTCGAGCAGAAAAATTTCTCAGGGAATGCGAAACATAGGGAGAGGGCTTTTGAGATTTGAAATTTTTGAAGAGAGAGAGAGAGAAGGAGAAGGGGACTTTTTATTGAGAGGTCGATAATAAAAAAAAACAAGAAAGGCAAAAACTAAAAACTAATATGGAAATCAAATGAAGCGCCCCCTCAGGTCCAAATTCTGAAATTCAAAATTTCTTTGTGACCGTTACGCACGTGTCATGCACATGAGTACTAAATTTTTAAAGGCCCATTAAGTTTATATTTCCAGCCCAGGTTTTATATCTGGCGGCCCATAATGAAACTTGGTCGGAGAGAGGAGGAAGACGATGGTTACAGAGAGCTCAGAAGTGGTGTGACTCTGGTTTCGAATTGGACTTGTGGGGAAGGTTTTAAGGTTTTAAAGGGTTAAGAAATGGAGAATAATGGCGATTTGGAGCAGACGTTGCAAGAAGGAAATATCATTAGACAGCTCAATGCCCTCATGGTAGCTCATCTCCGTCACCACAATCTCTCACAGGCACGTCTCTGTTTTTTAACTCCAATTCAAATTTCGTATCTTTACATAGCATCCAACAATATAAGTGGATTGGGATTTTTGGGGTTATAAGTGGGAAACTTTGAAATTCATTCACATAGAGTTCGGTTGAGTTTGAAATCTAGCTGAAGCTTCTTTAGTTATGGAGATGAATCATGTGTTATTTTGACTTTAGTATTTAAAGGATGATGCTTTAGAAGAGTAGCTTAAGTGCTCAAGTTTGGGTTTTGATTTTGAGATTGACATTTTTAGGCGGCAAGTGCGGTTGCTTCAGCGACTATGACACCATTGAATGTTGAAGCTCCTCCAAACCGTCTTTTAGAGATTGTTGCAAAGGTATCTCAATATTTCATGGTTTTGGAGTTTTTTGAGAGATGTTTAGTTCTCTGGGTCGAAATCAGAAGAAAAAGTTTTGGGTGTACTGAGATGAGAACAGGGTCTTGCAGCGGAGAACAATGGGACATTGAGAGGTGTTTCTTCATCAGTTTTGCCACCTACTTCTTATGGATCAATCACTACTCCTCGAACTGCTTCCATCGACTTCAGGTGATATCCCATTTTTTTGCAATATGGTTTCTTACGAGATGAAATGTTATCATCTAAAGTATGTTTGGATTTTTTTCCAACTAGTGTTACTCATGTGAAAGGCTCATCAAAGTCTCTCCCTAAGCATGAATCCAAAACACTATCAGAGCACAAGGTATATACATGCATTATTCATACTTTTAATAGTGTTTTTTCTCCAAGATTTTTTTATTTTGGCTGATAAGCTTATGAATTTTATAGAGCGTTGTTAGGTGTGCAAGATTTAGTCCGGATGGAATGTTTTTTGCGACTGGTGGAGCAGACACATCAATTAAGCTCTTTGAGGTAATAAACGTTCATTTTCATTGAACCTACCTTTTTTTTTTTCTTAAGCATCATCAAGAATTGATAGTTCTGTGGGTATTTTCCGTGTTGTTTCTATGAGGTACCAAAAGTAAAACAGATGCTTTCTGGAGATTCTCAAGCTCGACCATTAATACGAACATTTTATGATCATGCTGAAGTAAGCCTTTCATAATTTTGCCACTTTCTTTTTGTATATCTTATTCTTGTGACAATCATTTGCAGCCTATAAACGATCTTGATTTCCACCCTCGGAACACAATCCTAATATCCAGTGCCAAAGACAACTGTATAAAGTATCTATTCTCGTTTCCATACCTAATTGAATTCTCACAGTGATTATGAGAAAATTTTGTTTTCACGTCTGTTTTGGGTCTCTTGACAGATTCTTCGACTTCTCCAAAACTACAGCTAAACGAGCATTCAAAGTTTTTCAGGTAGAGATCATGATTGTTATAAGTTTGTGCGTAGCTATATGGTGAAAAAAACACTTAATGTCATCAACTCGTTAACACTAAATTCTGCAGGATACTCATAACGTGCGCTCTGTATCGTTTCATCCGTCAGGAGAGTTTCTTCTTGCAGGTGACTTGTCTATTGTAGAGACCATCTTGTGAAACCTTTTTCTCTTTGAAAGAATCAGTTCAATATAATGTGAAACTGAAAACTTGGCCTTTGTAGGAACTGATCATATGATTCCACATCTGTATGATGTAAACACATATCAGTGCTTTCTTTCTTCGAATTCCCAAGATAGTGGAGTAACTGGAGCCATTAATCAGGTACTTCACATATCCGAACAATCTTAATCACTTGTGATGATCATATGGATTTATGGCTGTGAGATTCTTGGTATTGTCAGGTTCGATATTCATCAACAGGATCCATCTACGTTACAGCCTCAAAGGATGGAGCTATTCGACTCTTTGACGGGGTAAGCGCTAAGTGTGTACGCTCCATTAGCGGTGCACATGGTAAATCAGAGGTCACAAGCGCAGTGTTCACTAGAGATCAAAGGTAGAAAGAAGATTCATTCCATTTTTCTCAAAGAAATTCTCAATTTGATTGATCATATGGCTTTTGTTAGGTTTGTTCTCTCGTCTGGTAAAGATTCTTCGGTTAAGTTATGGGAAATAGGTTCAGGTCGAATGGTAAAGGAATATCTTGGAGCAAAGCGGATAAAACTGCGGTCTCAGGTGACTGATTTTTCTCAACCTTTTGAAATAAAAATATTCATTCCTTTCGATTAATGCTAATTAAATGGTCTTCAATATTGTGTTGTGTAGGCAATCTTTAATGACACTGAAGAGTTTGTAATCTGCATAGATGAAGCAAGCAATGAGGTTGTTACGTGGGACGCGAGAACCGCAGAAAAAGTGGCAAAATGGCCTTCGAACCATAACGGTGCACCGCGGTGGATCGAACACTCACCGGTTGAATCAGTGTTTATTACTTGTGGAACAGACAGATCTGTCCGGTTCTGGAAAGAATCCGTGTAGGAGAGAATCCAATCAATTATCAAAGTAGTGATTTTATTTTATTTTATTAAAACAGAAAACATACATGATGAAACATACAAAACAATAGAAACTCATGAGAATATTCCTTTAAGAGAGTTAAGTTGTTCATGTTGCCTTGTGGAAGACGCAAGTAATCTTCCAAGTCACTGCATAAGAAACAAAAAAAAACAAAGCATGTTAGTTTTCAGAATCTGAATAACAGATTTTGGATTTCGTTGGGAAAAAACTTACTCAAGGCTGAGGTTACTCTCCTTTTGTCGAAGGTTATAAACTTCGTTGGTGGTCTAATGTTCTTAGTCGGTCCACATATGTATTGTTGTTTAGGTGCCGTGAACATGAAGTTAACCGGCATCCGAGCAGTCCTATCCGAGGTACCAGCAGCACCAACTGATAACTGGAATGCACTTTCCAAACCGGGTTTCAAAACACCGCCTTTGCAGCAATTAGCGATCTGCTGATTGAAAGGAGTCTTGGGAAGCAAATCGACGACTGTTGGCTTATGAACACAAGAATTTGGGATGTTTCCTTTGTACATTGAACAATCTCCTTGCTCTGTGGTTTGTGCACCAACCGTACTCCAGATCACTTCTCTCTTGGTCCATCTCCAGCTCATTGTCCACCCTGGTGAAGGGATTGAACGTTGTTTCTGGTAGTTGTAGGCTGTAACCACAGCCTGAGATGGAATTCAGTCTTCAAGTTAAAGCAGAGACTGAGATTCTGTGAAACATAGAAGACGAAGAAGAAGAAGAAGAACTTACAACGTAGCCATCAGGCGTCCAGTTCATGAGATCCCATTTGATTGTGATGTTTCCATTGTTGCTGTTGAGAGCTTCTGCAGATCAGAGCTTCATAAGTCTTTATAAGTGATAAATGAAGGTGAATGGTGTAGTTCTTCACATTTAGAGATTTACCTGAAGATGTGAAACAGGAAAAGGAAACCACGAGCAGGACGGCAATGGCGGAGAAGAGAGACTCCATTCTTGTTGTTCAATAGTGAAGAGAGGGAGAAAGATATAGGCTTTGTAAGAAGAAAGATCTAACTTTGTAAGAAGAAAAATCTAACTTTGTAAGAAGAAAGCTCTTACTTAGTAAGAAGATAGATCTAAGGCGACGACTTTGACTTTCATCTAGTGGATTCCTCATATTTGCACAGTTGTACCACAGTGAATACCTTTATCCCCGGGATTTAGTTATATAACTTTAATCATTCAATATTAACAAAGATTAGTTTATCCAATACAACTAAACTAAAACCAAGGAATTTCAAGTTTATATTGAATTCTTGCGCCAAGCATGAACTGTGTTATAAACGTTACACTGAGACAAACCAAGAGATTATTGAGGCTATTTGCTCGTGATCAAGCAAAGAGAATCTTAAAAAGGGAAAAGAACAAAGACCATAATCTTAAGAAAATTCTACCAGATGTTGAAGATCATCATCATCATCACATTCTCCGTCTCATCTTGTTATGCGGTTTCTTAACAAAACTCATATTGATCTGCTTGAGCCGTCTCCTCTTCCTTGCGGTTTTCTCAGGCAAAGTCTCCCTCTTCTTCACATTGCTATCAACTTCCTTAGTCTTCTTCTTCAAAAACCGAGGATCAACTCTGTATTCCTTAGGACTAACAGCTATACCTTTCTTAGCAGCTTCTTTATACAAACCATTAGCTCTAGTAAGCTGATTATTAGCACACATTTTCCCCATCAACAAATCATAAGTCTTAATCCCAGGTTTGCATCCATCAGCTTTCATGTTCTTAAACAAACTCATCGCATGCTCAAGCCTCTCAATCCCACACAATATCTTCAAAAACCCATAATACTCCTTCTTAGTCAAAAGCTCACCATACCCTGCTGATTTCATCTTATCAATCATTTCATCTCCTTCACCAATCCTAGCTGCTTGATACAAACTCCTAATCAAAACAAGGTAAGTCTCGGAATCAGCTTGACAACCCCATTCACCCATCCTACCAAACAACTTCATAGCATCTTCGGTTCTCCTGAGTTTACAAAGATTGTTAATCAACACATTGAAAGTCTCTGCATTTCTCGGCACACCACGATAATCCATTTCTAGTAAAACTTTCTCTACTTCAGGTTGAAGCTTAAAAGGATCTTTCTTTCTACAAAGCTTACAAACACAATCAAGCATCATGTTATAAGCTTTCGTTCCTATCTCAAATCCTCCTCTAGACATTTCACCAGCTAACCTAGTTGCTTCATCGAGTTTCTCAGCAGCACACCAACCACTAATCAACAAATCACAAATATTTTCATCAGGAAATATTTCGTTAGCTGTGTTCTTCACCAGCTTCTCTGCTATACTCGCGTGACCTTTCTCACATAGCTTCTTCACGACTAAGGTAAGTGATTCTTTATCTCGCTTTAATCCGTAATCACTCTCCATTTTCTCGAAGAAATCAGTGACCTGCTTAGGTCTACCAGCTCGAACAAGCCTATCAATCGCTGATTCTAGTGTTTTACCTCCGGCGATACCTTTGTATTTGGAGATGATCTCTAGCATACCTTTGAAATCTTTCCGACGGCCGAAGTAATCGACGAAAAACGAAACTGTTTCATCGTTATGGGAGAAGCCATTGTTCGAATCCAACCACTCGTTAAACCCTAACGCCGCGCGGCCAGCTTCCGGGGAGAGATTTAGCGTTTGGAGAATCAAATCGGAATCTGGCGTGATGTGAGAATAGCTGAGCTGGAATCTCTGTGAAATGGAGTTAGGCTCAGCTTCTGGATTCCCAGTGAGCTCCTTCGAGAAAGAGTGAGCGATCTGGTTCGAATCTAGAGTTTCTGAATCAGCATTTGCTTCGGATGAGAAGAATCTAGATGGAAATGTTGAGAATATAGAGGATGGGGAAGGCGGGAGAGGAGAAACCGACGGCTTAGTGAAAATGAGACGGGACTGAGATTGAAGAGTGTTGGTGGAGGAAGCGGAAGAGACGAAGCCTCGGAGGAGGAGTCGCCGGAGTTGCAGAGACGGCAACGGCGGCGGCATTTCTGATTTGGGTGAGAAGAAATTGGTAACTACGAGAGTGAGAAAGAAAGAGAACAAACAAGGGAAGTAGAATCGAAACCCTAGTTCGGATTTTAGGAACATCATGAGTAATTGGGCTTTTCTTTGGGCCTTAAAATTGTTTATTAAATGAGCCTAGAATTAGATATTGATTCATATATAATTTACTTATTTAGTTGTATCGATTGGGGGTGTAGCTCATATGGTAGAGCGCTCGCTTCGCATGCGAGAGGCACGGGGTTCGATTCCCCGCACCTCCACTCTCCGCAATAAATCTAGTTTTTATTATATTTTGCACCTTTGCAATTTTTTGTTTGGTTCTTTTTTGTTTTGTCGTCATTTTCTTTTTTTGGTTTCTTTTAAATGCTTTGCACCTTTGCAATTTTTTGTTTGGTTCTTTTTTGTTTTGTCGTCATTTTCTTTTTTTGGTTTCTTTTAAATGCTGGAATGCTGGAAATTGTGTATCTGACTTTGGGTAAGTTAATGTTGGTCATTTTACACTTGAGGGTTTCAACTTTCAACTCCACTTATATTATATTTTTATAAAACAGTTACTCAAAAATTGTGTATCTGACTTTGGGTATGTTAATGTTGGTCATTTTACACTTGGGGGTTTCAACTTTCAACTCCATTTATATTATATTTTTATAAAACAGTTACTCAAAAATTGTGTATCTGACTTTGGGTAAGTTAATGTTGGTCATTTTACACTTGGGGGTTTCAACTTTCAACTCCATTTATATTATATTTTTATAAAACAGTTACTCAAAGACCTAATAAAAAAATTCAAAAACGTTTTATCAAGATAATTTAATACCACAGTTTCGTTTCATTCCATATAAATAAGCAAGCATCTTGTTGTTGTTCATCAATCAAACACAAATACAATATTAAAGTATTCTAAGGCTTTTTCTTTTTCAATCTCTAAGTATGTCTATCAAAAATGTGATTTCCCTCCTAGCAATCTTATATATTGTGGTTTCTGTAAATGCTCAGTTGCAACAATTTCCACTTACATTTCCTTCCATATTTCCGTTTCAACTAATACTAGGACTACTTGATATAACAAAATATTGATCATCGGTCATGGATATTTCAGGATGTCTTGTAGAGATTTCTCAATCTATATTCACTATACAATTCGGTAATTTAGGTCCAACTTGTTGCAAAACATTTTTGGAAGGTGAAGCCAATTGCATTCCCAAAATTCCATTCATTCCGTTTTTCCCTCCCATGCTAAAAGAACAATGTTCAAGAATTGCCGGTGCAGTTCCTCCGTCCCCAAAGTAGAGTTTTAAAATGTTATTTTCAAATTAGGGTCTGTTTCCCCAATGTTGTACTCAGAATTTACAATAATGCAATAATATCTCATTACAATATTCGGTAATTCTCAATATTGAGTCATTCTTTAGTTTAACAATATGATGCATTACAGGAAGTACATCGCGCTTTCTGTGAACAAACACGTAAACATAAATAATTCTGGAATAAACTTTTCAAACAAAATGTTGATATATTAAAGCTCTCAAGGAGTCAAACGTAACAGTTCAGATCAGTGTTTCCACCAAGAAAACTATAAGGCGTTAAAGAAAAACATAACACAAACCGATATTGGCGTTGTTGTTCGTAGAACTGTAAATTTGGTGAAATCACAAAAAATAATAATGAAAAAGAAGGTATAGCAACCAATGAGACCGGAACTACTCCAAACTCCCATAGAGAAAATCCAAAATCAATCTAGTTCTTCTCGTGACTTTATCATTTTCTTTTAAGTGTGAATTATACTATGATGCAGTTACATGAAGAATCCAACGGTTAAGCCTTTAGTTTATCTGATCAGTAGGAAAGCTGGAGAATACTAGAATTAACAACAAATTATACAATGTAAATAGTTTACCATGGTCGTGATGCCTCCGTAGCATAGTGGTATTGCGTTCGCTTCGTAAGCGAAAGGCCGCGAGTTCGATCCTCGCCGGGGGCTTACGTTTATTTTAGTCTGGCTTATAATCTAATGATCCCTTTCTCCTGCTTTTTAAGGCCCAATAGTATGTTGGTTTTCCGCTTATGTGAAGGAGGGTCCCCAATAATATGATTCAATTTCCTTAACAACAAAATTACTATATTTTATTTTTTTCTCTTTTTCTCTTAAACACCAAAGGTGTGTGTGTTTATTACACTATTAACAAAACATCGATCATTAACGCACGAAGTTAGAGCATGCAAATACATATTAACCTAATTTTGGTTTTATGTTCAAACTTCAAAGGTTTCATATTATCTTTGACTTGGTTAGTTGGTTAGCGAGAATACCAACATTGGCTTTACATAAGCCTTAGCTACATGAGTCATATCAATTTCTAACAAGCTTGAAAATGTCGAAACAGATATATTTTCAAAGGATGGCTAGGACATGCGTTTTTGAGCCTGTGCTTCCATTTAGAAGCGAGTAATTGTTAATTTTTTATGACCCAAACTGAAGAGATGAGCGCACGGAACATCATTTTTATTGACTAAATCAATACCTAGTTAACTACAATATATACATGTAAGAAGTCTACAGTATACTATATTGAAATCAATCATGCATACAACTCCAGTTAATTAGGTAAAATTAGAAAACATAAATATTTAGAATCGGGAAAAGTCTAACAAATACTGTATTATATCGTCTAATTGAGTGATGAGGTTCTCATAGATCTCCATGTCGAGTTATTGCATTGCGTCTAAGGAGAAAAAAAATATAAATACTAAAGGATTGGTGAAATGTTCCTCTGAAAATATATACTGGAAGTTTGTATAGTGGCCTACAGAATATAGGAACAAAAATGTACTAAAAAAAATAACCTCTTCGAAAGAAAAAGAAAAAGGAGATAACAAAAAGAAGTTGCATGCCTAAGTGAGTGAATTATGTGAAAATGAAATAAAGTGGACCTGTTTTTTATTTTCTCTTAACTTTGAAGCATGCTGGTGATGAAAAAGAAGTTTATAATCATATGGACCATATATTTTCATTTCCTATTTAAAATAAATTATATCTTTCCACTAAAAGATTCTAAAAAGACGTACATATTTTCTTGAGAAATTTTAATTCCCTTCTAATTATAAATTGAAATATATTCCTTCTGTTTCAGAATAGTTGATGTTAAAATTATTTTACACAAATTAAGAAAACATAATTATTACTTTTCTAATAACATTATTCTCTCTCACTGAAATATATTATAACAAATATAAATCAATAATAATATAATAAATATAATTATTTTTAATTATTACTTTTTGAAGTTTACAATTAATCAATAAAAATAAAAATAAAAAACTAGAAAATCAATTATTCTGAAACAAAATAAAATAGTTAAAACATCAAATATTCTAAAAAAAAAAGAAAATAGTGTTTCGAGGCAACTTAAGATATCGTGAACCTTATTTCATACCCATTATTAATAAAAAAAATGGTGTTTCGAGGCAACTTATTCACTTGTTATATAAAAGGAAGTTTTTATATATCAATTGGTCATCAAAAATATTTCTTCCACTCGGAATCATCAGTCTCATCCCTTTTACTAAAAATACTCACCGGCCAGTACCTCAATATTAATACTATCTAACAAAGAATAAGTGCTTTGAATGCCCTTTTAAATTATTAGAGTATAAATTTTAACCGATCTATAAGAAGAGATGTGGTGTAGCCGTGTAGGTAATTAATAGAAATCTGGGTATAAAGGGGGAAAAAAACTAATGGCAAATCTTTGAATTTTCTTTGACAAGTGTGTGTCCATCTATATCTAAACACATGATTTATAAACGATAAAAAAGGACCACCAAAAAGGAAAATAAGTTATGTTTTCAAAACCAATAATTTACCAATGGAGGGTTAATGGCCCTACAACTTGGAGAAGAGAAGAGAGAGAGATAGTTGTTGAAAAAGAAAGAGATAGAGAGATAACTAAAATTGGAAGATAGGGATCAGTGCTTGACTGCAATTCAGTTGCTGTCTTAACTGCTTCTCTTCTTTCCCTTTCCTTCTCTGACCCTCCAATCCCAATACTCACCATCATCTCTACTTCTCCATTTCTTCTTTCCAATTTTTATTATTTCTTTATTTCATTTTGGTCGTATTATGACCAAGAACTTAAGGTTATATATAAGGAGGTTCGACATCATATGTATCATTTTGTCAAAGATTACAAATCATTAAAAGAAGACATATCTATATAGAGAAACGTTGCTATTAGTGCACACATTTATCATTTATGTAAGGTTTCAATATTGTTTTTCAAGATAATCCTAATTTTACCTTTATAATAGATATCTGTAAATTTTAAAAATATTAATGAAAAAAAAACACAGAAGAGACGTACGTAAATTGATACAGAATTTTAGTATTTACTCAATAAAGAAAACGTTGAGAAATTTTATTTTCTCCAAATTAATAAATATGTTAATTACGCAAAATTTTATATATCATTCTTTTACATGCATTTTTACATGTATAATCTATCTCTCTCTCCCTCATACCAGTCACACACACGTGAATGTGAATGTACTTATGAGTATAACCCATCACATTTATTGGCTCTCTTACTAAAATCAGTCGCGCGTGTGTCGACTAAAGACCACCAACGATTTCTTTGAACTTTTGATTTTTGAGAAATTAATCAAAAGTCAGCAAATACGGAGATTTTGAAAACGCTAGCTAGCTATTTCAACTAATTCGTCTTACATATATACATGCTCAACTTCATTTTGTTTTTGGTAACCATCACTTTCTTAATTAGTACATACTCACGTTTTTTTAGAAATAGTACATACTCACTTATATGTACATACATGCATATATATATATATATATATTATTGTGGGCGTGACGCATATTTGTACACACGAGGCTAGGGTTTGGCATGCATTATATATTGCCGTGCTTCTAGGCATTATGAATAGTAACCTATCTATACTTCTAGTTTTGTATCTATATATAGCATATGCATATATATATATATATATATTCCTATGAATACATTCGTTATATGCCTGTACAAATATACGTAGTTATTAATTATAAAAAAAAAAGAATGATGGTGGACATAAAATTATTTGAAATATTGATGTTTTTCTGATACATGATGACAATTAACGACCCCTTCTGTTTCTTTCATTTAAATTGTGCACAAAATGACTTTCCTAAATACGTTTATAGCAATTTACGTAATTGTTAATATGTTTTGAAATTGATTACATCAGCATGTTGCTTGCATAACACGAAGTCTGGTTGAGCCTAACTTTGCGGTTGATCAAGTCGATTTATGCCTGAATTATAATTATATTTATACTCTTATTCGTTTTTGGAAACAGGTAATCTAACTATCTATTTTATACATCCAGTAATGAAAAAACTTCGTGAAAGTAGCTTACACAACGTTGCTCGTAATGTTAATTCTTTCTCAAATCCATATTTCTAAAACTCAAAATCCTAACCTATGAAAGACAGTAAACCAAGATGATATATTAATCGAAATTATAAATGAAAACTATAGATTATGTCAAAGATTCTCTTCATTTTTGTTTAGATGGTTATGGGATATATACCTACATTGTACAACTCCTTTATTTGGGTAACTATAGTGTGTACTATATTCATAAATGAATGTAGAAAAGATATTCAAGGAGAAATCATCTAATTTCAAAAGCAAGAAAAAAACTAAATAGATAAGTCAAAACTAAAAAATAGATAGATAGCATATAACAACCAACCCTCGCATTATGAATATCCTTGTTCGTATCAATATCCGAGATTATTAAAATTCTATACATACACGAAACAAGATATACCAAAATTATCAATCCAACAATACTACGCATATAAATCAAAATATAGAAGAATACGTATACATATAACATATGTATGTATAGAATAGGTATACTATATTAAAATGTTTCAAGAATGATCAGAATCATTTTCGCTACTATGATGACGATCCGTATCATGATTCGAACTCATCAAATGATGAAATGGTCTAATCAAACTAGTATTACCCGTCATCATCATCTGTTGCTGCGACGGCGCCGTATTAGAATTCGAGCCAAAGAGCTGAAGATGATGACCAGCTCCATCCACGACATGATGATGATTATGATGATGATGATGTGAAGCTCCGAGAAGCGAAGGATACGTCGGAAATAGAGAACTCATTGCGGGAGGAGTAGGACCAAAAAAGAGCTGGGATCCATCTCCAGCAGACGAAGAAGGAGGAGGCAAATTGAGATTATTGTTGTTATTAGATATTGCGACAGTAACGTTATTACCAGATTGGTCTAATGAGTGTTGAAGATGTCCGAGGTTGTAATACGAGGAAGTGTTGTTGTTGTTGTTGTAAGGATTGGTCAAAGAGAAATGTTGATGATGATGATTGGTGTTGAACCCA
This sequence comes from Cardamine flexuosa, assembly GCA_963555745.1. NCBI lineage: Eukaryota > Viridiplantae > Streptophyta > Magnoliopsida > Brassicales > Brassicaceae > Cardamine > Cardamine flexuosa. The sequence continues at coordinate 2,661,396 of OY743221.1, read as the reverse complement.
TGTTCTTGATTACTATTCTCATCGTGTTTGATCCATTTGCCTTTATCAAGATCGAAACTTTCTCTCTGGGTCGTCGTAGTAGTTGTAGTATCGTTTATTCTTGATCTTGTTCTTGATGATGAACCACCAAGATCCCAGTTTTCCAAGAACCCGAGATTAGTTCCTGGAAATGCTGTTGTTGATGATGACTCTCCGATTCCGGAGTTTCCGAAGATGAGGTTTGGATACATTTGGTTAAAGCCATGTGGGAATTGTAATGGAGGGAGTTTGTCCACGTCATCTTTGGCTGCTTCGAGTAACCAATCAATGACTTTGCTTGGCTGACTCAGCCCTAATCGATCTTGTAAGTCGTAGAGCTGAATTGCTGTTGGTACGGACAACCTTATCCTTCGGTCTCTAAGACCACGGACTGTGCAGACTTTACTGTGTCTGTCTTTGCCACCGAATGTTCTCGAGACTCGGACGATTCTTGGATTTCTAAAAGCTGAGGTCCATTGCCTTGAAGATGATACTACTGAACTCGGTTGTTGTTGTTGTTGCTGTAACATGTGGTTTAGGTTTACTCCTTCTTGCTTTGCTTGAATCTCCTCTTCATCACATTCTCTTGATCTCATTTCTTTTAGTACTCAATTTGGTGTGATGAAGAACAGATCTGAAACAAGAAAGGGAAGAAAAAACTTAATTTAACAGAAAATAAATCAAGAAGAGAACAATTAGTTGTTGTTAGCTTCTAATTGATGGAATTGTTGCTTTGTAAAATGTTTTAGAGCAAAATTCAAATGAAAACAAAGCAAAATAAATATGATTGATCTCTCACTTGGATCTGCGTTTAAGAAAAGCTAGAAAGCTATTAGTAATTTGAAATTCAAACATCATTGTGTGTTCTTACATGTATAGATTGAAGACTGGCAAGCTGGAGTCCTAGTTCAAGATCTAGCTTGATAGAGAAGAAGAAAGAAGAGATAAGGAGGCAGAGGAATGTGAAGTATTTCTTTTTTTGGAAACTCGAATTATATATGTATATTATAATGATTGTGGAAGTGTTAAATAATAAAATTAATTATATTTTTTTATGTTATATTCCAGTCCCTAGGGTTTTTTTTTGGGTATGAAAGGAATTTATGCAGAAGGACAAAAGAGGAGCAATTTATGTAGTGTATTGATTCTGTGATGGGAATGTGCATGTTTCGTTACACTCACAGTCACATAAATTTTATAAATATAATAAAACTTTCTAATAGTTGACAAAAATAAAAATAAACTTTAAAAGAAATTTTAGTATTTTCAGTTTTGGTTCGTTTTGATTTTAATTTGTTACCCAAGGCATTTGTAATCACTAATCTTTCATTTCCTATCTTAATTTCCGTTGGTAAATTTTTTTAAAAAAGATTAGTCTTGTAAAGTACCATTGTAAAATATTTACAAGAGCTCGAAAAATGTATGACGTAATTTTTTAATAAATTTTAAAAACTTTCAAACTAGAAGATAGAAATTATGAAAAAACAATTTTTTTAAAAAAGAACTAATGACCCTTTATATTCTGTAGCACGCTTGCTTCATTCTACCGTCGTTTTAAAAGATATAAAATTTGATCTGTATAGATTTTGTTGAATCACATTATTAACGAATCAACTTCACGAAACCCTAAATTCAGTGATAATGAAATGTAGACTTGTTAAAATCAAATTGTTGGGATGCTTTTATGTCTAATTAATAACATGTGGGTTCTATTTTAAACGTATAAATTTTTAATGTATATGTAACTAGATATAATAGATTGACAGCTAGAGAAGGTAAGGGTCTGTTTCTGAGATAGAGAATGGACCAAAGAGTATAGGTTTTTTCTTTAAAGCATCTAATGCTTAAATACTCACAAAGAGATCAGTGGACCACTTCTCTTCTATGTGACTTCGCCACTGAGATTTTTGCCCACAATCTCACGATTTTTTTCCTCCTTGTATCCAACTTGATCAATATTCAATACTCTAAAGTCTTATATAATTGACCGCGCCTTTAACCCAATTGGGTTGTTACGAATAATATTGTCTTATTGGTAGTTTCGTACATATCGATCTTGAGAAAAAGAAAAGGAAATAAGACATATATAGATATATATATATATATATATATATGTATGTGTGTGTGATTTCAAATTCCGGTTTAGATTTGTTGCAACACTAATTATGTCATATATATACTCACTATAATATTGTGATGGAGTTCGTTATATCAAAATTAACAGCATATTTTCCACATGTAAATTTTCATAGATATTCCATGCACAAACAAAATCTGTATTTAATTTTCTCAAAACATTTGCAACAGAAATTTTGTAACAATTTTATTATATTTGTTTCGTTAATATAAATAAAATAAAGTTTATTGTATTTAGTAGTGATCAAATAAATTTATTTGGTAATTTTTTTTTTGTTAAGGATAAATTTGGTAATTTTATCCTCACATCAAAGGCTCTATGGAATCTCCAAACACAATATAAATAAATAAGAATATTCTTACAGAAATATCGTATTTTAGTTTTTTTTTTCCCTCAAACATCATCATAAAGGCATTTCGAAGGCATCTTTTGGATATTGTGATAAAAATAATTTTTAGCAGTAGACCTGTAATACTTTTATATATAGTTTGTGTAGTATATATATTGGCCTAAATCGGAGAATGAGTTTATATATGTCTTGTTTTTAACTCTTAAGTTTAAATGTGTCGATTGGAACAATATTAATTATGCAAATATATATTTAAGTGAGATTTGTCATAATAACATTTTCGTACCAACACGCTCGCCCCTTCGTCGAAAGTAGCCCACTACCAAGTACCAAAGCCGCCTTTAGTCATTGGCGATGACATTGGTTGGTCCTTGTTTACGCCTGCCATAGCCAAAATTAATTGAATTTGTTTAAACTAATTTAAAATTACAGTTGCAGTATTTCTAAATCTTTAGCATTATTTTTTTCAGTTATCCTTTCAAATTAGTTACATTGTCTAAGAAAAATATTGTTATACAGGCAAGTCCATAAACGTTATATATATACACATATATCATATATGTTTGTATTATTGTATACATGTATATATAGATATGGTCAATCGATACCTCTGATTTTAGGCTGAATTATGTCAAAGCTATGCCGTATTTAAATTTCAGTCTGTTAAAATAAATTTCTATGTGCTTTTTTTTTTTTAGTAATCAAGTTATTTTTTCTTGTCACAATATCTTTAAATAAATATATATATGTAGGCACTACAAGCCCTAATGGTAAGAAAATGTTTACATGCTTTTCTTTTGTTAAAAAAATGTTTACATATTTTTTTTCGTTAAAAAAATGTTTACATGCTTGCCCATACTTTTCCTCAATATTATCTTTTAGGGATTTTCTCTTACAACGGAACTTAAACCAAATATGTTATATTTGTTTAAAAGAAAAGCTGTAGATGTCGGAGATAAAAAAAAAGGGGCAGAAATAATAAATTTACATATATAATTCTAAATATGACTGGCTCAAATCTACTATTTAACTTCATCATTTAACATTTTGACATTATCAATTTATAGTCACTGATCTATTGTAACCCATATGATTGACACTAACATAAGAACTTTCAGTGTTTCAATCATCCAACAATTTTTTAACGATAATGTAAAAAGAGTTAGAATCATACTTGGTATATATTATATCTTAAGTCAACCTTTAGGGTTTAATCAGGTGGAAATATATGCATACCATTAGTGTTAACCATACTGTATATAAGTATAACAATTTCATTTCATTTTTAGTTAGGGAATGGTTATTTATGTCTTTTGATGTGGGAACACAGATTCTTGCATCCAAAACTCACAACATGTTATTAAGACATTTTAGGTCAAGAAAAGCATCGTTATTTTCTCTTCCTCCTCCATTATTTTCTAACTTATATAAATTCTTCATCACGGTTGGAAAAAAAATCTCATTAAAAACATAGCAAACTCCTAAATTCTATTTACATTTTGCCAGCATATACTGAATTGTGAACCAATATGAAACAGTTTAAATAACAGATAAATCTTAAAGATAAAAGCATTAGTAGAACAAAAATGATGGAATTATGTGTAAATGTCCACAGAAAGGAAAAAACAATAATTTAGACAAGTTGATATTAAGCTTTCGCCATCACAACGTGTACAGAGTCACATATCGGACTAAATACCAGAATTTCTAACAAATGATCAAATATATCCAAATTTGCATACTTGCATTATGTGATATCAACGAATCATAACATCCACATCTCTCTTATTTATTTCAACTGCAAGAGAATCAAAACAAAAGAATGATAGGAAAAAAATCAATGAAAACACAATCGAAGAGCTAAAACGGTATCGTTCATTATCTACAGTACACGTTAGCCTAAGAACGTCATCTTTTTTTTTTGTCTTTAGCTACTGAAGCGTCGTTTTCGGGTCTGAACGTCAGTAAATGCAGAAGGCTCATGCTGAGATAGACAACGACATGTCCTTGTAAGAGACGACACCAAAAGGAGTAAAACCCACCAAAAAGTAAATTATTTAACTACATAAATACACACATGCACCCATATATATATATATATATATATATATATATATGTTTATGTATACACATGCTGATACTGACAGAATGGCATACATACATAACTGCTTCTCCTTTTTGTATTATTGATGCAGTAAAGGTGTCTCCAGAGTTTGCTGCACTGAAACTACTCGTTTCTCTCTGTGTTTTCACTATTACAACATCAAACCAATCTCTCTTCATATTTGGAAAATACTATAATAATAATAACATAATTCATGGGTTCATATAAAGACAAATATATAAAAATTAATATGAGAATTTATATGCCAAGACAAGGGTTGGCTTTTATGGGATGTATGGAAGTAAAATGACGTACACATAACAACATAAGGTAGACAAATTGACTCTGGTTTGTTGAATATAGTTTGTAATATTCATTTGGATTCCTTTCTTTGTCGGTAAGCTAAATAGTCTCGAGGGACTGAGAGGAGACAAAGGGGAAGATATGAACCTGCAAAGGGAAGAGAAAATGCAGTAGAGAAAGTTACTGTATAATAGAGTATAGTGAAGTGCCTTTAATGTCTGAGGGAGCAATGAGCAAAGGAGACAATTGACCAAATATTATTACAGATAATGCTTTTCAAGCTTGGACCTAGAAAAATAAAGCAATCCCATGACTAAAAAAGAACTAGTACTCCATGCATTGAACTTTAACAAATGCTGTGAAAACATTTATACAGTTCATAATGGCTGAGACTGGCTTTTACTATCAGAAAACATTTATACAGCATCATGTGAGTTCATAAACCCATGTCAGTACTTCTTTGGATCCTCAAATTTCATCTTAACATATATTTGATTGAGGTAGCTTAGTGTGTCAAGACCACATAGAGAAAGAGAAAGATGATTGTCCTAATTGTTGTATGTTTCTTCATTGACCTAAGATGATAATTCAGCAACCCATTGGGTAAAATTAAGCTTTCTCAGATAGACACAAATTGTATACAGCTGGTTAATTCAAAAAAGATTAAATGTTAATGGTACTGATTAAGATGTAGTTCCTCCACTAAACTAGCTAGGCTATATATACTATATACAACACACAAATAATTAAAATGGGTACCCAAAATAAAATATATATATGGGTAAAAACCTGCAACAAAATTGTCACCTAAAACCAATGTAGTAAGCTTATAGTGACAAATCTCACAAAGTGTAAAAAATCCATGGAAACTCTAAGAAACCAAACTTGAAGCCCAAAATGGCCTTTATAATTTTATTGTATATATAATTTGTTTACCAAAATGCGTAGCTATTTGCTGAAATTAAAAGAATATAGGCAATCACATCTAAACCTAAACACTATGCAGACATATATGTATATACCAAAGCCAGCAAAATTTCAATCCGTTCAGAAATAGGGAAGCTAAAACGTACTCCTCACCTTTGACTCCTTCGTCCGTTACGCGTCTCTTCTACGTTCATTTTGAAGTGAACCATCTTTTTTTTGTCGACAACGGAACTACATCATCGTGTTTCAAAGCGTGCGTTTCAGTCGATCGGCAGGGTTAAATCTCCGGGAGAGATCGAGGATGAAACAATAACCGCCGGTTTTATTGGTATAGTTGTAAAGCTATTCTGGTTTGGTTAAGGGCCACCAGTTATATAATTCATCTCCTCTCAGTAGTCAATAGTCAACAAAACAAAATAAAATTGTATAGTCTTAAATTTCTAATTACGGTTGCTCGTCACGGCTTCGACTTTATTTCCATTATTTTAGAAACTGACAACTAAATCAGAGAAAATGAAACTGCTAATTAAATATTAAATACCTAATATAAATTCCAAGTCGTTTCAAATGGACGATCATGCAATAGCTAATTTCGTACCCTATAAATAATTAAGGATCTTTGTATTGTATATATTCATCATTCCGAAACAAGATCGAGAAAGAATCATTTCTCATTATGGCTATCAAAAATATGGTTTTTGTTCTTGTGGTTATATGCGGTGTATTTTCCGTAAATGCTCAACAACTACAATTTCCGATTCCGTTTCCATTACCATCCCAACCGAATCATAATATAGGAAGATTACCTAATAAAATAAAATGTTTGTCATCAGTAATGCATATTCCAAGATGCTTTGAAGAGATTTCTCAATCAACATTCACGGGAAAGTTTCGCAACATAGGTGTTGCTTGTTGTAAAGCATTTTTGGACGTGGAAGCCAACTGCATAACAAGAATTCTATTCAATCCATTTTCTCTTCCAATGTTGAAGAAGCAATGTTCAAAAATTATTGGCGCAGCTCCTCCTACAACAATCACGACAACAATCGTTAAACTCAATATTTAGAAAATTTCCAGTTTGACAGTATAATACAAATGTTCAGTTTTTACAAATAATACACTACAATGTAGTCACACCTCATTAACTAAGTTGCACGAAGGTTTTATCCAAATATGATTCTGGTTTAAGAACGAACGCACGAAGGCACTGTGGATGTGCGATTGAAAAAAAGGAAAAAACAAACAAACCTAACCACAACTGAAACTGCCTAGTTTGAGGACCAAACCAGATTGGGAAAGCGGTGGGCTGAGCTGAAATTGATCATAAGCCCAAGCCCTAAAGTTATTTACGGTTGCCGTGGCATACAAGGACACGAAGGAGACTGTTCTAACAAACGAAACAATAAAAGCTATTGTGGTCTCTTGTCATAGAGAAAGACAGCACCAGAGGACTAGAAAGAAAATAAAGTTGATATACACTCCCAAGTGTACTAGAGATATCAACAGAACCAGAATGGCTTTATATATATGATTATTCACAATTCAGCTTCATGTTCACAGAATTTTAACGCTAACAGCAAAAGCTAATCTTCAATTCATTCTCAGAACATATGGCCAAAAAATCTCACCTAGTATAATTCCTACGTACGACAAGTCAGGTATAACCCTATTGTATGGAACTGTTAGAAACCAAACCTAAACAAGATAGATTCAAATAAATTCAAACCAAAAGGAGTACTATAAACCGGTTTATTGATGTAAATTTTGAATATACCAATATTGCTTTATTGCCTCTTGATAGTCAATACTTCTTAGTTAATGTTACACATGAGTTTTGACTCTCTTTAAATTTATAAAACGGTATCTACCCAATAAGAGAATTCAAAGACGTTTTATCAAGATAATTAATACAACAGTTTTGTTTTCTTCCATATAAATAGACAAGGATCTTGTTGTTGTTTATCAATCAAAAGCAAATCAAGCATTAAGCATCTGTTTGGCTATACTAAGGCTCTGTTTCTTCTTCTCAATATCTCATCATGTCTGTCAAAAATGTGATTCCTATGCATCGTAGTCTCTGTAAAGGCTCAGTTACCACAGTTTCCAGCTCCATTTCCTATTATATTTCCATTCTAGCCGTTTCCTGGTATGTCTGGACTACCTGATATATTAAAATATTAGACATTGGTAATAGAGATTTCAGGATGTCTTGTGGAAATATCTCAATCTATATTCACTCTACACTCTACAGTTCAGTAACTTAGGTCCGGTTTGTTGCAAAGCATTTTTGGACGCCGAAGCCAATTGCTTGCCTAAACTTCTATTTTTTCCTCTTATGTTGAAAGAACAATGCTCAAGAATTGCTGGTGCAGCTCCTCCTACCCCAAAATAGAGTTTAAATGATCTTTAAACATATATGTCATTTTTACTTTCAATTTACTTTTAAATTTTTTCTTTAATTCTACATGTTATACTCAAAAAAGACACACTATAATATAATATTAGCATTTGAGAAGTCATATTATTTTTCGAAATGTTTTAGTTATCCATGAATTTTAATGAATAAGAACACCTAAAATAACCATGGCTTGCTAAAGTTGTCCATTATGAAATTTCTTTAATTAATTAAATCTTGTAATGTTTCCAAATTTTGAACTGTTTACATAAATCTTTTAGATATTACGTGAACAGATTACATATACACCTATTACCCAAACCATTGACGAGATCACCGCAGATTTTATTCCTATTGTTCGTAAGTATAAATCCTAATTACGGGTTTAGGCATTAAAAAGAAAAACTTTGAAGAGAAAAGACTATTTTTATTAATTAAAAAAAAAAGACCATTTTTATAAAAACAAAACAAGACAGAACTAAAACGAGAAGCCCAAGTTGAAGTCTTCGTGGGCCGTACCGAACAGAACAGAACAGAACAGAACCGAACTAAACATTGTACTTTTGATTCCTTCGCTCAAGTTCTGTTTCTCTCTCTCTCTTTCTTTCTTTCTTTCTCCGTCTGTCGCTGTCTCGCTCGTCCTCTCCTCTGTTTCGTAGCTTCTGCTGCAGATCTCTCTGTGTCCTTCTCTCCCTCAGATCACTGTAAGTACACACAACTACACTCCTTTCCTCTTTCGATCTTTATTCCTTTGATTCTTTCTCGATTTGCTCTAATCTCAATCTCTCCCTCTCTTTCTTTCTTTATCGAGCTTTGATCTGACTCATTCTTTCACTCGATTAATTTCTCTCACAAACATTTTTCCCAATTTCATTATTTTTTGTTTTATTTCTAAATTAGTTTTCTTATTGTCAAAAAATTATTGTGATCTTTTAGGGTTTTTAGTGTGTGTAAGCTTAATTCAATCTAGAACAGTAAAAATCTTAAAAGAGTTTTCTATTAGATCGTTGACTTTTTTATATGAGAGGGTTTACGAGATCGAATCAGCCTTTTAGGGTTATTAATGAATAAAAATTAAATGCTAAGATTGTCTCAATAGTTAAGTCTTAAATGATACAATACATAGCTTGATTAATAATGTTAAACCTAAGGCTTATGTTTGGTAAATTTTGCTGATAAATTTATTTACTGTTGAAAATAGATGGCACGGCAGGAAGCTAGCTCTTCCCCTGGTGCTGAGGTTGTTGGTCGTGCCTTTGTGGAACAATACTATCACATTCTTCACCAATCTCCCGGTTTAGTTCACCGGTTTTATCAGGATTCGAGTTTGTTAACCCGACCTGATGTTACCGGTGTTGTGACTACTGTCACTACTATGCAAGTGAGATTATTATTATTATTATAAAGTTAATTTACTTTCAACAATATTTATCTTCTGAATTTTCGATTAAACTTTGGATTGGATTTCAGGCGATCAACGATAAGATTCTGTCGTTGAAATATGAAGACTACACGGCTGAGATAGAAACTGCGGATGCTCAAGAGTCTCATGAGAGAGGTGTCATCGTGCTGGTTACAGGACGTTTAACAGGGAATGATAATGTGATGAAGAAGTTTAGTCAAACTTTTTTCTTGGCTCCACAAGATAAAGGATACTTTGTCTTAAACGACATGTTTCGATTCCTCGAGGAGAAAGAGGTGACGGTGGCGGCGCAAGCCCCCCGGTCTGTCGCTGTCAATGGAACCACTAGGGATGTTCAAGCTCCTGTGGAACCAGGTATGATCAATGATCCATGGTTTTTTTTTGTTTTCTCGGTTATAGTCTGGTTTAGGATATTAACATCGATTTTACTTTGCGTTAGAACGTGTTATTGTTAGTCATGAGGTTGAGGTAGAACCGGAGCCAGTTGCTTCAATTGAGGAGGAAGATCTTGACAATGTGGCTGAGGTTTATGATCCTTCTGATAAAGATGAAGGAGTTGTTGTTGATGTTGAGCCTATCGAACCTCCTCCTACTCAATTAAGTCATAATGAAGTTTCATCAGGGCCTCAAGGAGATGCTCCTAAGCATTCTTATGCTTCCATCGTGAGTCCTAACCGTTTTTGTTTTTGGTTTCCCGCCATTTTCTTTTTTTTTTAAGTAAAAACTTATGAAGTCTTTGTGTGTGTTTTAACAGCTCAAACTGAAGAATAGTGGTCCAGCACCAACAACGCACGTTGCTCGGAACAGGTCAAGAGTAGCTCCGGTCAGTACCAACCAGAAGCAGATCACTCCTCCTAGTGAGCATGCGTCAGCATCTGAGGCTTCAGGTCCTGAGAATGTTCCTAATAATAGCAATCTTGATGTGGAAGGTTCGTTGTTTCTTTTCATTTGGCTCTTTGAATATGCGCAAGCCTTTGGTTATTTATTTTATTTTTTATTATTACAGATGATGGTCATTCGATTTATGTTCGAAATTTGCCGTTTGATTCCACACCAACACAGCTTGAAGAAGTGTTCAATAAATTTGGTGCAATAAAGCGTGAGGGGATACAAGTCAGAAGCAATAAGGTTTGATATATAATTTATAGAGTCTTGTCCAAAACCACTTGGCTTATTGGTTTTCTTACACTGTGTTTGTGACTCTCAGCAGCAAGGTTTCTGTTTTGGTTTTGTGGAATTCGAAACAGCTAGTGGAAAGCAGACTGCGCTTGAGGTATTTATATCATAAGCCTTGAAAATGTCTTTATTCCTCGTTTAATTCTTGAGTCTGAATCTTTGTGATGGTACATGTAGGCCTCGCCGGTTATAATTGGAGATCGTCAAGCTGTTGTAGAGGAGAAGAAAACTAACAGTAGAGGTAATAAACATGAGAGACCTCATCAAGATAGATATGGTTTTGGATTAAGAGTTTTTATGTAATTTGAAAGATGGGTTTAATTTTTTTACAGGAGGGAACAGTGGAGGTGGTAGAGGAAGGTACTTTTCTGGAAGAGGAAGCTTCCGAAATGATAGTTTCAAAGGAGGACGTGGTGGAGGAGGTGGAGGAGGAAGAGGAGGAGGCTATGGAAGAGGAGGAGGAGGTGAGTTTTCTGGTAGACCAAAGAGCTCAAACCCACGGAATGGTGGAGAAGGTTATCAAAGGGTGCCTCAAAACGGAGGCAGTGGAAGAGGAGGCGGACGTGGTGGGGCTCGCGGTGGTGGTTCATCTTGACTTGCTTTTTAACGGTGCCTCCATAAGAGAATAGTTTAAGATTTTTGTTTTGGAACTTTTTTTTTTTTTTTTTGGGCTACTACGAGTTGAGTTTATGTGGCTTTTCTTTCGTCGGTTTAGTTTTTTTATATTCTTGAATATTTTTTGTTCAGTTTTAAACTTTTCTTTGGGTATTGTACTTCTTCATAAACATTCAATTTCATAAGAAATCCATTATAAAGTTAAAGTGTTATACAAAGATTGAGTTCAAGTGAAGCAGAAGAAGAAGTTAAGTAGACTGGCTAATCTGATTGGTTAATTCCTTAATTGCATTGGGAACCGAAAACATATAGCCGATTTAATCAGATTTATGCATAAACAGTAGAGTCAACAACTTAGCATAATTTCATTCAGTCTTTCAGAAGCAAACAGAAAATCACAAATTACGAGTACAAAATTGATTCAATTTCTCAAGTTCATATGGAAAAACTTCAATTCAAAGTTATATTGGAAAACAATAACAGAGCCGCCATTTTATCGTTTGAACTTCTTAGAAGGTCTCTTGTCTTTTTGGCCTCTGTCTTTGTGACCTCCCAAGAACCTCTCACTCTCTTCATCATCTTCTCCACGTCTCTTCCTACCTCCTGATTCTTTCATATTCTACAACAACAAAATAACACAATTAAGTTCCCTATAAATCTAAATAATATGCAAAAACAATTTACTTTTTACATGAGAGTAAAAATACCATTGCGGACAACTTTTTGGCTTCTGAAACTCTCTCCGACAATGACAAGACTTCGTCTTCTTCAGCTGGATATTCTGGTAGTTTCTTGCCTGAATGTTCAAAAACACAGTCAAATGTCTATATCCTCCTACAAGAGAACACATATATAATAAAATCTACCTCGCATATATTTTTGACTTACCAATGAGTTTTTCTATTTGTATATACCATTCGAGCTCATACTGGTTTACAAGTGATATCCCCACACCAGAACGTCCAGCACGAGCGGTTCTTCCCACTCTGTGAATGTAATCCTATGACCCAAATTTGGAAGATCAATGTGTGATCTCAAGATCATTGATTCATGTGAAACAAGAAAGAAAAAGACCTAACCTTTGAATTTGTGGGAATGTCGTAATTGATAACCATATCAACCGATGGGATATCAAGACCTCTACTAGCCACATCAGTGCAAACCAAGATATTACATTCCCCTGCTTTGAACTTATTCAATGCTCCTAGTCTCTTTGACTGCAAAGAATGAGAAATTTTTGAGAGAATTAGCCGTGAAATGTTTAGAAACTAGAGTGCGTCATTTACCTGAGTCATTTGACCACTGATAGGAATGGCTCTAAAACCAAGACTCCTAAGCACCAATGCCAGAAACCGAGTACCATCACAAGTTCGGGTGAAAATCATAGATGTTGAATCAGGCATTTCACTCAGTATGTATACAAGATAGCAATCCTGTTACAATGATACAAAAAAGGTCATTATAGTAAAAGAAGATAAAAAAACCTCTCTTATGTGTTTGTTTGCTCTTATCTACCAAGCTTTGTGATGTAAATAAGGTACCTTGTGTTTAGCGGGAACAAACCGAAACTGTTGTTTAAGAGTATCGACTGTGGAATATTTGGAAGCAGCTTCAATCTTAAGGAAAGCAAAGAAAATAAAAACTGTTATACCTAAAACTATATGATAATCTGTGACAAGAAACAATTAAAGTCAGTTAGCGTTTCCATACCTTAACAGGATTCCTCAAACATGCCCTTTGAAGTTTTCGAACCTAAGAGACCAACACACATTTAGCGCCTTAATCAGTTATTCCTTCTTAAATCTTCCATTTCACCAAACCATTATAGAGAGACAGTTTAATTTATCAATACCACAAGTTCCTACCTTTTTAGTCATAGTCGCTGAAAAAAGATATGTTTTACGTTCACGAGGGATCTCGTCCAAAATCTGATTAAGAGATTTCTCAAAATCTTCATTCAGCAATCTATCTGCTTCATCAAGAACCTGTTGTATAGAGTGAAGTAGATGTAAGAATACTAATAACTAAGAACATACTACACCCAAAACGAAAAGATAAGCATAAACTTACCAGATATTTCAATGTTTTCAGAGAAAAGCCTTTTGTGTCAGACATATGATCCCAAAGACGACCAGGTGTAGCAACCTATGAAAGAACATATCAAACTTAACTACTAGATTCACTCACGATCAGTGCATAAAACCACTAAAGAAACAAACGTACAATAACATGAGGCCGTTTCCCAAGAGCAATAGTTTGTTGCATCCTGTCTATACCTCCAACAAGCTGGAAATAGGAAACAAATTCGGTTCAATTCTTATTATAGGAGGAAGCTTTCAATTATGATAAACATGGTCAAAGTATGAGCTTACCACAGCACACCTAAGACTTATATCAGCTCCTAGAGCTTCAAACTGCTCAGCAATCTGGATTGCAAGCTCTCTGGAGTGAAGAAAACAGAAGAATCAAATCGAAAAACGAATGACTAAAAAAGTAGAGTGCTAGAAGAATTAAACTTGGTGAGTGAATCATACCGAGTTGGAGATAAAACACAGGCGAAGAAAGCAGGATCAGGTCTACGTCCTTTCTTAGGCTCAGAATTATAAACATACTCAAGAAGTGCTTGCAATATAGGTAAAGCAAAGGCTCCAGTTTTACCAGAACCGGTTTGAGCAAGTCCAATTACATCTTTCCCTGAAATAAGACATTTTGACACATAAGATTCAATTGATTGAATGATAAACCCAAATGATTAAAAAGTTGCAAGCTTTAAAAACAGGAGACTGAAAACGATTCAATAGTAGGGAAACATCAATTAGAGATACCTTCAAGAGCATAAGGAAGAGCTTCAGCCTGAATTTTTGAAGGGTTCTTCCAACCCAATCTTTCACAAGCTTTCACAAGCTCCTCACGCAAACCAAGTTCTGCAAATGTCTTCACCACTTCGTTCTCCTCTTCCATTTCAATACCCAACAACAAATTCGCTCTCTGCTTGGAGCTCAAATAACGTGATGGAATTAAACAACGTTAAGATAAATCGCGGCGGTAAGATCTCAGGTGAGATTAGGGCTTTAGCTAAATCGAGCAGCGTCGAACGGCAAATAAGAACAGAGAAAGTGTTGGCTAGGGGAAACAGAGAGAGTTTTGGCAATTAAGGGTTTTAGTTATATTATTATTTTAATATCTGTATTGGGCCACGTATGGGCCTGAATCTTTGTTTATCAAACATAGAGTATGGGCCACGTATGGGCCTGAAACATAGAGTATGGGCCTGGAAGAAAATTGCTTAAACTTTGGAATTGAGCCATATCATTTCCATGATAACTTCAGAAATGGTTTCATAACTAAGATTTAAACACTAGATAGCTTGTAAAGAAAGTTGTAAAAGAAGTTAAAACCTTAATATTGTAAACTGCAGAAAAGCTTATATTACATGCAAAGCTTGAGACTTTTTAGGCTAATAGTGAAAAAACTTAACAAACTACTAAGGTGGAGAACAAAAAATAAACTAATGAGATGCTTTGTTCTTGTTGGAGATGTCTTGGAGCAATAGTCTACTTTCAGCAGCAAAATCAACTGGAGAAACTCCTTTCACAGTTACCCTCTGCCTCTTCTCACCGTTATACTCATTTTGAGTGACACTGATCCGGAAGAGGTGAGATGACCAGGTTGCTTCTTTCAGTTTTGTCTGATATTCATTTACTTCACCTCCCTGCAAAACACATTTGAACATTCAATTTAAAAACATAACATCATAACGCTATAACAATGCTTTTATAGGGTTTATATTTCCTTACCTCTGATCTTAGTTTGTTGAGCTCGTCAGCTGAACATCCAAGAATCCTCTCTGCTTCATCGTTGAATGAGGAAATCCAAGTTTCTCCTGTTGAGTCGGTGACTTTCAAAGCCATTATGTACCTAGCAACAACCAAAGTAGACAAGACTCAGATGTCTGAAAAAGGAAGAAAGGATCCTACTTAAGCTAGCTCTATGAATATGAGAATCTCTTTCTCACCTCAAGCTGCATTCTTCATAATTTTTCTGGCAACCTTCACACCAATAACCAGAGTCAACTGCTTCAGTCACTTTCTTGTTACAAGTCTTGCAAGCTTGGTACCACATTGTCTGGTCTGGTTTGATGAAGCTTATGTAAGCCCTAGTGCTGAAAAATACAGGCTGCAACAGAATCCAAGCTCACAAAGTAAGTTCCATAACTCTATGTTTAAGCAATTTTGTTCCAGGGCAGGAATTTCAGTGTCTTTAGTACCTTATCCTCTCCTAGTGATGGGTTGCTTGTGATGTGAGAGAGAAGGACTCTGTCAGTATACATAGACCGAGATCCATTCTTGGCAGATGGGCTCATCCCTGAGCCAATGGAAGACATGAATGTTTCCTTTCCTTCTGAATCATACCTGAAAAAGTAAAACGGAAGGTTAAGTAAATAAATACAACCAAGATTTACTTTACCAGATGATTCAATCTAGAAGGCATACCAAGATTTCAATTTTTTAGCTTCTGGTGATTCAGGGTTGATAACCACATTGCTTCTGCTGATGGTGGACAAAGAAACACCTGGAGAGATTGGCTTTTTATCAGTAACAAGTTTAAAGAAGTGTGATTTCAACATATAGTTCAATTATATCAAACTCAAGATTACCTTGAAAGTCTCCAACCTTGAGAGACTTGATTGCAATCACAGGTGACTCATCAGCCATGTCTAGCAGTTCTTGACCTATGCCAGTCGCCAAGTCGTTCCATAGGGACACCACAACAGTTTTCTTCGACTCATCAGCCAAAGTAATATCCCTCTTGGGGATCATCTCGTTGTCAGTTCTCCTTCTAATACTCATGGTAGGAGAAACACTTTGAACAACTCCAATAAGATCTGGAAAATAGCATAACACTCAAGTTGTTATCATCTTAAACCAATGTACAATCTAAGATGAATGTTTATAGAGAAAAAGGCTCTTACCAATAAGTTCATTCTGATTAACATACAAACCCAACTCTTCAATGGGCACAAAGTTGAATTTTGTCTCAGGGACAAACATTTCTTCGTTACTAGCTTCCTCAACCTCTGAATTCTCATTCAGAGTCATCTCATAGTCATTCTGAACTGTCTTGTACTGTTTGTTAGCAAGTTTAAGTGATCCCCTCGATATATAATAGACCTTTCCCAATTGGAATCTATCATAAAACTTCTTTGCAGCATCATTAAACATTGTCGCTTGAATTTGTGTTCCCTGTACCACACCCAACTTAACAAAATCAGTAACCACGTAACAAAATCTTAAACAATTTTGAGGTGAAATTGGGAGCTTTCTTACTTCTTCATCTGTAAGTTCTACATTGAAGACACATCCTTCTCCTCTAGCGTTTTTGTAATTTCTCATGAGTCCCTTGTTAGTGACTCTGACTTTGATAGTCCAGTTTCCTTGGTAAGGATTCAAGGACACAAGTGGATGAACTCTTCTAGTCATGGACATTCTTGCAGCTGGTGCAGCACTGCAAATACACACAAACGAGTTTAAGCAAACACAAATAAACAATCAATTTTCAGAAAAAAATGAAACATTGAAGACAAGAAGAGATATTGCTTACTTTCCCCTCTGTTCAGTCATGATCTGAGAAGCTGATTTGGCAACAAAATCCTGCTTTGGTTTCAAAGTGATACCAGTAGAAACATCGATTTTAACATCATTGACAGGAGAATGATCTAGCTTCTGCTTCTTGTGCTCACTACCTTCCTCTTCGCTCTTACTTTCCCAGTTAATCTCAGAATCAAGCGGAGAAGCAACAGCCTCACATTTATTCACAAGGAAATATCTGTTGACAGAGAACAAACATGTTAGTAACTGATGGTTAAAGAATCGAAACAAGACGCAAAAGAGAAGTCTTTACTTTGTTGATTTGCTTGGAAGGTCATTAACAGCGAAATCGATGAGACGAATTAGACCCAGATTCTGGATATTTCCAGAAAGGATTTCGGGAGTCAATGACGCTGTAAACATAGCTTTGACTTTCGTCTTTCCGTCATTAGCACTAAATCTGTCAATCAAAACGAAAACATGTAAACGATTCAATCAGATCAAATTCGAAAAATACAAACCCTCACAAACCCTGAACTAGATCCATCAGAACTATATCAGTAAAAAAAAACAAAATAAAAAAAAACCCAGATCTCTATCATTTATATACAATTGTAAAGCTATTTGAATCTAACCATCGTGTTGAGACAATGCACTTTAATTTAGAGACGGAACAAACTAGTTTAAGAAAAATCTAATATAACCCAGATGATAAACAGATAAAGAATCAGCGAAACTTACGAATAACGATTGCCTATAGGCTTAAGATCCACAACTTGAACGACGATTTCAGATCGATCGGAGGAGGAATCAAAAGATGGGTTTGACAATACGGTGGAGATAGCATCTGGGGTCAAAGAAGTTTGCATTTTTTTTGTTTTCTCTCTCGATTGAAAGGTTTGATTTCTCCGTAGGCAGTAAATCAAAAAGGTGTGTGTGATGGTGAGATGTGAATGGGGGAGAGGAAGGGTTTTGTAAAGGGGAAGAGTTGAGCGGGAGCAATTTAATTCGATTAATTTACTCCCCCGCGAATTTTTTTAATTTTCCTGAATTTTCATTTTTGGCCTAAAAACTCTTACCGCTTCTTTTCAATATCTCACTATATCCATCTTTTAGCGCCACGGAGGCAGCGGTTTTAGAAAAATAACTGTTAAATGTGTTATAACTTACAAGGCCTAGTCAAAGCCCATAACTTCAGTCAAATTATACCAAGTTACCCAACTTAATTAGACCCGTTAAACATAAATTGAACAAAAGTGAATTACTAACGTTTATTTATTGTAACATGATCAGTGTCATATTTTATTTTGTCAATACCATGTAATATAAAGAGGATTTCAATCCGGATGATGATAGATTGTGGACTCTATTTACTAGTTTTGGTCATGCTCAAGATCTTTCAAAATGCCGTTTTGCATTGTTTGGCATATTGGTAAAATCTTAGAGATCGCTTAACAATCTAGCACTATGCAAGATACTCAACTAGGTACTCTAAACATGAGAAAACAAAAAAATACTACTAATTTGAGATTTTCAATTTGTAAGGGGGAATGTTCGATAAAACATGTCGTTTCGAAGACTTTGGTAGATATTACGAGTTTGTCAATATCGAGCACAGAGTTTTGTCTTCAAGTGTAGATGATATTTCTCACCACAAAGATATCATTGTGCAAGGTGAATTAGCTTTTTTCCATGCTTTTATATGTTCCAGAATTCGTTTATATCGAATATCTCTCGCAAACCCAGAAAATCTATATCCAGATTTTTAAAACAATAACTTATACTCTAAGTCGGACCAAAATCCAGTAATCTTTAAACAACATGATTTAAATTTTTATTTGCTACTTACAATATTAATTCTAGTCATTGCTGAGATAAACATGTATGTTTTTAATTTTGTTTTATTTGTTATCAACACAGTAGTTTAATTTATACCAAGGGGAAATAAGATGGAGTTGCGAGAAAAGGGCAAAAAGAAGGAAGGGAAAATAATATATTTTGACTAGGAAAAAACTTTCTTGGGTCCTACAATGAGCTGTCAACTATTCGTCTGAGCCGTGCAGTATCATCGGACGGTTGAGATCAATAAATGTAACCCCGTCATGCTGAGCCAGTCAAATTTCAAGTATTGACTAATCAATTTTGTTAAGTTGTGTTATAGCAATTAGCAAGTAAAGCCACATAAAAAGGTAGACTTCTTTTTGTACCCTTAATTTCCTAAAACTTGAAAATATCCGTAATTGTATTATTTTATTCTTAAAAAACCATTGAAACATTTAAAAGTGTAGGTATTATACACCGATTATATACCTATGGCAACACCATTATTATACATCTACAAGAATCAAAAGATTCAAAACCAAACCATGATATAGAACAAAAAAAATTGACGTACATCAAAAAACAAACTGAACGTTTCTACATAAATGGGGGGGGGGGGGGTACTTTTAGTAAATAATGAGAAATAAGTAGGATTATTACAAAGTTTCTTAGTTATAAAACCCCAAACATGTGGGGGAAAAGTCAATGGTCGAATCAATCTCAAATCTCACGAAGATGTGGGGCGGCCTTTAAATCTCCAAAGCTGCCAAATTTATTATTTTCTCAATTCTACATTTCGCTATCCACGAAATTACGGACTCGCCTTCGCTCGAATACTATTTCCATTTTTCAACATTTTTTTGTTTATTATATAGAGTTGCTTGCACCACAACTTTTTTCTTTCCTTCTTCTTCCCCATAATCTCGGCTAAATTCTCTTCCTTTCGCTTCATTAATTTGTTCTTTGATGATATAGTAATCCAAATCACAAGCTTCTGGAGATCTTTTTAAGCCCTGGGACTCGTTTTTTTTTTCTTCCCGGGAAAAGTCGTTTCACGGTACGTTACTCTGTTTGATCACCAAGTGTATGATAAAATGTTTCTGTGAAATCAAAGAAGATATAAAGTTTCAAATTTGTTTCTGAATTCCCTCAAAATTCTCCCTTTTTACAGAAGCAATAGAGGGTTTTCGGAAAGCTGTTGACTTGACTTTTTCTTCATAGAGAATTAGAGATACTATTATAGCTCTGTTTCTTCATAGAGATAGTATGGTCTTGTGAGGAGGAATAAAAATGTTAGATCTGAAAAGGTTTTCACTGATGTTAATGGGATAAGCTTGCCAAGTTATGGTCTTTACCATGTTCATGTGGGGATTCCTCTTCCTCTCTGTTTTCTTTATTCCGGGTGTTCTTCAAGGGTGATGACTTAAGTTTTTTCCAAGTCTAAGTTCTCAGGATTAAGCTTATATAGTAATTATTTTATACAACAGCCCTTAGTTCATCAGAAAACTCCTCCAGTTCTACGATCTTCATTGATTAGTATAGTCTTTACTGCACCTAGATACACTTTTGACTTCTCTTTCTTCTGCCTGTGTCTATTTAAATTGTCTCATAGAATATAAGTTGAGTTTTAGGCTCTAGTCTTTGGTTTTTGGGTATGGCAGAGTTTGAATCCATGATTCCTGTACCCGGAGTGAAAAATCATGTCTTTGAGGCATGTCACCATGTTGTTAAGGCACTGAGAGCATCTGATAACAATCTCGATGCCAACTTGAGAAAGCTTCTTAGTGACCTAGAGTCACATCTGTCAACATTTGGGATTGTTGATCCCAAAGTTGAAGATATAGGATTCTCTGAGATCCAGGAGAGGTTCAAAGAAGCTGTGAAGAGAATCCTTAGTTGGGAGACAAACAAGTCAACGATGTTGGAAGCTGGTATTTCTGAAGCTGATCAGTTCTTTCAAGCCCTGTATGACGTTCACACAGTTCTTATGGGTTTCAAATCTTTGCCTATTAAAACTAACCACAAGGAGAAAGATGTTTACAACCAAGCTACGGTTGCTCTTGACATTGCGATGTTGAGGCTTGAGAGAGAGCTCTGTGATGTTCTGCATCAGTACAAACAGTATGCACAGCCTGAATACTTGGCTGTTAGTTCCCGTGGAAAGGATATTGTCTACGATGAGTCCTTTGTCTCCCTTGATGATGAAGTTGTTGTTGAAGCTTCTTTACACGAAGATGATGAACATATAGCAGAATTCCAAAATGCTGATCTTGTTGATCCTAGCGTCCTTCCTCACATCAAAGCAATTGCAAACGCCATGTTTGCTTGCGAGTATGATCGACCATGCTGTGAAGCTTTCATTCGTGTTCGAAGAGAAGCTCTGGATGAGTACATGTTCACTCTCGAAATGGAAAGGTTCAGCTGTGTTGATGTTCTTAAAATGGAATGGGAGGACTTGAATGTTACAATGAGAAAATGGACAAAGATTGTAAAGATCATTACTCAGATCTATCTCGCCAGTGAAAAGCAGCTCTGTGAACAGATCTTGGGAGACTTTGAGTCGATTTCTTCCGCTTGCTTCATTGAAATCTCAAAAGATACAATTCTTTCTCTCCTCAGCTTCGGTGAAGCTGTAGCACTGAGATCTTGCCAGCCAGAAATGCTTGAGCGCTTCCTTAACATGTATGAGGTTTCAGCAGAGATTCTCTTGGATGTTGATAACCTCTTCCCTGATGAAACAGGCTCGTTTCTAAGAATGGGATTCCACGAGCTGTCGAAAAAGCTAGCTGATCGTACCACCGCAACCTTCTTAAAGTTCAAAGATGCAATAGCCTCAGCTGAATCCTCACGCCCCTTTCCTGGAGGCGGGATACATCATTTGACGAGGTATGTAATGAATTACTTGAAGCTTCTCCCTGAGTACACCGATACTCTAAACTCACTTCTTGAGAACATAAACGTTGAGGACTCAATCCCGGAGAAAACTGGACAAGACATCCTCCCTTCCACATTCTCTCCAACGGCTAAACATTTCCGCTCAATCGTTTCAGTTCTGGTGTCCAACCTCGAGCGAAAAGCTCAGCTTTACGCAGACGAATCCCTCAAGTTCATTTTCATGATGAACAACTTCCATTACATGGTCCAGAAGGTGAAGGGATCAGAGCTGAAACACTTGTTTGGAGATGAGTGGATGAGGAAACACATTGCAAGGTACCAGCACAATGTCACAGACTACGAGAGATCTACATGGAGCTCTATACTGGCTTTGCTCAGAGACAACAACAACCCCTCTGTAAGTACCCTAAGAGAAAGATGCAGACTCTTCTGTCTTGCCTTTGAGGATGTTTACAAGAGTCAAACCCGTTGGTCAGTCCCTGATCCAGAGCTCCGAGATGATCTTCAAATCTCGACCTCAGTCAAGGTTGTTCAGTCTTACAGGGGATTTCTTGGAAGAAATGCAGCTCGTATAGGCGAAAAACATATCCGATACAATTGTGAAGACATTGAGAATATGCTTCTTGATCTCTTTGAGTGTTTGCCATCTCCGAGATCATTGCGTAGCTCTCGTAGGAGATGATGATGATGATGAGTTGATGACTCGAGCCTAACGGACTCCAGCTTTGTTCTTTTTATCTTTTGTTATTTTCCTTATGCATTGATTTGTGATACACATGTAAATAAGGGTGTAGAATTTATACTCCATTGTGAGATGTAATTTATTGAATCAATTCCCTTAGCGCAAACAATTAAAGTCAACCAAGGTGAGGTTTTGATGTTACCATTATTTTTTCTTCTATGGTTTATGGGATACGTCATTCAACTGTTGGAAACCACCAATAGTGAGCAACATAAAGTTAAGGGAATTCATGTCAGCACTATGTCATGGAGAAGGTGTTGACTAGTCTATCAAGTTTGATATGGCTCTCACATAAATTGTTATGAACCCTGTGGATTTCTAAATTAGCATATGAAGCAGATGGCAAAACGTTTTCTTTTACTGTCTTGGCTGAAAATAGACTGATACAGCATCAATCTTTCACCCATATCCTCATACATTGGACCATCACTAAAGAGAGATTAACTGCAAGATGATGAATGATCATGCCAAAACTTCATCTCCTAACGCACTACCCTCGCAACTCGGTTCCAACAAAACAAAAAACCAAAAGGTATTCAAATTCGGAAACGGAAACAAAACTAGGGAAACACTCTAACATAGCCTAAAACATCCCACCCAGTTCCCCCTTAGAAACCAAAGGTTGGTTTCAGCAGGCAGTAGCTGCAACAGCATTTTCTGAGACAGCTAAGTCGTTCTCTTTTACTTCAGCCGCACCTCCTAGTGCTGCTGCATCTTCTGAGGCTGTAGTAGACTCCTGGGGTTTCACAAGATTGGCCACAGAACCCTGCTAGGAAACAAAATAAACATTTGTTAGATATTCTCTTTATATAAATATGGATAAAAGATTCACCAAGATGGCTTCAGATAGGATGGTTGCCTGTTTTTTGAACTGCAGGTGTTTGCTTTTCCTATCTTGGATAATCTTTTGACGACTCTCGTAGAAGACAAAGTCATCGAGGATGGATGTCTTGCTTGCATGGTCCTTGAAAATCTTGACGACTTTCATGCCTTGCTCTAGCTTTACCTGCAGACAAAACAAAAATGGTCACTATGCATAAAAAAAGACAAGTCAACTATTAGAATCCAAAAAACTATAGATAACACAGAGAGAAGACATACTTCCTGTGTGTCTCTGCTATTGGTAACCGGCTTGTTCTCATTGTTCTCCAGAGTTATATGCCTCAAGGAACTGTTAGGGATATCTTTAACGAAATGCCACTTGACAGGGAAGCAACCAATCCATTTGTCCTGTTGCCAGTATTCCACAGTCTTATTGAAATCAACAGGGCCTACCATTTCGGCTAGACCAACAAATTGTCCACTTGTGTTTACCTGTGAAAATTACACATTAGAACTCTTCCTGTAAAATTGAAATACAAATCAGAGGATGATGAAATCATGAAAATTTACTCACAGAGAAGAGTAGAAACACAGGGCAGGCATCTGACTTCTGATTTGCCTCGTTATATGAGGAATCCAGCTTCTTGTTACCATTGGGTGTGCTGGACCAAACATTGTATTTGATACTTTTATGAACATCGTCTTCGCTATAGGATTTGATTACAAAAAACTTTGCTTCTGAGAAGGTCTCCGGGAAATCTGTCTTGTTGTACTCCTGAGGATCTAAAAGAGATCCATCGTCTTTGAGTTTCTCATTCTCTGTCACAATCTGCTCCTTAGAAGACACGGTGAACACCTTTGAACCCTCTTGGCTCTTGAAACCCTTAGCTCGCGGCCCTCTGTTCAGCTCATTTAGACCCTCAACGTTTTCTTTTCCATATCCATGAAACCCATTTCTTGACTTGTAGCAATTGTCCACGGAATACCAATTGGGCATATGTTTCCAAGCGTCATAACCGTAAGAGCCATATCCATACCCTGCTCCCAAGGCACTCGAGTAAGGTCCATACATGCCATAACTTGCGTAATCCATGTATCCATAAGATTGACCAGTACCAGCTGATCTTCCTTGAGGCTGAGTCTGAAAACAAGATGACATTAAATTCATGAAAAAACAAGTTATTATTATGACTCTAGTAGCTGAATGAGGAAATAAGTACATACAAGGTACGGATAGTGTTGATTGGTCTTTCCAGAAGCATAGCTACCACTGTAACCATATCTTGGGTACTGATATGCAGGAGAATAGTACCCATAAGGGTAGGCACCCTTCCCATATGAACCCTTTGGGTTCCAAGCTGAGCTCTGGTAACCGAGTTTCTTCGGGTTTGACACCTTATCTTTGGCTAAATCTCCATCTTTAGACAAAAGGCTAGGTTTACCCTTTTTGGTAGCTTCAAGTAGCTCTCCATTGAGTAAGTACTCATTACCGTTTCCGCCATAAGCACCCTGCAACTAAATGGACAGCCTTTATAAATAAGTTGACTGTGAAAATTTATCTTCGAATCATTAAACAAAAGTCTGAGAAATCGCAAATCAGAAGGCTAACAATCTTAACAAAAAAACTAAATGGACAAGAAAATACCTTATTTTCAGAATCAAGAGCCAAAGGGTTAGCTTTTGGATCAAGCGACAAATTGTGCAGCACATCTGAAACATCTGTAATTGTTTACAAAACAATAAAGGAACAACAAATTTAATGTTTTTTTAAAGAATGAACAAAATATTGAAAAAGATAACATTTAACAATAGATCTACAAGGAGATCACCAAGATAAATTTGTCATAAACCCTATAAAGCTTAAGATTGTAAATACTATACATATAAATTAAAACGAAGAGAGATGTAAATCCAACGTAGAACAACAAAAGCGTCAGAAGAATTAACAACAGATCCACCTAGAACCAATAAATCAACTTAGTATTTTAAACTCTTTGAGCAAAAACAAATCTTTGTTCATTTTTTTCAGAGAAGCTTCGAAAAAAATCTAAAGAAAAGAGAACAGGAAATGAATAAGAGGGAAGCTAAGAAAATATACGGTCAGAATTCGCCATGGCTGTGTAGTGTGCTTGCGGCGGAAACTTGGTTGCAGGAGAGAAAAGAGAAATAGAAAATGTGAGTAGACGACTGACTAACGAAGACCCCAAAACCCTAGCAAACTTTTGAGTAATTCACTTTCGGGTCAACCCATTCAATTTCGGGTCAAAAGATGTTGAGTCGGGTTGCGCTTTGGTTTTGTGTTTCTTTCAGAAATCCAAATGGGCTTGATTAATAATGAAGAAGAGAATAAAGCCCACTTAAACTTATTCGTTACAGCTACTGGGCTGTCAGTCTGTCACATAAAGCAAACGACGATACAATAAAAAGCCACACGTGTCTGATGTAGTTTTTCCCAAATCTCTTTAGATTCAACGGTCACGATTTACTTAGATCTTGCATCTTCGCTACATAAACCCTTTCTCGGTCAAGTAGGGTTTTAAGTTTTAACAAAATCGATAAATCACAGAGGAAGCAAAGTGTAAAGGTACTGAACTCTTCACGCTCATTTCTATCTCATAAACCCTAGAACTTCTCAGTTTCGATTATATTTAGATGTTTTAAAGGTTCTTTCTTCTCTGATTTTGAGTTATCTCTGTCATTTCTGATCTTTTCATTGTCATCGATTTTGTTTCCGATCTTTGTGTTTCGGTTTTGAATTCACTTTTTGGTTCCTGAAAAAGTCACGGATTTGCAAGGCAACGAAGAGTGCGAATTTAAAAAGCTTTGATTGTTGTTTTTAAGTTACTCTCTTCTTAAGAGGGGAAAAAGTATGAAACTTGCTTAAATGATATGCTCATTACTTTAAATTGAGTTTCTTATGGCTAAATTATTTGTCTTTTCATCTTAGATATCAAATTTCGATGGCTTTTCTGAGTAAATTCGGGAACATATTGAAGCAGACGACGAGCAAGCAGCTCAGTGCTCAGGTTTCTTTGTCAAGCCCTTCGCTTTTTCAGGCGATAAGATGCATGTCATCTTCTAAGCTCTTTATTGGAGGTGAGTCTAAGCCTGGAAACTAATAATTGTTTACTTGTTTTTGCTATTTTGTTACTAACTTTATGATTCTTTTGTTAGGTATGTCTTACAGCATGGATGAGCATAGCTTAAGAGAAGCTTTCACCAAATATGGTGAAGTCGTTGAAAGTAAATAACTCATCTATTTAGTATTCTTGTAAATTTAATTGCAGTCTGTTAGTGAACAAATATGCAATTGTTTCTTGAGTTTGGTTTGTTTAGTTGGTCTTTTGCTAACCTCAGCCTCTGTGTTTTTAACACAGCTAGGGTTATTTTGGACCGTGAAACTGGTAGGTCGAGGGGATTTGGTTTTGTTACATTCACCTCTGCTGAAGAAGCCTCTAGTGCTATTCAGGCTTTGGATGGCCGGGTAAGTTTCATTGCTGATCTATGAAAATCTTTAAAAGAGTAATATTGTCTGTGAGCTTCTAGGTATCTTATTGGGTTAAGTTTCATTGATAATCTTCACAGTTTTTTTTCTAAGGAAGGTGTTTCATTGATAATCTTCCCTTTTTGATCCAATGCCTTAATTCTTCCTCAGGATCTCCATGGCCGGGTTGTTAAAGTAAACTATGCAAATGACAGAACAAGTGGTGGTGGTTTTGGAGGCGGTGGTTATGGAGGTGGTGGCTATGGAGGCGGTGGTGGTGGTTATGGTGCTGGTGGTGGCTATGGAGGTAGTGGTGGTGGTGCCTATGGAGGCGGTGGTGCTGGTGGCTATGGAGGCGGTGGTGCTGGTGGCTATGGAGGTGGTGCTGCTGGTGGCTATGGAGGTGGTGCTGCTGGTGGCTATGGAGACAGTGGTGCTGTTGGTGGCTATGGAGGAGATGCTACTGGTCACGGAGGTGGTGGTGGTGGATATGGTGCGAACAGTAGCTTTGGACCTAGCGGCAGCAGTTATGGTGAGGGTTCAAATGCAAGTGCAGGTGCTGTTGGTGACTATAATGGAAGTAGTGGTTATGGTACTGCCAATACTTACGGTAGCAGCAATGTTGGATTCGCTGGAGACAACCAGTTTGGAGGTAACCAGGTTGGCAACAGCTCTCAGTTCGGTGGTGACAATAGTCAGTTTGGCGGTGAGGCTCCATTTGGAAGCATGGAGAAAAATGAGACGACGATGGAGAATGGACCAATGGATGGAGGTTTTGAAGATGATATTGCTAAAAGAGCTTGAAGCAACTAGCAAAAAATGTTGTCAAGACTTGTCTTTTCATATTTATCCCATGACTTAGTAGTAGTAGCTATTCTACATTGCTTCATGAATGAAAAAAAAAAATCACTTTTTCTGCTTTTGCTATCTTGGAAATAATTTGTAGCTTGAGATTGTTTCTTAAGTTTTACTTCAATTTTAAACAAAAAAGTGAGGTTTGTTACAGCTTTGCTTGAGCTCTGATTTCTGCATATCTTCTTATACACTAACCAGACTTTCAAAAATCCCATACAAGCAAAACTCTATTGTTTCCTAATGTTATAGATTCTGATCTGTTTCTTCCATGAGAAATAACATCTTCTGAGCATTCAACACAACAGGAGACCCTTGTTTTGTTTTCTCAACAATCTGCTTTATCAGTTGCTTCTCCATTTCACTCTCAAAGTCGCTGCTTTCTTCATCATCTTCCGAATCCGAGTCAATGTCTATCTTCATCAATTCGTCGTAAGACTCATTGAATGCATCAAGTGCTTCCCCTGTTAAGTTCATAACCAGTGGTTGCATCTCAGCAAGATTAGTCTTTGTGTGCTCTGTAGAAACTGGGATTTTCGAGTCACTCTTATACGTCATCACTTCACGAGTTTCCCATAACCTTGACCATGAACTCTTCTTGCTCTCCATGACCAGCTGCTCCACCTTCATTTGGCTCTCTTGGAGTTCACTCTCGAGCTCTCCAATCCGTTTCTCCAGACGTGAATTGATAACTTCATGCAACCGCAAGCTCAATTCGCGAGGTGAGACAGCATAGTTTCTTGACTCAGGTGTGGAGTTACCACTTGGGTCTTGGTTGGACTCGGTTTCATCTAAACGTTTCCCTTTAACTCGATCAGTTCTCAGTTCACCCTGTGCAAATTCTACCTCAAAATCCGGCTCCATCTGCAAAAAAGTTTCAAAGTGGAACTTACAAAATTGAACATCTTGAACATCTTTTTTGAGTTTTGAACTAAAAGTGTGGGCAACAAACCTCGATCATATCAGAGAGTCTTGTCTCAATGTTGGAGAAGTTCATGTTGATTTCTAGCATTTCAAGTTCAGCTTCAAGCTCTGCTTCAATATTACTAATAGATTCTGAATTCTCAGCTGCCTTTTCTATATATAGCTCCTTCACTATCAACGAGTCTTTCATCTCAAGCTTATCTTCTAAATCATGTACCAAGTTCTCTGTTTGCTTCAACTCTTGTTTAACTTTACTCACTTCAGCTTGGCTTGCCATGAACGAGGACATTATGCCAATCGAGATCCCAATTTGTAGCAACATCGTTGCATCACTTACTCCTGAAGAAAAAAAGAAAAAAGGAACTTAAGTGCCATGCTTTTCCTTTTTCCAGTATAAATAATACAATTCAAAGATTGCAATAACTTTACCATTTCTGGTTTTCTCATTTCCTACTTCTCTCTTAACCAAAGACTCAAACCCTGGGATTCTGCAACTTTGTGTAGCCTTATCTTCATTTAGAACAATATGTTGGCTCAACCACATAGGCTCTGCAGTGCTCTTGCTAATTACTCTAGTACCATCAGTCACGAGTAATGGCCTTGAAATAGAAGTGTGTACCGATGGAAATGGGCTAGTCATGTAATCTTCCATTGTCATTTGCTCAATATGAAACCTAGACATTAAGCAGCTTTCCAGTGAACTCAAAGGTTTAGTGAATCTACTGTACCGTTGGTTTCTCCTAATGAATCTTCTTCTTCTCTGCATAAATGAAGAGTTCATCTCTGTGTCAACTACAAAAGTGCTTTTCCAATTCCCATATTCAATCTCCGAGGACTCAGGCGTTAAGCCAAACAAAGAGTCTGAATGGTTATCTTCATAATTTCCTGAATTCTCTCCACTCGTAGATGGTACATCCACTTGATTTTCATCATCTGATATCATGTTCTCATCACCAAACTTGTTTCCATTCACGTCCTTGACTCTTGCCAATCTGCTAAGAAGGCACCTAGGAGGAGATTCAGGCTTCACATTCTGAACATCTTCAAGAACATTATCTTTACCTTTGGTTACATTCTGAAACTGCTTAGCTATATATCCTGTAGCTGCAGTAGCTGCGATTAACCATATATCCATTTCAGTCCACTCTCTCGTCTTCAAGAATCAAGAGACCAACCCAAAATTTAACAGTGGAATCTCCTTCTTTATTACAATTCACAGTGCAATAGAATTCACTGAAAGAAACTTCCATCAAACACTAATCCAATGAATGAAAAGCTCAGGCTTTTACAATCCCTAATCTTTCAAGCACCACAGTCCAGAAGAGCTAACGGAAAGTTCAGCAGAAATGTTTTGTCTGCAAATTCATAAACGAATTCAATAAAAGCCAGCTCAAGTCAAAACCTTAGAAACTCGGATAAAGATGCAGGAATCAGGTCGAGAGCAATTTCCAAAAAGCCACCACTTTGAACCAAACTAGAAACGGAAATCGAATTACTGAGCAACACCCATCTTCACAAACCCAGAAAAAAAGCTTCGATTTTTCCGTCAAAGATAAGCTGATGAGCATAAACAACGTGTACCCTTTTGGTTAAAAGTAGGTGAAGAATGCAAGGAACGAAAAAAAAAGAGAGACCTTGCTTGTGTTGCTTCAAGGAAAATTATCAATGTTAACAATGAGGAAGCTTGAGAAATTGAAAGGAGAAGACAATCGCAAAAGGAGGAGAATCTTTGTCGGAAACTGGTAAAAAAAAAAAAAGAGCTGGTTCAATCGAATCTGCCCAAGGACAAATGAACGGCTCTGTATTTTATTTATTATATCTTCATCTTCGTTTACAATAAGGAAACGACGATACGGCAAGTTAGTGAGCAACTGTAAGGTTATTAAAATTTCTTAATTTAAAATAATATTATGAATAATCAAAAGGTTGTCCAAAAATAAGAAATAGGCTAATTTCTTTAATAAAAACGGAAAGTTATGGAATAATATTGGCTTAAAAGGTTAAAAGACAAAGTTATACTACTCCTCACTAAAATTTCCCATTTTCTATAATCAATTTGAACCTGGTATAACGTTAAAAATATCTACCATAGTTAAATATAACACTATGAAAGATATTATTCCGTTTTTATTTTCTGTTCTTATGCCAAATTTGAAAAATCCTATTAAGGTAAATTTTTTGAAACGTTGACTATTTGAAAGATGCCATATAATTCTTCTAATTGGTACTGTAACAGTGACTAATTACGCATTATATTCCGTTTTACCGAAATAAAATGGGTAATTGGAAAAGCAAGAATTAATTTACAACCAATTAACAATTAAACATATCAACGTGACCCGAATTGACTTGCATTCTGAACCGGCATTCAATAGCACAAACCATAAACTAGACCAAATACAAATTCTCGGTAGAGCTTATCCGAAGATAAATAAAATACATAGAGAGTTTGCTTAGGGAGCAAACTTTGCCTAGGGAGCAAACTCAAAATACAACACAGCCAAGAGAAGAGACACAATCCTTCTTTCAAAAGACACTCAAAAGCCTCAAAACATTTCTTAACCTGTGGTTTTAATCCTAAATGAATATAATCAGAAACCCAAAGCTTCTAGTGGCAATCGAAAGGGCAGTTTCTTGGGTGAAAAAATACGCTACAGAGGTTTAGACGCTGCATTATCTATGTAAGCCGCAGCTTCTTCTTCTTTAGAGAATCTTCCTCCTTCCACAAGGCCTTTTATCAAAGTATTGGCATAGGCTTTTGCTGGAGGCCGTAGAGGAATCTCACTGGATGTGAACTTCTCAACAGCAGAAAGCGTGCAACTGCAAACAAAAAGTTGTTGAGAAACCGCAGGTCAAAATTTTAAGTTGAAAGAGAGCATTTGCGAGCAGTAAAAAGAAAAGAATGATGAACACTTACGTCATTGTAAGCATAGGAATGTCACGTTCTTTCCCTAAGCAGACAACGTTTCCATACCAACCATTCTGTAGAAAATTCAATACAAGAATATAAGTGGGATTATTACATGTTACTCTAGGCGTGGATCAATCAAGATTTGTTGTCTGACTAACCGAAGCAGCTTCAAGTGAAAGGGATCCTTTGTTCTCTACTAACTTCAGAGCAGCTAGATCAAAGAGCGGAGAATCAGAATCTACATTCAAACCATTTTCCTGAAACAGAACGTCGTTGAACTGCTCAAGCCTGTTCACAAAGAAACAACCATAGTGAATAAGCTGAAAAGACCACCAAATGATTTAAATATGGAAAATGAAACAGACACTGAGCACTTAACGTGATTCTGTACAAACACATGTGAGTTTGACAATTGAGATTAGTAAGGGGATTGGTGAAAGCAACTCCTCCTATACCCCAAGTAACTGTAGATTCACGGCCAAAGAACAATCTATGTGGAAATGTTTCCCACACTATTTCCTTTGGTGGACTTTTATCCATTGAACCAACACATGCCTTTTTCATTCCATCGGCCTGAAAATAAACACAAACAGTGATAGATGTGTCTATTAGGATCGAAGCTCTGACCCAACCCTCTCCCCCATTAAAAAAGACAGGGTTACTTACTTGTCCCCCTTGAATATAGCAAAGGAACCTCGGTTTCCACATGTTGGATCCATAAGAGGCATACCAAATGTCAACCTTTGCTAGCTCAGCTCTCCAAGATGTAGAAGCAGTCTCTACTTGGTGGTTTTCAATGTTCAGTTTCGACATTTGATCTAGGATTCCATGAGTGTCGTCTTCAGTTTCAGAATCAGAGCTTGAGAAAATGGAAATCTAAAAAATGAACAAACAAAATCAGATAAGAAATTCAGAGACTAACTTGATAAAGATCAAACAGAGAAAAGTTAGCCAGGAGGCAAAATAGTTAAGAAGTAGTTACAATGTGAAAAAGAAGTGAGGTTTTTCAAAAATCGAACGTTCTCTTTGGTGAACAAAGGAAATGGCAGACAAAAAGAAAGGTGCCTAACTGGAGTAGGAGTCTTCTGATTGATCAGCTTCCGCGGTAATTCATCTACAAGTGAAGGCCAATATGCGCATAACCTCTTGCGTACCTAAACCCAAAAGAAGCCTGAGAGTTATCAACTAGAAACATAACACCTATTGCGGAAACTGGGCAGGAAAGAGAAATCACAGCAAATTTGAAGAAGATTGTTTCAAACTGTGAAATGGGAAAGTTAGAAAAGAGAATGATACAGAGCCACACCGCTTGTATGACACGCCATGTAGACTCGAATGGATATGCTTCAGAAGAACCTTGAATTAGTTTGTCTCCAAGCAAAACTTGGACACATGCAAGTGAAGACTTTGCGATTGAGTCAAGATTGTATCCACCCTCTAATGCCATCACAATCTTTCCACGTGCAAACTCCATCAGCTGAAAGAACATTGGTGAAACAAATACGATAATATCAGTTCCAAGTTTGGTTCAGAGATAAACAACCAGCTAAACCAAGAAGTGTTATATTCAGTGATAGAGACCAGTGCAATACGAATACAAAAAATGGAGAAAAGGTTCACTTCAAACCAACCTTCTTCAACATAATTGAATATCCATATGGTGTAACACGACAACCCCCGAGTGGATCACCAATAGCTGTTAAGAGAAAGATGAAAAAAGGTTACAAACATCTTACCGAAGCATAGTTTTGAAACAAATGCTTAGACTACATATACAGTACCTGCATCAAATCCAGCTGAGAGCAAAATAATGTCAGGACTAAATTCTTTCGCCACAGGAATCAAGACATGGTCCCATGCAGCAAGATAATCTGCATCTCCACATCTACCTTGCTCCCATGGAACGTTTATGTTAAACCCTTCACCTGGACCTTCCCCAACCATATTATAATCTCCATCATCACCCGATGGATAGAAACTTCCATACTCATGCCTAGCCACATATGCATTTCGAGTTACTTTCCAAGCACAAAACTCAATAAAAAACAAGTGAAAAGAAGAGTAAACAGAGCTCACAAATACATACCTATGAACAGAGAAAAATAGTACACGAGGATCGTTCCAGAACATTTTCTGTGTACCATTTCCATGGTGGACATCCCAATCAACAATCAGAATTTTCTTAACACCTAGATCCGGCTACATTCAAAAAGCAAAGAACATGACAAAAAAACACAAGAAAGGAATGTGACCAGAGATTTTTTAGAGCAAATAAAGTCTTTACTCTTTCGTTTAGTAAATAACTAGCAGCAACGGCTACATTGTTGAATAAACAAAATCCCATGGCTTCATCTGTCTCGGCATGGTGGCCCGGAGGTCTAACAATAGCATAGCCACAATCTAATTCTCCTTCTGCAACTTTCTCCGCCACCTGTTCAGTTGCAAGAAAATATTGTTACATATCTTAAAAACCGAATCATTCTAACCATTTTTCGTCCTCCTGTGTGATAGGAAAAAAGTCATTTGTATGCATTTAGTATTACCTCTACAACAGATCCAGCTGCAAGATATGCGGCTTCAGATGAACTTCCATTCAGATAAATAGAATTCAACTGCGAAGCAATCCTGTTTCTCCGATAATCTTTCTGTTTTGTGCTAATACTCCTAACTAAATTAACATGGTCTTTCGTGTGAACCAATTGGAGATGCTTATCTTGTGCTTTGCTACTACCAAGAACCACACATCTGCAAAAGAAAAGACCAAAATAGTCAGTACAATGTCATTTCATCTGAATCCAAGAACAAACCGTGATGGATACACACACCCGGAAGACTAGATTCGAGCTTCCTAAGTAATGGACTGACACATTATCCTAATTATTGAAGTGCATACGAAAATTGAAAACAAACAAATATAATTAAAATCCAGAGACGATTGGAAACTTTCTTTAGACAAGACAAAATAAATCAAACACAAGACCACCAATAAACAAGTAGGAAAAAAGCAGTTAACAAGCTAAGAGATTCAGCATAATATGCACAATTCAGATTGAGAAAATTAAATGTCATGCCAAGGAAAACAAATTAAGAGCCATTTATCAGCTAAGAGAATCAGAAAAGACCCAATTTGACTAAATTTGAGCATTTTCTAGGGCTTTGGCGCTAAGAAGATAACAGAGCCGCAGGAGAAGAGGAAACTCAGGAAAGTACGAACCTTTGAGTGACTCCGGCGAGCTGAAGCTTCTCCCAGATAACTCTGATGCGATCCGGACACTCTGGGTGATCCTCGCCGTCAGGTGTATCGTGTTTGCACATCGTCTCGTCGTAAACAAGACCAACCTTTCGCTTGCTTTTCCCAGCGATTTTTCCGTCAGAGTCTCCACATTTATTGCCGGAAGATTCGCCGGCCATAGCCATCTCCGAGAGATGTGACAGTGCTATCAGGAAGAGAAGGTGAAAGGTCAATCTTCGCTCTCAGCTCTCTGAAGCTTCAAAGTAATTTACTTTTCAATATTTATTTATTTATTTTCTATTCATTTTTTTAGTTTTTGTTAGGTTTGACCATTTTAGAGATTCTTTGGAGGGAAAATGGGCAACCTAGTATCTTTACCAATCAAAGTACGACACGTCACATTTTTAGCTAGAAACAACGATTTGAAAAACATGACTTCATTTGGCCGATTGAACCGCAGAAACCAGTTTTAAACAGACAGTGTGCAATTGTAGTAGAGACAATGCTTGAACCAAAAGCTGAAACTCAATAGCTAATAATGATCTCTCGTTAAAGGCCAAGTAAACATCGTTTAGTTACAGTTACAAAAAAGGTTAATTTGTGGTAACAATGAAACTCCACTGTACTGAAGACTCAAAAGATCTGTACCTCCTAAAAGGTCAAAATGCTAATTGCTAAATCGAGATAAGTAAATTACGGTTTAAGCTCCCAAACTATACGTAAATTACGGTTTCGATCATCATCTTCATCTTCCGAATCCACGATAAACATAACTTGTTTTTTTGACCTCTCTTCTTGGAGTTCCTTATCTAGGCGCTCAGCTTTCGCTACCGACTCATCTCGCTCCCGTATCAGACTCTCTATTCTGGAACCAAGACCACAAATTTCATCCTCTCGAGCGCGAACCAACATTTGCCGCGCTTCTAGCAACTTCTCTTTGGTTTCTAACTCTTGTCTCCTCGCCTCCAATAATCCATCTCGGGCAGACAATAGAGACTTCAACTCTTCTACTTCACGGAGGAGAGCGTCACTGGAGTTTCTTTCTGCACTTATGTTCTTTAATTTCTCATTAGACGCCATCAATGCGTCAGATGCAACAGAAAATTTGTACCTTAGCTCTCTATTCTCCTTAGAGAGGTGATCAAACATCAAAATTGCCTGAAAAATAAATGCAAAGCAAATTATTCCCAGGAAGAGAAAATGACCAAGGTGAGGGAGCAAGGCTGATACTTCACTTACCTTGAAGGAACTTTCTTTGCCAAAAGCAATGCGATCCTCGAATCCCATATTCTTGAGCTCTTTGTTAAAAAAAGGAAGAACCTTCTCCACTATAACATCCTCCAACTCTGGGAGACCATAGTTTGAGGTTGAACCAGAAGCGAGAGCCTTTCTTTTATTGGTTCTTCTGGTCTCTAAGGTGGGAGGGCTTTTTGTCCTTGGGTCAGTAACTGGAGTAGATGTTTTCTCATCAATAAGCTTCCACGATATTTCATCAGCAAGTTAAGGCCAATATGTGCTCAGTCTCTTGCGTACCTAAACCCACAAGAAACAGATGAGCTTGGTGTTCAGACCTTGAAATGATCAAGTTAGAAAATAGGGATAATATAGAGCCATACCGCTTGTATGTCACGACGTGTAGATTCTAATGGGTTTGCTCCAGAAGAACATTGAATTGGTTTGTCTTCAAGTAAAACTTGGACACATGCGAGTGAAGACTTTGCCATTGACTCAAGATTGTACCCTCCCTCTAACGCAAGCACCATCTTTCCTTGTGCAAACCCCATCAGCTGAAAGAACATTGATAAACACACAAATACACAGAATGGATAAAAGAGGCAGTTCACTTCAACACCAACCTTCTTCAACATAACTGAATATTAAAAACCATATGGTGTAACACAACAACCCCCGAGCGGATCACCAATAGCTGTTAAGAGAAAGATGAAAAGGTTACAAAACCTCTTAGCCTTGAAACAAATGCTTAGACCATATATACCTGCATCAAATCCAGCTGAGATCAAAATAATGTCAGGATTAAATTCCCTTGTCAACGGAATCAAGATATGGTTCCATGCGGCAAGATAATCTGCATCTCCACAGCCTCCTTGCTCCCATGGAACGTTTATGTTAAGCCCTTCACCTGGACCTTCCCCAACCATGTCATAATCCCCATCACCACCCGTTGGATAAAAACTTCCATGATCATGCCTAGCAACAAATGCATTTCCAGTCACTTTAAACCTCAACAAAGATAATGTGAAAAGGTACTTTGTAAAGAAGAGTAGACAGAGGTCACAAATACATACCTATGAACAGAGAAAAACAGTACACGAGGATCTTCCCAGAACATCTTTTGTGTACCATTTCCGTGATGGACATCCCAATCAACAATCAGAATTTTCTTGATACCTAGATCCTTCTGCATTCAATAAAAGCTAAAGAACATGAGAACAAACACACCAAAGGCATGTATCCAAAGAATTTTGGGAGCAATAAAAACATAAACAGAAGTCCTTACTCTTTCATTTAGTAAATAACTAGCAGAAACGGCTACATTGTTAAATAAACAAAATCCCATGGCTTCATCTGCCTCAGCATGGTGCCCTGGGGGCCTGACAATAGCAAATCCACAATCTAACTCTCCTTCTGCAACTTTCTCTGCCATCTGTTAAGTTGCAAGCAAATATTATCACCTATCATCAATCGAATCATTTTCTATCCTCCTGTGTGAAAGAGACAATTTGTATGTATCTATTATTACTATTACCTTGACAACAGATCCAGCTGCAAGATAGGCGGCTTCAGATGAACCTCCATTCAGATATATCGAATCCAACTGTGAAGCAATCTTGTTTCTCCGAGAATCTCTCTGTTTTGTACTAATACGCTTAACTAAATTAACATGCTTCTTTGTGTGAACCAGTTGGAGATGCTTATCTTCTGCTTTGCTACCACCAAGAACCACACATCTGCAAAAGGAAATACCGACATTGTCCAAGAACAGATCTTGATTGATACACTCCCAAAAGTCTAGATTCCTCCTTCATTACTCTAATTGATAGTGTTATGAGTGAAAATGAAGTAATAACTCAAACCCAAAACCGTCAATAACCAAAAGGTAGCAAATTCATGAAGAATTTCAAGTAAAAGAAATGTCTTTAAGTGGAAATGAAACTGTGAAGCTTCTATATAGAACCAGAAGTACCCTATTTGAGTTAACTTCAGCAGCAACCCCTCTCCATTATCTAGGGTTTTACTGTTAAACAAACACGAGAAGAGAAAGTATGAACCTTTGAGCTACTCCGGCGAGCTGAAGCTTCTCCCAGATAACTCTGATGCGATCTGGACACTCATAGTGATCCTCGCCGCCAGGTGTGTCATGTTTGCACATCGTCTCGTCGTAAATAAGACCCACCTTTCGATGTCTTTCCCCGGCGACTTTACCCTCGCCGTTTCCGCAGCTTTTTCCGAGAGATTCGCCGGCCATGACTATGATAGAGAGTAGGTGAAGGGTCAATGAGAGAAGCAGAAACAAAATCTACTCTGAACTCTGAAGCTTCAAACTTCAAAGTATTTTCTTTTTGAACGTTTTTTTTTTACCTTATTTCATCATTTTAGAGCTTCTTTGGAGGGAAACTGGGAAAGCGTGAAACCTACCTTCTCAACCAATAAAAATCTGACACCTCACACTCTACTATAACAAATGACCGGTTTAACCAATTTAAAATCGGTGAACCGGCGGAAAACAAAACCAATTCTTTCTTTTTTTGTCTGAAGAGAAGGAGAGAGGGGAAACACAATCGTTTGGTACTTACAACTTTGTATTTCGATTCTTTACTTCAGAAAAACATATGTGGTTACAATGAAACTCTGCTGTATTTAGACTACGCTATGTTGTCAACATCAACAACACTCAAAAATCTCTTATTTTTCTTCTTCTATTATTTTCAAAATGTTAAAACACAAAATCGAGATATGTACCTCTAAGCTGCTCACTGTGTGACTGTACCTCAAAGCTGAAGAAGCTTTTATATAATAGCTGTAAGGCCGTTTTGCTCTATAAAATCTATAAGCCCTCGAGGAGGGAAATCGAAGAAAATGAATCCTTGAAGCTGTTCTTCTAATCTGCCACTGCTTCCTAACCATTCTGCACACAAGTTCTCTTCTTTGGAGATAAGGTAAATGTTACACTCCCACTCCTTCAAGATCATGTCCTTGCATGAACCCAGAATCGTTTTTTTTTTAGGAAACAGGCACGACTTTGTTGTTAGAGCAGTGATGATCTCATGGCATGTCGTCTCCAACTGGATTCTTCGGAAACCACTATCCCATAGAATTTTAAGGCCGTGGTATATAGCCAATATCCCAGCTGCAACTTCAGAGATGTTCTTATGGCACATAGCATAGCCAAACACCCACTTCCCTGATTGGTTAAGCACTATTCCAGCGAACCCCATCTTTGAAGTTCCTTGTACATTAAGTTTCACAAAGGGTGGTGGTGCCCATATCTTCTCGAAACCAGGAGGTACACTTGCTTCTCTGTTCAACTCCTCTTGTGATTTTGCAAGTAGGTTCAGAGCTACACTTGGGGTCGGGCATTCAGAATCAGTGTCTATGTCCATGTCAACAACATCCCCACAATCAAGATCTTTATCAATTTGATAAGCAGTTCCTGGACCCCAAAGTGCTTGTGAGTTTATGGTCTTGGGAAAAAAACCCCAAAGGAAGTTTTCTGTTTTCTTCTGCGTATTGATGACAACTGCAAACACAAAACAGATGTTTTTCTTAAAACCACTGAAAGTTTATGGACAAACAGAAATAACGTGGAGTAATACAGTAGGCATACACTGGGAGGTCTTGTCCAACAGTTTCGAGGAGAATATCAACAACTCGAAGCCGTTGATATCAACTTTGGCATTGTGAGTTGCCATTGCCTCAAACAGATGAGCATGTTCCCCTTTAAACCTGAAAGAATGAGTGTGCATACCTGATTGGATTAAGTTTTCTGATAATAACGACACAACAAAGAATAAGAAGCTTGTCCTTCACAAATTTTTTGTGTACCTTTCTGTTATATTCTCATCTGGGAAAAGGTACAGCTGGACATTTAATAGCGACGGGCTTCTGTCAGATACATCAGTCAGAATGTGGTGTGTAGGAAGCAGTTCGACCTTGAGTAAAGCAGGCATCGCCTTTGAAAGTTCTTGCGCCTTCTTGCTGACAATGGATGAAGGTGAAGCCCAAAAGTGACAGTCAAACTTAAGCGGTGAGGCAGAATCCACAATGCGGCCCCTGGTACAGTGGTTAAAAGGAAAAGTTCATCATTTACAGGCAAAGAGGAACAGCAGAGCTAATAACTTGTAAGGGTCAAAACATCCTAGTCTATCAAGGAATCGAAAAAGGTCGCAAGAAAAGTGCAATATTGGCATCATGAATCTTATTATGGTTCTACATTTTCACATCTCCAGTTTCAATAATGTAGCATATGCACTGTTTAACATTCTAACAATGAAGAGCAATTAAAGTTCCCTGAAAGAGTGCAAATAAGGCTAAGAACAAGATGAAAAAGACTAATGGCAACAATTTAGCATATAGATCTGATTGATGCTTCTAACAAAACACATGTTTTTAGTACCAAAAAATGATTATGAAAGTGTTAAGTAACTCACTTCCAAGTAGGATCTTTAGCTGGTCGATATTTAAGTAACTCCGTCAATTCTTCATCAGAGACTGATTGACGAATCTCTTTGAAGCCATGATCTTTAGCTTTATCACCAACTTCCAGTATCTCTTTGAAACCATGATCTTTATTAGCTCCATTTCCAAATTCCACAATCGGCTCTGAAGAAACAGACAAAAAGCAAGAGATGTTTTTTAGCCATCCAATCTTTGGCTTTCAGAAAGAAAAGAGAAGCAAAAGATATATCACCTTCTACAACTTGCATTGCATTAGCATCTTGTTGCTTAACTCTTGAACGAATCTGCAAAGCACGTGGACTAGAAGGAGACTCATAGGTCTTAGGTTGACTGAGACTAGGTTTGATTTTCTTCCTCAGTAGTGGAGTAGTCACGTTCCAAGCTTCAAGACCGCAAATGATTTCCTTCCTGGAACCTGCTGCAGAAGTAGCCAAGACTGGTCTTGCTGCTTTAGTAGTTGAACTAGCAGGGACAGGTCTTGGTGTTTCAGGAGTTTGACGAGCCGAGACAGGTTTTGGTACTTGAGAAGTTGCACGAAAAGGTACAGGTCTTGATGTTTCAGGAGTTTGATAAGCCGAGTCAGGTTTTGATACAGGAGAAGCTACACGAGAAGGGTTAGATTTTGATGATTCAGCAACGGGAGAAACTAGCATTTCACTGCCTCCAGATGTCAGTTTCATAGCTTCCTCCTGTGAAATCAACATCACCTTTGAAGTCTTAGGTGTTGGATTCCCTGTAGGAACTGGGTTTGAAGATTCAACCCGCTGTTTACTCCTGCCAGGAACTTCTTTGATTCCAGAACCCATCGATCAATCGAGATTGATGAGAAATTTTCAATCTTTCTGAAAAAAAAAAAAAAAAAAAATCGGATTAAAAAAATTAGCCAACCCAAGAAACAATTCAAGACGAGATTAAACATAAGTACTAAATACTCGACGTTGAATCGACAAAGATGAAACCTTTCTCACAATCTGATTCAGCAAACTTCCATTAACTAACTCTTCTAAGAGAGCATAAAACCCCAATTCCTGATGATTATCCACTACAAACTCAAAACCAAAAAAAAAAAGTCTTTCTTCAACAAAATCCGTTTACAGAAGAGAATTTCAAACCCTAGATTATTAAACTAGAACCTACAAAACCATAACAAAATCCTTTCTTTGTTTCAGTTGAATAGTACGGAACGCGTGGTAACGAATGCAGATAAACTAGAACACAGAATTAGCCACTTTTTTTCTTCTTGACAACGATGAGAACTAATTTCAGAAAAACGTCAAAGAAACAGTATCTGTAACTTGCGTAGTACGGAATAGAAGGAGAAAAGATGATCAATAAACCAAAGAAAACGACGAAGCAGGGAAAATGAGTTAGAATCAGAAAATGTGGTATTAGGTACCAAACGATTCAACTTCATACCGTAAAGTCAGAAACCGCCGGCGAGTTTTAGTTGTCGGAATGGGAAAAGACAGTGAGGAAAGAGAAAGTGTGGTGGTGCGAAGGTGAGGGAAGAGAGGGGAACGAGGAAGACGACAATAACATTAACAATACTGAGAGAATATATGAATTGCAGTATCAACCCGTATCTCTTACTTTAATAAGAAGTCCCTCCTATTCTGTAATTATTAAAAAAGTATCAACTTTTCTTAAGATTGCAAAAAAACCCATGTGCTAGTGAAGTGCCAATTCTCATGTTTGAGCTTTTTTTTAGTAATGTTTAACAGTATTAGTGTATTTTGCTTTTGAGATATTTAGCCATGAATGTGGTTTATAAAGTTTGACTATACAAATATACATCTCTCTATTAAGGATTTTATGATATCAAATCTCATTTTACCATATATTTTTTATGGTTTTTACACAGATTATCCCATTTGCTTATGTGTTTTGTGTTTTATTAATCTTAAAAAATGGGTGAAATTTTGCATAAAGTAAAAATATCATAATCGACATGAATTTGGGTAAGTGAAGTTTATCAGATAAACATGTAGAATTTGACAATGGAGTTATCAACAATAAGTGAGAAAAAAAAACAAAAAAACAAAAAGAGAGAAGGAAAATGGAGTTGAAAACGAGTCCTCTCAATTCAAAAAGCTGACTTAGATGTTCTATATTTGGTAACCTTGAGTAATGAGTCCATACATTGTCATCATAACAGCTCTATCATCATTCTTGGAAACTTGGACTGGCCTTTTTTTTGTCAACATAGCTTTGGTAACTTTAAATTTGTAATGGGTCCTTAGTCCTTAAGGATACAGATACGTACGATTTTTGGTAGCTAGCTGTGTACAAGACTCTACATTTAATGGAAGAAAAAAAAAGATCTGATACCTTTTATACTCTTTAAATACACAAGTAAAGAAAGACTAATTGATATATTTGTCAAACAAATAAAGACAGACTAATTTTATGTACATAAGTACACTACTCAAAGAAGGTCCAATCTCACTTAACTAGCTAGCAAAGTGACTTGTGACACAAGAAAGGAAAAAAAAACTTTTTAAAAACCTAAATTTGTCTCTGTAAGAAGCCATTTAGTCTTCAGAATCGGAATCAGAGGACAGGTCAATGTATTCTGATCGGTTGAACACTGGTCATATTGATAAATCCAAAGACAGGTATGGTTTCTTCATTTCTTCACACCAACAGAGGAATAGTTTAAAAGTGAAAGAGATTGGTTTCGTCACCTAGTGAACATGGAGACACAGGACAGGAGGATTCAAGAGGCGATTTGTCTGTAGTGTACTGATCTAGAATATGAGGAACAACTTGATTAGTCCTTGATGATGGAGCAATTTCGAATGATGCTTTGTTATTCACAACTTGATCAGTTCTTGATGATGGAGCTGTTTGATCAATAGGAAGGATCTTGGTTATCCACAGCTTGATTAGTTCTTGTTAACACAGTGGCTTGACCAATAGAATCATCTTTGTTATCTTCCATACCTTGATTAGTTTTTGATGATGAAACAGCTTCAATGTCATCAATCACAGCTTCTTCAACTTGATTACTTCTTGAATTAGCAGTTTTGTCAGCAATTTTTGGTTTACATAAGTAAGTACGGCACTCTTCACATATCCAAAGATAAGGAACACGTTGTAACTTTACCCTCGCACAATAACTGAAACAAACACACAACAAAGATCAATGAGAGA
This sequence comes from Cardamine flexuosa, assembly GCA_963555745.1. Lineage (NCBI taxonomy): Eukaryota > Viridiplantae > Streptophyta > Magnoliopsida > Brassicales > Brassicaceae > Cardamine > Cardamine flexuosa. Next base: position 2,617,828 of record OY743221.1, on the reverse strand, counting down.
GTTGTTAAACAGTAAATTAAAGTAAGCTAAGCTAAGCTACTTGGACTTACGTATGCTCTCTTGTTTCTCTGCACTTGAAGCATGTCATTATCAAAAGCTCATTAGCAACACTTCCACATATCTCACAAGGCTTTTTCTTCATCTTCAGTATAAATGTAGCAAATTAAAGAATTAAGATAAGATTAATTACAGTTTCTCTGCTAAAGTTAAGAACTTTTTTGCTATTCAGAAACCGAGTTTATTAAAAAAAGGAACCTTTTTCAATTCCGAGAAAGACTTGAAATTTTCTCATAGTAAAAACAAGCCCTAAAAGACGGAAACTTTCTCACATTGATTCATAATTACAAAGAGAAATACAATTTCTTCCATGAATCAAGAAACAAGGATTGCAGAGTCACAAACCCAGACACAATCATTGTAAGCGAAGATGAGATTTACCGAATATTTTGCAGAATCAGAAATTTCTAAAGTAAAAGGCGAATCTTTTGATCTAGCCTTATACCCACTTTCGTCGTTCATTGTTACCGATCAAAAGGTTCTTCAATGGCGTCGACTGATAAACCCAACAAATTTCTATCTTTTTTCTTGAATTGAAAGAATCAGTTTTCTTTTTTTCCTCTCAAGAACGAAAGACAGAATTTTGTTGCTTCTCCCTAACTTTAATATTGATTATTTTTAATGCGAAATCGAATTTCGAATTCTCTTATTTTAATATTGGGGATAATTTTCACGTTTCTTAAAATTTTTTAATAAAAAAGTAAGTTTTAGCAAGAGTAATCCTAATAATCATATCTAGGGAAGAATTATAAAAGTAAAAAAAGGGTAAATAATGCCACGTGGCGTTCTCCAAACCATGTATTTTGTTATTATTTTCCGAAGTGTATAATAGGATATTAAGATTAACAGATTAAAAGTGGTGAGTCAAAACCAACATGAACATTTATCAAACAAGTCCAATCAAAATGACCCGAGAAAAAAAAAGCTGTTTCAACAAATTTTAAATCCACATAAAAGCTAAAGCTACAGAAACATCTCTGAAGAAAGCATTTAATTTGCAGATTCCGTATCAGAGGGAGGATTCGAGTGTGATAGCTTCTGCTTCTTGGTCTTGACTTCATAATCGGATGTATCCATTGGCACAAGAGAAGAAGCTTCTTCAACTATATGATATAAGATAAAAACAAACAAACAAAAAATAACATCAGTCTCTTAAATTTTATACCAACAGAATCATACTTTTAAGCAAAAAAGAGATTGGTTTCATCATCATTACCTATTTGACTTGTACGTGCATGTGAAGAAGGTTGATGAGTCGCTGAGATTTTATCACTAGAGTCGTCGCTTGTACTCATGTTGCGTTGATCAACATCTTGATTAGCACTTGTTGATGATGACGTGGCAGAACGTTTAAGCACTCTCGTGCAATAACTGAAACATATTAAAAAGGAGTTTTGAGGAGATTAATTAGATGATAATATACTTATTAACAGTAAGTAGTAAAGGAGGAGGAAATAATGAATCTTTACATATGCTCTCGTGTGACGTTGCAAAGTCTGCATGTCATTATCTTTTCCTGATTGGCATTACTTCCACAAATCTCACAAGGCTTCTTTCTCTGTCACACGTAGCAATAAAATTTAAGATTAAAGAAACAGTTTCTCACGAATCAAGAATTGGCATGAAATCTTGCTACCGAAAGATATAAAGAACGACGAAGAAGTTACTCACGAATCAACAACTTTAAAGATGAAGATAAAGCCATTAGTCAAACTCGAAAATGCAGTTTCTTTTCATCATTAAATTGGACTTAGCTTTTTACCTCAGAATCGGAAAGGCTAATCTCTGACTCTACAGAAGATTGAGTAGCTTCTGATCCACCATCGTATCCACTGTCATCGTCCATTGTTATCGACATCTAAAGCTCTTCAATGACGCTGAGTAAAACCAGGTTTCTATCGTTTTCTTGAAACGGAAGAAACAGTTTTTTTTTTTCCTCTCAAGAGCCAAGAGAAATTTCAATGCTCCTCTTCCTTGTTCGCTTCTCTCGAAACCTGAACTTGAATCTTAATCTATTTATATAGACGAAAGCCGACTTCACATTCACTCGCAGCATCTCGTGGCAGTATTAATAAGTTAGTTAATCCGCAGTTAAATGTGTTTTTATTTTAATAGCACTCGAATCGAAGCCAATTCCAACTTAAAATACATTTTTATTGTAGTAACTCTCAATACAGGTTGGAAAAATGTAAACAAAGATAAACCTTATTTAGTTTTAGTAGCCATAAAATCTACAGTAACTCTGAGGAGGTAAAAGTAACACAAGAGGTCTTAAAACAAACTAAAAAAGCCAGTAAGAGATTAGTGTAGCACTAATCTATGTACTAATTTCCTTGAGACAGAAGAAACCACTCAGCATCGAATCAGTTCCTCTCCCTGTAGTCTCTCTGCAATTGCTTCCCAGGATTCCTGAGCTGGGGCTGATTCCACCAGAGCCAATGCAAAAACAAGCAAAACACATCAGAATACTCACTTAGAGACTTGTTCTATAAAAGCTATGATTTAGAGAGAAAGAAGGAAACAGCCTACCTTAGTCTCATTGTCAAATACATCCCCATCATCAAAATGCTGAGCACCTTGACTGGAACTTCCTGGAAGATGTGCTACTGAATTTTTCTCCAGAAGAAAACTCCCCCAAAGGAAGTTACTTGTCTTCTTCTGCATCTGGATGAAAACTGCAAAAACACCAACCGGTTTTATGTATTCTTTAAGTCAAGTCAAAACTTATGGAAGAAACAATAAAAACACATCAGGCTTACTCCGGGAGGACTTGTCTAGTAGTTTTGAAGAGAATATCAACAATGGTTTGCCCTTGATGGTAGTTCTCAGCATGGCATTGTGAGTCTTCATAACCTCAAAGAGACGAGCATGTTCCTCTGTAAACCTGCAAGAATAGTAAGTTTAGTTTAATAACAATGACATAACAAGAATAAGAAGAAGCTTATCTTTTGTAGAAAAGGACGCTTGAGGTACCTTAGTGAGTTTTTGTCCACTGAGAATAAGTATATCTGGACATCAGAAAGTCCTGGGGTTCTGTTTCCAAACAAATCATTCAGAAGATTGCCTATAGGAACCAATCTGACATTGAGTAAGTCGGGAATCGCCTTTGAACATTTGGAAGCCTTCTTAGAGAGAGTAGCTGCTGGTTGAGCCAAAAACTCGCCATTAAACTCAAATGGTGTAGCAGAAACTACAATGCGTCCTCTGGTACAGTGGCGGAAAGAGAAAGTTATCAAATATGCACATCTTCAGTTTCAGGCTTTACAGAAACTAAGGAGATTTTCAATTCAAGAATGCAGATAAGGCTAATTTGCATAGAAATTGTGAAATCAGTAAGTGGAATATAGAGTGGTCTGACTGAAGTATCTGACAAAACAAGAAAACATATTGTTTGATGTAATTAGTAACTCACTTCCAAGTGTGGGCCAAAGCTGGCCGATATGGACGTAACTGCGACACCCTCTCTGATAAGATTGCTCGGCGTATCTCTTCGGAAGCACAATATTTAGATCCATCAGCAACTTTCGATTTTGACCCTTTGAAAAGCCATAAACAAAAACAAAACAGCATGATATGTTTCTATTCATCTAGTGAAAGAAGTTTGGGATCTTATGCCTTTAGAAAGGAAATATATAAGCAAAAGATATCACCTTCTACCACTGCTTGTGCTTTTGAAGCTTGTCTATTGACTTCTGAACGAATCTGAAGAGTACCCCGAGTAAAAGGCTCAATCTTTTTAGGTGAAAGGAGAACTGAATTGGTTCTGCGAGCCCCCACAGCAGAATTCAGACTCCTAGCTCTTGGAAAGGAAGCAGTTTGTTTCTTAAAACCCATTGCATAATGAGCTGTAATAGTTCTTGGTACTTGGAAAGTTGATTTATTGCCTCCAGATGAAAGTTTGCTGGCTTCCTCTGCAGAAATTATCTTCGACTTGGATGTCAGGGGAATTGTTTTCCACCGTGGCACCGGATTTGTAGACTCCACTCGCACTCTATTCTTATCAATTTTAGGAACTGCAGCTTTGAACGAACCCGAAGAGCTTTTCTGAGCAGGTCTCATCGAACACTCAGCAGAGCTTTTCTGAGCAGGTCTTATTGAACACTTAGCACACACAAACTCTACTGAAGTGTTGAACGTATTTTTCTGCATGCAGTAACTGGAAAAACAAAAGTTCCAAGGAGAGAACAATTTATAGGTCAGCTCAAACTGTGGGTGAGGATATAGACCAATAGAAGATAACATCAGTTTCTAAACTGTTCTAAAGCTAAACGTAGGAGGATATCATATAACTGAGATACGAGAATGATCCCAAAAGCTTGTATATGTATGCTACTACTTCTCACCAGTGTTCACAGGCTATACGGCATTTAGAGCAAGTTACAAGTGATTCCTTCCATCCTTGACTTCCACATATTTGACAAATTTTCTACAAGAATTGCAGTACAAGAGAATCATCATCAACACCAAACAAACACCAAACTGAGAAGCACACAAAAAATTATAGTAGCACCATATAGATGTGATTTGTGTCGAGCAATAGAAAAGAACTCTGTACAGCACATCAATACAACCCAAATACAACGATAAGGAGCATATATAGGACATAACGATATTCGTAAACACACAATTAGGAGTAGTTCTCGATTCCTCAACCCTTCTAATGGTGTTCTATGCTTCGTCCTCTAAAGGGAACAATGTAAAGACTGCAGCTAATTCAAGTTGCTCGGATCACTAATCCAAGTATTTCAAACTAACAAGAGACTCAAAAAGGAACATCATTGATTAAGAGAGTAAAGAAAAATATGATTTTGCAACTCATCAAAGAAAAGGCCAGAACTCATGAAAAAAACGTCTTCTTTAAATCAAATCTGAATATTTCTAACAAGAGAAGAAAGCTCACTCAGAACAAAAAGAAATTAATCCTCAGGGGAATCAAAAGGAAAAACGATTGATCAAGACATTAAAGAAAAGAACATGATCAGACTATATCAAAGCTCAGAGCTCAGGTACCAAAAAAGACAACTTTTAAAAACACTAATCTCCCATTTACACTCCACGGCAGAAATTAAAAACCTCCAACAAGAGCAAAATCGAAAACAAGTAATCAGCTAAAGCCTAGGATTCTCATTAAAGCTGCGTGATTTATAGAAATTTCCAAAAGTAGAAACCCTATGTTAAAAACCCTACTCTAAGCCAAAACCCCATTTTAGTAAAGTGCCAAACGCGTGATACCAAAATGCAGATACACCGGAAAAATCAGTTCTTCAAAGAAAGAGCCATACTTTCATAAAATCACCAGAGAACGATCTGAAACACGCCTTGCTTGTGAATTACGGAACCAAAGGAGCAGAAATTGTATAAAAACCGAGAGAAGCTACGGAAACAGGGCAGACAATGGGGAAAAACAGAGATGGTGCTTCTGCATATCATACTACTGTAATGCTTCTTGCCTTAGAGAAGCTCTAATGTTAAAAGATCGACGGAAATTTTCGATTTTTAGGGCTAAGAAATGGGTTTAGAGAGAGAATGAAGAAGGAAGGTGGGGAGGTGGAGCTTGAGGGACCAACAAGAGAGAGAGAGAGGGAATCACACGGAAGAAGAAATGTTTTAAAATGGAAAAATTGCAATTACTGCACCCAACTTTAACTTAAACTTAATTAGACCCTCAATTTCTTAAAAACTTTAAAGAAGGAGATACTTTTCTTTAAACTTACATAAATAACCCATTGCTCTATTCTGCATTCCTACGAGGCTATGATCCTATCGACGAATGTCTTCGTCAGTCTCACTCTTTTCACTTTTTCACTACTTCGTCCACCTCGATAAATTACATTTTTTTACGTATTCCCAAAATGTCATTTCATCTGTGATTGATATAGCTTATAAAATAAAATATATTGTTGTATGAGTCATAGACACTTGAAAAATAATACTATGCACTAGGAAAACCTTTAATTTATCAAGTTCTAAAATCAACAAAATTTTAAAAAATTAAACATTTTATTTTTGAAAAAATAGTCTAATATTATAATGAGATTTACTATCATTAAGTTTTATAATGAAATTTACTTTTATTTTAGACTAAAATACATATTATTAATACATTACTTTGAATCCGGATATCCATTATAAAAAAATTATTTTCCAGATTAAGATCTGTAATTTTAATATTCGAATCTGAATCCAGACACTTTAGATATCCAATTTTTTTATCAGATCACATATAATTTGTCTATTCCTACTCACATATATTTACGGAATCAAATCTGCATTTGAAGATATTGAAAATAACAAAATATGTTATTTACAAGAAAATGAATATATTGTACCAACCTGGAATGCATAACAAGATATGGATTTGCGACAACTGTTTGAATTTTGTACTTCACCTAAAAGATTGAGAAAAGACAATTTAATTTAAGTGAATTAAAGATCGTTATTTAAATTGTGAATTTTTTTGATAAGTGAATTCAAATGAATTTTTTCACCTAACATCATGAGAAATAGGAAGATGAGCACCATCTCGAACATGAGCACTTGGGTGAATAGCGAGTTTGGAGAAAATATAATTTAATTTGAAATGATTTATGATCGACTGCTAGATTGTGAAAAGATGCGATAAACGATTTAGAATTACACATAATACATATATATATATACATACAAACAATTATTAAACTTTCTCTAATTACCCTTTTGTTCTATTTAGAAATTTTGACTAAATGGTGAAAAACATTGGAAAATGGTGTCCATAAAAAGGAATATACATTTGTTTTTAGCATAAAAATATATCAAAAAGACATTGTAACTAATTCTAATGGCTTTTATGGCATTTATTTGCATGGATAGTAGCAGCGAGGGAAAACTAGAAAGTTTATTTGGATATTGGTATAAGTTAAAAGAAAAAACAATGACTAACAATTCATGTGTGTGCTGGCAAAAAAAAAAAAACAATACCTGTCTCTTACATATACACAATTTAAGGTAATGAATGATAACTCATAAATTTAGGTAGATTTATTGGTTTATGGATTTAATAGCCATTAATATAGATTTATAAATGCATGAACCAATGACGATCCCTTACTCAAAATTTTATCTGTGGGTTGGTGATACATATGATTTATGAATCCTATTTAAATGTATTGATAAGTATGAAAGTTACTGTATTACGTTTATGAAAATTGTTACGATGGGACAAATTATTTTAAACAACGAAAAATATTATAATTGGATAAACAGGAATAAATTTTTTTAACGAATGTTTGGTAATTGAAAAAAAAAAAAAAAGGCTCACAACAGTCTCTAGTAGGGTCTAGTTTAAAAAAAATAAAAATGGAGACGAGATCATTTATATATAACTTTTTCCACTGGCATCAAATCTACTAGAACCATCAAGAGGTAAAGATTAAAAGCAAGAGGTGAAATCTTCTTACAACAAAAGCATAACATAGACTCATAACACAGAGACAGAGATTACCACTAAACTAGACCAATGTCCTTGAGACAATAACTAAACCAGAGAACATTTAACATCCTTAGAGCATCAATAAAGAAGAGAATCCACTAGAAACGATCAAGAGAAGGCAGATGAACAATTTGCTTGAGTTCTTGAGAGCAAAGGCATTGCTCTCTGTGGAGTAATCCGGGTTAATCCCAGTGGTGCCTCCTGTGCTATTGCTTCCAAAAACTCCATTGGTTCCTGAATAAGGACTGTTTCCACCAGGAAGTGTGGTGGTGGTTGTGCTACCTTTTGGATTGGTTGTGCCAGGTGTCATCGTGGTGCTGCCGCCAGAGCCACTGGGAAGGAAATATGAGTATATATCAGACCAGAAATAACTACTTCTGAAGTTCTAAAACCAAACCAAGTTTGTTGGAAGAGAATGATTTCATGGCAGATATTCAAAGCAAATACACAATAAGCTAACCAAACAAAAGTCTCAAGTTTCTAATGACTGAAGTGTCTTTGACGGGTCCAAAAGATTAAAGATTTTTAGAGTACCATTGTGTATACGGCCATATCAGTCAAGAACATTGAGTATGCGTTCAAACTGTATTCCAATAAAGCATTTGAGATATGATCAAAAGTTTGGTTAAAGAAATAAAGAAATTGCGTACTTTTAGGTTCATGTTGAACATTTAAGAGTTAAAAGGGTCTTAAAAACAGAAGTAATCGACTGTTTACTTATTTCAATTCTTTTTTAATGATGCTGTTTTCTATTTCTATGAAAATGATGCTATCTCCTTCACACCAAAAGTAAACGAAAACAAAAAAGTTGCAAACTTGGGACCCAAATCAAACTTTAATCTACTTTTTCTCATTGCCACAAAATATGTAAAACAAATTGATCAAATTCTTGGTTTTGGTTCCAAAAAAAAATGCAAACGTTTTTTTTCAATGATTTGGTAAGGCCATTTGAATCAGAAGCATACCTGCCACTAGTAGGGAAGGTACATCCTGAATAACCTGTAATAAAAATGTTCAAAGACATTGATTATCATCCACAAACTCGAAGCAAGAGATACAGTCATTATAATGCATTTGGCAGTTTCCACTTTGTCTCAGAATCTTGAGTACTAAAAATCATTCAATAAAAACAAAAACTAAAGCCTTAAACTTTCTGCAACTATCAATTATTTGAGCACCACATGAATCCTAAAAATCACTCCCTAAAAAGCAACTAAAGTTTCAAAATGTAGTAAGTAAAAACACATTGGGTATGAGACTAACTGGGATCGGAGTTAGTGGGAGTGGCAGTGCCATCGAAATCACAAGAGCCAGGAGATTGACTCTTCTTTTGGTAGAAGCTATTAACAGCATAGTTGCAATGAGCCCTAACATTGTCAGGGTTGAAGCAAGGAGCTTTAGGGTGAGTAGGATTACAGTCTGCTCCATTCCCACAGGCATAGTCTAGGGTTTTCTGTAGCACTGAATCACTCAGTCCTGTTCTGCACACACACCATGAAGCACCTACCAAAGACCACAACAAAACCAACATTTAGAAATCTTCTTTGTTCTGTAATGCACAAGCCAACAAGATTTGGGGAAAACTTGGAAATTTAATTTTGAAAAGGCAAGATTTGCAATTAATCAAGAGTAGGGTCGAAAAGTTAAGTTAATAAGTTGTGAGAAGACAAACAAATCAGAATATATGAAGAAAAAAGTGGTAACTTTTCTAATAAATCTGCCTATCGATGGAAGAAGAGTGTGGAACAGTAAAACACTATACTGCTTCAAGAACACAAATTTTCAGACTAGAACTCAAAGGTTTAAGAGTGAGAGAGATAAGCTAAGCTAAGAAACCTGAAGAAGAGTGAAAGTGCTTACTAGAATGGCCAGTCATGGCTAGAAGAAGAAGTGAAAGCACCAGAGCTGCCATAGATGCGTTCGGACAAAATGCCACTGATGTCTTTCTTCTACAGAGAGATTAAAGAATGGAGATGAAGATGAAGATGAAGATGAAGATGGAGATAGAGAAAGTGGAGATCTCTAGAAGAAGAGAAGAGAAAGTGGAGAAAACACAGGGAGATAGAGAGAGAGAGAGAGATGAGAGTGGCTACTTGTTCTGTGTCCTCTTGTCTCTTGTTGAAACCCTTTTGAGTGCTTTTTTAGTAGCATCATTAAAGAACTTAGCTCGTGTAGACTTTTTTTATTTTGTACGTATTTTGAGATTTAAATTAAAGAGACGCTCTCGTATTACATAAATAAATATGTAAATTTTGTACTATGTTGTGGTGTCAAATATGAAAAAGCTGATTCAGAAAAATATTTTTCGTCCTGAGATCAGATATGAAAATTTGTTTAGCATGTATTATCCATGTAAATTTTATTAATCAACATTCCAAATTTGCATTTAATTAACAGTAAAAAATTTTGTCTTTAATTTGTCTTGTCTGTTTTTTTTATTTTTTATAACCAATGTTATTGTCTGTTTTTTTTTTGTTTGACGGCTTTTATTGTCTGTTTTGAAATTCAATTTTACCAACTAAAAAAGAAATCATTTATTATGCAATGACATAGAAACGCCGTCGTTTTAATGAACCTATATTTTTAGCGGGTCGGTGTTTACGGGTCCTAACGAAATTGGTCTTAAAGTATCCAATCGACGCCGTTTTAGCGCCACCGATCGTCTTCTGCCTCGGAGCCTGACTATAGCCTATTGGTGAAGAATTGAAGATATAGAGAAGAAGAAGAAGCCTAAACGACACAAGTATAGGATTGTTGTCATGTTGGCTCAGCTTCCTCGCTTGACAAGCTCTCTAAGAGAACCATTCGACATCGATCAGGCCTACCTTCGCCGCAAAACTATACTCCAAGCTCTTAACAAACCTCGCAGGTTGTTTTTTTGTTGTAACCGAGTTGCTAAATTGATCCGATTACAGTCTTTTAGTAGCTTTTCAGTCTCTATGATCTGTTTGGTCCTATGTCAAAATTTGATAGTTATATAGTCCCGTGATCACAATGTCTATGTAGAAGAAATGGGAAAGGGATTTTTTCGAATTTGAGAACTTCAGTTTTGGAAAAGCATTTGAGAACGAGTATTTCGAAATTATTACCTTGAAGTTTTTTTTATAGTTTTCTTGTGTGTTGTGATTTCAGTTCTGGGACTCGCCTTGATGAATCTGACCTTGCTAGGAGGATAGTTCATCAATGGGAAGGAGGTGACTATCTGATTATATATTTATTTCTCTAAATGGAATATGAGGTGATGTTTTTGTGGATTTTGATTGAGGAATTGGTGTGACAGCTTCTTTAGAAGTGCGACAAGCATACAAGCAGTTTATTGGAGCTGTAGTGGAGTTGATTGATCGGGAAGTTCCATCAGATGAGTTTCGTGAGGTTGCTTTTGCTGCTTATCGTCTGTTTGGCCATCCAGTGGAGGAGGACAGTGACATCAATGATAATAAAATCATTGCCGAGAACAAGTAAGTTTCTTCGTTTTATCTATTTACTAATTTATCAACCTTGCTGAGACAAATATCGAATATTACTTTATGCAAATGGCCTAACTTTTATGCTTCTTATATTCTACAGGTTAGAGTTGGAAAATCTTGTTGGGCATGCTGTCTCAGATGCTAATGTAAAGAATGTCGCCTCCTTAGCTCAGGCACTTTACTATATCCAGCCCACTCATCAGCTTGTGACATATGTTGATGAGGTTGATGGTGGAGCTGAATTTGGTGCCGACCTTGTTTTCAATTTGCCTGCTCGTTTTCTGGTGGAAGAATCTTTTGGCGAAAGAGGATTTCAAGATGTGGAAAGCAATGACGTCAGTGCATCAATTTATGAAGGATGGAGTGATGTCAGGGACACGACAAAGAATCAAAGTGCACGAAAGTTCGATTTAAGTTGGTTAAGAGACTCATGTGGTCAGATGGTTAGTGAAAACAATTCACAACTTTCCCGTGATGAACTGGCTATGGCTATATGCAGGTTTCTGGATTCGGATAAACCTGGTGAGGAGGTATGTTATTTTCTAATTTACTACGCATGTTCCTGGAGCATCATATTTGCAAGTGAAAGTAGATGGGATTTAAATATGTTTTCTGCAGATAGCTGGGGATCTACTGGATCTTGTTGGGGATAGTGCATTTGAGACTGTTCAAGACCTTATTATGGTAATACCTAACTTGTGGTATTACTCTTTTATCTGAAGTCTACAGTGTACCTTTCTCGTGAGTTACTGATACGTTTAAGTGGCACAACTATATTTAATGTTCCTCGGGGTGAAATCATCTTCTTGTAGCTCTTAGTCGAATATAATTACTAGCTCAACATATGTCTTTTCTGTTAGCTGACTTTTATAGTGTGTGTGCGTGTATGTATAGTAAAAGGGTTATTACTTAGGTATTACTAATTTATATTCTAGTTTCTTAAAAATGTGAATGGTGTCTGACTTGTTAATTCCCTTTTCAGCATCGGAAAGAGATTGTTGATGCTATCCACCATGGTCAGATGATTCTCAAATCTGACAAAACAGCTTCAAACACCCAATCTCGGATGCCTACATATGGCACACAGGTACTGCTATTTGCCTGAGGCCTTCCCGTGTGATATTTGGAACCATTCTTTTCTATAGCCATAGTAATGATTTCCCTCGGGCACCTTTCAGGTGACTGTTCAAACAGAGTCTGCAAGGCAAATTGAAAAACTTCGGCGTAAGGAGGAAAAGAAAAACAAACGTAGTGCTGAGCTTGGTTTAGAGAGTGAAATATCAGAGGGCAATTTTTCTTCTTTACTTGAGGCAAGTGAAAAGAAAACTGTATTTGACGATTTGATCGGGTCTGGAGAAGCGAATTCTCTTGCAGTTGCCCTTCCCCAAGGTACTGTAAGGAAGCACTTAAAAGGATATGAGGAAGTGTATATCCCGCCAACCCCTACTGCACAAATGAAACCTGGCGAGAAGCTGGTACGTATAATCCATATCCAGAGGGAGATGAATTTTTTTATAAAGTGACAGTTTTTGCATACTGAGAAATTATCATCAAGTGTTTCTCCAAATATTCTAATGATTTTTCTGATATATGGCTTGTATCTTTTTCTGTGAGATTCAATCCTAACTCTACATTCTTTCATGTTTCTAGATTGAGATAAAAGAGTTGGATGATTTCGCTCAAGCTGCTTTTCATGGTTACAAGTCTTTAAACCGTATTCAGAGTCGCATATTTCAGACAGTTTATCAAACCAATGAGAACATATTGGTGAGTTGTGTGTAAAACTTTTGTCCGCACTGAGCGACAATGCTCAAGTTACCTTGTTAAGCATAACCATATTCTGCACCTTGCAGGTCTGTGCACCAACAGGAGCTGGGAAAACAAATATAGCTATGATTTCTGTTCTACATGAAGTAAGTATTTATTTTACCTGGTTGATATTTTTCTTCTTTATGTGTGTTTATGTTGGAAAAAGGGTGATTTATTGTTTTGACACACTGAATTATTTTATGTTTTACAAATAGATATTTTTGAAAATCATCTTGCAGATTAAACAACACTTCAGGGATGGCTACTTGCACAAAAACGAGTTTAAGATTGTTTATGTAGCTCCTATGAAGGTAGAGTCAGGTTAATATAATCTTATAGATGACTCTTTTCATCAGAATTTTATTTGAGTATTTTGTTCTTTGCAGGCGTTAGCGGCAGAAGTCACAGCAGCATTTAGTCGTCGTCTAGCTCCATTAAATATGATTGTGAAGGAGCTTACAGGAGATATGCAACTCACCAAAACTGAACTTGAAGAAACTCAGGTTTCACTTTAACTTATAAGATATGCTTAAGTTTCTTGTGGAGACATGCAGGAACTGATATTTACCTCTTATTTATTGATTGTGAATCAGATGATAGTGACAACACCAGAGAAATGGGATGTCATTACTCGCAAAAGCAGTGACATGTCATTGTCAATGCTAGTAAAACTCTTGATCATTGATGAAGTACATCTTCTGAATGATGATAGAGGTGCAGTGATAGAGGCACTAGTTGCTCGGACCCTCCGTCAGGTAACGTCTTGTTTGATCATTTTTTTCATTGTTGAGTTAATGCTAAAAATAATCTTGCCGTGAAAATTGGTTTTCTTAAAGTAATTGGTAAAGTTGCAATTCCGCTCCTCCTTATGTTGCAGCAGGTTAACATCTGGCTGACTTTTATTTTGTTTATCAGGTGGAGTCAACACAGACAATGATAAGAATTGTAGGCCTGTCAGCCACTTTACCTAGCTACATACAGGTCTTTTCCAACCTGATATATTATATCTCTCTATCACGATGTTGTTGTTCCACTATATTGTTTTACTTCACATATCAATTTTGGTCTAAGGAAATTAGGGTCCTCAAAATTGCTCCTTTTAAACCTTCTTGTGGGGTGGATTTCAGGTTGCTCAGTTCCTACGAGTGAATCCAGACACCGGACTTTTCTATTTTGATTCGAGTTACCGCCCAGTTCCCTTAGCTCAGCAGTATATAGGCATCACTGAGCATAACTTTGCCGCTAGAAACGAATTGTTAAATGAGATATGCTACAAAAAGGTCTCTAACTCGAGCAAAGCCTCTTCTGTTTCTATGTGAATATGGATAGTCACTTATTCATTTGGTAATGCTTTCATGTTAGGTTGTTGATTCAATCAAACAAGGCCATCAAGCAATGATTTTTGTTCATTCCCGAAAAGACACTTCAAAAACAGCTGAGAAACTGGTACATCATATATTACCTTTTAATGCTCAGCTTCTTCTTTTTACCCGATGTCTTCCAAAGCGCATGTATTTTGGTTTCCTAAAATGTTTTATTGTAAACACCTGAAAACACGTGAGGATGATCTCGCTGAAATTATGGTTTCTCAAGGCATTTCGGAATCCAGATCTAGAAGTACATGACTTAAATTCTTTTTTTTGGCAGTTTGATCTTGCCCGGAAATATGAAACTCTGGATTTGTTCACAAATGAGACCCATCCTCAATTTCATCTGATAAAGGTAAATAAGAGGGAGTGTAATACATCATCTTTTTTAACGTCATTGTTATTAACAGGATTATATTTTCTGTATCTCAGAAAGACGTCATGAAGTCCAGAAATAAGGACCTTGTCAAGTTCTTTGAAGCTGGCTTCGGAATTCATCATGCGGGAATGTTGCGATCTGATAGAACACTTACGGAGAGGCTGTTTTCTGAGGGACTTTTGAAGGTACGGAATACTTTTGCCTGCTTGCTCTTTAGGGTTTAAATACTTATTTCCCCTCAACTTGTTTTGGCCATACAGGTGCTTGTTTGCACTGCAACTCTTGCGTGGGGTGTAAATCTGCCTGCGCATACAGTCGTAATTAAGGTATACTTATGTGTAGATAATTTGATTTTTATATTTGTAGCTGCTTTCACAAATGAATGGTTTTTGTATAGCCAAACATCACTCAGTACTTTGTAGCAAGAGAAGTTTCTCTTCTGGGAGATCAACAAATGGTCCTCTTCTATGCAATTATATATTTCCTTATAGCTCAATATGTTCGGTTGATTTACAGGGAACACAATTATATGATGCCAAGGCTGGTGGGTGGAAAGACTTGGGAATGCTTGATGTCATGCAGGTAAAGGAAAAACTCTTCTTTGGAAAAAGTCATGACATTGGTATCTTGGTATTAATGTATCATGCTATCATATGATTAGATATTTGGAAGGGCTGGGAGACCACAGTTTGACAAGAGTGGTGAGGGAATTATCATCACATCCCATGACAAGCTGGCATACTATCTCCGGCTGCTGACGAGTCAGCTTCCCATTGAAAGTCAGGTATTGGTTAGAAATTATTGGAATATTTTCTGTCATATTGAAGCATAAACCTGCATTTATAATTTTGTTCTGTCACTCTCTTTGGCCGTACAACAAAGTTCCATTGTATTTGCAGTTCATTAGCTCCTTGAAAGACAATTTAAACGCAGAAGTGGTTTTGGGAACTGTGACGAATGTTAAGGAAGCCTGTACTTGGCTTGGATATACTTATTTGTCAATTCGGATGAAGTTAAACCCTTTGGCTTATGGCGTTGGATGGGACGAGGTGTGTTATTCCTTGCGTTTTGGTGTTTAGTATTCTTTAAAAAGTGATATGGATTCTCCATCTGGATTCTAAAATTTGGGGCTGGTTTTGCAAGGTCTAGAAGTGTACATGAAGATCTTAGTTCTAGATTTTCCTTGTGTTCATAGTTTGTTTTTGAACCATTTCATAGTTAGAAACTCCGGAAGAATTTATGCTACAATTCTATGTTAAAATTAATCTTATCGTGCTACTTGTCGCAGATAATCGCCGATCCCTCTTTAGCATTGAAGCAACGAGCCCTTGTGGCTGATGCTGCACGTTCACTGGACAAAGCTAAGATGATGAGGTTCGATGAGAAAAGTGGAAACTTTTACTGTACTGAGCTTGGACGGGTTGCAAGTCACTTCTATATTCAATATTCTAGTGTTGAAACATACAACGAAATGTTGAAGCGGCACATGAATGAAAGCGAGGTTTGCTAGAATCATTCTGTTTTTATATAACATTTTCCTTTAATAACTGTCTTTATAGTGTTGATATCTTAGCTTCTTGGTTTTTAAGTTTAAATCCTTTCATCTTGTTCTTTGCTTTGTACCCTGCTTAAGTTTGTCCATTACTTACTGATTTTAAATTTTCTGGTGTAGATAATTGATATGGTTGCCCATTCTTCTGAATTTGAAAATATTGTGGTAAGAGAGGAAGAGCAGCATGAACTTGAGACTCTTGCACGCTCTTGCTGTCCCTTAGAAGTTAAGGGAGGCCCTTCTAACAAACATGGAAAAATATCGATTCTTATTCAGGTCATCTACTATACCTAGGAGATAAAACGGATGGTTGATATTGACTTCTGATATACTGACTTTTTGAACTGCAGTTGTACATATCCCGTGGGTCAATTGATGCATTTTCTCTGGTCTCTGATGCTTCATATATCAGTGCTAGTTTAGCACGTATAATGCGTGCTCTGTTTGAGATATGCTTGCGAAAAGGCTGGTGTGAGATGACTTTATTTATGTTAGAATACTGCAAGGCAGTTGATCGTCAACTCTGGCCTCATCAGCATCCTCTTCGGCAATTCGATAGGGATATACCTTCTGATGTAAGCTTCTGAATGCTATAATTAGATTGTTATTATGTTTGACTTTTTATATGTAGCACTTTCTAATTAATCTCAATTGATCAGATATTGAGAAAACTTGAAGAGAGAGGGGCTGACTTAGACCGTTTGTATGAGATGGAGGAAAAAGACATTGGAGCGTTGATTCGTTACAACCCCGGGGGAAGGGTATATATATTTAATTTCACTAGGTTAATGTTTCTATATATGGAGAAAAGACACTAACATCTTTTCACTTTTTGCTTTCATGGGAAATTCTAGTTGGTCAAGCAACATCTAGGATATTTTCCTTCAATTCAGTTGACAGCTACTGTTAGTCCAATCACCCGCACTGTATTGAAGGTAGTGTATGGAAGGCCTCTTCAATATTTTTTCATACGACATCCTATGTAACAACATTTGTTTTGTCACCATTTTAGGTGGATTTACTTATAACTCCAGATTTCATATGGAAGGATCGTTTTCATGGTGCTGCTCTTCGTTGGTGGATTCTCATTGAGGTTCTACTATATAACTCCCACTAAGAAACATGTGTTGCTGTTTTTTATAATTTCGTATCTCATCCTAAAGACAATAGTCTGTACCGAATACAATTTGTGAACAAGCAAACTTGCTTACTCTTTTTGCAGTGTGGATATATTTCAATAGTAAACTCTTTTCTTGTACTATTTCTTCAACAGGACACAGAAAATGATTATATCTACCACTCGGATCTTTTCACACTAACAAAGCGGATGGCTAGGGGGGAACCGCAAAAGCTTTCTTTTACCGTGCCGATATTTGAACCACATCCACCGCAATACTATGTTCATGCGGTTTCTGATTCTTGGTTGCATGCAGAGTCTTTCTACACAATCTCTTTTCACAATCTTGCACTACCAGAGGTATATTGCTTCTAGAGGTTGCTATTTTAAAAATGATTACAAGATCGTTGGTATGTTTAAGTTATCTGTAAGGTAAATCCAAACATTCTTCTTCTTTCAGGCACGAACGTCTCACACAGAGCTTCTAGACTTAAAACCTCTTCCTGTGACTTCTCTTGGGAATAGGTTGTATGAATCGCTTTACAGATTTTCACATTTCAATCCAATACAGACTCAGGTTTGAACATATTCTGGCCTACGTTTTTCTTGTCTTTTGCTTATAAATTTCATCACTTCTTTTGTAATTCACTGAAAATTGTATGGTTTGGTGTTGCAGATTTTTCATGTGTTATATCACACAGACGAAAATGTCCTTGTAGGAGCTCCAACTGGAAGTGGGAAAACTATATCTGCTGAACTTGCAATGCTGCGTCTCTTCAGTACCCAGCCTGATATGAAGGTTTGAGTTCTCAGTCGCCTAGCGCTGGCTAATTATTTAGTTTATGTACATGTTTCAGTTTATTTTACATGATTATGTGTCAGCTGATACTAGCCTTTTACTAAATCTCCCTATTTAAATGAAGAAATGAATCTTTAAATTGATATCAAATTACCGATTAGTTTAGTTTCTAGTGTTTTATTATCTTATTGAAGATACCTAAATTTTTCCGGCGTGCAGGTTGTTTACATAGCACCACTAAAGGCTATTGTTCGAGAAAGGATGAATGATTGGAAAAAGCATATTGTTGCTCCACTTGGAAAACAAATGGTATGCATAAATTGCATGTCATCATGAATATTGCGTTGAAGCATCTATACATGTTCATGGTCCATACTTGCTGATTATTTTGGCCACCATATGTTATTTTAACACTTGCATTTCCACAGGTTGAAATGACTGGAGATTACACTCCAGATTTAGTAGCTCTCTTGTCCGCAGATATCATCATATCTACCCCTGAAAAATGGGATGGCATTAGTCGTAATTGGCATACTCGAAGTTATGTCAAAAAGGTATATTTCTTTGTCAATAGATTGATGTGTCGGCTTGCCTTTTTCATGACCACTAACTTGTACTGTTTTGGGGATATAGGTCGGCCTTGTTGTTTTGGATGAGATTCACTTGCTAGGAGCCGACAGAGGACCCATTCTTGAGGTAGAGGCTTAAAAACTGTTCTATCACATTTTTAACTACTTAGGCTAAGCTCCACTAATTGCTTAGAAATTTCTGTTATATCATGATGTCTCTAAGGTCTTGGTGAAGAGTTAATATTCTTTCGGCAACAGGTTTTTTCAAAGTTGTGAGTTCCACTCGATTTATAAAATATCTACATTTGGTTTCCAGGTTATTGTGTCTAGGATGAGATACATATCGTCACAGACAGAACGCTCCGTCCGCTTTGTTGGTCTGTCTACAGCTCTGGCAAATGCCGGGTCCGTATTTTTACTTTATGTCTCTTTTAATTTTGGAGGCTCTTTTCTGAGTGTATTTTCTTTGGCTTTTGTCTTCTTGAACTAACAATGAATCATGCAACTGAATGTTAGAGCTGTTAGACTGGTATCTATGTCCATGTGCTAATGATAGTGTGACATGTGAGTGAAGGACTATCAATTTTAGTCTTCTCTCTGAAAAATGTAATTGTGGAAAATGGCATAAGCACTTTCCCTGAATTTCACTTCCAAGATATAAAACTGTTAGTTCAACTTATTCTTTCAAGTTCCATGTGCTGAAAACTTCTGGTTGTAGCTTTGGTTTTTCTTGGGCCAGCGTAAGTTTAGATTTTGACTTGATGGTTCATTGTTCATTCAGTGATTTGGCTGACTGGTTGGGTGTTGGCGAGATCGGACTTTTCAATTTTAAACCAAGTGTCAGGCCTGTACCAATTGAAGTTCATATTCAGGTAAGTCAATATCTTTTCTCTAGTTTGCGAACAATTAATACCTTACCTAATGAAAATTTTATCCACTTCTCCTACACTGTAATTGGCTATCACAAGTTGTTTAATTACCATTTTTGGCGGGTGGATTGTAGGCTTCTAGCTAAGCAAAGAAATCATACAAGCGTGAGATTTCTCAATTTAACCTTGTTTTTGCTTTCAGGGTTATCCTGGAAAGTATTACTGCCCAAGGATGAATAGCATGAATAAGCCAGCATATGCAGCCATATGTACCCATTCACCTACCAAACCTGTTCTTATCTTTGTTTCATCTCGTAGACAAACAAGGCTTACCGCACTGGATCTTATTCAGGTATGGTTTATCATCACACTTAGACATAGAATCATCTTCTAACTATATAACTCTAATTTATATCATCCTTTGTATCTTCTTGTCCTATGAATAAAGTTTGCTGCCTCTGACGAACATCCGCGGCAATTTCTGAGTGTGTCAGAGGACGACTTGCAGATGGTCCTCTCACAGATAACCGACCAGAATCTCCGACATACGTTGCAATTCGGCATTGGATTGCATCATGCAGGTTTAAACGACCATGATAGATCTGCAGTAGAAGAGCTTTTCACGAACAACAAGATTCAGGTAATTTCCTCAACCTATGCTCTCTTCTTCCTTTACCGTATCCATGGTTACACTTATACCGTACGTTTGATAATATATTCCATGCTTCCATTACAGGTTTTGGTCTCAACAAGTACCTTGGCATGGGGAGTGAATCTACCAGCTCACTTAGTTATTATAAAGGTAAAAGAAGATCCTCCACTATGAGTGATTGTATTTCTACTGGATATTATGCTATCGATTGTATCTATTGCTAATGTCTGGGCCCATTGGCACTTTTTTTTTATCAGGGAACAGAATATTTTGATGGGAAAACGAAAAGATATGTTGACTTCCCTCTTACAGAGATCTTGCAAATGATGGGCCGTGCAGGGCGTCCGCAGTTTGACCAACATGGGAAAGCGGTCATTCTTGTACATGAACCTAAAAAAAGTTTTTACAAAAAGGTAAAGCTCAGTTAGAATCTCTTGCAATTTTTAATATACTTGCATAAATTTAACTCAAAAGATCATATTACTCTGAATGCAGTTCTTGTACGAACCATTCCCTGTAGAAAGTAGCTTGAAAGAGAAGTTGCATGATCACTTCAACGCAGAAATAGTCTCTGGGACAATAGGCAACAAAGAAGATGCAGTGCATTATCTTACGTGGACATATCTGTTTCGTAGACTGGTAAGTATGCTAATCTTGTTAATGAGTTAATCTAGGTGTTGATTATCTTTTCCCTTTCAGAGATTCCTGTAACTCCAGAATAACATGTTAATGAGTTCATCTGGGTGTTGATGTAACAGATGGCTAATCCTGCTTACTATGGGCTAGAAGGTACACAAGACGAAACAGTCTGTTCCTATTTATCAAGGTAAGTATCAAAGTTGTTACAGAAAGAACATTCCTATAATAAGAAGAAGATTTCCTTAAAAGAATCGTTGTAACATTTGGTGTATGCTGGCTGCTTTTCGTGTAGATTGGTGCAAAACACATTTGATGATCTTGAAGACAGTGGATGCCTCAAAGTAACTGAAGATAGTGTGGAGCCTATGATGCTGGGTACAATAGCATCACAGTATTACCTTTGCTACATGACCGTGTCTATGTTTGGTTCTAATATAGGTCCTGACACATCGCTTGAAGTAAGAAGCTGATTCAATTGACTCCAGTGTGTTATCAACACACGAGATATTGATTATTCTTTTTTTTTTGGTTTTTAACCACTGCCCTTTAGGCATTTTTGCATATCTTGGCCGGTGCATCTGAGTATGATGAACTTCCTGTGCGGCACAATGAGGTCTGTATCTTTATCTATACTGTTTTACTTGACACATATATTGTTTATGTTTAGAAGTCTTTTCAGTGATAAGCTGTCTACGATTTTTGCTCTTTATGGTCTTTATGCCCTCTTTTTCCTTAGGAAAATTACAACAAAACACTGTCAGAGAAAGTTCGGTATCCTGTGGATAATAACCATCTAGATGATCCTCATGTTAAGGCGAATCTACTCTTCCAGGTATGTATATTACCATGCATTGAAAGATAAAACAAAGATCCAAAACTGTATGAGTTCATGATTGGAACCGTCTTTCTAATGCATGACTTGGGTGCTTCAGGCACATTTTTCTCAACTGCCACTTCCAATCAGTGATTATAACACGGATTTGAAGTCAGTACTGGACCAAAGCATTCGGATCCTCCAGGCCATGATTGATATCTGCGCAAACAGTGGATGGCTCTCAAGCTCACTGACGTGCATGCGACTTTTGCAAATGGTCATGCAGGTACTTCTCCGGACGATCACTACCCTTATCCTATTCCATTTCTTTGAAAGCAGAACCAGTAAATTTTGCGAAGGAGAACATTTGTACTTAAATCCAATTTCTCTTCTTCATTCTAGGGCATGTGGTCCGATCAAGATTCTTCATTATGGATGATCCCATGCATGAATGATGATCTTCTACAATCTCTAACAGCACGAGGAATTCACACGCTGCATCAGCTATTAGATCTTCCAAGGGAAACTTTACAGAGTGTAACTGGAAACTTCCCTGTCTCAAAATTATCTCAGGTACCAAACAGTGATAACTGTTTCTTTTATTAATGCATCTAATACTTTTAACTCATGGTCTTGTCTAACTATTCTCTGCACTCTCCGGTCTTAATTAGGATCTCCAACGATTTCCCCGGATCAAAATGAATGTGAGACTCCAAACGAAAGATTCTGATGGCAAGAAAAAGCCGTCGACGCTGGAAATCAGATTGGAGAAGACATCAAAGAGGAATACCTCGAGGGCATTGGCCCCTCGATTCCCAAAGGTTCCACAAAAGACTTTGACCATAGATTTTAGTTTATTTCGAGCTCAAAACAAAAATGTAATGTAATGCATAACAATTCATAATATTTTACACTAATGGTTATAGGTGAAAGATGAAGCCTGGTGGTTAGTTCTTGGTGATACTTCAACTTCTGAGCTCTTTGCTGTGAAGAGAGTATCATTCACTGGTCGTCTGATTACACGCATGGAGTTACCTCCAAATATAACCTCTCTTCGGGTTCATTTTTTTCTCCGACTAAATCATTCTCTCTTACACTTGTGCATATATTATTACTGAATTTGCCATCTATGCTTTTGGTCAGGATACGAAACTCATCTTGGTCTCGGATTGTTATTTGGGATTTGAGCAAGAACACTCCATCGAACAACCTGCACGACGTTGATAAGCCATCAGATCAGACATTGTAGAAAAAAATTTGATATTGTAGAAATTTTCTTTAAATCTGTTGTTTTTTCTCTTATTCGTGTAAGACCAAATTTGGCAAACGTCCAGCTTATGTAATACAGTGTAATAATAATATTAGGGTTGGGCACAAATATTCGTTACTCGTCTTATATTTGCTACTTGCCTCGTATTCGGTTTGAAAAAGCAAGTACTTGTTCTCGTCAAGTAACAAGTCAGTAAATTAAATTACTTGCAAATCCAAATCAAGTACCAAGCCAACAAAAAAATTATACTACCTGCCTTGTTTGCCTTGTAATTTGATACTCTCTCTGTTTCAAATTGATCATATTTCTAGAAAATAATTTGTTTCAAAAAATCATATTTTTAGATTTTTGTATGCATGTTTGATTAGTTATTACTTATTAATGATGAACTAAAAAAATTCAAGAAAAATAGTTGAATACTATTGATTTAAGATTATAGAAAATTGTTATTTATAAAAATGATGAATTTATAATTAACTTTTTAAATGAGTTTTTAGTATGTAATAAAACCGAAAACTTATTTATAATCAATTTTTAATGAGTTTCTTAATATGTGATAAAACCGAAAACTTA
Organism: Cardamine flexuosa; assembly: GCA_963555745.1. Taxonomy (NCBI): domain Eukaryota; kingdom Viridiplantae; phylum Streptophyta; class Magnoliopsida; order Brassicales; family Brassicaceae; genus Cardamine; species Cardamine flexuosa. Next base: position 2,594,427 of record OY743221.1, on the reverse strand, counting down.
TCATTACAAAAAAATTCATTATTTTTAGATAAATATTTATTTTTTTTCAAATCATGACAAGTAACAAAACAGGCCAAATAGCTTGCAAGTCGTCAAATTTTAAGCAAGTACTTGTTCGAGCAAATACTTGCTTTGAACAAGTCAAATAACAAACCGAAAAGTTAACTACTTGTACAAACCAAATCAAGTCGCAAATATTTTGAAATTAGCAAGTACTTACCTCATGCCCACCCCTAAATAATAATACTAATAATACATCGAGAGTTTAAACAAAATGCGTTTACTGTGTGATTAAGATAAAGTTTGGTTCAAGTTTTTACAGTTACAGAAGGGAAACACCATGTATGAAACACCATGTATGTATTATTATCTTCAACAAATACATGAGTCTTTATATTTGATAAAAAAAGAGTCTACTTCCAGACTACATTATAGCAAATAGACGAAACGAGAGAGTGAAAGATTTAAGAAAATGATTAATCTTCGTCACTGTCATAAACCATGGCCATACGACGATGAGTCGGAGGTTTTTTCCGCGGAGACTGCTCCTCCTCGGACTCAATCCCCTTCCTTTTCCGGCCGCTTCCACGCCCCTTCTCTCCCCTACCTCCCTGCATTAATTACATTTTCACCACACCATAACATAACATTACAATCTCATTCATCTTCCTTGTTAACAACAACAAATAAAAAATAATTTTTGTAATTTTCGTACCTCATCTTCTTCCTCTTCTTCGTCTTCCTCTGAATATCTGTTGGCTTTTCCAACTTCTTCTTCTTCCTCCTCATCTTCTTCATACTCATCTTCTGGTTCCTTGACCCTTCTTCTACGGGGCGGTGACTTTTCTTCCTCTGATTCTTCTGTCTCATACTCTGATTCCTCTCTCTCACTCTCAGAATACTCCACTTGACGCCTTGACGGTCTGGCCGAAGTCATTGCAGACCTCCCTGGCATGCCTTTGTGGCTCTGGTTTAACCCCAGGAAGAAGTGGTTAAATAATTATTTAATTTCTAACGTCTTTTGCTTTCCAAGAGATATGAGTTTTTGTTTTGTTTACCTTCTTGGCGTTCATAATCCGGCGTTCCCGCTGCACTTCTGCAGCCAGATCCTCCTCATAGCCACGGTTTGAGCGGTGGGAACCATAGTGGTCTGTCTCTTCATCCTGGTTCCAAGAAACAATCAGTCGTTACTTACAGGTGGAATTGTTAGTTTAGAAAATGGAAAGAACAAAAAGTACGCAAACTATAAAACAGACCTCGTCAAGAGCATCTTCCAAGTACCCACTGGAAAGTTGTCTCCTTTCAACAGGAGTTTGATACTTGCGCTTAATTTTGTCCCTCGCCTGACTCAGCTTTGTACTAGCCTTGAGGTTTTGGCTTTCCGCCTTCAGAATTTGAGATATCAAATGAGTAAACTCTACAACAAAACTACTTTTGGATTGTCTGAGCTCGATTTAAGGGGTTACCTTTTCTCTCTTCTCCTTCTCCCTCTCAGGGTCAATGTCAGTAACACAGTTCTTAACTTTGAAGCGCTTCTCTTGCCTTGAGTCAAGAAGGGCAGTCAATTGCCTATGGGAATTCGACGTTAGAGATGATGGGATAAATCTCATTTTCTTCAAAATTCTTCCTTGTGATTGAAGGATCCCCTACAACAACATCCAGATAAGACAAGACTTGAGATACCTCGCAGTTGGTTTTATTCTCACAACCAAAGTTAGACCACTTTGGGATAAATCATATGGGTTCTCTTAAACTAATCAGTTGATCGTTGATTCACAGGATACTTTCAACTCCTATGAGGCTGAAGTAACTACAAATCAGCCGGTAACTAAGGTAGAAGGAGTGAAGAAATAACACCTTTTCATGTTTGATAAAGAGGTGATTCTGGTCTTGTTTTGCATTCTGTTCAGTTATATCAAGAACTTCGTTTCCTATCAATAGCTGTAAAGTTCCATCTGACCACCTGACAAACCGAGCATTGCTTTCACTCTGCATATGAACATAACAAGAATTTAGTAGACTGCAGCAAAAGTAGAAGAAAATAAGTGCAGTAAGCAACCACCCCAACAAAACCAAGAAAGAACAAGAGACTCTTGTTTATGGGAAATTTTCAATGACACCTAAAGGATTAGAAGAACCATTGAACAGAGACCGAGAGACATCATAAAATCTAATTCCAACCATATGAACACATATCCGTAATGAAAAGAACAAGGTGAGCTAATTAAAGAATACATAAATTACATAAAAAGTCTGTAGCTGTGTTAACATGAATAACCATTAAACATTTTATATTTACCAGCAATTATTTGAAACTTTACCAAGAAATGCCAATTCATGATATTGTTAGATCAGAAGTACTAACAATAGTAATACAGAGCTTCATTACAGCTTTGATGGAAATTTTAAAAGCGGAATGGGTTTGAAAAAAGTGGTCACTTACATATGTTTTGCCATCTCGACCCTTAACAAATCTATGGCGAACAATGTTATTTTCCAAACGAATACGTTTCTTTGCTACAGATTCATCTTTCTCAACTTTGTCTTCTTCAACAAATGTTTTTGGATCAAATGGCTTTGGATCAATGCCCATGATATTGGAAACTTTAATCATGTTCATCTGCAAAAATATCAAAGAGAGTAAAGGTAATGGGAGGAAGCGCATATTAGCTACAACTAGAAAATGGGGGTTCCAAATATAAGACTGAATAGCACTCTCCTGTACAACAAATGACCTCTTATGCAAAGTAAATGTAGAAGCAAGTTTCAATGCAATGGTTCTCCACATAAAAGACATCAGATACTCGCTTTTCCGAACCACGGTGATATGAGTTATTTTAAAAACTTTGATGTATCAGAAAGGAAAAAATCCAATAGATAAGAAACTATAGATTCGAAGCCATGTCAGCAGAGAATATTTTAGCAACATAAAGCACATATATGATATACCTTCAGGGGATCACCAGGAGGAGGGCGGAAAGGAACCTCCACTTCCAAAGGGGGACCAACTGGCCTCTCCCTGTACCTAGTTTCAACATGCTCAGTTTCTGACTCGTATTGAGGATCCTCTTCAGGGACCATATCATCAAGTACCATATCGTCGGGTCTCACATCCTTATCAGAGCCCTCTTCATCTTCGATTGGCGATCTCTGAAAAATTAGACACTTCATCGTAAATACATGCAAATTCATATGGTTCGCAAAAGGAAGTAGAACGGGAAAGGAAACAGCTATTCTGTAAACTGAAATGTAATATGAGATGCAAGACTCACTTGTTCATCCTGCTCAATGTCATTCCGAACATATTCTTCTGCATCTTCATCATCCGAAGATCCAAATACATTACGAATATTTACGTCTGACTGTGCAACTTCCTTCTCCTCACTAGGTGATCTACCAGTCATACCAGTTTTCCATTTACAAGAGACAAAGTGAACCATAAGAAAACTGAAAATGGTAGGAATCTCAGCTACCCTCATATGACTAGCATGCATTATCAAACTCACCCACACAAAAAAAAACAATACCAGATTTCAAAAGAAGTTACCTTCGACTCCTAGTCTGATCAACCTCTTCATCTTCAGACTCATAATGCTTTTCACCAGACCTCTCTGATCCACTCTCAACAGCATTCTGTCTCCTGTTTGTAACTACTCTCTTCCCGTGCTCTTCTTCTTTGTTATCACTATCAGTATCTCTTGCTTCACTTTCCTCTTGTGGATCAGCAACATCAGCCTCCTGTGAACTTTGCTCCCTCTCACCCTCACTTTCTCCAGGATCAAGTTCTACATCACCCTGTTCCCCATCAGACTCAGCTTCTTCAGCCTCTCTGTGAACTTCAACCTCAACTTCACCATCTCCTTCAGGCTCCACCCCGCCCTCAGCCTCATCCTATTGGTGTTTGAATTAGAAAATTCAGCCACATTTTCACAGATGTTGAATGAAGGAAAAATCAAGAAATCAAACAACATTATGCGTCATATGCCATAGAATTCATTCAATAAATCATGTTGATCTAAGAATCAGATGAAGATTTAGACCTAATAACTTGCGTTGGTTCTTGCAATTCACCTAAAACCCTAAATTCAGGCGAGAAGAATTTCAGAAACACATGGGATACAGAAACGTTCCAAGGTGTAAATTAAAGAAAACAATGGCCTTGAGAAACACAAAAACGTAAAAAATCGTGACGACGTAAAGGAGATGAAGAGGGAGAGAGTTACGGAAGCGTAGTTGGGCTGAGGATTGGATTCATGTTCGGAATCGATCTCTTCTTCCTCGGATTGATCTCCGAAGAGATTATGCATCATCTCCGACCTCTTTTCGACTCCAGCCATCGTCGCCTCTCGTTCTCACAGTCACTGCCTCTTAGCTGGTGACGGTGGCTCGTGATCTGAGCTCCGACGGAGGGTTAACTATTTTTTATTTATTTTCAACCTCTCTATCTTCGCGATTTAATATGGCATAGAAAGAATAAAAACGTTTTATTTTCTAAGGATACTTTTTGTTTATAATAAAACTAAATTACAAACCGAACCGGTTAAACATAGGTTGCAAAATTAAAGACGGTTTAGAAAAACTGAATAAAACCGGAGCTGTTCTGGACATAATGAAACCGAAGGAGGAGTCCTTTGCCGCCGCCGCCCGGAGTGGATTCATACCACCGGAGTCGCTAGAGGTAGGAAGAATGAAAAAAAAAAACGGATACATACAAGTGAAATATGTGACTTCTTTTTAATTAGGAAATATACATATATATTAAAAATATTTAGTGAAATCAAAATCTATTAAAAATATTTTGTGAAACATCAAAACCATATTTTATAAAAGATATGAAATAACACAAATCCATAAATGTGAAATATTGAAATAACCTATTTTTTATGTTATATTTTATATTTTCAAATTAAGAAGCTTTTTAAAGTTAAAAAGAACAATAAATATCATATATTATTTACTTATTAAATTTTTTTCTAAAGAAGCTTTCATTGTGTGTGTTATAGTGTTTCCAAATTACAATTTACTAGATAAATACCCGGACTATATCTCGGGGTTCTTTTATTTATGTATATTTTTATTTTCTTTAATTTAATTGTATAACATTTGGTTTTTTGAATATATCAAAATAAAATTATTAGCAAAATTGTTAATAATTTACATTTCACTTAAAACTCTAGTTTTTATCTAAAAATTTAAATATTATGTGTACAAATACATTTTAGGCACTATAAAAAAGTTTTAAAAATTCAATCAATAACAAACAACCTTTAGTGGATATTTTATGCACAAAATTCATCACTTACTTTGTATCACTAAACATACTATAAAGTTTTAGACCACAAAAAAGTTTCACAACAATATTTTTTATGTAAGTATTCTTCCCAGATAACCCTCTTCTCTTATCATTATCATTCTTCTTCACCCATTATTGTCTTAACATTTTCCATTAGTTATGCTTCCTTATTCGTATCTAACATATCAAACAATATTTTTTCAAGTTTTTAATTTAGCTTTCATTCTTGAGAAAATATTCATTATCAATTCTCAAAAGTTTCATTCATGAAGGAAATATGGGGAGAGTTGATAATTATGGATATACATTATTGAACAAACTCTAGATATTCAAAACAATTTAAAAATACCATAATCAAAGAACCCTCAAATCCGAGAACTCGAATTCTTAAATATTTGCCTGAGAATTCTATAACTTTTTATTAAAACACATATTGAAGAAAATCCAAACTCTTAACTTAATTCAACAAAAAAGAATAACTTAAGAAAACCTAAAACCAATGCTAATCAACGACATGAAACTCGATTAAGTCGGTTACAAAAATAGCTAATCAGCACATGTACCTTTATTCATTGTAAATAATAGATATTATATAATCTGTATATAAAAATGATTTGATTTGTTTAGAAATCTTTTCATTCAATTATTCATGGTAAAAAAAATAGATTATATGATGTATATAATTAAAACGATATGATTAGTTTAGAACTTTTTATTAATTTATTTATGATAAAAATAAAATATTATTGTTATTATCTTATCTGTATAACTAAAATAATTTGATTGGTTTACACTATTTTCATTAATTGATGTGACATTATTTTTAATGTTCCAAAAATCTGATGTGTTTACTTATGTGTATTAATAAAATAATTTGATTAAAAATTCAAATTTTTTTATTTAATAATATGTCAACACCACAATTCACCAAAAAAACTGATGTGTCATCTATCTCCTGAAAGACACATTGTTTTATTATAATGTTGATTTTTAAAAATATATGTGCGCCGCATTTCCTGGTGTTTCCAAAAGTTTTTGACAAAGTAATGGACGAATGCATGATAGGTAAGACAACAATGGGTGAGATAAGCGGCTAAAGGTAGCTAAGAAGAGAGAACAAAACGATTGTGCGATAAATTATTTTTTATAATTTCATTTTAAAAACAATATATACTAAATTAGAAAAATACTAGTTGTGACTTATGAGTCTGTTATATGACTAAGTTTCTAACAAATTATCTAATTTTTAATAAAACCTTGTTTTCATATTTAATTTCTAACAATGCGCAGATGAACTAGAAAAATACTAGTGTATGACTAAAATGTTTAATTTAATGTAGTATACACAAAATTTTACATCAAAAAAAAAATCTAATTATTTTAATGTGTATTTTAAAAATGATGTGTTTGTGATAAATGTAAGCTTTGGGTTAGTTGAATCATGTTAGAATCAAGAGATAACTTGGGAAAACTGTATGTTCTGTTTATTCACATTCGACTTCTATTTATACAGACTCGACTTGTAATCTATTGTGCTAGATTTACTTTTATCACAATTGTAAAATATCTCTTAAAACTATATCGAAACTATATTACTGGATTTTCTTTAGAAGTCTAGAACCCTCCTTGACAAATCACTTTGCGCCATGTGTACTTAGCTTAGACAATTTGCTTAATTAGTCGTGGACATGTGCATCAGGCGGATAAGTTATTCTAATGGATAAAGCGTTAATTTATCTAACGTTTATTTGTTTGAATTTTAAATAACCAAACTTTTTTTACGTTTGATTTCTAAGAATTTCGTCGCAGACAAACTAGTTTATGACTAAATGTTTAAGTTAATTGATTGCCCGGTCATGGGACGTAGCTAGTTAAATAAGGACGCATATTTTTAATTACTCGTACATTGCATGTGGGATGAAGTTGACCAACAAGAAGTTGGATGCACAGCCTGGATTTCTGTATAAAAAACCCGGGGGAGGTATATATTGATCTGTCTGGAACACTCATTAATTTTTCACATGTCTTTTATTGTTTATTATTAGGTTAAAGGGTGAGGGTTTGCGTTCCCTTGTTATTTATTATAAAAGGTGACTCCATTTGCACCGGATACAATACATTCACACCGACAATATATAGTCTGTTGGATCAATAATACGAACGAGAGTGCGCAAGTGAGATGGCGATAAAGGTGATCAAGATCTCCCGAGTCAGCCCTGCGACCAGCTTAATTGACCCGCTCATTGTCCCACTCTCTTTTTTCGACTTACAATTTCTAAAACTAAACCCTACCGAGAAACTCTTCTTTTACAAACTCGATGAATCATCATCCCGTGACTATTTCTACTCCGTGATCCTCCCTAAGCTCGAGCGATCTCTTTCCCTTGTCCTCTCACACTTTCTTCCACTTGTCGGTCACCTTAAGTGGGCTGTTCAAGATCCTAAGCCATATCTCATCGTGCTCCCGCAAGACACTGTGTCTCTCACAGTAGCCGAGACTGACCAAGACTTCTCACGTATTTCTGGCAGGGAGCTTCGTCCTGAGCTAGAGTTACGCCCTCTAATAACGGAGTTACCGATTTCCTCTGACTCGGCATCTGTTTTTTTCTTTGCAAATCACTTTGTTCCGGAACCAAGGCTTCTCTGCATCGGAACCACTGCCCACCATGTTGTCGTGGACGGCAAAAACTCTGAAAAATTTACCAAATCATGGGCTCACATCTGTAAATACGGAACCATGCCGAATAATTTACCAACGCTTTTAGATCGTACGGTCGTCAACGTTCCAGCTGGACTCGAACCGAAGACGCTTGAACTTCTGCCGTATCTCTCGGAGGATATTGAGAGCGCAAGAACACTAAAGCTGCCTCCAGTGAAAGAGATCAACACCGCCGACAACGTCCTTCGAACCACGATCGAGCTGACTCCTGAAAACATCGAGAAGCTCAAGGAGCGAGCCAAGAAAGAGTCAACTGATCACTCTAAGCTTCGCTTGTCAACGTTTGTAGTCACGTACGCCCATGTGTGGACATGCATGGTGAAGGTGCGTGGAGGTGACGTGGATCGACCGGTTCGTTTCATTTACGTTGCTGATTTCAGAGACCGGTTAGACCCACCAGTTCCTGTGAGTTACTACGGGACTTGTGTTTTACCCGTTGATTTTTACGGATACGAAGCGAAGACATTTTTGGGAGAAGATGGATTCATCAACACCGTAGAAATTCTGAGCGACTCCGTCAAAGGGTTGGGTTCACAAGGGGTTGAGTCAATCTGGAAACTGTATGAGGAAGGAACAAAGACGATGAAGTCAGGTACACAAATATTGGCCGTAATCGGGTCCAACCAGTTTGGAGCATACGAAGCGGATTACGGGTGGGGAAGACCCGTTCACACTGAGATTATGTCTATTTACAAGAACGATGAGTTTTCAATGTCAAAGAGAAGAGATGGGGTCGGTGGTGTCGAGATTGGCATCTCTTTGAAGAAATGTGAGATGGATGTTTTTATGTCTTTATTTACAAATGGATTAAACTGATAACGAATAAGTTATTCCCACCTTTGGTTTATTATTTGGATTTTTATGTATTTATCATCAACTTATGGCTGCTACGCTCTTTGTATTGTTTTGTAGTTTCTGGCTTTTTTGAATATTTTTATTTTGTTTATTATGTTATGTTATGATTGCTGGTTGAAATAAATGCGCTATGCCTAGATATTTTTTAGGAAGAACCTGCAAAATTTGAATTGTCCAGTACATCAATTCACCATATGGGAATGATCCCCACAATCTATGACAATCTGTCAATAATTGTAGTTCTTAAACCCCTTTGATCGGTTTAAAAAAATTTAAGTGAAAAATATTTGGATTTTGACAGAGAGCTCAAGAATTATCATGAGTTTGAATCCAAACTTTGTTCTTAAGAATTCTATTTTATCAATGTAATTGTATGTAATAATGTTCTGATACAAACACGTTGTTAACCATTGTGGAGGAAATTGAATCGAAAACAAACATAAACCATATCAAAAACTGAGGAGACATAAACCGTAAATTATGGGAATGAGCCCCACAATTTTTTGTTTTTAATAAATAAAATGAGCCCCGCAATCTATGAGAGCATGTGGTAGTTAAGTGACACAAATATTTGGATTTTGACAGAGCTCAAGAATTAACATGAGTTTGAATCCAAAAAAATTTCTTAAGAAATCTATTTTATCAATGTTAAAGTATGTATTAATGTTGGGCATGTTCTGAACTTCTGATACAAATACATTGTTTGCAAATAACCGGCCGAGGACCCAAAACATTAAGAAATGTAGTTATGTAAAATCCCCTCACAACAACTCCTCAAAAGGCTTACTTTCTAGGTGAGATTAGCGGTATAGTGTATTCGGACTCTGATACTATGTTAAGTTATATAAATTTTTAAAATAAATTCAATTGACAATGTGAAGTGACACATATCATTTATATGTTACACAAAGTCGATTCACACATCCGATGTGGAGATATTTTCCACAGTATACACAAAATTTTACATCAGAAAAAAAAATCTTATTACTTTCATGTGTATTTTAAAATGATGTGTTTGGGATAAATATATGCTTTTAGGCTTTGGGTTTGTTGAATCATGTTAGAATCAAGAGATAGCTTGGGCAAATTGTATGTTCTATTTATTCACATTCGATTTCTATTTAAACTAGATTTACTTGTAATCTAGTTTAAGAAATAATCTTTTAACTTATCCATGTGTACTTAGCTTAGACGAATCTTTTAACGTCGTTCGCTTAATTAGTCGTGGACATGTGCATCAGGCGGCTAAGTTGTCTTAATGGATAAGGCGTTAGTTAACGCCACATGTTTTAGATTACCCCTTGTTGTCAAACATTGTGGGCACACGGCGGCTAAGGGCAAATCGGGTGATCGAAGCTGAGTGGTCAGATGAAGCTGGGAACAAAGCAACAAGAAGTTGGATGGACAGCCTTGATTTTTGTATCAAAAACCCGGGCGAGGTATGATCTTTCATTTCATAGCTTGAATTCAAGTGCTCAATTAAACGTATTCAAACTCTTCTCTTTGTTGGTTAATCTTTTATTTACTAACATATCTGATAGGTAAAATAGCTAATATAGGGCTGGAAAATATGACTCAAAAAGTAAAGTAAGATTATCCCGGAAGCTAAACGTAGTTAACAGTATAGAAAAAGTCGCACCCGAATTTTCATCATTAATGATGTGGATTTTACGTAGATGTTATATCATAGAGAATTAATTAATAGTTAACAGTGTTAATGCGTATGTATATGATAGCATAAAATCAAAATTCATGTATCAAATTCAAAAAATTTAATAATTTATGTATGTTTATGTATTAGAATATAATTCAGATATAAAATTAACAATGGTGATAATACATACCTGAATTGGCCAACTTTTCCAATCGTTGCCCATAAACATACCCATTCTTACTTTTTCTTTTACCAATTTTATTTTAGGTTGGGTATGAAACGGAAAGGTGATGAATAAAGGTCTAATGGATACGTAGGCCACAATCATAAGACTCGTTTTCACATAATTGATCATATTTATTGTTTATTAGGTTAAAGGGTTAGGGCTTGGGTTCCCTTGTTATTATAAAAGTTGACTCCAGTTGCACCTATACGAACGAAAGTGTGTATATCATACCCCAATCATAATTAGGACCACAATTCTTATTTATTATTTTCTATCTGTTTACTTTTTTGGTCGAAAAAAAAACAAACAAACAAAACAGATAGAGACGAATAAATAAGGATGGTCAATGGTGGTTTTTATTATGATTGTGGCCGCCTAAAAACAGGTAGAGAATAACATTTTCTTCTTCAGTCTGTAACACATTAACACTCGTTTTTCACATGATTAATCATACGTGGCAAGACTTTTCTTGTATATTAGGTTAAAGGGTAAGGGCTTGGGTTCCCTTGTTATTATAAAAAGTGACTCCATTTGCACCGGATACAATACATTCACAACGACAATCATACGAACGAGAGTGTGCAAGTGAGATGGCTTTAAACATGATCAAGATCTCCCGAGTCAGCCCTGCAACCAACTCGATTGACCCGTTCATTGTCCCACTCTCTTTCTTCGACTTACAGTGGCTAAAACTAAACCCTACCGAGCAAGTTTTCTTTTACAAACTCGATGAATCATCATCCCGCGACTCTTTTTATTCCGTGATCCTCCCCAAGCTCGAGCGGTCTCTTTCCCTTGTGCTCTCACACTTTCTTCCACTCACCGGTCACCTTAAGTGGGCTGCCCAAGATCCTAAGCCGTATCTCATCGTGCTCCCGCAAGACACTGTCTCTCTCACAGTGGCCGAGACTGACGCAGATTTCTCTCGTATTTCTGGCAGGGGGCTTCGTCCCGAGCTAGAGTTACTCCCTCTAATACCCGAGTTACCGGTTTCCTCTGACTCGGCATCTGTTCTTGCTTTGCAAATCACTTTCTTCCCGAACCAAGGCTTCTCTATCGGAACCACTGCCCATCATGTTGTCTTGGACGGCAAAATCGCTGAAATGTTTAACAAATCATGGGCTCACACATGTAAATACGGAACCATACCGAAACTTTTACCAAAGCTTTTAGATCGTACGGTCATCAACGTTCCAGCTGGACTCGAAACGAAGATGTTTGAACTTCTTCCGTATTTCTCGGAGGATAAAGAGAACGCAAAAACCCTGAAGCTGCCTCCAGTCAAAGAGATCAATGCTGCCGACAACGTCCTTCGAACTACGATCGAGCTGACTCCTGAAAACATCGAGAAACTCAAGGAGCGAGCCAAGAAAGAGTCATCTTGTTCTAAGCTTCACTTGTCAACGTTCGTAGTCACGTACGCTCATGTATGGACATGCATGGTGAAGGCGCATGGAGGTGACGTGGATCGACCGGTTCGTTTCATGTACGCTGCTGATTTCAGAAACCGACTAGACCCACCAGTTCCTATGAGTTACTTCGGGACTTGTGTTTTAGGCATTGATTTTTACGGATACGAAGCAAAAACATTTTTGGGAGAAGATGGATTCATCAATACAGTAGAAATTCTCAGCGACTCGGTCAAAGGGTTGGGTTCACAAGGAGTTGAGTCAACCTGGAAAGTATATGAGGAAGGAACGAAGACGATGAAGTTTGGTACACAATTGTTAGTCGTAAACGGGTCTAACCAGTTTGGAGTATACGAAGCGGACTTTGGGTGGGGAAGACCCGTTCATACTGAGATTATGTCTCTTTACAAGAACGATGAGTTTTCCATGTCAAAGAGAAGAGATGGGGTCGGTGGTGTCGAGATTGGCATCTCTTTGAAGAAATGTGAGATGGATGTTTTTATGTCTTTATTTACAAGTGGATTGCAAAACTGAAAACGAATAAGTTATTCCCACCTTTGGTTAATTATTTGGACTTTTATGTATTTTCCGACTTATGAGTTATGATCGCTAGGTGCATGTAGGTGGTCTAGTGGTTTCCACTTAAGGAGGAATTATCATGTTGGTTTAAAGCAGAAATCAATTTCTCTCAAACATAGAATTATTTAAATTATTTTATTTGACTATATAGATATGGGTCTCTGCTTTCCGTTAATTAAAATACAGAGAAGAAAATCGATCTGTGGGTTACACTCTCCAAAAAATTAGTCTGGCCCCCTTAAATTAAAATAAAATAAAAAATGGACAAAAAAAATAATGTTCTGAACTTCTGATACAAATAAGCTGTTTGCAAATAACTGGCGAAGGACCAAACATTAAGGGTAGTTATGTAATGTCCTCTTAAAAAATCTTATTTTCTGAGTCAGATTAGGGGTACAGTATTTTTAGATCATCTTTATCCTAAATATTTTTATAGATATCTTAATAACAAATTTAATATTAAAATTTGAAGATATCTACACTTTGAGGGTGTAAAGTGTTTATGTAAAAATACTTTTTTAAATTTAAAAAATGTATTGAACTGAATATTTGAAAAGATTTTAATTTTAATAAATTTTGAGATATTTAGTGAAGTTTTAGTGAATTAAAATTTTTTGTTATTATCTTTTCTGAAATCTCACCTAAAATCATGAGATTTTGATTTTTGTATTCTTAACTAAACAATCATCTCAAATCTCATATTAAAAAGTTTAAGTCAAATCTTAATCATGTTTTTAATAACAGTGAATTTGAGTGTATAATTTAAAATCATTGATCCAATAACATTGAATTTTAAAAGATACTTTAAAATTCATGTTTCAATAACACATGATTTGTTATTTAAACTCAAATCTCTCCAAATACTCATTTAAATACATCTTCTTTAAAGACACATGATTTGTTTATTAAATATAATAGAATTTGTTTAAAGAAATGAACTGAAAAGTATAAAATATATCTAAAGAGAAAATAATAGAAATTTGTATATATTGATCTTAACTAGAAAATGAGTGACTCTCTTACAAGATTATGAAAATCAATATTTATACATGAATTAAACAATAAATACTAAGAATAATTACTAAATAACTATATAATTTTATTTGAACAATTTTTAATATTTATTATGTTATATTTTTTAGAGCATTGCAATGCACATACTCTTACAGTTTCTAAAACTAAACCCTACCGAGCAACTCGATGAATCATCCCGCGACTCTTTTTACTCCCATTCCAATTGTATAATTCATGCTATTTTGACCAGAACAATGCATTCAACACACTCCATTTTTGTCAACCAAATATTGTTCAAACCATCATCACTAAAATTCTTCTTATACCAGATTTTTTCCTTTTGTTCTCTGAAAGAAAACATAATTAATTTATGGAAAAAAAAACGATACATATAGATAGTCTCAACAAGAAGATAAATAACACAACATTTAAGTACAGAAGAATCAGACAGTGATAGCTTGAAAACAAAGACAACAACAAAAGATATAGCTTGAAAACAAAGACAAGAAGAAAAGCTCAGATTGAAGAAAGAAGACCAGTTCCTTTAAACTTGTCCTCCATCAATCCATCAATTCGAGCCCCCATCTCCGGAGTGAGATGATTCTGCCAATCCCCAACTTTTCCTTTCCTGAAATACGCACTATTAGCATAAACAGTAGGACGATCTTCCCTATCATTCTCACCTTTATTAACTTCAAGATTCTTCAAGCTCTCAAAGCTACAAAGTTTCACAACTTTCTCAACAACCATTTCCTTCTCCTCCTCCTCTGTGAATCCACAACCCATGAACTCAGCTAATCTCTTCACATAAGGCAATGGATCAGCTCTCATCGACTCATACTTGAGAAACAAAATGTGATCTGGTTTTGCTTCGTAAGCTTTCCAATACCCTAAAACATGATCAAGATAATGACCGTATATAGACAAACCTTGACAATACATATCAAAAGCTTCCTCCAGACTAACGAATGGTCCTTGTTGTAATCTCTCCTTGTGAGCAAAAGTCCACAACGACACAAATGTGTCCTTTGGATCTCTCCAGATGTAAACCATCTTACAACCCGGTTTCAAGATTGATTCAGGTAAGAGATCGTAAGGGGCATGAGTCGAGAAATGCGTGTTTCTTTCGCCGTTTACAACACCAACGCTTGGGAAATACGGCAGATCGAGTTCGATGAAAGGAATAAACTCGTGTGGGTTACGTTTCAGAAGAGGGTTTGTCGAATCTTCCAATTTGGAACGGTTTGAGATTGCGAAAGCTAAAGCTTTGAGCCAAGTCGTGCCGGTTTTTGGGTAGCTGCAGATGAAGAAATCATCGGGTTGTGCTTTGAAGAATCTCTCGGCGTGGAGGAAACCTTCGAGGTAATATTGTTGCCACCAGTGACCACCGTACTTGATGAACGGATCTTGTGGTGTCCAGCCTTCTTTGTGAGGAAGCTTAGCGATGATTTCTTGGTAATGTTTTCGGTTATTCTCGAATTCTGGTGGCAACGGAAATGCTAACTCGACGACGCCGTTTAGAGTTTTGGATTCCATTATGGAGAGTGTGTTTTTTTTTTTTTTTTTTGGCCTGTGTAATGAAGTGATTACTCGTTTGTTAATGATAGAAAAAATACGTTTGTTGATTGTTATAATATATAGTAGTTTGTGGTGAGAAATATATAAGTAGGTCGCTAGTGACTGTTGAGGGAGGCTATTATTTTATGTAACCACAACGTGTTATATGTTCTTTTTTAAGAGTTAAAAGTTGAAAATTTTGAATCTGTTACAACAACAAAATATTATCACGAGATCTTCCACACATGTACATTATTGAGTTCAAATCTGGTTCTTTCTATTGGGCTTTTTTTTTTTTTTTAATTACTAACCGGGTTTGTCTTTTCTAAGCATCCACCTCTTGACATATTTTTTTTCTTCTTCTTCTCCATTTTAATTTGAAAGCTTTTTATCAAAAGATTATGATGATATTTTTATTTTTTTTGTCAAGACCCATATATATTAAGTCATCGATATCAAGGTATGTGGAAAACCCATCGAGATTGATTCGATGACTTTACATGAGAAAAAGAGAAACAGTGTTTTTGTACATTTTACAAGGTGATCAGTACATACATTTTTACTATGCAAAATAAATATAATCTTAAAAGCCAAAATAATTCTATGTAATGCAAAAAAAACATTTAAATCTGATGCAAACGCTAGTCGCCAGCCTATCTTCAAGGTTTTAATTCATCTGAGCAATCTGTAGCAAAGATACCATATTTCATGGCAATAGATGCTAAACTTTTATGTTGAATTGAAATTTTTTTTAGTCAAAACTAAACATAGTCTATCGTGGTTTTCATATAATAAAATTAGTTATCAATTGTAGTCATTGGCGGACAAGTCGTGCTTTGAGCCAAGCTTTGTTAATGACAAATTAAAAATACGTTTGTTGATTGTTATAATAGTTTGTAGTGAGAAATATATAAGTAGGTCGCTAGTGACTGTTGAGGCTATTATTTAAGTAACCACAGGTCCACAACGTGTTATATGTTATTTTTAAAGAGTTAAAAGTTAAAAATTTGAATCTGTTACAACAACAAAATATTCTCTCGAGATCTTCCACACACATGATTGAGTTCAAATCTTTTAAGGATTTGCAATAATGTCCTTCCAAAAAATTTCAAAATAGCTTAATTTTGTAAAAATTCGTAATAATGCTCTGGTAAAACTGATCTCTAGACTCGCCTAGTATATTCATAAAAAAAATTCTCGTTTGCAAGTAATAGCATGTTTATACACATAAATTTTTAAATAGAACTGATAATTGAATTGGTTTGACCAAAAAAAGAAACATGGTTTGTTGTGATGCTGCTATTTACAAAAGTATTACTATTTGCTCGTTTGTTGGAACAAAAATATATTGGGAACTAAGTTTAACTATTTTGTTTAGAATCTATTGATCAAACTCAGTTAGAACGCGGGTAATAACTTACACGAAGCGAGAAAAGATAGTCATGTGGATAAACAATCAATTTGAGTGAGTCTTCAAAATGAAGATTGACTACCAGAAATGCTTACCGGAAATAACTTCCTTTGGGGGAGTTTTCTTCTGACGAAAAAGTCAGTAGCACATCTTCCAGTCAAGGTCCTCAGCATTTTTATGATGGGGATGTGGTCGACAATGAGACTAAGGTAGGCTGTTTCCTTCTTTCTCTCTAAATCATAGCTTTTATATCTAAGTGAGTACTATTCTTGTATCTGATATGTTTTGCTTGGTTTTGCATTGGCTCTGGTGGAATCAGCCCCAGCTCAGATACAGCAACCACAGTAATCCTGGGAAGCAATTGTAGAGACACTACAGGGAGAGGAACTGATTCCATGCTGAGTTGATACAACAAAATTTTAGAATTAAGTTTTTATTTTCAAAATTGTGAAATTGCACTTTTAGCAAAAAATTGAGAAATAACTTCGCCGGTCACAAATATAAATAATATATATATATATATATATATATATAAGTAAACTTTCTTCTCCTAAACAGTAAAATTTCATAATTTTAATGTTCAAATTTTAGATTTTCCCTTTCAAAAATGGAAAGGATTCTGTCGTGGATCTCCTCAAACAATCTATCGAACTCGAGGTCCTCCTCAATTGTAGGAGTTTCAACAGATAAAAAGTCTTCCAATTCTGCAGCTGTTACGCTGACAACCCCCGTTACGCCGCGCTTGAACTCCTAGCCCTAAGACGGAGTATAAATATTGTTGATGTAATTTTAGGTTTATAAATATTTCTGATTTTAGGTTTCTTTTTTTTTTAAATGGGCAGTTCAAAATGGATTCGGATCGGACTGATTTACTTTTTACCCACGGCCATATTTTTATTTTCGATTCAGTTAAGAAATAGGTAATATGAAAACAAAAACGGATATATGGAAGCCTAATATGTGAAAATGTGGAAACAAACACAAAAACAAAAAAAATAGTAAACGAAATGTTGAAAACGTGAACAAATATACGCATACATTATATGATAATAACAAATATATATATATATATATATACATATATATTAAAAATATATAATGAAACACAAAACTCATATTTTATAAAATATTTGAAATAACACAAATCTACAAACTAAATTTGAAATAATGTCATTTTTAGGTTATGATTAATTTTTAGAGAACAATATTCTCCAGGTTAATAAGTTATTCTAAGTTAAAGAAAACAATAAAAATATACATTCTCATGGTTTCAAATTATTTATTTAAAATGCTCAGAAACAAAAATCATTACATTTCCATTGAGT
Source organism: Cardamine flexuosa (assembly GCA_963555745.1). NCBI lineage: Eukaryota > Viridiplantae > Streptophyta > Magnoliopsida > Brassicales > Brassicaceae > Cardamine > Cardamine flexuosa. The sequence continues at coordinate 2,576,385 of OY743221.1, read as the reverse complement.
TTCTAAGTTACACTTCAATGATTTCACCTCGAAAAATAAAAATATTTCTTATATTTCATTTTTATTATAATATCTACTAAACTATAAAAATATTAGTTATGAGTCCTGTGACTTATGAATGAATTTAATTATTAGTTATTATCTACCAAAATAATTTTGTCTAACTTTTGTTTGAATTAACTTTAAATTAATATATAACCAAAACTTGCTTTTACATTTAATTTCTAAAAATGTTTCGCAGACAAACTAGAAAATACTAGTTTAGGCCTACTAAATGTTAAATTTAATTGAGTGACATGTGTGATTAGTTTAGACGGATATTTTAACGTCATTTTGTTTAGTTTTGTCTTTTAGACGATCCTATGTGTGTGCAGCTGTGTTATCATGTCACGTAGCTAGCTAGTTAAATAAGGACACATATTTTTAATTACCCCTTGTTACCAAACATTGCATGTGGGCACAGCCTATTAATGACAAAAATCGGGTGGAGGTATAGTATGTTATTATGTGTGGAACACTCATTAACTTTTAACATGATTAATCATAGGTGGCAAGGCTTTTATTGTTTATTAGGTTAAAGGGTTAGGGCTTGGGGTCCCATGTTATTATAAAACTTGACTCCATTTGCACCGGATACAACATATACATTCACACCAACAATAGTCTGTTGGATAAATAATACGAACGAGAGTGTGCAAGTGAGATGGCGATAAACGTGATCAAAAACTCCCGAGTCAGCCCTGCAACAACCTCGATTGGCCCGCTCATTGTCCCACTCTCTTTCTTCGACATACAGTTTCTAAAACTAAACCCTACCGAACAAGTCTTCTTTTACAAACTGGATGAATCATCATCATCCCGCGACTCTTTCTACTCCGTGATCCTCCCCAAGCTCGAGCGATCTCTTTCCCTTGTCCTCTCACACTTTCTTCCACTCATCGGTCACCTTAAGTGGGCTGCCCAAGATCCTAAGCCATATCTCATCGTTCTCCCGCAAGACACTCTCTCTCTCACAGTGGCCGAGACTGACGCAGACTTCTCACGTATTTCTAGCAAGGACCTTCGTCCTGAGCTAGAGATACGCCCTCTAATACCAGAATTACCGGTTTCCTCTGACTCGGCATCTTGTTTTTCTGTGCATATCACTTTGTTCCCGAACCAAGGCTTCTCCATCGGAACCACTGCCCACCATGTTGTCGTTGACGGCAAAAACGCTGAAAAGTTTTACAAATCATGGGCCCACATCTGTAAACACGGAACCATACCGAAAATCTTACCAACGGTTTTAGATCGTACGGTCGTCAACATTCCAGCTGGACTCGAACAGAAGACGTTTGAACTTCTGCCGTATCTCTCAGATGATATAGAGAATGCAAAAACCCTAAAGCTGCCTCCAGTCAAAGAGATCAGCACCGCCGACAACGTCCTTCGAACTACAATCGAACTGACACCTGAAAACATCGAGAACCTTAAGGAGCGAGCCAAGAAAGAGTCAACAGATCACTCTAAGCTTCGCTTGTCAACGTTTGTAGTCACGTACGCCCATGTGTGGGCATGCATGGTGAAGGCGCGTGGAGGTGACGTGGACCGACCGGTTCGTTTCCTTTACATGGCTGATTTCAGAGACCGGTTAGACCCACCAGTTCCTGTGAGTTACTACGGGACTTGTGTTTTACCAGTTGACTTTTACGGATACGAAGCGAAGAAATTTTTGGGAGAAGATGGATTCATCAACACCGTAGAAATTCTTAGCGACTCGGTCAAAGAGTTGGGTTCACAAGGAGTTGAGTTAATCTGGAAAGTTTACGAGGAAGGAACGAAGACGATGAAGTTAGATACACAAATATTGGCCGTAGTCGGGTCTAACCAGTATGGAGTATACGAAGCGGATTACGGGTGGGGAAGACCCGTTCACACTGAGATTATGTCTATTTACAAGAATGATGAGTTTTATATGACAAAGAGAAGAGATGGGGTCGGAGGTGTAGAGATTGGCATCTCTTTGAAGAAATGCGAGATGGATGTTTTTATGTCTTTATTTTCAAATGGATTGGGAAACTGAAAACGAATCAGTTATTCTCACCTTTGGTTAATTGTTTGAATTTTTATGTATTTTTCGACTTATGATGCCTATGCTGCTTGTATTTGTTCTGTACTTCTGGCTTTTGATTATTTGAATTTTGTATATTATGTTATGAGTGCTGGTTGAAATAAATGCGACATGCCAATATTTGTTTTAGGAAGAACCTAGGTGGTGTGGCTTAATTATGGGAATGAGCCCCACAATATTTTACTTTTTCAATAAATAAAATGATCCCTCACAATCTATGACAATCATTGTAGTTCTTAAACCCCTTTGATCGGTTTTAAAAGTTTTTTAAGTGACAAAAATATTTGGATTTTGACACAGTTCAAAAATTAACCTGAATTTGAATCTAATTGTTTTGTCAAGAAATCTTCTTTATCAATGTAAATGTATGTAATAATGTTCTGAACTTCTGATACAAATACATTGTTTGCAAATAATGGGCCGAGGACCACATGTTTTAGATCACCCCTTGTTACCAAACAGTGTGCTAAGGACAAATCGGGTTAGCAGCTTAGTGGTCAGATGATGAAGCTGGAAACAAAGGTTTTGTTCGTTTAAAAGTTGCCAGCAGCAAGAATCAAAATAAGCGACCAATGATTATATTAGTGATTTGTTCAGTTGTTTATTTGTTAATCGCAACAATCAGTAGTTGTAATTGGTTTGGTTTAGCAGCAACTGTCGATCAATTGCAGCGATTGATCACTATGTTGTTTGCATCAAAATTATTATGATTAACTTTTAAATTATTGAAAATGTTGCAATATAAAAACATACTTTTATATTTTAGAATAAAACATGTAAAATTATATATTTTATATATTGGAAAAACGTAATGTAATTTTGTTTTATTTAATTTAATTTATTTTAGTTTCATTATATATATATATATAGTTTTATTTATTTTATATACTTAAGTAATTTTAATTTATGTTCTTTTAATATATTATTTTGATCGCTAGTCGTTATACGTTGGTCACTGCGATTGTCAAACCAATAATCGCGAGTGACTGCTAAATGAATAAGGCCAAAGCAACAGTAAGTTGGCTGCGCAGCCTCGATTTTTGTCGTCAGGACCACAATCCTTATTTAATTTATTCTTCAGTCTGTGGGACTCGTTTTTACATGATTAATCATATGTGGCAAGGCGCTTTTATTGTTTATTATTAGGTCAAAGGGTTTTATTAGGGCTTGGGTTCCTTATTATTATAAAAGTTGACTCCATTTGCACCGGATACAATACTTTCACACCGAAAATAGTCTGTTGAATAAATAATACGAACGAGACGGTCCAAGTGAGATGGCTTTAAACGTGATCAAGATCTCCCGCGTCAGCCCTGTAACCAGCTTGACTGACCCGCTCATAGTCCCACTCTCTTTCTTCATCTTACAGTTTCTAAAACTAAACCCTATCGAGCAAGTGTTCTTTTACAAACTCGATGAATCATCATCCCGCGACTCCTTTTACTCCCTCATCCTCCCCAAGCTCGAGCGATCTCTTTCCCTTGTGCTCTCACACTTTCTTCCACTCACCGGTCACCTTAAGTGGGCTGTCCAAGATCCTAGGCCGTATCTCGTCGTGCTCCCACAAGACACTGTCTCTCTCACAGTGGTCGAAACTGACGCATATTTCTCTCGTATTTCTGGCAGGGGGCTTCGTCCTGACCTAGAGTTACGCCCTCTAATACCAGATTTACCGGTTTCCTCTGACTCGGCATCTGTTTTTTCTTTTCAAATCACTTTGTTCCCTAACCAAGGCTTCTGCATTGGAACCACTGCTCACCATGTTGTCGTGGACGGCAAAAACTCAGAAAATTTTAACAAATCATGGGCTACACATGTAAATACGGAACCGTACCGAAAATCTTACCAACGGTTTTAGATCGTACGGTCGTCAATGTTCCAGCTGGACTCGAACAGAAGACGTTTGAACATCTGCCGTATCTCTCATATGATAAAGAGAGCATAAGAAGCCTAAAGTTGCCTCCAGTCAAAGAGATCAACACCGCCGACAACTTCCTTCGAACTATGATCGAGCTGTCACTACAAGAAAACATGTCCATTTTTACAGAGGTTTTAGTCAGAATTTAGCAGGAAAATAAAAGATTTCGACCATTTTTTTATAATTAAAAATTAGTCGAAATATGGCTAAAGGAAAAAAAAAATTTTATCAGAAAATAATTAGAAAAAAATAAAATAGTCGGAAATTTGTCGGAAAATTTTCGACTATTTCCTGACTATTTCTGACAAATTTCCGACTAATAATATACAAAAATTAAAAAAAAAAGAGTTAATTAAATTAATTAATAGTCGGAATATTATCAGAATATTTTTTTTCCGAAATTTTTTTGACTAATATTATAAATTTAATCAGAATTTAGTCGCTATATTTATATATATTTTTTTTAAAAATTATCAAAACAAAATTCATTCGTATAATTTATAAATAAGATTTATATGAAATAAAAGATTTTAATAAACAATGAATAAAAAACTAATTAAATATAGAAATTCTTTTTAAAAACTAAAATTAATATCTTAAATGTTTGAATGTTTGGTAAGATTTTATAAAATTTTAAAAATTAAAAATTTGTAAATAGATATTATTAGTCGAAAATTTTCTAATTAATATTACTAATCGAAAATAATAGTCAGAAATTATTATATTTTCTTGTAGTGAAACTTAAGGAGCGAGCCAAGAAAGAGTCTATCTGATCACTCTAAGCTTCGCTTGTCAACGTTTGTAGTCACGTACGCCCATGTGTGGACATGCATGGTGAAGGTGCGTGGAGGTGACGTGGATCGACCGGTTCGTTTCATTTACGTTGCTGATTTCAGAGACCGGTTAGACCCACCAGTTCCTGTGAGTTACTACGGGACTTGTGTTTTACCCGTTGATTTTTACGGATACGAAGCGAAGACATTTTTGGGAGAAGATGGATTCATCAACACCGTAGAAATTCTGAGCGACTCGGTCAAAGAGTTGGATTCACAAGGGGTTGAGTCAATTTGGAAAGTATACGAGGAAGGAACGAAGACGATGAAGTTAGGTACACAAATATTGGCCGTAAACGGGTCTAACCAGTTTGGAGTATACGAAGCGGACTTTGGGTGGGGAAGACCCGTTCACACTGAGATTATGTCTCTTTACAAGAACGATGAGTTTTCTATGTCAAAGAGAAGCGATGGGCTCGGTGGTGTCGAGATTGGCATCTCTTTGAAGAAATATGAGATGGATGTTTTTATATCTTTATTTACAAATGGATTCCAAAACTGAAAACGGATAAGTTACAATTCCCATCTTTGTTATATTTGGATTTTTATGTATGTATCGTCAACTTATGGCTGCTACGCTCTTTGTATTGTTTTGTAGTTCTGGCTTTTTATTATTTGAATTTTATTTTATTTTGGATAAAATGAGCCCCACAATGGCACAATCTATGACAACCATTCTACTATTCTGATTGTTTTAAAAAGCTTTTAAGTGTCGAAAATATTTGGATTTTGACAGAGCTCAAGAATGAAACCTGAGTTTGAAATCCAAAATTTGTTCTTAAGAAAATCTATTTTATCAATGTAATAATGTGTTCTGATACAAATACGTTGTTAATCATTGTGGAGGAAATTGAATCGAAAACAAACTTAACCATATCAAACACTGAGGAGAAAATTGCAAATAACGGGCCAAAAATATATGATATGCGGCCCAGGATCCAAAACATTAGTGAAAACGGGCGAGTTCAAAACGGATTCTATGTCAAAGAGGAGAAATGGAGTCGGTGGTGTCGAGATTGACATCTCTTTGAAGAAATCTGAGATGGATGTTTTTATGTCCTTATTTACATATGGATTGTAAAAGTAAGTTTTTTTTTTCCTTTTTTAATAACCAAGAACTTTCGGACCTTAGGCTCATAATTTCCTCAAAATTCGGGAAAGGCAGTAAAATCTCCTGACCAACACTCGAACCTGGGTGGCAGGAGACTTTCCATGTAAAATGAATAAGTTATTCCCACCTAGCTTTGGTTATGAATTTTTATCAGTTTATCAACGTATGATCGCTATGCACTTTATAATGTAGTTCTGCCTTTTGATGATTTGACTGTAAGAAAGTTTTTATCACCATAATAAAATTATCTATCTAAACAAATTCCATTATGCATAAATTTATATTAAGAAAATTCTTCAAAGTACCACCAAATTAAATTTGTATTCCATAAATAACACACATTTTTATTAAAGAGCAATTCTCTTATATAATAGAAATCTCATAACCTTATAAATATTAGGGTTTAGAATTTAGGTTTAGGGTTTAGAAAGCTCTTAACTTAAATTATACCTCCTACCCTTTAAAAACTATAATTTAAATTCTAAAATATTTAACACAGAAAAATAAAATATTGCTCTTTATAAAATGTTATTTTTGTCCTAAATAAAAATTTGTGCTAAATTTAGCACAAAAACATATATAATTTGGTGCTATTTTATGGAATTTCTCTTTATTATATTATATATTAATATTAGTTAAATTTACAATTATACTAAATTCATATAATTTTAGTTAATAAATTAATTGAAATATTATAAAAATAATTCATGAGATTATTTTATTATAATTTGATATGATTCAAAAGATATTAGTTATAATTCTTCTAATTTAAGATAAATTATAAAATAAGTATAAAAATTAAACAACAATAATAAAAATTATTATATTAATGAAAATATTGGTGAGAGACTCATTCAAATGAAGGAAAAAAGACATGAAAAAGTTCTATCCCTAAAAAGTAAAAAAAAAAAAAGTTTTTAGTGGGAAATTTAATGGATTTTTTTACCATTGCACATGTACTAAGTAACGAAAATATTTGGATTTTTACCGTGTTTGAATCCAAAAAGTTTTCCTAAGAAAAAATATTTTATCAATGTAGTAATGTTCTGATACATATATATTTTATTAATTTTATCAAGAATGAACCTGAGTTTGTTAACCATTGTGGAGGAAATTAAATCGAAAACAAACCATATAAAAAACTGAGGAGTAAATTGCAAATAACGGGCCGAAAATATAAAATAGGCCCAGGACCCAAACACAATAAGGGTAGTTATGTAAAGTCTCCTCACAGACACTCCTCAAAAGCCCTAATTTCGTTTTTCATATTTCCTCTCATTCCCGTCTCGAAGACTCCAAGCAGCGCCGACGCCGCATCAGAAGGAGGAGAAGAACAATGGCGACAGGGAAAACAGTGAAGGATGTCTCTCCACACGAGTTCGTCAAGGCTTACGCCGCCCATCTCAAACGCTCCGGCAAGGTAAATCTGACGAATCATAGTTCTTAAGCTTTTGCTCCGCATCGATTTTTCCACTGATATACACAGTAGTCTATACATTGTTGTTTTGCGATTACATTTCCCTCATGAGATTGCGATGATCGATGATAGATTGAAACTTAAAAAAGGGCTTAGAATCTCAGTAAGGCTTGAACATTGATTTGTTAGTCTCCGTATGTTTGTCTTGTATATGAGATCTCAGTGAAAACCCTAGATTTGGATTGTATTGGATGCTTGGTTTAGTTCTTGGCAGTCATTTTAGTATTGTATTATATGTTTCTGCTTTTGATTTCAATGTTGTTCCATTTCATGTAGATTGAGTTGCCTCTGTGGACTGACATCGTCAAGACTGGTAAACTTAAGGAGCTTGCTCCATACGACCCTGACTGGTACTACATCAGAGCCGGTATGTATAACATCTGATCAAGTCTTCTTCTACAAATTGGATTGTATCTGTATTTTTCTGAGACAAGTTTCTTCCTTTTTAGCATCCATGGCTAGGAAAGTGTACCTAAGGGGTGGTCTAGGAGTTGGTGCTTTCCGTAGGATCTATGGAGGAAGCAAGAGGAACGGAAGCCGTCCGCCTCATTTCTGCAAGAGCAGTGGTGGTGTTGCTCGTCACATTCTTCAGCAACTCCAGACCATGAACATTGTCGAAATTGACACTAAGGGGTGAGTTTTTGTTTTCTCCTTGGCATCACTTAAATAAGTACAGGTACAAAGAAATGATTTGAGTACATAACTTGTGTAACAAAATTTTAGTATCTTAAAACTGTTTTCGAAACTGCAATTGTTACATACATTGGTTTTCACTAGCATTGTATTCATAATGTGTCACTGCTTCGTTTACCAATAAACATTTGGATTCTGTTGATCTTCTCTAGCTAATGATTACATATTTTGATGAAACCAGGGGGAGGAAGATCACATCAAGTGGTCAGAGAGATCTTGATCAAGTTGCGGGAAGGATTGCAGCTGACATTTAAGTCAAATCACAGCAAAATATGGGTCAAGGTTTATGTTTGAGATTTAGTTATGGAATGAGTTTCATTTGAAAACCAGTAGTAGAATTTCCTCTCATTTTTGTTTTTATCAGTTTTTTTTCCCATTTGGATCTCTTTTCATTCTGAGCGACTTATGACAATATATTTCATATCATCTTTGACCTCATTTTCTATCTACTTCATGAAATTAAAGTAGTGATAAATTATATAATTGTCGCTTGTTTGGCTTTTTTGTTATGTTTTGAATTTGTTGCAAAATGTTTGTTTGTTTTAATTAGTAGAGAAAGAACGAACACATGCAATTGTGAATGACAAGTTAGGACGTGGACCTCAGAGCTGTCTTTCCTTGAATACAAAAATGTTCTTCGTAGGTCGTACGATCAATGCGCATTTTACTAATACTGCGACATTAACTCAATCATTGTTGAAAGCATGACTCTAAAAGATAAAAAAGTCCTTTTCAACGCAGCTTAGCCGTATACAACGTCACAGACTCACAGCTGACATTTTCTGAAAACGTAATAGATCCTCAATATTTCAGGTTTTTTCAAATCCAGTGTTGTTAATCCTAAATTAACTAACTAACTAAAGATAAGGTAGTACGTATAACATTGTCACATGTTTCTCTGTTTTGTGTTAAGAAACATCAAGCTATCTTTCTTTTTTTGTCATCAAGAAACATCAAGTTCTCTATAGTTCCTCATTTGTCATTTATACACCTTTTTTTTTTTTTTTTTTGTAAGAGATTTTTGACCATTAAAATATACGGAAAATGGGAGATATGGGAAGAGATTCCGTAATAGAATCCAAACAGTTATGCATGTATTTTTTACCATTCAAATTTCAAAATCCGATAGGAATATTACTCAATTTCGAAAATTGAGCGACCTTCCAATTTCCACAAACTTATTTAGGGTGTTTCCCTTTATTTTCTAATACTCGTTGCCTCTTTTGTTCCTATTTCAAAAGCTCACACAATCACTAACTCCCGTTTCAATTTCTCTGTTAGATTCACATTTAGGGCTTTTTGTTTCGAAAATGGCAGCAACAGTTGCAGAGTATGCAACGGCAATAACTTCTGCGTCTCTGGACACAGAGAGCCGTGAACTTCTCAAAAGTTGGGATGACATCTCTAACCATGGCAATTCCGATCCCGTTGCTCCTTTTGTACAAGTGGCTTTCAACGGCGTTGAGCTCAGTGACGTCTCCTCCAAGGAACACCATTTGGAAACAAATGTCCAAGACGCAGCGGCGGAGGCTGATTTCGCTGTAGCGAAAACGCCGTGTGGTGGGACATTGAGAACTGCGAGGTTCCTAAAGGTTGTGATCCCCATGGCATTGCTCAGAACATAAGATCGGTTCTGTTGAAAAGGAACTATTGTGGTTCGCTCACCATCAATGCCTATGGTGATACCAATCAAATCCCTTATTCTGTACAACAAGCTCTCTCTTCCACAGGCGTTTCACTCAATCATGTCCCTGCCGGTTAATCTCTTTTCTTGAATCAGCTGTTTTTACTCTTTCAATTGTAGTTACGGATTTTATTAGGGTTAGGGATTGAATGTAATTGATTTTGTCACTTGGATCGCAAGTCTTTAGTTTGTAATCTCTAATGGCTTAGTGTCTGTGTTCTTAATGATGGTGATTAATTTAACAGGAGTTAAAGATGGGAGTGACAAGAAGATGCTTGTAGACATAATGTTTTGGGCAATGGAAAACCAAGCTCCTGCTAATATAATGCTTATCTCTGGTGATAGAGACTTCTCTTATCTTCTTCACAAACTAGGGATGAAGAGGTATAACATTCTTCTAGCTCGACCTGAGAAAGCATCAGCGCCGGCCCTCATCGTAGCTGCGAAGACAGTATGGTTATGGACAAGCATTGTTAATAGAGATCTTCCTAACATACCTTTTGACAGTACTGGACGTCGTCGTCATCATCCTTATGTCTCTGAGGTATTAAGCCATCAACGAACTCAGTTCAACAAGCGGATGGATTCAGATTTGGTTCGTGGACGAAAGAGGTGCCGTAGTTTTTGTGAACTATGCAATGTTAGTTGCTCAAACCATGATTTAACCTCTCTTCTCTCTGGTTAAAGGCACAAAATTAAGGTATACTATACATTTGAACCCTAACGAGAGCAAAGAAATGGGTTAGATAGATGATGGTATTTGTATGTGACTATTGTTGTTGTATTTTTTTATCAACTTGTGTAGGTCGTGCAAGTTGCCCGTGAACGTCCTTTTGTCAGTAATTCAACAACCGAACCAAAGAGTGCGTGGTGCAGAGCTTGCCGGATCAGTTTCACCAGCGAAGCGAGGTATGAAGAACACATCTTATGGAGAAGCCACCAAGATGAAATTGAATAATCAAATAAAGCATTCCGAAAAGCTCGTCTTTAAGACCTTCTAAATTAAGATTTTAGAGTGAAAATGTGATTAAAGTTTTTTAATTGCCAAACTTTTCTTTTTGAGTCTCATCTTAATTTGTTGTTGGTTGAATGCTGAAAAGAGAATGCTGATCAGCCACGTTGATAACTTTTTTTTTTTGCTTTTGGGAAAAGTTATATAATAACAAATTTTTATCGAAAATTAATTTGTTGTTTTTTCCGGAAGATTTTCATATTTTTTATGCCAATCGACCACCAAGTTTGGATTATGGGGAAATTACAAACTTTTTTTCTTTTCTTGTGGAGGGTACCAGTTTATTCATTCTGACACACGAAATTCTTGAAAATTATGACAAAGATCTTTAGTTTCGAAATTGCACGGTTTAATATATTTCCAGCAAAAACTGATCATTTTACGTAGAGCCTTTGGCGGTAGGCATGCGTGCATCCATACGTTTCTTCAGCAGGTTATTAATCATTCCTAATTGGCGCGCTTTACAAATTGCTGACGTGGCGTAACGATAAATGAAAAAAAAATACCGTACGTTGTAGTATATTATATAAGCTGCTCTTTGACTAACTTATAGCATTTGTGATCTGTTCGTTACTTGTTAGTCGAAGGAAAATGAAACGAAGGCTGATGTTAGCTTCACTCCCCTTCTCAAAAAAAATCAGGGAAATTGCATTGACAAGGGCCAAAGCGTTGTCATCGTGGTGGAGGGACACCAATCATTCCGTTCGGCAGAAACTTTTCTCAAACGGCGTTGGGATGAAGTTTTTAATCACGGAGGCGACTGGTGGAGGAGACAAAGCGGAGGTGGGATTTTCAACGGTGAAAACGTCAGTGTGGTGGGACATCGAGAATTGCGAGGTCCCCAAAGGTTATGATGGCCATGCAATTGCTGAGAACATTAGATCGGTTCTATTGAAAAGAAACTACTGTGGCTCCCTCACCATTTATGCATATGGTGACACCAACCGAATCTCTTCTTCTGTACAACAAGCTCTTTCCGACACCGGTGTTTCGCTTAATCACGTTCCTCCCGGTAATAAAAATATATATATATCTAATAGTTTGGTTTATAACCTATAGTTTCTTTGATGTGTTTTTTGGGGGTTTAAGGCATAGTCTTTAGTTTGTAATCTTTAATTAAGGTTTGTGATGCATGGTGTGATTTAACAGGAGTTAAAAACGGGAGTGACAAGAAGATGATTGTAGATATGTTATTATGGGCAATGGAAAATACTGCTCCTGCTAATATAATACTCATTTCTGGCGATGGAGACTTTGCTTATGTTCTTCACAAGTTGCGGATGAAGAATTACAACATTCTTCTGGTACGACCTGAGGATGAATCTTCTTCTCCCTTTCTAATTGCAGCTGCAAATACAGTATTGTCGTGGAGAAGCATCGTTGCATCTGGCTCTGAGATTCCTAAACAAGCTGAGCCTAGGAAGCTAATGAACTCCAGTGTGGTCGTTGAAAAAACCAAGATGAGTAGCCCGAATTTTTGCAAAGTATGCAACGTTACTTGCACAAGTTTGTTTGATTTCAACTCTCACCTTTCTGGTTTAAAGCACAAGAAAAAGGTAAAACTATCAATGCTATCTTCTTTTTTAAATGTTTCTCCTCTCCTCGACCCCAATCTTAGAGCTCATTTTTGGATATCAATTTCGATCCCAAGAATCCATTTTCACTTTCTAAGTTGACCCATGACTTTATCGAACAACATTTTCAAGAACGAACAATATATATCTGTGGCAACATATGCATAGTAATTTTACGTTGATGACACTATTTAAACTTGACCCTTTTTGCTTAACTCTTGTTTTGTAGGTTGCCCTAGTAGCAAGTCAAAGCTATCATGCCATACAAAAAGAAAAACTGTATTGTAGCATTTGCCAGGTCCATGTCCCAGCATGTGGGAACGAAATGCATAAATCAGGCCGGAAACACAAAAACAAACTTAAAGCTCAAGCTGGACATTCTCCCTAATCGCCTCTTCTTAGACTTATAGTGGACAAAATGCAATCTGGAATTTGGAATAATTTCCAAACTTGTTTTGGTAGTTTTTAGTCTTATGCTTTTTTCTGAAAAGGAGGAAGTTGAGCCAAATGAACTTTTTTTGGTTTAAAAATATAATGTAAATTTCTCCAAAAGTTATAAACATTTTAAGGTAGGGTAACAGTTATGCATTCTGGAATCGAAAAGTTAGAATATTTTTGAGAAAAATCTGAAATGCGAAAGGTCTCTTAATTTTTCTAGCAGAAAAGAAACTCAAGTATAATCATTTTACTTAAAAAGTGTAATGGATTAGGCATGCGTGATGCGTCCATCTAGTTAATAGACTTAACTTAAAATTATAAATAGGCTTTTATTTTCGCTAATTACCAATGGAGGTGCAGCTTCCAAAGTCACAACGACTATTATAAAGCATTTCTGATTATCTGATTATCTGATTATCTGATTGGCGCTCTTTCAATTTTCTGACGTGGCAAAATCAAAGAATTCAATAAGTGCGCTCGTACGATAAAGTAGTTGGAAAAAAAAAAGCCGACCGAAGAAAAGAAAAGCGAAAGGTTTCTTCGTCGACATGGAAAAATAAATAAATTTGGAAACTTGTCACTAAAATCAGATGTGAGATTTAGTTTACTTACCTTTGAAGTTTCCATCTTCGACTGTAGAGAGAAACAAAAGAGTAATTATTAGTCTTTTCTCACTAACATCTCCGGCGATGACTACGGCGGAGACGGAGTACGTAAGGGCCAAAACCTCAGTGTGGTGGGACATAGAGAATTGTGAAGTCCCTAAAGGTTGCGATGCACATGCGATTGCCCAGAATGTGAGTTCAGCTTTGTTGAAGATGAATTACTGTGGACCTGTCTCCATCTCTGCTTATGGTGACACCAATCTCATACCTCCTCTTGTTCAGCAAGCGCTTTCTTCTACTGGTGTTGGCCTTAATCACGTCCCCGCAGGTTTGATTTTTACTGATTTACTTTCTTCTCTATTTTGCTACGCATGAAATTGAATTTGAGGTTATGAAAGCTGTTGACTTTTGTAAAATATGATCTAATTTTAGTTTTTGTTAGGGTTTGAATATAAGATTTTGAGATTGTTGGTTTGAACAGGAGTGAAAGATGCGAGTGATAAGAAGATTCTAGTGGATATGTTGTTCTGGGCAGTGGACAATCCTGCTCCGGCGAATATTATGCTTATCTCCGGTGATAGAGACTTCTCTAATGCTCTTCATCAGCTACGTATGAGGAGGTATAACATTCTTTTGGCTCAGCCTCCACGTGCCTCCGTGCCACTTGTTGCTGCTGCGAAAAATGTTTGGCTTTGGACAAGCTTAGCCTCTGGTGGTCCTCCTCTTGCAAGTGGTGAATCTGCTCGGCTCGTCATCAATGGACGTTGTAATGTCTCAAGTTCGGACGCTGGAGATAATAAGGATCACAAAACCGAAGATAAACATGTTCCGAGAGGATTATCTCAGGAGACGAGAAATGTGCCTCAAAATGACAAAGGAGCCACAAGTGAATCTGTTACCTCCTCCAGAAAAGGCAATGTTGTTTGTGATAGCTTCGAAAAGCTTAATGCGCAGCTCTTGGATAAAAAACATACATCTCAGGTAAACTAAAGGTTTATTCTTTAGATCAAGTATTCCGAAATTGATTAGTATCTTTGTGCTTTCACCTAATTTCCCATTTATGATTTCTTTATGCAGGCTGAGTTTGCTGGCAGTCAAAAAGCTCAGGCCACTGTTTCAGCCAAACCCATTCAGGAGGTAAAGCTTGTAGCCAGTGGAAAATCTCAGGCCAGCGTTTCAGCCACACCCATACAGAAATGTGAGGTTGTAGCCAGTGGAAAAGCTCAGGCCAGTGGTTCAGCCGAACCCACGCAGCAAACAGAACTTGTGGAATCTGTATGGTGCACAGTTTGCCAGATCAGTTGCTCCAGCAAGGATTCATATTCAAGTCACACATATGGTAAAAAACACCGAAGCAATTTGGAACTGCAATCACGTAAGTCTGAAAACATGTCCAGGGAGACAGTTGAGGAGACACAGAAGACAAAGAAGAAGGCGAGTGAAGGTAGAACTAAATCAAACGCTGACTTTGCTTGTCGTTTGTGTAATGTGGTGTGCCAGAGGCAGGTTGTCTTTGATTCTCATCTAAGGGGTCAAAAGCACGCTGCTGCTCTGCTGAGCCAATCAGAGGTAAGTTACTAACCTTTTGGCTATTCTAGAACTTAAGAATTTAAAACATAGAAAACTTTAACAGTTTGGTATAACGTATGTTTGATATGATATTGTTGGAGCAGGCGCTCGTTGATTCTAAGAAGCTTCATGAGAAAGGTGCTGAAGAAAAGCATCAACCAAGAGAAACAATTGCACAGCCTAAACTAAACACTAACTACGTTTGTAGTTTGTGCAATGTTGTCTGCCAGAGTCAAATTGTTTTTGATTCTCATCTAAGGGGCCAGAAGCATGCTGCCGCTGCCATGCTGAGTCAAGCAGAGGTAAGTTTCCAAATTTAGGTATTTGAAAACTTACAAACATAGCAAAATTTACAGCTTGGTAAAACATATGCTTGATATAATACCATTGGATCAGGCACTCACTGATTCTAAGAAGCCTCAAGAGAAAGGTGTCGAAGAAAAGGATCAACTCAGAGAAACATTTGCAGAGGTTAGCAAATGCTTTGAGAAGCATGTTGTCATGGTGAACCAATCAGAGGCAAGTTTCTAACTTTTAGTTATTTGAGTATTAGTTTAAACTGTGATAAAACATGAAAAGAATGAAGCTTATTTAATATCGTTGGATCAGGCACACATTAATTCTATAAAGCTTGATGAGAAAGTTGTCACAGAAGATGATCAACCAATCGGAACAATCACAGAGCCTCAGTCGCAGTCTCAAAATATTCAAGAGGATGCTAAGTTCTTTGAGAAGCAAAGCGAAGAGATGAGAGAGATATGTGGCATCTCGGAAACCAGTGTAAAAGAACTTTTTTCAAGTACTAAAGAACAAGTAGAAACCGTTAACCAACAGCTTTCAAACGGAGAAATTTTCTTTGGTGACTTAAAATCTGATTTTGGAGTACCAAGAGAAGCAAGGTAAAACTTTCCAACTAGGATTTGGTTAGTATGTCAAAAGTTATTATTCCCTAATCTTTTCCAACTTTTGTACAGAGAATGTTTTGACGGCATTGCCAAGCCTGCAAACCTTTCAGAAGGAGCCACTGAGCACTCAGGAGAGGTGAAAACTAAGGAAAAGGATGTGATGGTACGCTGTGCGAGACGATCTGCAGCTTACTTCTTGTTCTACCTCTTTTATTTTGTTTAAAATCAAACCCTTCTGACTTTTGATTCTTGATGCAGGTCGGCTTTGTAGCAAGCGATAATGCTCAGTCCAGCATTTCAACAAAACCTGTAAAGGAACCAGAGGCTTTGCAGCCTGTGTGGTGTGAACTATGCCAGATTTGCTGCGTCAGCAAGGTTGCATATGCAAATCACACCTATGGGAAAAAACACCGACAGAACTTGGAATTGCAATCAGCCAAGAACGAGAACATGTCTAAGGGACCAGCCAAGCTTTCTAAGGAGAATGCAGAGAAAAAGAAGCAGGTTTGCAAAAACCAAACCAGTCAGAACCATGCTGCTATGGTCAAGGAGCAACCAGAGGCAAGTTTATACACATTTACCTTTTGGTTTTCTTTTGTGTAGTAAGAGTAAAACCATACCCACTTTTTTTAGGTTTGATTCCTATCGAAAGTTATTTAGAGCTTATATTGTATTTCACTCCCAGTAATGTGAAACAAGGGGAAAGAAGCTTAACTAGCATATCTCTGTGGCAGGCACTTGCTAGTTCAAGGAAATCTCGACGAGAAATGAAGAAAGAAAACCTCAGAGAAGCATTGGATCAGGCGCTCATTGTTGACTCAAGGAAGATCCAAGAAGAAACTGAACAAGGAAAAGAAGCAACAGAGGAGCACACACTTGTAAAGACCAATGATCTTGGAGTTCAAGGGGCAAAAGAAGTTAAAGAGGAATTGAAGGAGAGAAACACCACCATATCTGAAAACAACCTAGTGCAGTGTGTCTTCACTGAACCGAATCGAGAGTCTAGGATACCGAAAGAACCGAGGTAAGAGCCAACAATCATGGTAGTAGTATAATATGGTCTGTCGTGAATCTTGATTGGTATCTATGTGTCTAGTTGATTGATTACTTGGATCTTGTGTTACAGAGGATGTTTGGATGTGATTCCTGAGAGAGTAGAACTGCCACAATGTGTGAATGTCACCAAGAATTTGGAAGATGAGCTGAAGAACAAACCCCAACCAAAATCACAGGAACCCGAAAACGAGTCTGCTGGACGCGTGGAGCATCCCGGAGAGGCTACTAAAAGGGAAGAGATTAAAGTCCAAGCTAATAACTTTTGGACCCGCCTTTGGGGGAAGTAGAGTTAAAGTCCAAGTTCATATCTAATGCTAGAATTTGAATTGTTGGATGTTATAACAACTTAATTTTATTTTGTAAATATGTTGCATGTTTATGTCTGTCGTCAACAATGAATGTTTTTATTTAATCCAACTTTAATAAGTGTTTTCGCGTATTCAATTCCGTAATCATGTACACTGTGTAATTACGATGATTAGGGTGATTTGACGTTTAAAGCAGAAAATTAAATAGTATATTCTTGCTTAAAATGAAATAAATATAAATATATCGAGTTGTAATTTGTAAACTCCCTCAATGATTAATTTATAAAGTCAAGTCATTTTAAATAGGTTAATTTTTTAATATGCTTATTTCCTCTCTTTTTCTCTTTGTCGTCTTGCTGAACAAAGCAAAAAGCTTACTTGTACACAAAAGTGATCGCCGTCTTCAATAATACGAAGTAACAGCTGAACAATAGCAATCACGGCGTCGGAGATATGAACAACACTGCGGCGGCGGAGGAGACTCATGAATTCAAGAGGGCCAAGACGTCGGTTTGGTGGGACATTGAGAACTGTTCTGTTCCCAAGGGTTCCGATGCTCATAGAATCACCCAAACATTAAGCACGGCGCTGATGAAGATGAACTACAATGGTCCTCTCTCAATATCTTCATATGGCAACACCAATCTCATTCCTAATTCCGTCCAACAAGCTCTCTCTTCCACCGGAGTCTCTCTTAATCACGTTCCCTCCGGTTTAATCTTCTTTCTCTTTAATCTCCTTGAACAATTTAATTAGGATTTAGATTGATTTTTATTAGAGTCTCTCAAGTATTTTAGGTTATGAACACAGGAAGGAAAGATGCAAGTGACAAGAAGATTCTGGTGGATATGTTTTTGTGGGTTATGGATAATCCAGCTCCAGCTAATTTAATGTTAATCACTGGTGACAGAGACTTTTCTGATGCTCTTCACCGCCTGAGAATGAGGGGATACAACATTCTCCTAGTTCATCCTCTGCAAGTTTCAGCTTCTCTTCTCGCTTCTGCAAAGGCCACATGGCTATGGAGTGACTTATTTGCAAGTGGTTGTACAAGGCTTCTTGATAATGCCTATTTGCCATCCGATTGTGAAGTTGTTTCTAAGAAATTTTTATCTAGAAAACCAATGGGTTCGGGGTCTGGTTCTAGTAGGGCTGCAGGAAATAAACGCAAGGTAATCTATGTCCCCAAAGCATCAAATCAGCTCATTCAACAGGGGACTACAGGAAAAAAGCTTCAGAAGAACTGTACTAAAACAGGTGAATCTGCTTGGTTTTGTAAAGTATGCAGTGTTGCTTGCAAAAGCTTTGAGATTTTCACCACGCATCTCTCGAGTAATGAGCATGCAGCTCAGGTAAACATTCTAGTGTTAAAAGGCAAAATAATTTCCTGGTATTTGTGTCCTTTTATAAGTTTCTGTTATTTGCACATTTGTTATTGTCGACGATTTTGAGTCAACACCATTTGACTAAAAATTGGTTCTTTCTCACTTGTAGTCTGTTTTCCTTTTAAAGAAAATATCTTGATCCTCATGTAATCTTTTTCTACTGGATGTGTATTTGGTTGTGAAGTGGCAGCTGAAGCAGAACTTGGAAGTGTGTGAAAACATGGCTGTGGCACCAAGTGAGTGTCATGAGAAGGATGTGGAGATGAAAAATGAGGTGATTGAATGCGGAGTTGAGGCAAGTGATCATTGCGATTCTCATGATGCCATGGTGAAGAAGCTAGCAGAGGCAAGTTTAAATACTTGAAGTTCTAGAATTCTAATTTTGGTGAAGCT
The DNA here is from genome assembly GCA_963555745.1 of Cardamine flexuosa. Classification (NCBI taxonomy): domain Eukaryota; kingdom Viridiplantae; phylum Streptophyta; class Magnoliopsida; order Brassicales; family Brassicaceae; genus Cardamine; species Cardamine flexuosa. The sequence goes on along the minus strand of OY743221.1, from coordinate 2,557,314 downwards.
GTCAGAAACAATTGAGGAGTTTATCAAATGTGAAATAGAAATCCTGATTTTTATTTACTAACTTTGGAGCAGGCTAAAAACATTGAAGTAAGTGTTCAAGACAATGATCTCCAACTTCAGTCTCTGGATGCCAAAGAGTGCTTGGAGAAACAAAACAAGGAACATGCGGAGATTTGTGCCCCATCTGAAAAGAGCCGGGGAGAGTTTTGGCAAGATTTTAGTGAAAGGCTGAAGAGTGAAGATGGAGCTCCCCTAAATGTAGATTGTGTCTTTAGTGAACTAAGCCGCGACTTTCGAGTTCCCAAAGAAGTGAGGTAAGTTTCAGTTTGTGCTTCTTCAATAATAATTGTAAGTATACTTTGATCTCTTAGTACCATATTTTGTGTAACAGAGAATGTTTTGACGTAATCCTCAAGAAATTAGAACCTTCACAAAATGAGAATGTGATAGAGAAGTTGGAGGACGTTCCAAAACAGGAGATGGAAATGAAGTCATCTGAACCAGAAGATACGCCTGGTGGACTGATTGAAAATCTCGAGGAGGACATGAGTACGAAGAAGAAGAAGAGAAATAAGAAGAGTAAAATGACTGAAGATAAAACTGAAGAATATGTTTGCAGTCTTTGTAGTGTGATCTGTGTTTCTCCTGCCGTCTTCGATTCTCATCTTAATGGCCGGAAGCATGCCACCATGATTAAGAAGCAGCACACAGAGGTAAGTTGATGAGTTTCGGATTTAGCTGAAGTTAGAAGTATATTTTAACATCAACTCTAGAGTGTCACTGCGAAATCAAAAGCATGAAGGTTGATTGATACATTTAATATTGAAACAGGCTCTGCTTGAAGATAAGAAGATTCAAGAGGAAATCATTCAAGACAATGGTCACCTGAAAGATATGATAGAGGAGCTCCAGTTTCAGCCTGGAGAAGCACCTGAGAACATCGATTGCTTAGAGAAGCAAAACAAGGAGCTGAGTGAGATAAGTGAGACAACTGAAAGGAGTGTTGAAGAACTTCGTCAAGCTTTTGAAGAAGTACAAGAGAATGAAAACAAATCTCTTCCAAATGCAGAATGTATCATCACGGAACTAAACTTCGAGCTATCGGGTCCTAAAGAAGCTAGGTGAAATTTCCAACGTGGACTTCTTTAGCATTTCAAATTGAAGTATTCTATAATTTGTAATGGTCTCATATGTTACCGTACAGAGAATGGTTTCATGCCATTATCAAGAAACTAGAACTATCACAAGATGCAAAGAGTGTACCAAATCAGAACCTGGAAATGAACTCAGGCGATCCTGAAAGTAGTTCTGCAGGAGCGACTGAGAATCCCGAGAAGTACATGGATAAGAAGAACAAAGACACGATGGCTAAAGATGAAGCTGAACGGGAACCATATGTGTGTAGTATTTGCAGTGTGATCTGCGATTGTCCAATTGTCTTCGAGTCTCATCTGATGGGCCGAAGACATGCTGCCGGGTTAAAGAAACGCGCAGAGGTAAGTTGATGACTTTAATGAGTATGAGACTCAAAGCATGAAGCTTGATATATTTTAAACTCTGAAACAGGTTCTCTTTGATGATAAGAAAATTCTAGAAGAAAGTCTTAAAGAGAAAGATCATCTAAGTGACGCATTGGAAGAGCTAATGAATCAGCCTAAAGAGACACAAGAGATCATCAAAGAAGTTTGTCAAATCACTAAAGAACAAGTAGAAAATGAGAGTGAAGAGCTTCTAAATTTGGAGTTTGCAGAACCCAAAGAAGCGAGGTAAAGTACCGACCTGATCTTGTTTAACTAATCATAGTGAGCTTACTAGTTTCTGATAGCGGTAGCTTTTCTCTTGTATTGCAACAGAGATCCACTTGCAGAATTAGAAATTTCATTGGAGGATACATCAGAGCAGGAGTCATGTGAGGCTGAAAACACATCTGAGCGTGCGGAGGAAGACGCGGGTGAGAGCAATGGGGCTGCCGCAACTCATATTAGGGTTTGCGATTGGTGCAGTGTGATGTGCTCTTCCCAAGTTGACTTTGATTCGCATCTGGCAGGTAAGAAGCATGCTGCGACTGTGAAGAAGAATGTTCCGGTTGTGAAGAAGTATGTTGCCGTGGTAAAGAAGCAAGCTTGGACCAAATTAATTTATGTTAGGAAAAGTGGACCTTAAATGGGCCTTACTGTTTTCCCCGCCCAATGCAACGCGATAAATAAGCACAGTGACTAATGGGCTTCTTAAGGTCCATTAAATGATGATTATTAATAAGAATATGAACAATAAACATTTATAATTTCTAGTATTCTTTAAATATCTGAATCAATAATCTCGATTATTGGAGTTGGCTTTTGCTAATTCTGATTGATAACCTATGGAATAGTTCTCAAGAAATTGGAAATCAAGACAGGTATTTGCAACAGAAATTTTCAGCTGTCGGTAATGTATCATAAAGGAATTGGGTTACGGTCCATTCCATTATTAGCTTTAAAAGAGTCACACAGCTCAGCTGGGCCACCCTAATTCCCCTATCCGACCCGACCCGGATCTTATTTGAATTAAAGCAGAGAAGAAAAAAGTTGTTCAGATAAAATTCTTATTCATACTTGTTCAGTTGCTCCGATCAATTTTGTCGTCAGGAATTATAACGCTTCTCGGCGAAGGTAAAGCTTAACCTTACCACTGTCATTGTGTATATATTACATTACTTTCTTGTGAGTTCGTTCAGTTATTCTCTTTTGCTAATTTCCCGCTTCGGTTCTTTGATTTTTCTGCGGGATTTATGTTTCCACACTTTATGTGAACTGTTATGAATTTTGTTTCCAGACGTGATTAGATTTGAGATATGACTGAAGTTATTTTTTCTTAATCTGTTACTTAGTCTCTTGTGTTGTGGTACATTGGGCAGTTCTTTGGTGTAAATTGAAAGTCTTTAAAATGTGGAGTAGCTGGGGAAGTAATAGCTCTGGAAGCGAGGTTGAGAGCTCGTTAGATGCTGAGGAACTCTTGCAGATTGGAACAAGGTGTAAGGAGGTGAATCTTTTGTATCTCTTTTTTTATAACTCCAGTTTAGCTTGAAATTTGAAAATGCAAGTTATGCTCATTGCTCTCATGTTTACATTGTAATTGCAGCTAAGAAAAGAAAAAGAGATGCTTAGAGAATCACAGTCACAGAGTGTCGAACTCGTCAGAGTATTGTTCTTATTTTGTGTTTTTTTGACAAAGATTTTGTTGATTGGTTTTTGGTTCTGAAATTTGTTATCTTTTATTACCATAGAGGTTGGAAATGAACGCGAATTCGTTGTCTGAGTCTCGTTTAGAAGACAAGAGAAGAATTCAGATGTTGGAGAAGGAGTTGTTGAATTGCTACCAAGAGATTGGTAATGGAGAATTCTGATGAAACTGAAGTCTATGCACACATGTGTTCTATGAGCTAAAAAAACACTTTCTTCGTCTTGCAGATTACTTACGGGATCAAGTAAATCTCAACGGTAAAGAAGTGAACTACCTGAGTGAACGTGTCCTCGATCTTCAAGTCAAAGTAACCGAATCAGAGAAATTGGAAGAAGAAGTTAAGTATTTGACGGAGGAGTTGTGTACGTCGAAATCTGAGCAAATCTTGTTGTTGCAAGAAATGGAGACCACAGAAACTGAGCTACATTTGTCTATGTTTTCTGTAGAGAAGCTGGAGGAATCTATCTCATCCTTAACATTGGTTTCTCAGTGTGAAATAGAAAGCTTGAAACTTGATGTAGTAGCATTGGAGCAAGCACTCTTTGATTCTAAGAAAGTTCAAGGAGAAAGCATTCAAGAAAACGATAAGTTAAGAGAAATTGTCAAGGAGCTACGGTTAAAGTCTCAAGAGGCAGAAGAGAATGCCAAGTGCTTAGAGAAGCAAAAAAAGGAGTTGAGTGAGAGATGTGTAGCCTCTGAAAGAAGTATCAAAGAATTTTGTCAAAGCTTTAGAGAACGGTCTGTAAATGCAGAATTAGGCCACATGCTGCCATTACCTGATGAAGCCAGGTAGGTTCCAGCTTAAGACCTATGTAAATACATTAAATCAAGATATTTTTAGTTTTTAGTTCTGCTAATTTCTTGTCTCGCAGAGAATGTTTACATGAGATCATCAAGAAGTTAGAGGTTTACCAGGATGCGAAGTTGAGAAACAAAATGGAGGATATGGTAAGGCAGATACATCAATACGAAGATCTTGTAAAGCAGCTCAAGGTATTAACCAAGCAAATCTGTAGAAGTAAAAGTTAAAGTGTATCAAAGAAGTTAATTTCACGGTTACTTTTTTCTTGCCTAAGGATGAGTTGAAAGAAGAGAAACTAAAGGCCAAGGAAGAAGCAGAGGAATTAACGCAAGAAATGGCTGAATTAAGATATAAAATGACATGTTTATTGGAGGAAGAATGCAAACGGCGTGCATGCATCGAACAAGCATCGTTACAAAGAATAGTATATCTAGAAGCACAGGTACACTTGTTTATATCTTTCCATTTTTTTTTGTTTATGCGAGCAGAGAATGTGAAAGGAACCTAACAATATTATCCATTTTCCTAACTGTTGTTAAGATCAAGAGAGAGAAGAACAAGTCCTGTACTTGCATAGTTCCTCTTTCTGCCGTATAAAAACAGCAGAGGTTCGAGTCAAAGAAAGCCTTAAGCTATAAAGGTTTGATTTTTTTTTTTGTATATTTCAAGTGTACATAATGCAGTTTGATTGGAATATAGATCGTATATCTGTGATTATGTGCATATATAAAAGTTGAGTCTTCTAAGAGTGAAAATGCTTCTTCATGTCTAATTACGCCTTCAGTAACATTCAAGAGACTAATGGTTGTTGACCAAAGCTTATTATTTGACTATAATATAATGGGGATGTGATGAGCTGAGCATGATTGGGCCGATTTTTTATGGCCCATGTTTTACTCTTTTTTATATGTCTTTTTTTTTGTTCTTGTCAAATTAAAATGTATTGAGAGTTGTATTTGTATCATGTACTAATGTGCAAAGTCTTGTAATCCTCCTGATGATCCAAAGGGATAAATGAATGGTTCAAAGAAAATAACCTGTTATGTGTATTGTTAATTAAAACACTTGTAGATTTGTTTTCTAACCTACTCCAACTTGACTTTAAGAAAAACCTAATGCAACTTGATCTTCACCAAAAAAAAAAATAGGAAAGAAGAAAAGTATTCTAATTGGGTTAATATCTAGTTCATCTCATGTTAAATCTTAAATGCAATTTAAAGAAACTAAAATGTTAAGTTTTTATCTTTTTTTTAAAACATCGAAAGCTAAAAAAGTTAAGTACTCAAATTCTATAATTTTGTGGCTTATGATTAAATCGTAAAAATGCCTATCGAGTTTATCTACTACAATATTGAGATTGTCTATTTGTTATCGGTATAGTGGTAATAAATAAAAGGGAAAATTCTAAACAGTGAGCATTAAAATAATGTGATAAACTGGGCATTATCATATGCACACTGTCAATCAATTTTCTATGTTGAAATAAGATTTTTTTTTGAGGCTACAAGCCTTTACAATATGTTTTTGACAAATTCAACAAAGAACTTTCTTTTAGGATAACAAGTTGACAACTTTCCCCAAACGTCAAAATCGAAACTGGGATGGCTCATGCAATTGTAAACCAAACCATCGGTACATAAAAATATGAATAAAGCAGAAATTGGGAAATATTAAGATAACTGACCCTTTCTCCCTAAGAAAAAAATCATATTATATTCACAATATACCCTACATCAAATTAATATTTTAGATATTTGTTTGACTAAGAAAAAAAAAGATACTATTTATTTTATTTTTTGTAAACCGTAAACTGCTATTATAGTTTTTTTCCCCCACAATTTTCTAATTTTACAATGGAGTTGTTCTAAGAAAAAAAAGGAGAATGAAATATATGACCGTTTAGATTTGAATTTAATCATTTTAGTTTAATTAATAATAATTCCTACAACTTCTCCACATTTTATTTTTTTTATTGATCATAAAAGTTTCGTCAACACAGGCCCAAAGACTTTTAGAACTCGAATTCAAGGGTCGTTCTGAGTCATTTCCGCGTTAAATCCCTTCCCCTTTCTAATCCCCTACTTCTTCTTCGCATTGATTTGGTCCTATTCTTCAATTCTTTAAGAACCCTATCTTCATCTTCCTCCTTCGTCAAAACTCATCCAGGTAAACGCGATCTGCTCTCTATCTTTTAACTGCAAAACTTTCACTTCCTTTCTTATCAATTTCATGTTTTTTTTCCTTATCTTGTTCGCCGTTTGGTAGATCCTGGATTTTCATTCTTCTGTTCCTCTTCTGCTTCCAGTTAGGTTTAAACTAGAGTTAGAATTTATTTTGTTCTTCTTGTGCTGTGTTCGATTCTCGTGTAAGTTGTTCTTAGAAGTGAAGAAATCATTGGATCTTGAGACGGTTTTTAAAATTCGTTGCCTTTCTCCTTTATCTTAACTTATATGTCATCTCTTGGATTTTTGATGAACTTTTCGTATCGTAAAACCATTTTAATCTTACCTTACAAGTTAGAATCAAAAGCATCAATCCTGATTACTATTTTTGGTATTTTGCAGGAAAAGGTTTATTAGTTAACAATCAAAGTGTTCTGTGATATTATTGTGAGAGATAAAAAAAAAATGTTTTCGAGGAAATCTCCTGCAAAGCTTCCAAAGCATAACTCAGCAGATCCTGGATTTCACAAGTCTTCAAAGCCTAATCCTTTTGATTCAGATGATGAATTGGACAACAAACCTACCTTAAACCCTTCAAAGAGGACTTCCTCTGAACCTTCTTTGGCTGATATGTCAAACCCTTTTGATGGTGAGAAAGGATATAGTTCATCGAAACAGTCGTTGACTTCCAACTCAAAGTATCAGTACAAGAACAATTTCCGTGATTCAGGAGGTGTTGAAAACCAGTCTGTTCAGGAGCTTGAAGGTTATGCTGTGTACAAGGCTGAAGAGACTACCAAATCTGTTCAAGGTTGTTTGAAGGTAGCTGAAGATATAAGGTCAGATGCTACGAGAACTTTGGTCATGTTGCATGATCAGGGTGAGCAAATCACAAGGACTCACCATAAAGCTGTTGAAATCGATCATGATCTCAGTCGGGTGAGCTTTTTCTTCTTTTAGTTGGTTCATTGTTGGTGTGAGATAAGAAAGATGGGAGACATGTTTTGATTGAGATGCTGAATTATTTGGCTTTTTTTGGTTATCAGGGTGAGAAGCTTCTTGGTAGCCTTGGAGGCATGTTTTCAAAGACTTGGAAGCCTAAGAAGAATCGTTCTATTGATGGGCCTGTCATAACCAGAGGTATGCTTCTTGGTCATTGATTTTTCACTTGTTTCTTGCAGCTATTTTACTTTTACCTAATCGCATCATTCCCATTTTGTGTGTTTCTGTGTAGATCACTCACCAACGAGAAGAGTTAACCACTTGGAGAAAAGGGAAAAACTGGGACTGAATCCAGCACCCAAACCACAATCAAGATCCCGAGAACCGCTCCCTGAATCAGCCGATGCCTATCAGAGAGTAGAGGTTAGGACTTCTCTTCCCTCTCTTCTTTTTTTTCCTTTCAGATGAACATTACTATACTTCCGATTCTATTACCGGTCATATAATCCAAATGTGCAAAGATCCAAACTTGAGACATTGATGAACATCAAGAGCTTTGCTTCTTTGAGTAAAAACTTGTATTTTGTCCGTAATCCTGATAAGCTTATACTCTTTTCTGACAGATGGAAAAAGCGAAGCAAGACGATGGGCTTTCAGATTTGAGTGATATACTCGGTGAGCTCAAGAACATGGCTGTTGACATGGGAAGTGAAATCGAAAAGCAGAACAAAGGACTTGATCATCTTCAAGATGATGTTGACGAACTCAACTACAGAGTGCAACAATCAAACCAACGTGGACGTCGTTTGCTTGGAAAGTAGATGAACAGAGAGTTGTTGTGGTTCATGACACTCCTTCCTCTCTTGTTTGATTCCTCCATGAACGTCTTCTTTAAAATGGTTCTAACCATGTAATATACATTCCCGTCTTTTGTTTGTATTTGATCTTATTACCCAAAAAAAAAAAAACAAAATACTTATTGTGCAAACAGAAGCAATTTTGCTATTGTTTTAATCCTCTATCATAAAGATTTCTCCATAAACTTCTGAAAATAGATAAATATTCTGTGTTTGAATCCCAAACTTTGTAACCTAACTGTATCATTGCTAAAGATGACATAAGAATACAGAAACTCCAGAGACAAGTTGGAACATTTGTTATGCAACAACTGCACAATCGTGTGAGATTATTAAGAAGAACAAAAAAGGCAAGAACTCTTCAATTCCTTCACTCTATTTCTCTGCTCTAATCCAAAAGATATCTCTCACAATGCCTTCTTCTTCACTTGTAATATGTCTGAAGCCATGAAACAAAACAAAACTAGATGAGAAGTGCACAAAGCAATCTTTCATAGATGAGAGGAATCAATAATCACGTACAAACACCACTTGTTCACCAATCATATTCTCAATCCTAACCTCTTACAATTCAATACTCAAAGAACCAATGAATAAAAAGTAGTTCCAACATATGACCAATAATAGCAACCAGCTTTCGAGGATAGTGAAATGACAAACATACATCTAATGAAGCTTGATTTCCATTATGTTCTTCGTCTTTGGAGCATAAGCCAAATAACTCATGAGCACCCTCTCTACAACTTCCAGCTGTGTCTTGGCTTCAGCATAAGCCTCATTCACCTTCGATGGATCAGTGAGATTTTTGTTCATTCGGAACCCATCTAAGGTCCTTCGCTTCGTGTACGCCCTAATGTTGTAGTCAGGGAATTTACGTCCAGCTCGAAGCAGAGAACGGCAGAGGCTAAGGACTTGACTTCTCGATGCCATTACAAGAGTGGAAACTAATGAACAAAACCTGCTTATAGATACAATCAAATATTAAAATACATTAACGAAAATGAAAAATGCTGAATAGCAATGCCACAAAGGACGACAATGAGTCAAAATAAGAGCTAAAGATACATACTTTGACATATATGACAATAATATTTATAGATGGTTGTGAAAAGAGTTTTAAGAACATCATCATAACAGCTAAAAACCTAATTTTCTCCAGAACTGAATCAATTAAACTAAAAGCAAACTTTCTCAAGAGAATCGATAAGAAATTCAAAAGCCATAAACGGAGTTTTAAATCCTAAACTTCACTAAAATCGATGAAATTGCAGCAACAATCAAAAGAGACTAGAACATCTGAATCGCAAGAGGAACCGATCAAAATCACCAATAGAAATACCAATAAACACATAATTTGACTAGAACAAGCTCCGAATTCGTAGACATACCGAATTGAAATCGCCGGAGGATATTAATTTCTCGAGCTCGACGTTGAGGTTCTCCGTTCGAAGGTGGAACACGTCTTGGGTATATAGATTACCTAGCTTGACCAAAACATGAACCGGGGAAAGTGACCTAAGAACCGGATCAGATTTTAATTTGGTTTCACTTTTTATAAACCGGAATTAATTAAGAAGGATTTAGAATGGGCCAGATACAAAGGCCCGTTAAATTGAGCAAATACTTTAAAGCCCTTCTTTATTTATGAAGCTATATGAGTTGGAATATACGACAACAACAAAAATAGTAAACAAAACTGATATTTCTCTCTGTCACCTCTTTCCGATAATTCGATTCTATCTCGAAGAAAAAAACCCTAGTCCAAACTCCATATCCTCCGATCTCTAGCGAGAAGAAAATCTATACTTCCGAGCTTGGTTTCACAATCTCTACATCTTTCTCTCCTCGCTGGGTACGGTATGTTTTCAAATCCCTCCTGTTCATCGATTCAGTATGTGTGATAACCCTTCGTATTGTTTTCTTTGAAAATTGATTCGTATCTTTGTTATTTCGGATTCGATTCGTATGATGGGAGCTGGCTAGATATGGCGATCGATGTTTAAATTGATTTAGTTCCTTAAGCTCTTGAATCGATTGAATTTTCCTTGTTAGGGTATTGTTTCCAGAGTTTTATTTACTTGAGATTTTATGGCCAATTTTTGTTGACTAGAAGTGCGGTGATTGAAATTGGTGTCATGTTACCTTCAGTTTTGGGTAGATTTTGTGTTATTATATTACAGAGAGATTTACAGCTTTTCTTCCTGTGTGGCTTTTGCTGATTTTGTTTTGATCATATGGTTTTACTAATTTGGTTTTCTTTCCCTTCATTTGTTTGCAGATTCGGGTATAATCACAGTTACCATCAACTGTTTTCAAAGCTGAAACTTGGGGTTTTTCTCAGTCTCGATGTGGTCGTACTCCGTTAGGATTCTCCATAATCATTAGGCTTCTGATCTCTTCAAATTGATGCTCATATTCTTTTCCCTGTCTATGGCTTTTACTGTGATCCTTCAAAAGCTTAGTGTCTTCGGCCCTGGTTTGAATCCTTCTTTCCCTTACTGCATCGCCAATCACTTCGTTGCCTCCCGTTAATTGAGTTGCTTCGTCGTTTCAACTGAATTACATTAGTCTGCCTTCTTCGTTGTCTAGTCTGGATATTGTTGCAAATCCCCAGAAGTAGTACCTTCTTTAAACAATCTTGGGTGAGAGATTTACACCAAAAGCATGTAAATCAGTCCCCTCATAGAACACGTTTATACTGCTTGCTGAGTTCTTAAGGAAGCCTTGTTTTATTGCTTTCTACCTGAGTCTCTCCTAGTTCTACGCAAAGTTCAATCCTACTTTCGAAGCTAGTTCTTGTTTAGCTTGAAGCTCAGACTCAAAATGCTCCAAGAACAGCCGGTTGCATTCTCGCTCCGGCGTAACTCATTCAGACGCAGATCTCCCAGATCAAATGTTGATGACAGAGGCTGGACTCCTCTCCACATCAAAGCCAGAAAAGGCGATCTGAAATCTGTGAAACAGCTACTCGACCAAGGAATAGATGTGAATGCTCTAGCATGGGGACCCAAATCAAAAGGAGTGACTCCGCTTCACCTTGCAGCAGAGGGCGGTCACTTAGAAGTCATGGATTTGCTTCTCGAGCGTGGAGCTAACATTGATGCCAGAACATGGGGCTCGTGTGGCTGGACCCCTCTCCATGCTGCAGCCAAAGAACGGAAGAGAGAAGCGGTGAAGTTTCTGGTTGAGAATGGTGCGTTCTTACCTGATGATATAACTGATACCAGGTTTAATCCGCCGGTGCATTACTGTCATGGACTTGAATGGGCGTATGAGGAGATGAAGAAGCTCAGCGGCGAGTCGTCTTCATCTGGTGGAGATACATCTTGCAGTTCTGAGAACTGAAACTTCTTTTGCCCTTGTTTCTCTCTGTTTTGTTTTTCTCAAGTTGTGAGACTTGTCAGAAATACTATGGTTGGTGTGTGATCTTATGGCTATATAATAAAACATTGAAACTTCAGGGTTTGTTATACATTAATCTAAATCTTCTTTTGTGCTATTTATTATCAACTTCAGTTGAGAATCTAGCTGACTTTGCTTTTTAGGCTTTGTTGTTGTAACCAAATACATGAGTAAACCGGTTTTGATCTCATCTGAATCCTGAGGGTGAAAATATAAAGTTACGATGCCAAACATTTTTCCAACAGGTTAATTACCACAGTTTGTTACAAATCATCGACTTTTGTGTCTTTATTCTGTACATGTTTAACTAATTCTAATGTGTAACAGTAAAACTGACTTGAGAAATTTTGATTAGTTGATTTTGTCACTTAACACAATACTAAACCGGGAACAATTGATACAAAGCCAATCACTTGGAGCGAACCGCACCCGGATCGTTTTACCAGACCCGTCGGTGAGATGCGGTTTTGAATACACGTATTCGGTTTACGAATCTCAGGAGGTAGAGAGAAAAAATTGCATTTTTAATTTCGCTCGCTTCTTAGATCCGTTTTTGCTCGTTTCACTTTGGCTGTTAAGCAAAACCATGACTTCTCGCTGTGAGCTACTTCTGATCTGCGTCTTTTCTCTCTTTTTTGCTCTTGCTCACTCCAAGACGTTGAAGCGAGATGGTAATTTCTGCTTAATCGCCCTTTGCTTTGTGTTTATGGATCGATCCCCCATTGATTGATCTTTATAGCTCTGAACAGATTTGGATGATAACCCATTATCGAGATTCGAATTCTTTATCTTATCAATTTCTATGATTTAGCACAAAAGTTCGATTCTTTTTGTTCTCTCTTTCTAATTTGAGCTGAGTTGAGCTGAAATTTAGAGAGAACTTATGTGTGAACAGTGATTAGATCTGATAATATCTGTTATAGTGTATCATGCTCAGAAATTCAGCTTTCCTCAAAGTTAATATGTGTTTAATCTTGTGCACAGTGAAAGCTTTGAATGAAATCAAAGCCTCTTTGGGATGGAGAGTGGTGTATTCATGGGTCGGTGATGATCCTTGTGGTGATGGAGACCTTCCACCTTGGTCTGGTGTCACCTGTTCTACACAAGGAGACTATAGGGTTGTCACAGAATTGTAAGTGTTACTTTCTTCTTCTTTTGTGTGTTTTCTTCTGTATCAACCTGATTTATTTACTTGATCTCTTTGATTTACAGAGAAGTTTATGCGGTTTCGATTGTTGGACCTTTCCCTATTGCAGTAACAAACCTTTTGGATCTAACTAGACTGTAAGTTACTTACTAAAACTTTATCAATGATTGACGTTTGGGTGGATTTATGTAACAGCTCCTTGAATTATGTATTTGCAAACCTTCTTTGTTTCTAGTACAATACGGAAATGCCTGAGAATTCTTGAGAGCTTTGTTGTTTTGAGATTTTGGTTTGTTTGATAATTCAGGGATCTTCATAACAACAAGCTGACTGGTCCAATCCCTCCACAAATTGGACGACTGAAACGGCTCAAAGTACTGTACGTTCCTTGTCCTCTTACAAAGATATATTGTTGATTTACTGTCTTCTCATTTTGACTCAATAAACTTTTCTGAGACCAAACTAGTATCCAATTTTCTTCAGTAGCCAATACTTCACCTAAACATTTACTCTGTTGTTACCATTAGAAACCTGAGGTGGAATAAACTACAAGATGTGATTCCTCCTGAGATTGGGGAGCTGAAGAGACTAACCCATTTGTGAGTACCTTTCTGTTTCTCTTTTTTTTTTTGGCTGACGATGATTGTCCATTTGGATCCAAATGGAATCATGATGTTTTCCTCTTCTTTATGTTTAAGGTACTTGAGCTTCAATAGCTTCAAGGGAGAAATTCCAAAGGAATTGGCTGCTCTTCCCGAGCTTCGGTATCTATATCTTCAAGAAAACCGTCTCATTGGTAGAATTCCTGCAGAACTGGGGACACTGCAAAACCTCCGCCACCTGTAAACACCAAATGCCATCTTCTACCTACTGTTTGCATCTTTTATTATTACTCTGCATTAACTTTACTGAGATCTGGTTTGGTTTGTGTCCCATTAATTATCAGAGATGTTGGTAACAACCATTTGGTGGGAACTATACGGGAACTCATCCGTTTTGATGGAAGTTTCCCAGCTCTTCGCAACTTGTAAGTATCCAATCTTACCTTTGCTTCCCTCTTTCATTTGATACATTCTGTTAATGTCTTTCTCGTTTTTACAATCTCGATTCAATAGGTACTTGAATAATAACTATTTGAGTGGAGGGATCCCTGCTCAGCTGTCAAATCTGACAAACTTAGAGATTGTGTAAGTACACTCTGCACAAAAAAACTTAAAGAGTTCATTCTTCAAGTCATCTGCAATAAACGGTTATCGAGAGCTCTCTGATCTCAAGTTAATTGGTTCTGCAGGTACCTGTCTTACAACAAATTTATCGGAAACATTCCTTTTGCCATTGCTCATATTCCTAAACTGACATACCTGTAAGTCTATGTCTTAGATTGATGATCTTTCTCTTTGTCCCTGATTAACTTTTACTATCTAAAAGAAAATATACATTCTCATGAAATCATGATGTTGGTGAAACTAGGTATCTTGATCACAACCAATTTACCGGGAGAATCCCAGACGCATTTTACAAGCACCCATTCCTCAAAGAAATGTGAGTTCTCACTCAATTTTCGAAACCGTACAACAAAGCATTTACTCAGAAAAGTTTTAAGGTATTCTTTCTTCAGTCTCCACTCTGACAATGAGGTTTGTTTGGATTTTGCAGGTATATTGAAGGCAACATGTTCAAGTCAGGGGTGAACCCAATTGGTACACACAAAGTTTTAGAAGTTTCTGATGCCGATTTTGCAGTGTGATCGGATTCTACAAGGTTCTAGAGAAAACGCCTCAGAGCTACCTAGAAATGGTTCCACTTTAGCCCTCTTCATTGTTATATTTTTTGTATGGTCTTTTGAAGCATAAGACTACAAGTTTTTATATTCATATTGTATAGTTAGACACTTCCCACTGATCTATACTTCTCCTTAATCAAATGATAAAATTATTGAAAGTAAGAAAACAAATATATGCTTAGATTGGAACAAACCACTTAAATATTAAGAGGTACGTAGTTAATACATACAATTGCAAAAAGAAAATTAAAGTATGTGCTTCAATGTTTGATGTTACAAATAACCCTTGTTCAAGTACAAGCATGAGCATCAAAGGTAGGCAACACAATGAATGAGATCGACAAAGGATTGATATAAACCGGAGATTTCACGCCATGGAGGACCGGCTCAAGTTTTGGGATATCTCCCGTGACCGTTGGTACCAAAGGGCTACCATTCAAGAGCAGAATCTTGCTACGCAAGTCACCATCTTTTGGACTCAAGTGATACTCTTCTCTGTTCAAATATCCATCAGAAGCTTTCGTTCCAACCCAAGAAAACTTGTTCTTGGTCGTTTCCAAGAGAGATCTCTTCTTGATCGGCTCTGCATTCAAAATCACTTTCACGCCATTGCTGACTCCGATTGTAAACGTCGTTTGCTTACTCAGATTAATCAGAAGAATCGTTATACCCGCCTGAGATGATAGATTCCGCAGTTACAAACCGAAGCTATAGGATGATTAAGAGACAGAGAAACAGAGATATATACTAGACTCACTTTTCCTTTGGAGCAATGAACGTAAGTTCGTAGATACTCCGAGGCATTTGTCTGAACGCCGAGAACTCCTTTACCCATCAAACGATGCCAAAGAAGTGCGCTGTAGTAATCAGGATTGGGAACAAACGTTTCCTTTTCGAGCAGACCATAGAAACCTCCGACCAAAGCTTGTCTGCAGTATACTTTGGTGTTGTGCTTAGATGACATACCAAGCTGATCCAGATACCTAGGAAATATCAGTTATGGTCAATCATCATAGAAACCGAGTAAAGATGGATAAATCTGAATGTAGACTTTGAATCTTTCTCACCAGAAGCTGTTAATAAATGTCTCAGAAATCTGACGGCCACCACTGTTATAGGCTCCACCAGCTTCTCCAACCCAAGCAGCAGCCCAAGGTCCATGTTCTTGAATTGTTCTGTTCACATTTTCGAATGTTCCAGAAATGTCGCTCAAGTACTTTGGATCTAGTATCCTATTCACTAGCCCAGGATCATTTCCTGCAAGACTCATTTCAGTTCAAAAATCATTATAATTTTAGGAATGCTACAAATATTGAATTATTATTAGTTATGCATGCACCTGCACCAAGATTATATATATGATGAGTCAGGACATCAAGAACACCAGGTCCAGAGAGCCTAAGAAGATCCGAGTACCATTTATCTTCATAGAATCCTCCTGGTGCTAAAACCAAAGGCTTGGTCCTAGAATTCTTGTAAACGTTCTTGATTACATCTTTCAGTACAATCAAGTCTTTAGCATAATGCTCTACACTCACGCTTGCAGCAATCCCGCTTCCACTAAGCTCATTACCTAGTCAAGAACCAAGAAAAAAAGAAGCTAATGTTAAACATCTCAAATCAAGAAGTGTGAAAAAACCAACACTATATGATATTTAGTTGTATATACCGAACTCCCACGAGTCTATAGCATAACCCTTTGAGACAGTGTAGTTCATTAAATCTTGAGTGTTGATATGATCCCATTCCCCTCCCCACACGTTCCCGTTGGTGTTCTCTCTCCCATACAGCGCATTCAAACCAAAAGTCACAATAGCTCTGCAGAATTAAAGTTAGATTGATCATTGATGATTATGCCACATAGAAACCATATATAGTAAGGAGTATACTATATTATATACCCCGTTGCGTTGAAGAAATGGTTAACTTCGTCCCAACGTTTCATATACAAACATCCTTTAGAGAATCCGAACAATCCTTCGTCAGTTTTCTTGAACTGAGTGCAAGGAGTCTTCAAGTCTCCTACGTCGTAGATCACTTGATCTTGCAAGGAGCCACCTATTCTTATCCTCAACGTCTTAAAAGCTAAACAAACAATACAAATATTTCAGCAAAAACTTCTGACATGAGATTCAAGTATTGGTTTGTGATAAGAGGTCACAAACCTTGAATCGCTTTAGCAAGAAGAGGAGAAGATAAGTTCTGAAATCATTCAAAACATTAAAGAAAAAAGGAGAATTTTTAAAGCCAAGAAAATGAAGTAACTAATAATAGTCAAAGGTTAAAGTTGTTTTATATATAATACCAAATTGATAAGAGAGGCGTAACCCCAAGGACACTGATCATAGTTGCATTTTTCAGGTGGCCACCAATCAAGCGTTGCGCAGACAAAGTTCTCGTCGATTTCAGCGATTCTACGTGCACGGTCTATAACTATGGTGGTTCTTTCCATGTTGTCAGCCAAAGTAACCGGAAGTAGCAACACCAGACAACTCAAGAGTATAATAATAACGTTGAAGCCCATTTTTTGGTTTGTTTGAGTCTCACGTTTTGATTGGTTGGTCTATAAGAGGATAAAAGGTTAAGGTAATTTTCAGAGAAACTAAAGATTTAATAATCAGTTGAGTAAGGGTAACGAACTCTTACAACAATATCAAGAAAATGGAAAATATAAACCACAAAATAAATACTGAAGAAGAAGATTAGAAACAGAACTCAAACCTGCTTATAAGAAGAACAAGCAAATGACTACAGAGGAAACCGCAATTTATTAAGAAATTTTCTGTAGAGATGTACTTAAAAAAATAAAATAAGAGGCTTGTTCAATGGTATAAGGCGATAAGCAAAACAAACAAAAAAACACTTCAAAATTTTAGTTGAAAAGTAAGCATTTGTTGTTATCAAAAGAAAAGTAAACATTGCTTTTAGTTTTTGGAATTTTTATAGTGTATGTCAGTACGTATGTGGGTATTTCCTTAATGATATTTTGGTGAATTTGCAATATAGAAAATGAAATTATTTTGGTATATTTCACAATTAGTTCTCTAACTACAGTTAGATTTAGTAATACTTTTGTTTTGTTTTGGTCAAATAGATAAGATATTGCTATACTAGTCAAACATTCTTTTCATGCGTAAGAGCATTAGTTGACTTTTGGGTGATTTAAATCTAATCGTTGATATTTAATTAACTTAATAATGAAATCGTCTCTGAAACTTATGGGTTCGGGTTTGGTTATTTCTTCTGGGTTGGAATGGGGACAAAACTCAAAACGCAAGTTGATCTCAGTGATAACGATGGCACAGTCAATATCAAGTCCACCAAATAATATCTTAAAAAAACTGATTCATGTAAAAAAAATATAATAATCCGGAGCTGGAAGAGATATGAAAACCTTAGTGTGATAAAGCAAGACTCAGAATAGATAACATAAAACCAAAAAAAAAGAAACTGTCAGAACAGAAACTGACCTCAAAATCGAGCATCCATGGAGTAGTATGTAGTAAAGATGGGGACTTTGATTAGTTTAAACTGTGGCTGGATCTGAAGCAGAGCAGAGGTTTTTGTTCTTGGCGTCGACAACACTTCATTAAAGTCTATGGAATTTATGTTATCTTCTTTAATTAACTAATTAAGTTCATGCTCAAGCTAGTTAAACCGTTTCTACCGAACCGAAAGCGTACCAAATATTATATTTATAACCGTATCAAAAAACAAAATAAGGAATGGGCTCCTATAGGTTACAGGCTATAAGCCAATGAAACATTGAATAGTGGTATTTGCTCTGTGAGTGGACTTAATAAATATAAAAAGAAAATATATACAGTATAGATATATTTTGATGTTAAAGTTATTTTTTAGCATCTGTATTCTGTAGTATTAAAGATGTCTAGTGTAAAAATTACATATAATATTATTGTAGTTAAAGAAAATTACTAAATTTATGGTCGACAAATTAAGCTGGATAAAAACATATTTAATACTACAGTTGGATTATCCGTTGGATAATCCAAAAATTAACATTATTCACAATACAGTTGTAAGAACATGAAAATATTGCAAACATTTTTCGAGTTATAATAAATAGTAATTGATAGATATGCATATAATTTCTCCAAAAAGTTCTTATGTCAAAAATTAAAATATATATTTATTTTACATTTAGTCGAATTGTTTTAAAAGATAATAGTAAATAATTAGGTTAATATAGCCTCCAAAAAAAAAACAAATCGGTTTTGTCATCCTGGAAACTTTATGGCGTTCTTGAATTTAGATATAAGATCATTGGTGCGATATGTGACTATGTCTATATGTCACAGTTTAGTACTTGGAAAATCACCCTTCACAATATATAATAATTTAATATACGATATTAAAAAAGAAAAATTACAAACCTCCAAATCATGATCACAGATCCATAGCACTTTGTCAAATATGCTAATTTAATATTTCAAGAACTGTTCAAAAGTTCAGAAGGCATTCGTACATTATTACCATGAGATACACAACACAAGAAACGATATCTGGCATATCGGAATTTTCTTAGTTACGACATGATATTGTTGGGAATGTTTATATATCTCATTCTAATATATTTTAATAGTCATTTTCTTGTAGTGATAATGTGATATAATGCATTTTTTGTTCTTAGGTCAACAACATCTGCCTTGATCTTATCTTTCTAATAGTAAGATATATCAAAAAGAATCTAAGATTGGTCCATTGGCAAAAGCATCATTCTTTAGGAAAATACGAAAAGACTAACTTTAAGGTATCGGATCCCTCAAAAGCCTATGTCATATGATGCAACAAAGTAAAGTCAGTTTCTTTCCCAGATTATATACCATCATCTCTCGACGTCGCTACACACACATTAAACACACATGTAGCCATGTATCATGAGGGCAATACATATTGGTTAATAAATTTGACACACAAAAATCATGAACTTACTTTAGCCATAATCTCCGCCGAATAATTCGAGTTCCTTATAGAACAATTATTTTGAGATTTAGTGGTGATTTAGGGAGATTTTATATTAATTTGTCAATATCCTTTGTGCCAATTTTTTTTTATATATAACTTTAGTAGAAAATACTTTAAAAAAAAAATTTAAAATACTTATATGCTAAGAAAAAGAATCTACTTTATTGGCATTATTCATGCATTTTCTCATATATAGAGACATTAATGATATTTTAAACAACACTGAGATTTTTTATTGATAGCACCAAATCCAAGCTTCAGTTTTTATATACAAATAATTAATAGATAAAAAAATGAGACAAAAAAGCATTAAATATTAAATCGAGGCAAAGTGTAACTTAAATTAAATAAGAAGAGATCTTATTATAAAAATCATAAAATCCCTGTCACACAAGACTTCTCTAGAGGAAGATTTCTTCCCTCCTCTGTGTTTTTTTGTGTGTTTCTTTTCCTAACAATAAAATCTACCTTTCTTCTTTCTTCAATTTGTTTCCAACTAAAGGCAATTGAATTTAATCTCATCTCAGAAACCAAACTTCTGCTACATCATCATCATATATATATATATTCTCTTATTCTGCCGAATTTCTCTGAGAATTAACGTTAAGCAGCAATCTTAAGGTACTAATTTTCTGAAAATCGTGATTATTCTTGTTAATTATGCGTTTTGGTTAGGTTTTTGTTTGTTTGAATTTTTGAAACTGTTGGTAAGCGTGTAAGAGTAGTAGTTCTTGCGTTACTATAGAATTAGGTCATTGTCCTCCAATCTCGATCAGAAGTCAATTTACGAAAAAACTTCATTGTTTCTATGCACAAGTGACTAATTTTCGAAATTGGTCACGATCAAGTTTCAATTTTGTCGTTTAGTTATTGATGATCGACGAGGAAAACACACATATTTGATTGAGACTCTCGAACTCGAAGTCAATATTGGTCCTTGTTTGAAAAATATGAATGTTTTTTAGTCATCTTTGGTAGATATTAGATTTTCAATTACAGATTTGTTCCTTATGATGTCAAATTCTACAATCTGATCAGAATATGTAACTGAAACAGTTTTGAATCCATTAAAATTCTTCTAATTATGTCTTCTGACCAAAGATTTTTTTTCTTTTCTAGTTTTGTAATGGCTGAGGAGAGTATTACAGAGGTCAAAGAGATTGAGAATTGTTTTGTTACAAATCCTCCAGCGAAATCTGAAGACGGTTCTATGGAAACATTACATGAAAATGTTATATCTGTGTTGTCCAAGGATCAAGAAGAGTGCACTTCAGTGCCTAAGCCACAAGCTGTGGCATTGAGACGGTATTCCACTGGAACGGTAGGTGCACGAGCAAGTAATAAACTTCAGGTTCAGTCTCGTTATCGTGGGGATCATCATGTGGCTTCAATTCATGATTTGTGTAAACATGGCAAGAAGTGTGATCATGATGATGCTGTGAAACCATGGAAGATGATTGGTAGGAGAAAAAGCGTTGAAGGAGGCTCAGTGACTGTAAAAGTTGAGTCTTCAAGTTTGAAAACAAAGTCTTTGGGAAGCGTGAGTAAGCAGATTCAAGCTGGTACTAAACCGGAGAGTTCTGTGGCTGCAAAGAGAGATGTGTTGACTGTGAAAAGAAAACCAAGTGCTTTTGTGAATTCAGAAACTAGCTCCAAAGATGGCTCAAGTGTTAAAAGCAATGATAAAGCAAGGAAGAATCAAGAAAGTGAGAGTGGTTCATCTGTTGTTAAAAAGGTTCCTGGCTTGAGAAATGACAAGTCAAATACTCATAAGGAGAAGGTTTCAAGGATTAGTGGCATCGGAAGTTCTAAGGTTTATGCTCCAAAGAGTATGGAGAAGGCAAAGACTCAGACAATTAGTAGTGAAGATGTCAAAGAGAGGACTGTGTGTGTTGTTGAATCTAGCGTCAAAGGTGTTCAGAAAGAGAAGCAGCCACCATCTTCTGAGAAGAAAGAAAGTGGTTCTTTAGACGTTGAAGCAAATCCAAAAATCAAGAAGAAGATTAGGCCTAAGAGGACAGAAGTAAAAGTGAATCTAACGAAGCAGCTGAGTTTCAAGAGAGGAAAGGTTCTTGACCCAAAACCTGAAGACTCTTCTCCGAAATGGATCAAGTTCAGAAAGAGGGTTGTGCAAGAACTGAAAACACAAACGGAAGGGAAGAAGAAGAATCTGAAAGGTAAAAGATTTGATGTTGCTGAGATGAAAAGAGATTCTTGTGAAAGTAGTAAACGTGAGAAGGTTGTTCTGAAGCATAGACAAGTAGAAGGGAAGAAGAAAATGATGACATTGTTCAACAATGTGATTGAGGAGACAGTGAATAAGTTGACAAAGGTGAGAAAAAACAAAGTGAAAGCTCTTATTGGTGCTTTTGAAACTGTAATCTCTCTTCAAGACACTAAGACACCTCATAGAGTTCAGAGCAAGGCCACAACAACATCTGCTTCTAAGGTTAGTCCTTTGGCCTCGGAACAGTGAAGAGAAAAAAAAACTTACTTCTGTTCATATAACATAACATTCAATATTTTAAACTTTGAGAATACATTTTAAGAGGAAGAGATAAATTGTCTTGTTACTGAATTTGATATCAGAAGATGAAATTGTGAAAGCTTTTTCAAGTTTTTTTTTATATCTCTGCAAGTCTTTTTTTTTTCCGTACTCAAAAACAGTTTATACAATTAACGATACAACAATCATTCAAGATTTATATAAATATGGATCAATATATAACACTTAGCTAGAACTAATCTCTTTTCTCGTGATTCGAAGAACTTGAAGGCATGCCAGTATTTACCTTTGTATTCTGATCAGACTGTTGTCTATAGATCGCTGCAGCCATTTTATTGTATAGATCCATGTTCATTGTCTGCAACAATAGTTATATCTCAGAAATATTTATCAAAAAGAAAAAAAAACAGTTAAAGCGGTTATATACCTGTGCGAGAAAAACACTGTATGGATCAGCTGAAGAACCGTTGGTGCAGTCTCTGTTAGGCAAAGAAGGAACCATCAATGGTGGAGGTGGAGGAGGAGTAGGAACTAAACCTCCAAAAGCATTGCCACCACCTCCCATTCCCATTCTCGCCATTGTTGCGAACAACGACATCTGGAACTGTTGTTGTTGGTGTTGTTGCTGTTGTTGTTGGTGTTGTTGGATGGTGAGAACTGATTGTGGTGGAGGTAGTTGTGGAATCATCATCTGTTGTTGTGGTAAATTTGCTCTAAGGCTCATAAACTGAACTTGTGCTTGTAGCTGTTTCAAGTGTTCGATTACATCGTCTAAGATCGAAACTTTATCCGCCTGTAGCAATATCCGAATTTAACAAAAAAAAATTCGTAAACTTTATAAAATGGTATTCTTTTAAAGATAAAGATATATACTTTAGTTGCAGTAGGAAGCAGCTTCTGAAGTGTTCTCATCCTCTGGTTTATCCTATCACGCCGTTTCTACATCAAAACTTAATAACAATTAGTATCGATTTAAAAACTCGTTTGGAAATAAATTTTTCATTTTAGACAATCGTTTTTCTTTTTTTTTTTACCCTTTCGGACTCGTTGTGAATCGCAGCTGCTCGTCCCCGTCGTCCATTAGATCTCCCACCTTCTCCTCTTGTCTCTTGTTCATCTCCTTCAGTATCTTGAGTTTCCTGTAAAATTTAAGTCTTTTTTTTGGTATTAGTATCTTCAGTCATCTTTCACACAAAAATATAAAAATAAAAGTATTGTTATTACCGATCCAGAGCGGATATAGTCTCTGTCTCCGGTTCTAGCAGTTTTCAAGCTCCGACCAGATTCAAAAGAAGCCCAAGACATATTGGTACCACTAGCACTTGCAGTAACGCTGTGACCAACTCTATGGCTATCTTCTTGAACAGAGAACCAACGGTCCATTTCTTGAGGATAACCGCGTTTTCTTGAACAAGATCCGTCTTTGGTCTCATAATTATGGTTTGGACCATTAGGATTCTGCTGCAGCTGCTGTAGCTTGCTTGGCTGCTGGAGAGCTGCTTGATGGACCACAGACTCCAAAGTTTCACACCCGTTGAGACTTTGGGTCCATATAGGGTTATTAGATGTGGTTGGTACTACTTCATCGCCTAGACCATGAACTGTTAATTGCCCATTTTCCCAGGTTAGCTCTTCCACTCCATAATTCGACCTGAACAAAAAAAAAAAGAAATTGCTTTTGTGTCAAGAAAGACAAAGACAGAAGCGTGAGACTATATGTGTCTCTTTTTGGTGTAAACAAAGAGAAGAGTTCTTATCAGAAACAGAGAGAGGAGTAGTACATGTGTTTGTTGTTACTTAGGCCGCACGCTTGCAGAGAATAAACTGACAATTAAGCTTTTTTTCTTCCTTTTTTGGCCTTTCTTCTCTCTTTTCTTGTTGCTTGAAAAATGTTTGTAATATCTTTGTTTCTTCTTTGTTTTTTTCAAACTGTTCACATTCACAGTGACAACTCATGCGGTGTATCTGCCTTTGATCCATAGATTGAAGAGTTATTATAATAAAGAGCCTTCTCTTTCTCTCTATAAAATGGTCCCTGCAAAACGTCAAAATGGTTTTTATGTGGACGAAGGCACATGTGTGTGTGGCAATGGATTGTTTTGTGTTTTGTGCCTCTCTCAACTCCAGAATTTAATGAGGGCATTTTCGTCGTTTTCTCTTAACTTGAGTCCCCACTGAAAGTAAATGAGAGACATGCATTGGCATTGACCGGTCGGTTACAAAGTAAAGCGTGTGATTCACCGATTTAGAAACAAACACATTTCTAATAATAGCTTCGTTTTTTTTTTTAATAATGTAGATTTCATCGTTTTAGTATTAACGTAGTAGTTGCAATGTGTATACATGTCGATGCATTTAATAATAGAAAACTAGATAAATGTATATTTTATTGGAGTAAACACGTTCGAATCCGAAACTATAGTATGGTATTCGAATGTCAAAAATGAGAGTGAGATGTGAGGTTGATGCATCACCAAGATATTTGATGCAACTTGCCAGGAATAAATCAATATGTTGTTCTCTTTCTCTCTTTTTTAACCTATTCTTTCTCTCTATCCACATTCTTCTCAATCTCACAATGTCGAATTTGCTTATTCAAGAATACTGACTATACCTAAATTCGTATATGAAATGTTTGTATGTGACTTGTACATTTTAGAAATTCATTTTAGGATGAAAATCTCTTGACTGGTAGTGATGATATACATCAAATGAAATTCTATCATGTGTGTGCATCGTTACCGGTCTGGTCAATGGATTTATTACTTTTTTAATATAACTTTTTTTGCATTAACCGTCCATGTAGTTTTGTAAATAATTCAAAATAGATTTCTATTTCGAATTTTCACATAATTGGTAAAAATCCGCCTACTAAAAACTGAAATGTCTCCGGTGGATTGTGTATATGAAATATGAGTTTTAAAAGCGTATTCTTTGAGATAGGTACAGAGGATGGAGCAAGACATTAATTACTTCACCAATGCATATTTTTGCAAGAAAGAAATACAAATTCAAGCGTTGACAAAAAGAGAAGCTTCATATTGATCATCAACTTGAAGCTTGAGTTAAAACAATCATTGGTTCTTTTGTATCAGATTGATTACAACTATTAGCTGAGGCTTATAAAGCCTTGAGGTGGTGGAACAAACAACTTGCATGATATCAATGAAATATGTGATGTTGAGCCAAGAAAAATAAACAAATGATAAAGTTTAAGGTGAAATGGATAAATACGAGATCACCCTTTGTATTGTGAGATTTCCCAATCATTTGGTGTCACATCAAAACCTTAAGTGATTTCACCCACCCGCTCGAGTTACGGCCGACAGCTTAACTGATGTCGTCATCCCAACGCGTGGCTAGATTTTATTGGACTTGTTAATTGAGATCCAGTGTTCATCCAATCAACTTCTCGCATTAGATTCTTGACAGCGAATCCTAACGCTCCTTAGAGTTTATCTGTTCAAACTCTCTTTTTCTTTTGTGGATGTTCAAAGTTCAAACTCTCTTTATATCAACTAGATTCTTCACATCAATTATTTTCTCTTAATCATTTTATTTATTTATGATAGTTCTTTAATCACAGCAATTCTAGTTGATAGTAATGACTAATGAGTAATGATTACTGATCAAATTACACACATTTAAAACTTAAAAGTTATGGTTGTTTTTGGAAATATGTATGAGTTGGTATGTAACTGATGTACGCTTGCAGTTTACCATGACAAAATACGGATTTGGCTATATACAACTTAACAAAACTACAAAGTGATATTTCTCAAAAAACAAATTCACTTTCAAAACTAAAGAATCGTAATATGGTTTCACTTAATAAAAAAACAAAAGCTATAGAATAAAGTAACAAACCAAAATAAACTTGTCATGATTTGAGGAATAATACCCAAATTCAAACTGATCTCTCTTCAATTCCTTCAACCCATTTCAAATGTGTATTATGGTCTCTCGTTTGTAACTAAATTTTTTTATAGCATGATTTAAACAATCCCGTGAATTATTTTTATTTATTTTGAGAAACTCAAAAACTAAAAATATTATCTTGATGTGTTTTACCTAATTGACGGTTACATATTTCTTTTTTTTCTATTCATTTTTGTCGTCAGGTTATCTATTTCTTTATATGTTGATTAACTTTGGTTTTCTATAACCATAAAGCGCATACATTTTCTGGGGGAAAACACCAATACAAAAAATATTATTTTGATATTTAAATTAAAGTTCATATTGATGTGTTTGTGGGATTTTTCGTAGTAGAGGTATTTTAGCCAAACAATGAGTTCATATAAATATGAGAAAGTCATAATAAAATGCTTTCTTTTTCTTTGCGTAAAGAACATTTCAATTCATTATTTTTCACATAACGCGGGATCTATTGTATACAAAATCTTGTAATAAAGTATCATAAATAGAGGGAACACGTATCAACTATCAATAGTTAATAAAAAAATTAAAATTATAAACAATAAGTTCATATAAATATGAGAAAGTTGATTTACTATGAGATAGTCATAACTCATAATACAATGCATCTTATGTATACAACATTTTCAATTTATTACTTTTCATGGTACGCGGGATCCATCGCATACAGGTTTCTCCTCATAAATCTTCATACGTGTTGAACCCAAAAAAAAAAAAAAAAATCTTTCATAAATGGAGAGAACACGCATCAATAGTTAAAACTCAAATCATCAAAAATCTATTGATAGAAAATTTGTACAACGACAGTATTACAAATTTCCAAATAAGTAGAGAAAAGATAAATGCAAGTGGTCCTGGCCACCACATTGTCATAGAGCAGTTGCGAAAGAGTTAGGGTAAGAGAGAAAGCTTGGCTGGACCAACGAATGTCTCATTTGCCATTCAGAACGCACAGCTAAATCGAGTTATCGATCTATCAAAATCCTTTTTGGTCCTTTTTTTGTGTTTACTCGTCTTAATATGATATATTTCATGTGTGAAATAGGGTAGAGAGAGCGTGTAAACATCGACTATCACATCAATATGTGATTTTTATCGAGCTTAATTATTATGATATCCGGAATATCAATTAAAGTCTTTTTAGAAATTTATTTTTTTCAATATTTTATGAATTAGTTTTAGAGAAAATGACAAAACTGCATGCACTATTATGCATGGTGATCATGATATATACTATACAAAAGATTTATTCATAATTATGATCATGATTGATTTATGATTTGAGTTTTATCAATTTTATTTCATAGATATACCTTACAATGTTATTGAGAAAAATCATTTTGATTTTAGTAACACCGAAAGCAAAAGTAACTGATAGGAACTTTGCCCGTTCGACGCAATTTCCTCACTTTTTCATGAACCTGAGCTTCTTTGCTCCTTCGCTTCTCCTCAAGCTGTTTTTTGGCTCCGTCAGCAATTAGTTGAATCCTTGCTAATTTTGACTTATAATGCTTGTTATTTATTTCTCTTCTCTTCTCCAATTCACTCTTCATTACAATATGCATAACCAAATAATATATTAGTCATCACGTATTTGAGTATACATAGTAAAAGTATTTAGTCATTAGATAGAAAATATAACCTTCCTTTTTTCCATTCTTAGTTTAACTGCTAATTTTCTCTCGTTTTCCCAGCCCACAATTTCAACTTTCATTTTCTCATACCTTCAAGCAGAGTTTATTTTCCAGATAATTAATAAGAAATTTTTATACTTTTGATATTAATAACTAGATTGAATTTGACCTTGATTTAATTTTATTGATCTGAGATGTTTCCCAAGAATCTGCTTTGCTTGGCGCTGAAGCAAGGGAATTCTCTTTTAACCAACGGTTTTCTGGTGTATATTCCAAGGGTTTTTTCCTGAAACTCTCATCTAAAGGAGAAGGTAAAAACTTGTAAACACAATACTTGTTTTAGTTTCAATATATTAGCTAATTTTGTTGGTATATTAATTACCTCCAATTTTCACCTCTTGAGTATATGATTTGTTTAATATCTTTCCTTCGGTATTAGGTATTACCAGATTGGTTTTCTTGTTTCGTGACCTCTTGATTTCTTCTCTTATTCTTTTCGCCTTTTGTTTATCGGCTTCCTCCATTGATCTTATGACAAATGCTGCAGCAGCTACAGAAACTGCAAATTCGCTCTCTTTCTCGTTGTAGTAGTCATTTTTCTCGTACCAATATGATTGGTTTTTCAGCCAGTTTAATGCTGGGTAATCTTCAATTTGATATTAAAGAGAAGCAAAATTTTATCATACGTACATCTTCTAAAGCGCATATATGAATGTTTTATATAAAAAGTGAAAATTTACCCGTTATGTCCAATTCTGATAGCCTTGGCAAATCCGTTGGTTTGTTCTCAGATATTGATACCCTATTGATAAAGATCAAGAACACATTTTTATTCCACAAACGTATTTGAAGGATACGATGATTAGTTAGTCTTATCAAAAATATTAACAGAATTAATTTTTTTTAAATGAATTTTTGGACATATACCTTCTTCTTCTTTGCTTGACCAAATTATCCATTTAATTTTCCCAACTAAGAGACTCCATTATTATTGAGCTTCATATGTTCTTATATTCTCTTGAATATGAGGACAAACATGAAATATGGTAATTTTTTCTTGAAGCAAAAGTAAATAAATAAATAATCTAAATTCTTATTCCACTGTACAAGAACATGCCAAGTATCAAAACATGTGATTCTATATGCTATTCTTCATGTACATACTTAGTTACATAATAACTACGTACTACATACAATTTTTTTAATACAAATTCTAAATGATAAAGGACTCGTGTGGTCAAATGATGACGTAAAGGTCCGTCTCGTGAAACGATTGTCTTTTTCATTTTGGTTAGTCAACGATGATGGGTTTATAACAATTCATGATTGTATTAACAACAACGATAGGTGTTGTTACTGTTCCGTGATAGAATCGTTAATGTTGACTTCGGTTAAATTACCTCAATCGCAGGCTGGTTCAGGTCGAATTGAACCTGGGCTTACAAGAGACTGAAAGGCCCAATAGATAACCTGGCCCAGATAAAACAAGAAGAGAATCAGAAGTATTAATGAACGGTTTCCAAACATCTTTTCATCAATAAGATGAACTGATTGCACTGATATAGTTATGTTTCCAGTGTACACAATAAAGGAATTTCAACAAGTTTTTAGAAAATTTTCAAAATATTATTTTAAGTAGCTTTCATGAATTTGATGTTTTTGTTGCTCATAGTCTTCATTGTTAATGACAATTTAATTTTAGCAGAACAGGTCACTCCTAAACGGCTAAAACGATTATGCAGCGACTAACACGTTACGTTAGATTTGTTCAGCTGCACAACAACATTTTCCTTCTTAATTTTTTCTTTTTTTTCCGATTTTGCAAAGATCCAAAAGAAGGTGAATAACCGATTGAACACACTCCACAGTCACCAACCATTCAGGTATTAATTATTTTGTTAAAAGTTGTCCGTATTAGCACATTTTTGTTTCCTCACGCCAATCATTTGTCCGATTTTCGACAGATAACCCATCCTACTAATACAAATGTTGTCGTTTTTTACTGACCAAATTATTCAGATTTGTAACGTGTAACGAATCCTCATTGGTTGGTGTGTCATCTAGTTATTATATATTTTAGGAACAACTACAGAAACAATTTCGTCGGCAAAACTTTTGTTTTTATATCTTTTAAACCGAAAAGTAAACTAAACCCTGACGCGGAATTATTCATGTTGATATAGCACTTAACGCGTGAATTTGTGAAATCAATCTCATGATGCGATATCTCAACTACAATCTCCACAATTGGTTTTCACTTTCACTAGCCAACGCAAATCGGATTCATTTCTTTCTCGTTGTTTATAGAAGGTCCATCAATTGTTTTTTAAAAATCTTAAAAGATTGTTGTCTACTAAATCATTTTGAAAATGACAACCATTGACCAATAAAATGAAAAATGAAAAAATGCTACTAGAAAATAGCAAAAAGAGTACCCGTATAAGATTGGGTGAAAATTTTAATAAACATATTTAACGCGGTAAACAAAGCTATACAATTCTAACATAATAGATTAATTAGCTATCTATACAGAAATATAACATGATACAAAAAGTCTACGTGTTTCCTATTAATTTATTTACAAAAAAATCATTTAAAACCTATATTTGGATAAGTTAGATGTCCAAATATTATGAAGGAAAATTACACATAAATAAAATTTATTGGTCTTTTTATATTCACAATGTTATCTAGTATCTACTATGCAAATACTCTTTATACCATTCATGCTTTCCAATTAACATTTATAGCAATTTAAACTCATGTCAATATTGATTTTTACTGTATTCATCTGTTAATAAAACAGTGAACTTTATCAAAAACAAAAAAAAAAACAAAAAAAAACAGTGCAGTGGACCTACACAATATTTGAAATTGTCGAAATGACGTTAGTTTTTTTTTTAAAACTAAATTGACGTTAGGTTGGTCAGTAGAGATTATGATTGATCAAACCAGGTCCCATGTATTACAATTAAGGACTATGTAATATAACAGACGCATTAAACAAATAAAATTGATATATTATTGTGGCACGAATTGAACTTTATATTGTTTTCTTGTACATTATTTAGATACTGTGCATAAAAATATTGAATCCTGCTAGCCACGAGGAGAATTATTAATCCCCCTATTTGAAATTAGTTTCATTTTAGAAATTTTCACAATAGTAAAATCTCATTACATATCCAAAACCGAATACAGCTTGATTTTCGGGTTAAATATCTGGATCCGGATCCATTAAATATTTTAAAATAATAGTATGTGATATACAATATTAAACACTAACTATAAATTTTAATTTATAATAAATTAGGTTTTATTTAAAATTTAATTTTATTGTAATATTTTAATATTTAATTTATTTAATTTTTATGATTCGGATATATGAAATATATTAATTAATGTATAAATTGATATCCATAAATCAGATATCCAGAAACTATAAATTCGAATTGGGTTACCCTTAAAATCTTAGGATATCTAGATCCGTCTTACCCTATTGGAATATGCCCCACGCATATATTTAAAAATTAGAAAGATTATTTATTTGATTATATAATCCAAAGTTTCAAACCAGCTCCGTGATTTTGTCACACGTAAATGAGAAATTAGATTTTTCACTTTAGCAAATAAACCTCGATAAATATATAAATAAAATAAATTGACCAACAACAAAACAAACTAAACTATATAGAGCATGCCCCCATGACCCATGAGACCACGAGAATCAAATCAACATCATAATCAAATCAAAATCATTCATCCCCGTCCACCGACAAAAATGGTGTCAGTGACAACAGAGCCAAACAAGAGCCAATCAAAAACGGTATGTGTGATAGGAGCAGGACCATCAGGGTTAGTGTCGGCGAGAGAGCTTAGGAAAGAAGGACACAAAGTGGTGGTGATGGAGCAAAACGACGACGTGGGAGGTCAGTGGCTATACCAACTAAACGTGGAAGAAGAAGATCCATTAGGAAGAAACAAAACCCTAAAAGTACATAGCAGTGTTTACTCATCATTGAGGTTAGCTACGCCGAGAGATATAATGGGTTTCTCTGATTTCCCGTTTACCACGAAGAAAGGAAGAGACACGAGGAGATTCCCAGGGCATGAGGAGCTTTGGTTGTATCTTAAGGATTTTTGTCAAGTGTTTGGGTTAAGAGAGATGATTAGGTTTAATGTTAGGGTTGATTTTGTGGGGATGGTGAATGATGATGAAGATGATGATACGAAGAGATGGATGGTGAAGAGTGTGGAGAAGAATAGTGGTGAGGTCATGGAAGAAGTGTTTGAGGCTGTTGTTATTGCCACTGGCCATTACGCTTATCCTAGATTGCCTTCCATCAAAGGTATACAAATATATATTTAGTATATATATATATATTAAAACATAGTATGTATGATGTATATGCGACTATCTTTTATAATCAGAAGCAAATTAGTTTTCATATAGGAAGGTTGTTAGTGCTAATTACTAGCATTGGTTTACATTTGGTTTCATATAGGAATGGATTTGTGGAAGAGGAGGCAACTTCATAGCCATGTTTACAGGGTGCCTGATCCTTTTCGTGATGAGGTAATTAATTTTGATATATATATGGACTGATGCATGCATGCATGGTGATGTGATGATGATGATAATGCATGGTAGGTAGTGGTGGTAGTTGGATGCTCAGTAAGTGGACAAGACATATCAATAGATCTCGTGGAAATGGCAAAGGAAGTTCATCTAAGTGCAAAATCACAAGACATTCCTCCTGGCTTGCCTAAAGTCATTGAGAGACATCAAAATCTCTATCTTCATCCTCAGGTATACTCTCACCATAGACATAAGTACTATGTTTTTTTGGGTCCATGGATACCATTTCAGAGACCACTTGAAAGTTTTAACCCACAAGGGTAACAGCACCATCAAAGCCTCGATACTCATGAATCAAACTTGTGACTTTAATTACACTATGTTATATGACACTCGGGATCAAACATTTATTCATTATAAATGAGAATATGATTGTACATTTTATAAATTATTTAAAAACGTTTTGGTTGCTTCATTTGTTTAAAATGGTTGTAGATTGAATCTCTAGAGGAAGATGGACGCGTGATTTTCGTTGATGGATCTTGTATTGTAGCCGACACCATTATTTACTGTACCGGGTCAGTAATATATTTTTTATATTTTCAAAGTTTCTTTCTTTTGTTTAATATATTTTTTAAGTTTTTTTTAACATCATTGTATTAGTTAATTTTTTATCAAAAATACTTATTGATTACTTTATTACAATCATTAATGCTGGTTCTAAATATATAAGCAAAAAAGTCATATTTGAGGCAGTTGAAGTATGATTATAAAAGAATGAGTAAGTTAACTAAAATGGCGGTAACCATTCCAAGTACTGAAAACCTCAAGTACATAAAATGTGGTTCAAAAACCATAAAACATATATTTCATACTACTTTGATCAGTAGACTGTAAACATTCGTGACAATTTTTTTTATTTTTTTTAATAAATACTTGCGGTCAATTACAAGACTAATTTTAGAGATATGTGACAGGTATGAGTACAAATTCCCATTTCTTGAGAGTAAAGGAAGAGTGGAAGTTAATGATAACAGAGTTGGTCCACTCTTCGAACACACGTTCTCTCCTTGGCTCTCCCCTTCTCTATCCTTTGTAGGCATCCCTAGAAAGGTATATAATCATATATATGATTATATCAATCTTAGATTATTTAAATCAACATTAACCAAAACATGGATTATTGCAGTTGATAGGGTTCCCATTCTTTGAATCACAAGCGAAATGGATCGCTAAGCTTTTGTCAGGAAAAATTTCTCTTCCTTCCGCTGATCAAATGATGGAATCAATCGTCGATTTCTACAGTTCTAAAGAAGCCAATGGAATCCCAAAACGCTACACTCACGACCTTGCTGATTTCAATGTACAAATATATATATTTTTTATTTTTTTTGGATCAAGATCGATCGTATTCATCTAAATCTCTATTTTTTTCTTTGAGTATTTACAGTATAGTGATAAATACGCGGACTACATCGGATTTCCTCATTTGGAAGAATGGCGTAGGAAGCTGTGTAAATCGTCTATACTGAATTCCCTGGAAAATATAGAGACTTATCGCGATTCTTGGAACGATGATGATTTCCTTCAAGAAACTCTTCAAAACCCTTATTTTACTCAACTTTCAACTACTCCTTAAAAAAACAAAAAGACAAAAGATTTATGTTTGAAACAAGATTGAACTTTCCTGTAAATGAGAATAATGATCGCTGTAACGAGACTTTGTTAACACAAAGACATCTTTCTTCTTCAAGGGAACATGCATGCATGCTAGAAATATATATATGCAAGTTTGGGTATTAGCAGCAGGAATTTATAAGATGCAAGTTTCCATATATATAGAGATTAAAGAGTTTTTTCTTTACGTGGCTTCATCATTGTTAATGTCAATGTTACTGCATGCCCCAAAGCATGGTGTCTTTCGTAATTATAGTGGAATCCGGTCATGGATAATCCAACTTCACTCATTCAGTGTTCAATAACATGCGACCTTAACGAACCAACGTCACACAACGCTTGATAAAGATAAAATTGTCTAACGCTACCCTTTTTGTTCAATAGATAAAGTAACATTGTCATTTTTTTATTATTATATTATCTATTGTTAATCGTTCATCTTTCCAACTAACATTAAGGGTAACTTTCACAACAAGTTAACGTGGAAAGCAACGTTGTAAAATATTACAAAATGTGCCTTTTATAGAAAGCTGGAAATTGTTGTAGTAGAAAATAGGTTCCTCTTTATCAAAAAAAAAAAAACTAATTTTCTCTAAAAAGAAAAACACAGAATTGGACCTACAATTTTTTTTAAAAATTGTTGTATTGACGTTAGCTGGGCTGGTCGGTCAGATATTATGATTGATCAATCCGGGTCCCATTTATCAAAATTAATGAATATGTGATAGACATACACATTTTGATTATATTGGTTTTTCTTTCCAACAAATGATCTGAAGTACATAAATTCCCAGGTTGTCCAATGGTTAGCCACAATATATGTTTTGCAAGTGATTTACCTAAAATAAAATTCAAACTCCAACAAATAAAAAAATGTTCACCATAGTTTTTATTACTTCAATTCACAAAGCAACTAGATTTTTCCCATAATTTGCATTGAATCCATCCACTGATAACTTCCACGTTTCTGTGGTATCCCAATTAATTTGTAAGATTCAATTTTATCTTACTGCTATGTACGTAATAGTAATAGCTCAGTATATTTTAAACCTTACTCCTCAATACAGTAATAACTAATAACCAAAAAAACAAAAAATGCAAACAAAATACAAACTAACTATAAAAATCATGCCTCTCATGACCCATGAGACCACGAGAAACAAACCAACTCAATAATAAAATCAAAATAATTTCATCTCCATCCACCAACAATAAATGGTGTTAGTGACAACGGAGCCAATAAAGAGCCAGTCAAAGACGGTATGTGTGATAGGAGCAGGACCATCAGGGTTAGTTTCGGCGAGAGAGCTAAAGAGAGAAGGACATAAAGTGGTGGTGATGGAGCAAAACGACGACGTAGGAGGTCAGTGGCTATACCAACCAAACGTGGAAGAAGAAGATCCATTGGGAAAAACCAAAGCCCTGAAAGTACATAGCAGTGTGTACTCATCCTTGAGATTGGATTCGCCGAGAGAAGTGATGGGTTTCTCTGATTTCCCGTTCACCACGAAGAAAGGAAGAGACACGAGGAGGTTCCCGGGGCATGAGGAGCTTTGGTTGTATCTTAAAGATTTTTGTCAAGAGTTTGGGTTAAGAGAGATGATTAGGTTTAATGTTAGGGTTGAGTTTGTGGGAATGGTGAATGATGATGATGATGATGATAAGAAGAGATGGATGGTGAAGAGTATAGAGAAGAAGAGTGGTGAGGTTATGGAAGAAGTGTTTGATGCTGTTGTTGTTGCCACTGGCCATTACTCTAATCCTAGATTGCCTTCGATTAAAGGTACATATATAAATATGTTTTGATGCTCGTTATATATATGATGTTTCTAATGGTTTTGTTTTTTTATAGGAATGGATGTATGGAAGAGGAAGCAACTTCATAGCCATGTTTACAGGGTGCCTGATCCTTTTCGGGATGAGGTAATTAAGTATAGTAATTGTAGTGATTAGTTAATAATAAACTTGATGATTTGATGATGTATGATGCATGCATGATGATGATAATGGTAGGTAGTGGTGGTAGTCGGATGCTCAATTAGTGGACGAGACATATCAATAGAGCTTGTGAACGTGGCAAAAGAAGTTCATCTAAGTGCCAAGTCACTTGACATTGCTTCTGGCTTGTCTAAAATCATTTCAAAACATCAAAATTTCCATTTTCATCCTCAGGTGTACACTCTCACTATATAAATTTCCATCTTCAGTTACATTCATTTATATATTGTATAGAAATAGATTAAAATGTTTTGAATGCTTCATTTGTTTGAAATGGTTGTAGATTGAGTCTCTAGAGGAAGATGGAAGGGTCATTTTCGCTGATGGGTCTTGTGTTGTAGCCGACACTATTTTGTACTGTACAGGGTAAGTTAATATTTCTTTCTTTTCATATAAAAGTTTCAATAAGTACCTGACTAGAGTTTATTGATTAACTTAAGTAGTCATGTCATCGACCTTTCGAACTTCTATTAAATAGGTGAAAAACGTGGCTTTATAGTATCACCAGAGACTGACTAGTTGACGAAACAAAACAAAAAACATACAAGTATGATTAATTTAGAATGCTGGACTCATATGTCGACGTGAGTGGACTACAAATCTTGTCAAATTTCTTTCATTACTTTTGGGGCCGGAAATATTCATATCATTTTTTTTTGGCTCTTGGAATTTTCTATAAATACATATCTATCAATAGTAACAAAAAATGTATAACATGAATGTTATGAATGTGGACCACAAACAAAAACTGAACGTGCAGGTATTGGTACAAGTATCCATTTCTTGAGAGTAAAGGAAGAGTAGAAGTTGATGATAACAGAGTTGGTCCACTCTTCGAACACACATTTTCTCCTTGGCTCTCTCCTTCTCTTTCCTTTGTCGGCATCCCTCGCAAGGTCTTAACCAATTATCTCAATCTTAGGTTAAGGTTGGTTAAACCGATACTAATCAAAACACGGTTTATTTGCAGTTGATAGGGTTCCCATTCTTCGAATCACAAGCGAAATGGATCGCTAAGCTTTTGTCTGGCAAAACTTGTCTTCCTTCTTTTGATCAAATGATGCAATCAATCTCAGATTTCTACAGCTCCAAAGAAGCTAATGGAATTCCAAAACGCAACACTCACGACATTTGCGATTTCAATGTACAACTATTCAAAGTTTCTCTTCTTTTTTTGTTGTTGGGTAAGAAAAATCTAATTTTTTTGGTAAAGGTTATGTTTTTTGTTTGGGTATTTTGCAGTATAGCGACAAGTACGCAGACTACATTGGATTTCCACATTTGGAGGAATGGAGAAAGGAGCTGTGTAAGTCAGCTATAGTGAATTCTCTGGAGAATCTGGAGACTTATCGAGATTCTTGGGACAATGATGATCTCCTTCAACAAACTCTTCAAGACTCCTTAAAATCTGTTTGAAAAATAATGCACTAAAACCCTCAACTTTATGTGGTATATTTCTACT
This sequence comes from Cardamine flexuosa, assembly GCA_963555745.1. Classification (NCBI taxonomy): domain Eukaryota; kingdom Viridiplantae; phylum Streptophyta; class Magnoliopsida; order Brassicales; family Brassicaceae; genus Cardamine; species Cardamine flexuosa. The sequence continues at coordinate 2,520,216 of OY743221.1, read as the reverse complement.
GAAGCTTCTTTCAGTATCATCTACCTAAAATGCTAAACCCAAAAGTTTCACTGATTTAGTGAGTTTCTCCTATATGGTGTGAGTGATCTCTGTAGTAACAGAAGACAAAAGTATCTTTCTATTGATTCCTCAAGAACCTGAAAATGGAACTTGCAAGAAACCTCTGCAAGTTTTTGTAGTAGCAGCAGGACTTCTGATGCCTCTTCTTCGTTTTCTTATGGCTCCCCAATCAAATCTCATATTTTCCATTAAACTGTTGTAACTGGAGTAAGCATCATTGGTTTCAGAAGCTTCCATTAGCCTTCCTATCTTCCGTAGATCATTGTGGCTATCTCTTTGTAGTTGTTGTCGCCTTCCTTTACTGCGAAGAGTCCTCTTGTTTTTAGGATGAACAATGTTAGAGACTGGAGTGCTTGTTCTTTGCTCCTCTGGCTCCATTTCTGTTAGCTGCAATGTCATTGCCTCAAAATAGTCTATTTTGTAATTAGAGTGGGATCGAGTCACAGATAATCCAACTTCTCTCTTTGAGTCTTCAACAAACGAAGATGCGATTTTAGCAAACCAATGCAGAGTAGTGTTGCAATCAGAGGTTTTGATGATGGTGGACTTTTTAGGTGAATCTGACATATCAACTATAGCCTCTGCTGCTGCTGCAGATTTCTCTTGTTCCTCTTTCTCTGTAACAAGAAAGCAGCTCCCTCTGGTCATTGATCTAGTTCTTGGAACCTCTCTCGTTACCTTGTCTGATTCTTCTAGTCGTTTTTTACGACGCCTTCTCTTTCCTGTCTTGGTCCAACTTCTACCAGATTCCATCTCAAGCAAAGAAATTAAACTCCTTTTCTCCGGATACTTTTGATTCTGGTCAGATTCAGGGATGTATGAGGAAGTACTCAGTGAATGGTTGTCATCTTTACGAAGACCAAAGCTCGAGTCAATATTTGAGCCTTTCCGGGCTTTGCTGCGAGTAAAAGTTCCCACATTGGTGGATTTTGCTCCACGTTTAGGTTTCTTCTTCCTAGGCGGCTCTGACCAACGTTTGTGGAAGAGTGGAATGTTGCTCAAAGATGGGAGCGCTTGAACTATGGATCGAAATGGTCCTGATCCGTGTTTTCCAGGCAATGAAACTGAAACAAAATAAGTGATTGATCAAATCCTCAAAGATCATTGATACCAATTTAGCTTTCATTATATCAAAGATGATGTTACAAAAAACGTTAATAAATTAGTAACATAAAGCAAACATTTCTCACCAGGTTGACTTTTTGTAGATATCTGCAGTTCTTGTGCTTCTGGTTCTGCTCTTTCACTTCTTGTTTGGGCTGGATCTTTAGGAAAGTTGACAACTTCTCCATTCTTTGAACCTTCTTCTTCTTCTTCTTCCCCTATATATTCAAGATCCATGACCTTCTCTCCAGTTTCATTAATCTTGGAAAATGCTGATTCTTCCGGTGGAAAAACGCTAGCTTTAGATGTGGAGATGCATGAACCCATCAAGTGTAAGCTTCTTGTAAGACTAGAGACCCCGGAATCAAGGAGAAAATGTTGAGTTTGACTGTACAAGTTGTTGGCTTCTTCCCTTTCCATCATCAGAGCCTTTTGCCTTCGATACAGACGATGAAGCTCATGGATCTGAGCTGACAAGTATATTATCAGAGAAACAAAGATGAAAACTTCTGTTGAAGACACACACTCTCAAAGTAATGCTTAACTAAAACTGAGGAATGAAAAGAAAGAGCTAACCTGATCTTCAAAGACAGATTCTTGATCAAGCATGGTATGTTTCAATGATTCTTTGAAGTCTCTCAAATAAAGATCACAGTAGAGTAAAGAGAAGGCACTGTAAGGACTGTATCTATTGGGTAAGACCGTATCAACATCATTTACAGGACACGAACTCCACAAGCTCTCTTCCTGCATTTTGTTTAGCACTTTGGGACGATTCATTCAAAACCTGAAATAGTAATGTTCAGTTTCAATTGTGTCTTTTCAGAACAAGACCCGAGTAGTAAACACACAACATTGTAAACCTAATGTACACAGAAACATCAAAATCGATGCAAAATCTTTCTGATTCAAAACAATGTAAACCTAATGACACGAACTTTGGGAAGATTCATTCAAAACCAGAAAGAGTAAAAGCTGCGGTATTAAGAAAAAAAAGGATTTAGCATCTCTTAGGAAACAATCATTGTCTATAACAACGAATCTACTGATTAAAATGTGGTTAAAGAAACAAGACCTAGTAGTAGTAAAACACACAACATTGTAAACCTAATGTACACAGAGACATCAAATTGATGGTAAAATTAAAATCTTTCTGATTCAAAATCCTCAAGAGACTTAATATGGATTAGAAACATCACCGAACCATTTTTTAATCTGAAATTTCAGCAATGATTCATCGAGAACAGAAACTCGGAGACAGTGTTCGTAAAGGATTGAATCAAGCGAGAGAAACGGATTTAGTGGAGCAGTTCGAAGATTTAGAATCTTACCTAAACGAAAAACTTGAGCTCGAAAGATACAATCGAGGGATTTTGCTGAGATGCGAATTTATCGTCTCTGAGAAAGCAGAGAAGATAAAGTATGGATTTATGTTTTATTGTATGATTTCGGTGGAGCGATCAGAAATGTATACTCGAGATCTGTTATCTTGGCGGATTCGTCAGAGTGAAAAAATGGAGAAAACTTTTGGCAGGAAACTTGAAGAGGAAGGCGAAGGCGATGGAAGTTGAGATTTTCCGTCTTACCGTACTTCTGCTTCTTTTTGATTCGTCCTTTGTCTTTTTATCCTTTTACACTTCTGATACTTTCTTCTTCACAAGAAGAACTCATTTGTACAATCGTTTTACACTTCAGGTACTTTCTTCTTCACAATACGAATTAGGGAAACCAGTTTTAAGATAAACAAATTATTAACAGAAATATAACTCTCATCCATTAGACAAAATTGCAACTAAAGTATGTTTTGTTTTACTTAAACATAGTTTTTCTATCATTTAGAGATACTAGCCTCTTTTCTCCCAAAATATTCAAAGAAATAGTAACAGAAATCATCATATGTTGTCTTGGTTTAAAACCATATTACAAAGACAGTAGTTATGAGTAAACACTAAAATTTTGAGGTAATCGTCGTCATCAAAACAGTTGCATGAGTAAATCCCACTTATTGTTGAGAAGAAAGATAAAAAGATCTCTCTATACTAAACAACTACTCTGCAACAACAACACCAATCTCGCCTTTCTCAAGCAAATCATAGAAGGCTCTTGTTTTCCTCTGCTCGTTCCAGTGATGCATCTTCCATAGCCCACCAGCCGCTAGCCCCAGTGCGAGACCGATCACTAACTCCTTCACAACACTTGGCCCTTTCAAGGTTGCGTGTGCTATCTTGTGTCCAGCCATCACTAAAACCAAACCAAACATTGCAACACATCATGAATACATTTCATCTTGATAATCCAAACATTTAAATTCTACAAAAAACATAACATCGTTGTTCCGTTTATACACACATAATATGTCTTCAAATCAAACACCACTTGAAACAGAGAGTATCAATGAATATAGTAATGATCCTCAATACGCAAATGGCCAAAGCTAAAAACCCAATCAAACAAACACTAAAGTAGATGGAATACTTCTGAAGCTTTACCACAAAAGGGCAAATGCAATGACACGTTACAGGAACAAAGATTCAAGCATCAACAAAGTATAATAAATATTATGTGGATCAGTCAAGGAGGTCTTTGATCAGTGCAGGACTTATGAGGGCAGCTAAAAGATGATAAAGAAGCACGAAGAGACTATTGTAGGGAGAATTCTAGGTCGGCAATCAATAGTAGAAAGCAACCCCACGCCTTTAAAATCGACCCATCAGATTACACAACAGAGCACATTGTGCAGTTATGAAAATCAATCAGGTTCGTTGTTGGAGAGTTTGCGGAGCCACAGATGCCATTACTTAAGGCATGGACAAGGGCCCTCTCCGATTTAAGTTAAAAATTTGTCTCCTCGAAACTAAATTAAGCATCTAAAAGCCACACAAACAATACTCATAACCTGCTCAAACCTTTTACTATAACAGTCATCATATCCACCACAATGTCAGATCATACATATCATAAAAGCAATCTAGAGCTAACACAAGTTTAAAGCCAGAAACTTTCGAAATCCAAACCAACAACGAAGAAGAAAGGAATCGACGCAGTTTATAAAGTTGTAATTTTCAGGAGGATAAACGACAATACAGATGCAAACCAAAAAAACCAAGGAGACACTGAAAGAAAGCAATAAATTTTGAAACATACACTGAAATCCAAGGAAATGGTTATATGAAATTGATTAGGTGAAGATTCCAGTAGGAAGAATCGGAGATATACTTGTTTAGCAAAGCTGAAAAAAAGATGAAATCTGGAGCAAACTGGTTCTGCTTTAAAGGTGGTCTACATTTTCCTAGGGCTTCAACAAAACGCGAGTAATTAAAACGACGCGTTTCACAAATAGATTTTCTCCGCCTTGACACGATACCGTTCTATATAGTAAACAAACAAAAAAAACTCATATTTATGCTGTTAAGTGTTAACAGAGGCCTTTTTATGTTTAAATTTCATCTTTAATAATGTCACCTAGGGTTTATGTGGTTTTAGAAATCCAGATATTTGGGCCTGGGTGAACTCAGCCCATTAATATCAATAATTAAAACGACACCGTTGGTTGAAACTTGTGGCTCTCCCTATTTTACTAGCAAAACAAAATTAGTTTAACGACCTTGAAATGGACAAGATTATCTATCATTTTATCTCTAGAAGGGCTAATGGTGTGGCAGACCAATTAGCTAAAAGGCTTTAAGCCTTATTAATGTAAGCCCATGAACTATTTAGAAATGGAAGTTTGTTTTCGACAAAAAAAAAAGTTGGTTTATGTGATGATAAGCTATTAAATATTTATTGATCTGTTTTGAGGCAACATTATTAATTACTTGACTCCTAAATAGCTTTATACCCATTTTCTCACTCAATTTTCCAGATTCCAACTTTTAACTTCTATAAGTAAAATAGATTCATTAATCATTTCTTACCGTTAGAAGAAATTTAGGTATAACTAATTGTTGTAACAAAGGGTTTTATGTTGCTTTCACAGATTCAAGATGTGAGATTAGCGATGTAGACTTCTCACTAATGCTTTTGTTCTTTTTAGTGTAAATTGTAACAATTAATACAATTTATATTTTCAGGATATATACATAGTTCAAAGAAAAAAACAAAACTTCAATTGCTTTCGCCTCTTCTGTCTATTTAAAGATAGCTGTGACATCTTCTTCTTATATCTTTGTAATGAAAGATTGTGCTTTAACTTATGCTCAAAATCAAAATACTCTTGCTAACATCTTGATTAACTTAAGCAAGTACTTAATCTCATTTCTTATGTCGGCAATGATAAATTATACTGTAGGATTAACCAAAATGTGAATTTCAAGATTTGCATTAATTATAATTTTGGTATTTGACTTTACATGGTGGTAACATGAAATTGATTAAGTGAAGATTCCAGTAGGAAGAATCGGAGAGAAACTTGTTTAGCAAAGCTGAAAAGATGAAATCCGGAGCAAACTGGTTCTGCTTTTAAGATCTACATTTTTCTAGGGCTTCAAGAAATGCGAGCCATAAAAACGACGGCGTTTCTTCGTTGTGTTTTTTTTCGCCTTCGAACAACAACGTTTTCTATATAGTAAACAAAATGACATTATGTCGTTGACAAAAATAAAACTCATATTTGGTACTGTTTATATATGCATGTGAATTTGGGAAAAAAGAACAAAATAAAGCACGAATATTTATCTGTCTAACATTTATTCGACTTATAGAATGTGCCACTTCCTTATTAAACATCCTGCTAAACAAACTGAAATATAAAACCAAAAAACACAAAACATAAACATCCCAAATAAATCAATAAACTCTGTCTCTAAGCCATAACGATGTTTCTTCTTCTTCTAGACACAGCACGAGCCTTAAGTGGATACTTCATAACAACAGTGAACTCCAATTTCTCAGTCAAGTCAACGTCATCACCTTCAACCTTTTTCCACTCAAACTCCTTCACCATATTCACCACATAATACTCCAAATGCAGCATCGCTAATCCAATCCCTGGACAAATCCTCCTCCCTACTCCAAACGGCATCATCTTTATCTCTCTACTTCCGGTAATATCCACCTCCACCGCTTCTTCTTCTTCTTCTCCGATGAATCTCTCCGGCTTAAACACCATTGGGTCTTCCCACACCTTTGGATCTCTCCCTATCTCAACCACATTGAAATTAATCGTCCCTTTCTTTGGCATCTTGTAACCACCCAATTCAGTATCTTCACTTACTCTGTGTGGTAACAATAAATGTCCTGGAGGATGTCGTCGGAGACCTTCTAAGACCACCGCTTTAAGATACGGCATCTTCTTCATATCTTCTTCCTCAATCTCTTTCTCATCTTCTTCTTCTCCGATTACGCTTTTGATCTCCTCGTGTAACTTCTCTTGAATTTCTGGATTTCTCACAAGATTCGCCATAATCCATTGTAGCGATGTGGCCGTTGTATCAGTCCCGGCGTTGAGAAACTCAGAGCATAAACTCACGATCTCGTCTTCGTTTAGTTTCCTCTTCTCCTCAGGAAGCTCAAGATCAAGCAGAGTATCAACATACGCTTGTACATATTCATCTTTCTTCTCCGAATCATTATTTCTAAGCTTTCTCCGGGAGCAAATCAACGGAAGCAACACGTCCTTGTGTTCTCTCCGCATCTGATAAAATTCTTCCCATCTCTTTCTCATAAATAATTTGGTAAAACTAGGGAAGACATTGAAGATGTTGAATCTTGGTAAACACGTGAGCTCTCTTCTTTGAACGAGCTCGATTCGTTTGATCTGTGCTTCGTCAAGTTTCTCACCGAAACACATGAGAGCAAGAAGCGAGAACATTGCGTAATGTAAATGATCGATGACGACGATCGGTTCTTCTTCTTCTTTTTCGACGTGGTTACGAAACCGGTCAAAGAGGTTTTCAAGAACAAAGCGACGAGCATTGGAGTATGATCTCACACGAGAAGGGTGAAGAATCTCTGAGGTGAGATTACGGCGGAGAAGACGCCACGTGGCTCCGTATGATCCTGAGCTGATTGTGTGTTGGTTACTAGTGATGAATTTTCCGAGTGTAAGCGCCGGTGGACGATCGGAGAAAACGGCACCGTTTAAAACGAGAGCCTTGTGAGCTAAGGAACGATCAGAGACGAAGATGGCGGGGAGGTAAAAGATACGGAGGCAGATGATTGGGCCGAGACGGTTGTGGATGTATCGGAGATAAGAATTGAAACCGCCGAAGCCTTTACAGAGCCATTGGAAGGGAGCAAGGAAGGAGAAGCGGTTGGGATTAGGAGGTAGAGGAAGAGAGCTGGTGCGGCGGAAGAAGAGATGGAGAAGGAAGCAAAGTGAGAGAGAGATGAAGAAGATGAGAAACCATGTCGCCATTTTTTTCGTTTCTTGTTGTTTTTCTGATTTGTTTGGTTATGGTTTTAAGTTCTTCTTCTTGAATTCGTATTTATAGGCAAATTTCTTCAGATAACAATCTGTTAGCGTGACGCTCAATGATAAATTGTTTTTTTTAATTACTTGGAGAGTATTATTATTATCTACTGCGGAAGACAAGTAAATAACGAAATCTATTTAGAAATAACTCAAATAAGAGGGATAAGTTCAAAATATTCCCGATTTGTGTGGTTCTTGGGCACTACGACAAGGTCATGGAGAAAGCCATACAATCTCTTCACTACATTTAGCTTCACTCCAAACAACAATGCAACAACCCACATGAATTTTCGTGACATCATCACAATGTGGATAAATAAATTTTTTAAAATGTGGAATTATCAAGTTGTAATGATATGCTACGAGTCGATGACCGAACTTCTTGTTTATTCTTGTAATGATTTTAAATAATGTAAACCCCGTTGTTATTCAATAATTGATTTGGATTTTAACAAAACTTTGGTTTGTAACTCACGCAAAAGAACTAACTTGATGCTTTCAAATCTGGCTTTCAATAATAATAAAATAAACGATGTCGACAGTATTACACACAATAATGTTGATCTATTCCTGAGTTTCAAAATTGCGGTTTGTTAAATTTACGCTTCAGAAACGGCGTTTTTGGTCTTGAGACCGAAGAGATTCTTCAGCAAATCTGCAGTGTTTGGAGGAATCTTTGCTGGTCGTGGAGCCATGAAGTTTACAATCTTCTCATGAACATTATACCTGTTTCGATTTTGTACACAGAATGATTATATAGAGAGATCATTTGGCAGAGAAAAGCCACCAAGATTTTAAACTATATTTACCTGATCTTTCTGCTCTTGGAGGCACGTCGATCCACAACTTTCCTCTTCTTCGTCTGAAATTTCTTCATAGCGTAGAAAGCCGCCTCTGCCAATCACAAAATTGAGATTTCAGAAAAGCAAAACAGACTTACAGTTAACACTCGAGTTTCATTCAACACAAAGCAAAGACTTGAGTTGATAGATATAACAATCGCTAGGCATTTTATATCTAAATGAACCCAAAATGTAATACCAGAGGAAGCTGGATCGATGCTCTCAAAGAACTCCTTTAGTAACTGCTGATAGAATTCAGCATCCTCCACAAGTTCAGGGTCTCCTTCTACTTGTTTCTCCTGAACAAAGAGAATGGGGATAAAGACAATCAATGAGAATGACAAGATGATTTGACACTCTTGACTCAGTTAGAGAAAACCGCAATTATACCTCTTGAATTGGTTCCATGGCCGCCCCAGGGACCTGTGTATGGAAAATTAAAGATCAGAACAAACTGCACAAAAGCTGATGTATTGCCCTTACCACCAAAAGTCCAAGATCTTGAATGCTTTTACTGTTAAAGTCAAAACTTACAGTTCCAAAAACAGTAACAGAGGATCTTGATTGTTGCATTTGTTTAATCATTCTACTTGGATCCCTCATGTAAGACGCAACCTGTTCACTAACGTTCTGTTTTTTTGGAAACAAATGATGTTAGTCCTGATTGATCCCCAAATGCATAAGGGCATAATCATTTTTGTGTTTTGTTGTTCATACCTGGTTAAAGGCGTGGAGCTTTCCTTTAATAGCAGCTGCACCAGTTGTGACTTGTGTCCTTCTCTGCCATTTGTCCACGGCCTTGTTTCGGAACACAGACATTCTACATAGTAGAGACCATTTTATGTTAACAACAAAACATCAACACTAATGAGATTTGGTCTTCGCATAACTAGATTTCTTATGCTTGGACAGAACCAGGAGAATTTTAAAGTTAGTCTTCAATACCTTTTTTGCAAGTCAGATATTCGCTGCCATTCATCGCTATCTTCTGATTCTGAGTGCACTATAGCTGTTCCTGATCAGCAATAGAAAAAAAAAAAAGGAAATTTAATATTGACTCTCACTTATGCTGAGAATAATTAAGTTAATTTTCTGCTAAATATGTCATACCATTCACTTGTTGATCAACCGAGGGGTTCTTCTCAAACAAAGCCTGCAAAAAAAAACAAATTTGGATAAGAAGAGTAAGCAAAGGTGACAGAGAGACAAAACACACAGAAACGAACAGTTACTGAATCAAGATGTAATTCTCAACACAAAGGACAAAAAAAAGAAGAAGCAGCGATGAAGCCTATCTTTGCATACATACCTCTTGTAGCTCCAAGAGAGAATCTAATATCTTCTTAGATGAAGTAACTAGATCTGTATATGCTGTTGAGACCTTCTCATCTTCCGAACAAAAAGATGATTTCACATGCCCCTGAAAAGGATTACCTTCTAATAAGCATGATGGCACAAAAAACCACAAATAGAAGAACGAGGAGAAGAGAATAGCTTACCTGTGGCAATCTGTTTGAACTACTAAATGCTTTTTGAAGTAAGAATCTGAACTCCAGTGTTTTATCCCAAAGTGCCTACACATAGAGCACACAAAAATCAGAATTTTCTTAAAACAGAAATTCGCGATAGATTAAACAAAGATAGGAATATAAATCTGCAACTGCATGCATTTGATTTCTAGTAAGACTACTTCACACAACAATGTCTTACCTTCTGGTTCTTCACAGCTTGACCTTTAACAGCATCCTCACCCTTATCACGCTTTAGGTTCTTCAATATATCCCTATACAAAAAAACAATCATATTATACACAAGGAACAAACATCTTGAAAAAGTAAACTTTGTTAGTTGTTCTTTTTGGCTCCCAACTACCCATTTCAAAACTGAACGGTGCCACAGAATTAAAACGGAGAGTATCTGACACAAACTACAGCAAAAGTCTGTTATTTTCATTCAAATGTCATTTCTTTCCCACTAATCATGAATATATCCAATTGCTTTAATGAGTCTGAACCTATTTCTAATTATGCTGCAGAACTAGGTTAAACAGTTGAAATAAGACTATCTACCATTTCGATAAATAAATACAAGAATTCACTATGATAGAAATAAAATGAAAAACTTACTGTTCTTGTTCACGAAGCTCCATGTACTCTTTCTCAAGCTCTTCCATCTCAGCATCTTTATTGTCATCATCATTACCTTCACTACCACTCTCACTTTCTTCCTCATTTCCATCTTCAAATTCCTCGCTTTCTCCACCCTTGTCTTCCTTATTATCACCTTCATCACCTTCTTCCTCGCTATCTCCTTCTTCATCATCTTCACTCTTTCCCTTATCATTTTCCATGCTATCTACTTCATCATCATCCTCTATCCCATCAGCTAATTCATTATTAGCATTCTCACTTTCAACCTATAACAGAGAACCCTCAACCAAATAAATTCACTTACCCTAAACCAGGCAAAAAGCAACAATAAAAATACCTTAAGAATTTCTTGGTCGCTTATGTCTTCTTCTTCCGATTCACTATCATAAAGTCTTGCTCTTTTAGACCTCCTTGATCCTCCAGCCATTTTTAACCACTCTTAATGCTGCAAATAACCAAAAAAAAACTAAATCAAGTTAGGGAGGATAAACTATTATACAGATTGATAGAACTGAAGCTAAATCAGAGAAAAATCATAAACGCAATGTAAATCATCCGAAACATGAATCAGTGAATCGAAGATTGAAGCAGCCTCAGAACTGTGAATAATATAAAAACAATGAAATTAAACCTAGAAACGGTGACGAACCTGAGACCGTAAAGAGTATAATTTATCTTCGACTTGAAATCGCAGAAATCTTCGACGTCAAAAGCTCGAGCAGAGGTAAGCTGAGAAGAAAGAAGGCACTTGGGTTTCTCAAAACGATGCGTTTTAATCATCAAAGGGGTGCTTTTGTAACTTTGTCACCTAGGGTTTATGTGGTTTTAGAAATCCAAAAATGTGGGCCCAAGTGAACTCAGCCCATTAGTATCAATAATCAAAACGCCACCGTTAGTTGAAACTTGTGGCTCTCCCTATTTTACTAGCAAAACAAAATTAGTTTAACGACTTGAAATGGACAAGATTATCAGTTTATATGGTAAGTCGGTTTACGTGATGATAAGCTATTAAATATTTATTGATCTGTTTTAAGGCAATATTATTAATTACTTGACTCCTAAATAGCTTTAAACCCATTCTCTCACTCAATTTTCCAGATTCCAAAATTTTAACTTCTATAAGTAAAATAGATTCATTAACCATTTCTCACCGTTAGAAGAAATTTAGGTATAATTAATTGTTGTATCAAAGGGTTTTTAGTTGCTTTCACAGATTCAAGTCGAGAGATTAGCGACGTAGACTTCTCACTAGTGCTTTTGTTCTCTTTAGTGTAAATTGTGACAATTAATACAATTTTTATTTTCAGGATATATACATAGTTCAAAGAAAAAAACAAAACTTCAATTGCTTTCGCCTCTTCTGTCTATTTAAAGATAGCTGTGTCATCTTCTTCTTATATCTTTGTAATGAAAGATTGTGCTTTAACTTATGCTTAAAAACAAAATACTCTTGCTAATGTGAATCTAGTCAACATCTTGATTAACTTAAGCAAGTACTTAATCTCGTTGCTTATGTCGGCAATGATAAATTATACTGTAGGATTAACCAAAATGTGAATTTCAAGATTTGCATTAATTATAATTTTGGTATTTGACTTTACATAGTGGAAAAATAAGTAAAATATGACTAAAGCATAAATGTGATTGTTCTCTCCTTTGGAATGAAAGCTCCTTAAAGATTATCCTTAAAGAATAAATAATCTGTAACAAAAGTTTTTCACTTTTTTTTTTTTACTTGCTTCTTTATCAAATAATTACATCAATCAAATAAAGTCACAAGACTTCTTGGTAACTTTTTGGTCCTTTGATATGTATCTTCGTGTTCTCTGTTTCACAGATTTGGATCTTGATCGAGTACTCATCTTCTATACCAATCTTTTGATCCTCTTCGTTCTTGATACAGCTTTGGTAAAATAAAAAGTTGACTATGGTATCAAGAACCAAGAAGAGAGCGTATAAGTAAGCTATAAAAGTTCCTTCAAGAGCTATGGAAGTAATATCTCTGTCTCCTTTGTAATAAGAGCTCACGACTCTGTACTGAAACAAAGCTTCGATTCCAGCTAAGCCAAGATTCGTAGGCAGAGCAAGAGCCAATGCTGTTGAACTTCTTCCACGAATCAAAAGACACGCCTTGAGAATCGATGTGTATCCTCCTCCTGAGGAAGAAGAAGGTGATGAAACCAAGGCTAGATTGGAGATGACGAAAGCGTTTGCGATGATGATGGAGTAGATGATTGCTGATGATAATGAGATGAAAGTGTAGAAGCTTCTTGAAGAGAATCCAAAGGCTTCAAGAGCATTGAGTGCTAAGAAAAACAGAGCAAAAGCAGAGGCGTTTGCGGAGATAAGCAACAAGAAGTTACAAACGTAAGTTTTGAGAAGACGGAAGTAATAAACAGAGGAATCTTCAGAGTGATGATTGTTTGATAGAAGTTTGATGACGTAAGCTTTTGAGAAGAGGAGGAAAGTGAGGGAGAAAGGGAGAGTGAAGACGGAGGAAGAAAGGGTTTGTGAGAGTTTAAGGCTTACGATGTTGAAGAAATCAAGAGAAGATGAGAAACCCGCGCCGCGAAAGAGCGTGTTGAACCTCGTGTGAAGGGAGGAGGAAGGAGAGGAGAAGAAAGGCTGAGAGAGGAGGAGACAGGCGGAGAAAGGGAGGGTCACGGCAGCTGCGGTGGTGACGTGGTGGTAGTTTCGGAGGAAAGTGTGGATTGATCTTCTCATGATCTTGCTTGGATCCTCCATTGTCTTCTTCATTCTAATTTTTTGATGTATTGTTTTTTCTTTGAAGAAGTCGAAGATGTGTGCTTTCTTGAATGATCCACCAAATCTTGAAATGGGTTTCTCAACGAAGGTCTACTATTTATATGTATATAAAATATGTAATGATTTTATATTATCCATTTTTTGATAAAATAAACAATTAATTGTGGGTTGGGTGTTAGAGAAGGGAATGGAGATAGGCCAACCGATTTTGCCTGAAGATGAGGAGTTGTTTAGAAATCAAAAAATAAATAAAATAAATCTTTGTAAACTAGTATAAAGCAAAGTTTTTGCATGGAATAGGAATTTTATGAGTAGAATACAATTAGAAAATATACATAACGTTTCCGTGTTAGGTTTTATTGGGTATAATGTAGATTTGTTTCTTAGGTAATGTTGTTAGGAGATATAGATTTAATTTTTGGGTTTGAGTTTGATACATATTTTTTGAAAAGTCGCTTGCTTGTGTGATATGTTTAGTGCTTTAATTGCATTTGGATGCTTATAATACACTCCAATGCAGTCTATTTCATATATGTGTATGTATGTATTATATATATATATATATATATATATATATTAAATTGTGAGAGAGGGACTCATGTATTAGTATTAAATTGAAAGCTTAATAATTATTGGATTGAGGAAACTTGAAGGCTTAGCTTTCAAGAAATTGAGTAATGATAGAGCTTAGAAGAGTAAAGTAATTTTTTAAATAATCAAATTTAAATTGGAAAAAATGGTGCTCTTTTTATGTTTTTCATTATGTAAACAACTTAAAATGATTTTTGAGTGAGAAATTTCCAAACTTTTGGAACTTTGTCTTGAGGCGACTTGATCATATATATGTTACCTAACCTACTAAGGTTAGCTTTAGTGGAAAGTAAGAATGTTTACAAAAAGTCTAGCCTAGATCATTTGATCTATTATTATAAAGTTTAACTGAATAGCGTTCTTTCTTTTATTGGTCAAATGTCTTCTATTGTTACATTAACTAACAATTGTATTCTTGTAACAATATAATATGCAACAAAACCTTTTCAATCAAGATAACAATTTGATTTAAAAATAACCAAGAGAGACATTATCAATCTTTGTCCAACCTGTGGCATGCATTTGGTGTGCAGTCTTATTGACTTGGACTTGGTGGTTAGGGAGATTTCCATTTTCTTCTTTGAAATTTATTATTTGATTATATGTAGTTATATAAATTAGAAATATTATATCGTTCCTTATTATCCACTCTCAATTATTTTCTTTAATTAATGGCATATTGTAATAATTTAGATGTAATCCATTATTATGGAGTCCATTAGAAGAAGTAATTAAGCTGGAAAATAAACATGGAATTTGCAAATTTATTTTCATAATTATTTAGTTTGAATGGTTTAATTAAGTTTTACCGGGTAAACACATTGGCTTGTTTTGTTGTAGAAATCTACATAGTCCATGGAGAAAGAAAACTCATTTTTTTTGCTGAGCTCTTTAATGGAATAATATTCATAGTAATAGCTTCTACTTGTAACTGGAATTAGATCATTTTATAAAGAAGACTATGATGTTTGATTCTAAGCTACTCCAACAAAAATAACTGGACCACAAGTATATGTAAAACAATATTTTCCTCCTGAAAATCACATACAAATATTCATACTATTTTGTATTTGATTAGGCAGCGGTATATAAATTCTATAGTTTTTTTTTGTTCATTAATTAAAGAATAAATTTTGGAGTGTTAAAGATAAGTTTACGTCTATTAATAATTGATTTTTAGTGTCACCATGACAACAATACTATTTGTTTTTTTTGTTTGGTGTAATGACATTCTATCATCAGAGTTTTAGATATCAAGAAATTCTTAATTTATATCTCAAATATCAGTTGGTAATGAATATAATAACAATTCATGATTTTTATACAAGAAACTAAATCATTCACTCGGATAGTCGTGTAAAACTATGCCTCAATAAATTGAGAAGTTACATATCACAATCAGTTGATTTTTATATATTATGTACGATTAAAAAAAGGCTTGTAGTATTGGTACTGTTGCTGTGTTTAGTACAGCCGAACACAACAACACTATGGTTAGGTGACTTACCAGCACTCGTCGATATGCATCATTCTTACACTACCGATTTAATTGATCAATAAAAAAAATTCACATATTTTTATAGCCATTTTTCCCACATATTTGTATAGTATATCAAAACTGAAAAGATAAATTTGATCCTATAATTTATTTTTCCATAAAGGAAATACTTCCAAACTATTGAACATCGGTATGGTGGGATAATAAGGACCTCCAAAAACTAGAATGGACATGCTACCACCCATCTAAAGTCAACATTTCTCATACATTTGTATCAACTTATCGTTCAAAAACAAAAGTCATTCATGTTAATATTACTTCTAATGAACGGAATTGGTCTCTACAGTTTAAACTTAACGTAAACAGTTTCTTTGTAATTAACGAAAAACTTACAAAATACTTATATTTTAAGAGTTTTAAAACACTCACACTCACAACCACAATTAATAAAATACTTATATTATTAATGTACCATTAGATATCGATTAAGTGTATAATCTCTTAAAATATATATGATATTTTTTATATACCATCACCGTCATCATTATTATACCACATATAATTTGAAGAGCAGAACTCGTCAATCATTTTTCAAATGTGATTCTGGATAGTGTTGTTTTATCAACCAATCCAGAGTATTATGACATGTAATCTACCTAATCAATTATACATTTCAGTATGTAATGACAAAATAAATCACAAGTGGGTTTGAATACGTACATTTTATTATATATAAAATTTTAGGGCTCGAATACATATAATTCTGATTACTAGTACTATAAATAAGTATTATTTGTTTTGTTTTGATAAGAATGTAAATATCATTTAAAAATGAGAGTTTAGTATTTACATCAAGACTTTTTTTCTTGTTAAATATATTATTTAATAAAGTTACATGTATAGTTGAAATGTTTAACTCTAAATGATCTCTTTAATTAGTCTTAGTCAACACGAGTACTTGTTATATAACTCGAATGATTAAAACTGTAAAAAAACACGTGCAAGTATCGCTGGATGGTTTACTTCTGATCTGCATTGTGGTCAAGAAATATACATTCACTACTAGAAAATAAGATTTTTGCATCAAACAATCATACATATGGTTTATTGTATAAATTAAATCTTAGAGTTTATCCGAAGTTAAGTTGACTTGGAAACATACTACAAGACGAAGTTCAATAGAGGAATATCTTAAATAATTCTTTATCCAAAAATATATTAACTAATCATCGAATTACATAAGAGACAATCAGACAAACAAACACTCTTTACAAAAATAATACTGAATGGTTGGTACAGTGTGTGTATATTTATGTCGTTATATGTGAATATATCAGTATCCGATCCTTTCAACAATTTTAAAGTGTAGACAAATTCTCGTTTGCCAAAATTATGTGTTCAATTATAATTTTTAAAAAAGTTTTGTGTAATAGTTTTTTTTCCTTTTGTTTTCTAAAGGTCCGAAAGTACGTTGGTTGGACTTGGCCCAAAGA
Source organism: Cardamine flexuosa (assembly GCA_963555745.1). Classification (NCBI taxonomy): domain Eukaryota; kingdom Viridiplantae; phylum Streptophyta; class Magnoliopsida; order Brassicales; family Brassicaceae; genus Cardamine; species Cardamine flexuosa. Next base: position 2,503,300 of record OY743221.1, on the reverse strand, counting down.
AGCTATGATTTGGAATAACTAATTTTAGCCTAAAATTGTTTCTTCTAATATGAATCGGGCGGGCCATGATAATAATAATAAACCAGTTTGCAATATTTAAGGAAAGTCATAAGAAATCGTTTTAGATTCATTGATAATATGTTGGGCTTAGTTGGGTCAAAAAACCTGACCACCGAAATGGACTCATATGATATATCATATAGAATTGCATGAACTTGATTTGCATATGATTTGTTTCGGGTAAACTTATTTGCAATGAAAGGGATGTAAAAGAAGCAGATTCCAACGTCTGTGTAACAGCGGTCTACTACAAAATCATGTTGTCGAATCAGTTTGGTTTCAACATAAATGAGATATTTTGTAGAGTTTGTACGACGAAATATCACATAAATCTTTACATAGAGCACTTGAATACATTTTCTGTTTTCTGTTAGGAAATAGGAATGTGAGTGAAAATCGTTTTTAACCAATTAATATGCTATTAGATTTAACACTGACAAACTATAAACAAAAATGCCGTCTTAGCTCAGTGGTAGAGCGCGTGGCTTTTAACCACGTGGCCGTGGGTTCGATCCCCACAGACGGCGAAGTCTTTTATTTTTACAGACTTTATCTTCAGTTAAAAGAAGACGCCACGCAGTTAATGAAATTGAAACTTGAGTTATGCACAGCGTGTCGTCTTAAGGGGCACACGGCCCACACCACAACATTTTCTTTTTCTGCACAACTAGATTTTTAAACAAACTTTAAACCGATAAGAATATAATAACTGAGAGTTTGAGACTAGAAACAAAATCAAATATCCGAGAATGTTTATGAAAATCCAATCTTAATCCGTTAATAGAGAGCTAAACATGGCTTTCACTAATTTAGAACAATAATCATGAACGTTTTTTAAACACTTACACAAATTATAGTTAGGGTCAATGTTGGTCGGATAAGAGTTTGAAATCTTGTTTTAGTTCCTTTAACTGCCTACCAATTTGGTTTCTCAAGGTTTTTTTTTTTTTTTTTTGTAATAGTAAACTCTTAAGAAACTTATCCAAAACAAAACAAACAAATATAAGCTTTTGACTCCAAAATACGTTATTTTCTTTTCCAAATAATAATTAAGAAAATTCAAAATTTACATACACTTTTGCACGTTGCTACGTGCTTCCAACAAAACAAAAAGTTGTTTATAATTTCAAACATATTTAAAATTAAAATAAAATAAAAACAATACTCGTAAATCGTATATCTCCGGCGGCAAGAAGTTCATAAAGTCGTTTTAAATATTTATAGTTAACACAAATTTAAACCATTCATTTTGATTCTGTTTTTATGCTAAACCTCTAATTCTCTCTTCCAACCAAACACCACCACCTTCAAAATCCTCCTCGCCTGAAATAATGGGAGGAGATTTTCGTAAATTCTTTTCCCACTTTCAACTCATCCCCCTCCTCCTCCTCATCTTCGCCGTCAAATCCAACACCTCATTTACTCCCGCCGATAATTACCTCATCGATTGCGGTTCCTCCGCCGAAACAAAACTCTCCGACGGCCGTAACTTCAAATCCGATGAACAATCCGTCACTTTCCTCCAAACAGACGAAGACATCAAAACCTCCGTCGACTCAATCCCCGTCTCCGACTCATCCAATTCCCTCCTTCCTCTATACCTATCCGCTCGAATCTTCGCCGGAAAATCAACTTACTCCTTCTACATTTCACGACCTGGCCGTCACTGGATCCGTCTCCATTTCTACCCTCTCCTTCATCCTCTCTACAACCTCACCGATTCCTCCTTCTCCGTCACCACTGACACCACCGTCCTCTTACACGATTTCTCAACCAGAGATACTTCTTCAATCGTCTTCAAAGAATATCTAATCTACGCTTCTGAGAAACTCTCTCTTTATTTCAAACCTCGTAAAGGCTCCACCGCTTTTATCAACGCCGTTGAAATCGTCTCTGTTCCCGACGAGCTTCTCCCTGATTTCGCTTCCTCTGTTCCTCAAGCTCCTGATTTCAAAGGCTTAACCAGTTTCTCTCTTCAAATCTTACACCGGTTAAACATCGGCGGCGATTTTATTTCTCCTAAAATCGATCTCCTTTCTCGTACTTGGCTCTCTGATAAACCTTACAATTCGTTCCCTGAAGGTTCTAGAAACGTCTCCGTTGATCCAAGCACGATTACTTACCCAGAAGGCGGAGCTACGACGGTGATTGCTCCTAATCCGGTTTACGCCACGGCGGCGGAAATGGCTGATGCACAAACCACGGAACCTAATTTCAATCTATCATGGAGAATGAACGTTGACTTTGGTCATGATTACTTCATTAGGTTACATTTTTGTGATATTGTAAGCAAATCACTTAACGATCTTATCTTCAATGTTTTCATCAACAAGCTCTCTGCAATTTCCGGTCTCGATCTCTCCACGAAAACCGGCGGTTTAGGTGCGGCGTATTACGCGGATTTCGTGCTTAATGCGTCTGCTATAACCAATGGTTCGATCTTGGTTCAGGTCGGTTCAACTCCGAATCTTCAAACGGGTAAACCGAATGCGATTCTCAACGGTTTAGAGATCATGAAGTTGCATAATGCAGCTGGGAGTTTAGATGGTCTTTTTGGAGTTGATGGGAAATACAAAGGGGTTAGTGGTGGGATGTCATCTAAGAAGCTTGCGATTGCGGGTATCGGATTCTTGATGGGTTTAACCGCTTTCTTCGGTGTTGTTGTGTTGCTTGTTAGATGGCAGAGACGTCCTAAAGACTGGCAGAAACAGAACAGTTTCTCGTCGTGGTTGCTTCCTTTGCACGCAAGTCACTCGAGTTACATATCGAGTAAAGGCGGATCGACATCGAGGCGGATGAGTATATTCGGGTCGAGGAAGAGTAAAAGCAATGGCTTCTCTAGCTTCTTCTCGAACCAAGGATTAGGAAGGTACTTCCCTTTTACCGAATTGCAAACCGCAACGCAGAATTTCGATGAGAAATCTGTGATTGGAGTTGGAGGATTTGGGAAAGTCTATATCGGAGAAATTGACGGTGGGACACAAGTAGCTATCAAAAGAGGGAGTCAGGGTTCAGAGCAAGGAATCACCGAGTTTCAAACAGAGATTCAGATGTTGTCTAAGCTTAGACATAGACATTTGGTGTCTTTAATTGGATTCTGTGATGAAAACAAAGAGATGATTCTCGTCTATGAGTACATGTCAAACGGTCCTTTACGTGATCATCTATACGGCTCTAAAGAAAATGACCCTAACCCTATACCTACCTTGTCGTGGAAGCAACGTCTAGAGATCTGCATTGGATCAGCGCGTGGGCTTCACTATCTCCACACGGGTGCGGCTCAGGGGATCATCCACCGTGACGTCAAGACCACTAACATTCTCTTGGACGAGAACCTAGTCGCTAAAGTTTCTGACTTTGGACTTTCCAAAGATGCCCCTATGGAACAAGGGCATGTAAGTACTGCGGTGAAGGGTAGTTTCGGGTATTTAGACCCGGAGTATTTCAGAAGACAACAACTCACAGATAAATCCGATGTTTACTCGTTCGGTGTGGTGTTATTCGAGGTTCTTTGCGCGAGGCCAGTGATAAACCCACAGTTAACTAGAGAACAAGTTAACTTAGCAGAGTATGCTATGACATTGCATAGAAAAGGTATGTTGGAGAAAATCATCGACCCGAAAATTGTGGGAACGATAAGTAAAGGGTCGTTGAGGAAATTCGTGGAGGCTGCAGAGAAATGTTTAGCTGAGTATGGTGTTGATCGGCCTGGAATGGGAGATGTGTTGTGGAATCTTGAGTATGCTTTGCAGCTTCAAGAAGCATCGGCTCAAGTTGATTTGTCGGAGGATAAGACTACTATGAACATTGAAATGCAGTTTATTCCCGGCGAGGTAACGCCGTGACGATGGCGGTTTCCGATGTGGAACTTTGTTTTTTTTTAATCTCATGTGTAGTTAGGTTTTGAAAAGGATGTAGGATTCAAGAAAACCGTTTGATTTGTCTTTTTTTTTTTTTTTAATCTGTTCTTAATTGCAGTTTCAGTTTATTTGTTTCCTTTAAGTTGAAGGAAATGAGATTTTTATTTTTTTATTTTTAAAAAGACATTGGGTTGTCTTGTAGATTATGATGTTGTGTATACTTTGATTTTTATTTACTTTAATTTTTGTTTCATCACGTCGTGATTCCGTAACTGTAAGTTCTGTAAAATAAATTCCGTGAGCGACATTTTCGACATTTATGTGGAAGATTACTTGTTTTATGAGGTGCACGAATGGCATGATCAAAATATAGTTTTCTCCATAAATAAGAATGAGAGTTGGATATTAAACTATAGTGTAACGCTTGGATCGCAACTATTTGTGGACTTTCATGTCTGATTTTTGTCCATAATTCTACTCTCAGTATGCTTCTTAAAGTTTTTCTAAAGGTTCCTCCTCGATTGCTCAAAAATATCACCACGAAATTACTTCTCATTAGATAATCAATTCTTAAACTGTTATTAGATCAATGACGACAGACTAACTACGTACAATTTTTTAAAAATTATACATATATTTATATATATATATATATATATATAGATAGTTAAATAATTCTCTTTAAAATCATTCATAAAACTCATAATCAGAGTATTACATCGCCTCATAATTTCCTCTAATCTTCATAAAAACAATTTTTAATACACCCTGCTATTTATAGTAAAAACAAAAAAAAATACACTTAATTTTGTATTGTTGAAAAAAGAAAATAAGAAAGCAACGAATCAACGAACGTAGACAGTGGCACGGGTTCGTGTGCCGATGTTTGAAACTTTTGAGTTTCAGGCTCCATCGTTCCTTTCTCAGGAACAAACCCTAGCAACACAAATTACTTCTTGAATCGACCTGAAAATGGTGGAAGGTGAAGACTTTGACAGGGAAGAACAGAGGATCAGACCCTTGGATCTCGGATTGTCAATGGTTTTCATCAGAGAATTCGCTAAGGACGATCTCGCTATCTTCCCGCCGATCAATCACGAGAATCTCTACGTCGACAGATTCAAATCCCCGTCGGAATCCTCATCTTCTTCGTCGAGGCTCTCGGATTCATTTTTTTCTTCGTCGTCATTGTCTCCCTCCGACTCAGACGAACAATTTGAATTTGACCGGAAACATTCAGAAACTGTAGCGAAATCATCTCGGTGGAAATCTATACTTGAGATTGATATCTTCCAAGGTTGGTGGAAGCTTCTTCTAGCGCGAGTATTGTCAGAGTTTCATAACTTGGTGACTTGTTTCTCCAGAAACAGTCTCTGTTCATTCTCAAAAACTCTCCGGTCATTTTATTCGGTCTTAGTCATCGTGATTTGGTGGTGGAAGCGTAATCGAACTCGCCGGCGTAAAGGAGAACTCGCTTCTCATCTTAGAGATACAATCAAAGACAAAGACGAGGTTCGTTCTTTTTTTTACCCTACAAAGTGTTCGACGAAATGCCAACGTGACACTAATTGTTACATTTCTTGCTTAAAAATTCTAACAGTTTATCTGATTTTGTGTGTTTCTGCAGAGAATAGCTCAACTCTTGCATCAGATTGCTCAGATGAATGAGTTACTTGTAAAGATTACACATTCCAAGTGATCAGAAGATTACTGTTGTCTTGTTTGTATTCTTTCACTATCTGAGTAGCTCAAAACTGGGAAACAAAAACCCAGAATTTGTAAGAATCAATGAGACGAACGTCGAAGAGTCCTTGTTTCTACAATATTATTAATTCATAAAAAACGAAAATTTTACTTTTTGTGTGATGATTTCATTGTTGCTAGAAGTAAATCACTGTTTCAAATTCTTCCTGGTCTTGCTCCTGCGTTTCAGTTTTGGTTTGAGTATTACCTTTGTTTTGTTCATTTTAGCGTGAATCTTCAAGTTAAGTGCACGACGATCTACAACTACAGCTTCTTCTTTCTTCATTGGTTTGAAAACCTCTGTGACGGAAGGATCAAGCAAATCAATAGAGCAACTAAGCTTAACATCAACCGACATTGCTTCTTCCCAAAGCTCTCTTCCTTTCTCAAAGTTTCCTCCTTTACATAGTTTTGCTATGAGCAGATCATAAACAAGACCATACCCACCAATAGAGCTTCTCTTCATCTTCTCAAACAATTGAAGCGCAAAATTCACCCGCTCAACCCCACAAAGAACCCCAATCAGATCATAATAGAATTTGCGTTCAGGTCTCAGTCCTCTCTCAATCATCTCATCCACCATTTGGTTACCTTTACCAAACCTTCCTGTCAAATACAGAACCCTAACAACAAAGTAATAGCTCGCTGTATCGGGATCACATCCAGATCTCTTCATCTGTTCAAGAATCTGGCAAGACTCTCTCACCCTCCTAGTCCTTCCCAAGCAAGAAAGCAATACGTTGTAACTAATAGACGTAGGTTGGATTTTGTAAGACCTCATCTCCAACATAATGTTCAAAGCTTCAGGAACAAGACCCGACGGGTTTCGAGTAACGTTTCTTTCGCAGAGGCAAGTAAGCAACGAGTTGAAACAGAACAAATCCGGTTTAATCCCTGCAGATTTCATATCTTGTATAACTCTTCTTGCTTCCTTCACGTTTCTCTGTACAGACCACCCGAATAAAAGACTTCTGTACACAGACAACATTTCATTCCCGGAGATTACATTCTTATGATGATGCATCACTCCTAATGCTCTCTTCACATGTCCTCTAGAACAGAGCGCACTTATGATACTCGTCACAGTGAAACTATCTTGTGGGCAAGAAAACTTGTCCAAGATCTTGAAGATACCTATTGCATCTTCTTCCTTACCAATCTTAATCAGAGTTTCAGCTACAAGACTAAACGTTTGCTTGTCCATTGCCCTATTATCCTTCCTGAGATCTGATAATAGTATCTGAATAGCTGTATGATCTTTCTTCTCAGCCAAAACTCTTAAGACATTGTTGAATTCCTTGTCGTGTAAACTAGATCCTAGGCTTTTACATGACCAGGAGAAAAACCTCAATAGCCTTCTCGCTGAAGTCTCGTTCTTGCAAGACTCGATTACTTGACTAACAAGGTTGGATGATGGAGAAATTGAAACCTGGTTCAAGTTTTCTTCAAGGTCATCTAGACCACCGATTGGGGAAGAAACAATCTGAATAACTTCCTGCAACTCCGTTGATGTATGGTTTGATCGATTTACCAAATGAGGAGAGCAAAAGAAACGTCTAGGATTCGTTAGAAACGTAATTGATCTGACTCTGGAACTCATCTTTCTCTGAGGAATTTCATCAAACACTTGTTATGCATATGGTCTTGGAGGTGAGGAGAAATAGAACCTTTAAAAAGACTCTGAGATTTTCTCTTGAGTTACATGTTTCTCAGAGTATTTAAAAGCTTCAGTGTAAAGTCTTCAAGGAACACGAAATTCAGATTTTACTGAAAAAAAACCTGATTTTGCAGAATTCTAGAGACCGCATACAATACTGAGCAAAGAGCATTTTGTTCTTCATTTTCAAATGTACAAATATAGAACCAGAATTAAACCGGATTTAACCGAAAAATTATAACCAAGAAGACAAGCGATACATGATGAATTTTTTGAGTGTAAAATAGAATTCCCGATAAAGTAGTGATGAAATTGCATATAACTGTAGAATAATTAACATCATAATAAAGTAAATTATTGGTCAATGGTCGATTGCAAAACGTAATAAAATTGGACGGGACGAGACGTGTCTTGCAGTGAATGGAATTTGAAATATTTATGCCTCATTTGATCCACTTGGACAATTGATATTCGCTGCTACATAGAGCCAATGAGTAATACAAAAATCTTAGCTCGTCGGCTACTTACTTTCTATAAAAGTTTAGCCTACTAATTAACTATTTTTGTGATTATGACAACTTAATTTATTTGTTTCCCAACCACTGATGATGAGATTAACATATAATACTATTTAACTGATGCCATCTTGTGAGAGAGAGCCTATATGAAATCATGATATTTACATGAAAATCGTGCTCATATCTTTTGTGCAAATAAATTTTGACATATATTATCAAAACGTAGCATTTTTAAAAGTTCGTTAGAACTTCTAATTTCGTAGAGAATCAAATACTTTAGCTAGATTTTCCAACTATCTTCAAAAATGAATGCATCAAAATTTCTAAATCATCTACATCTAGCATAACTCTATAAGAGTATATGTGATGATGACATGCTATAAATATCTTTTTGTATGTTTAACTTCAGATAACAGAATCTTTTTTTTTTTTTGTGATAATAGATTTTCTTTTTGGTCTTTTTATCTTATTTTTATTAAATTAAACGAAGCCGAATTCCTAAAGTTTGGTTTCTGATTGTTTTGTTTGGTCACATTCACATATAAATATATATATTAAAATCTTTTCTGTCGATCTTTGATATATTTGTTGATTTTGATATCGAAATGCATCTTCTTATCTGTATCCACAATAATATCAAAAGATATTTTTGCAAACATGACGTGGCCTTTTCTCTATCTCTACCAAAATATCCACACGACTTTATTTCTTAAATTTTTCTGCACTTTTATTGTCCACGTCATCTCCTTTACCGAAAATATCCCCCAAGTCCCACCATTAAACTACACAACGCGCATTTTCTAAGAAAAGAGTCAAATCTGCACCGTCCATTCTATCCTCTTTCAACGGCTCAGATTACAATCTCCCATTTGCTTCTTTTCGCGTCTCATAATTTGACTATTGAATGACAAAAACAAGTCTCTCTCCTTTTCACTCACCTTGTCGGAATTTCTCCTTCTCTCCTCCTCATCTCGCCGCCGGCGTTATGCTGGATCTCCGGTGACTTTAATTGAGCTCCTATAAATCAATTCTTGATTCAAAACTTTCCCTGAGAAAAAAGTTCACTTTTTTGTTTTTTCATGTATTAGTTCTTAGATTTAGCTTTGTTCTTTTCCCATGGATACAAGATTAGGTTGGGGGATTAAGAGAGTAAATTTTGTTTGGTTGTGAAATTAAGTGACTTTGTCTAGGGTTATAAATTAGGCGACTTTGTAGGGTCACTATACCGAAAGCCCTAGTTCTGATTTGGCCATGGAAGTATCATAGCACTTTCTATTGTCGGGTTTATTTCGTCTACTTTTGTATAATTTGTTTTTTTTTGTTTAATTAGTGAAGTTTAGTTTTTGTGATTAGATTTTTTTTGAGGGTTTTATCTGTAACTCTGATGATGGATTTGAACGGAGAGTGCAAGGGTGGAGATGGTTTTATTGATAGAAGCAGAGTCAGGATTTTGCTTTGTGATAATGATTCCGAGAGCTTGGGAGAAGTTTTCACTCTCCTTTCACAGTGTTCTTATCAAGGTATGATTTCAAATTTCATTGCTTTGCTTCTCCTTGTTAATATTATTGTCAAAGATCCTCTTTTTACTTTGTTACTTGTTGTTAAGTTTGGGATTACTACTGTATTAAGTGTTTGTTAAGTTCTCTATGATGATGTATTGGATGAATGATTTTTATTCCTTTTTTTGGAATACAGTGACTTCAGTGAAATCAGCAAGGCAAGTGATTGATGCACTTAATGCAGAGGGACCTGACATCGATATTATACTGGCGGAAATTGATCTCCCTATGGCCAAGGGTATGAAGATGCTGAGGTATATCACACGAGACAAAGATCTTCGGAGAATCCCTGTGATAAGTAAGTTGTGAAGTTCTAAGAATTGTACTTTCTCTGCGTACAAAGTTTTTTTTTTTACCACATGATCATTTGCTTTATGCTAACCAATTTTATAATTTTCTGAATTTAAGTGATGTCGAGGCAAGACGAGGTCCCTGTCGTTGTAAAGTGCTTGAAGCTTGGTGCAGCTGACTACCTTGTGAAGCCTCTTCGGACTAACGAGCTTCTGAACTTGTGGACACACATGTGGAGAAGAAGACGCATGGTAATGTTTTGCTTTTCTGAAGTCCTCTCTCTGCGGCTTACTGTTGTCTACTCGAAAGAAAAGATTTTGATGCATGAAGTATATGCGATTAATGGTGTGTGTGTTTGTTATCGCAGCTAGGACTTGCTGAGAAGAATATGTTGAGCTATGATTTTGATCTCGTGGGATCTGATCCAAGTGATCCAAACACAAATAGTACCAATCTGTTTTCTGACGACACAGATGAGAGAAGTCTTAGGTCCACCAACCCACAGAGAGGAACCTTAAGCCACCAGGAAAATGAGGTGAGAAAGTATTTGAAAGTTTTGAGTCCTTTAGAAATGGAGAACTGATCTTTTAGTTTGCGCTCATGCTTTTGCTGGTAGTGGTCTGTTCCTACTGCTCCTAGTCATTTTGGTGATGGTAGTCTTGCTGCTGATGGCACAGCCACTTCTTCTCCTGCTGTTGCTGCTATAGAGCCTCCATTGGATCATCTTTCTCGGGTTCACCATGAGCCAGTGAAAAGAAATAGTAATCCAGGTGATCACATCTCTTTGATGGTTAGTCTTTAAAATGTATTAGCTTTGTTGTTTCTGTGAAATCTAATTTAGGTAGGGGTTTTTGCAGGACATTCTTCAGCACCAAAGAAAAGTAGATTGAAGATTGGAGAGTCTTCTGCTTTCTTCACATATGTCAAATCAACTGTCCTTAGAACCAACTGTCCGGATCCTCCCCGCGTCAATGGAAATGGCTCACTTCATCTTCATCGGGGTATGGCAGAGAAGCTTCAAGCGGTGGCTAGTGAAGGGATCAACAACACCACGAAACAAGCACGCAGAAGTAGAGAGACCGAGAAAAACTTTTCTCAAGGAGAGAACTTACAGAATGGAGCCAGCTATACTAGTTCCCTTGAGCGGTCACGCACGCTTCCCACATCAATGGAGTTTCATGGTAGGAGCTACCAAGAAGGAAATATGAACACTCCCCAAGTTGCTATGAACAGAAGTAAGGATTCATCTCAAATTGATGGCTCAAGTTTCTCTGCACAAAACGCCTATCCTTACTACATGCATGGGGTCATGAACCAAGTTATGATGCAATCAGCAGGCATGATGCCTCAATATGGTCATCAACATCCTCATTGCCCACCTAATCATCCAAATGGAATGACAGGATATCCATATTACCACCACCCAATGAGCACATCATTGCAGCACAATCAGATGTCATTGCAGAATGGTCAGATGTCTATGGTTCATCATTCTTGGTCACCGGTAGGAACTCCGTCTTCTAACGAAGTGAGGGTGAATAAACTTGACAGAAGAGAAGAAGCGTTGCTCAAATTTAGACGTAAAAGGAACCAAAGGTGTTTTGATAAGAAGATTAGGTATGTGAATAGGAAACGGCTTGCTGAGAGGAGACCCCGTGTTAAAGGTCAGTTTGTTAGGAAGATGAACGGCGTGAATGTTGATTTAAATGGGCAGCCTGACTCTGCTGACTATGATGATGAGGAAGATGAGGAAGAAGAAGAAGAAGAGGAGAACCGGGACTCGTCTCCTCAGGATGATGCACTGGAAAATTAAGAAACATCAAGAACTGCATAACCGTGTTCAGTGTTATATTAATTTACTCACATCTTATCAAACAACACCAAGATGATGATCGACTGACACGGAAACGATGATGCTGCTACAGCCAAAAACATCAGATAACCGAGTCCTCTCAGAGGTAATGATGATGGCTGTTGCAGCTCAACTTTGGTAGAGCCTTGAAAAATCACTCTGTAGGTGACTTAGTTCGTTGATAAACATAAATTCTGTTGATCATGTTCACTCACATTCTCTCATTACTAAGATGTATAAACCTTTCTTCTCCTTCCATCGTCATTTCCTTGAAACTTGATTTTTCCTTTTCCTTCACCTGTCTTAACGTATATAATAATTACTCCATGGAAAGATAGAAAGAGAGACTTGTGTTCCCATAACTTAAAGCTCTTCTCTTTACTAAGATGGATACAGACAAGAAACCATGTGCAAGTAGATTGAAACAAAGAACAGAATCAGCTATATTTCTACTGCCAGGAACAGCAGTTTTGTATTGGTCTTTCATGAACTGAATAAATAAATTGGTCTCTATAATCCACTAAACTCTGATTTCTTTACTCTCTGTGGTGCTATTGTGTGTGGTTTACTAATGTATAACAAGCTTTCTAGCAACTAGACGGATTCCAGCTCTCTGCTGATAATCATATGGCTCCAGAGACAAGAAAGCGTCAAGAACAGTTCCCGGATTCACTAAAGACTCAACCTCCTCAGCCTTCGGGTTGCTCGAAATGAGTTTCCGAGTAGTAGCAGCTCCGGAGGACTCTCTCTGGTGTATTTCAGCTGCATAACGGTCTACATCTCCATTTAACTCTGTCGCTATACTGCACAAACAAACAAAAAAGTAATCAAGAAAAGCTAAGCAAACATGGTTTCTAAATGGAACCAGCAAAAAGAAGGTATAGGCAAACTTACTGTATCCTTGCGGTAGGACAATTCGGAAATCCCCTCGCTGGAATCACCGCAGGTTTCCATTCAGAACCGCTGCCTGAATCAACAGATATTTTCTGTACAACACTGTCACATTCTTGAAGTACGTTGCAGAGACTTGGATACAGATCAACTACAAAGTTCAACTTTCGTCTCCCAACGTTATCCAGATATTTCCCATTGATTCCAAACCGTACTTTCAGACGAGGACAATGGAGCTGAAGGGGTCTGTCCCCAAGGACGAGCTGTAGCTTCATTCTTTGGCTCCCATCATATAACGGGACATGAGTTGTTCTGACACTTGGAATAGATATTTTATCTAGCTCCATGAATCCATCCTGGTCACTAGTCTCTTCAGAGGCAACAGGCTCAGATGGTTGGATCTGTTCTTCTTCCATGGGAATATCTAGTCGAAGAACCTCAGGGGCCATTTCGTTCTTCAAAGCGCTCAAATCAAATGTATCCGTTTGAGCTTCTGCTGGTGAAACGAATGAGAGAATAGGTATAGTTGTATTGTTCTCCCCTGTCTGCTGATCAACTGGAGATTGCGGAGGAGATTTTTTGATATTCTTACGCCTTCTTGAACTTGTTTCTGGAGTAGTAGTAGTAACCGAGTTCTCTATAAGTTCATCTGGAAGACTTGACTCCTGTTGAAACATAGCATGTTTTCTGAATCAGCTCCTCATAGTTACATCAACAAAATCTACTCTAAACTATTGGGACACAACACAAGATAGTTGATTTCGAAGAGATAAAGAAAGCATACCAAGAACAAAACAGTGGCACAATACTTGAGAACCTCGAAATTCATCCTGACATCGTCCAGACTCCTAAAGAGATAAAAAGAAAAACTTACAATGCATTAGAACTCAACAGGCCTATGAAACACACAGTAATGCAGAAGCTCATACAGTAAATATAATACCTATGCGTCTGGTTGCCAAGTCCAAAGTATGCAGCCAAGGTCGCCATCTATCCAAACAAAGTAGACAAGGAAACAGAATAAGCATTCAACAAAACCGTCAAAATTCGAATTCAAGAGCTAAATCTCCATCAAGCAATACAAAAATTACGTTTCGTTACTAATTACTGTATACGAGAAGAAACCATTTCAAACCGAAAAGATCTCAGAACCAGAGAATATCATTGTTACCTTCATATCACCAGCTCTCCTCCCAAACCTTTGAGTAAGCAAAGCCAACGAGTCAATGGTGCCCTTAGGCTCAGGTGGATCTCGTCCAATCTCAGCAAATGCTTCTCTTATCCTTGGACAATCAAACTTCAATATGTTGTGACCTGCCCATATCCTTCCTACAAGATAAACCCAAAAACTATAACATCAATACATCTGAACAAAAGCTAAAAACTTTAACAACTTTGAGCTCAATTGCAACATTTTCATCTTCGTTTTGGACCTCAAAATTCGCAAAGGGACAGAACTTTCATCTCTTATCTCAATTCAGCTATGCCATACACCAAACAAAAGCTATGAAATTTTTAAAAAGTTAAAGGAGGAAGAAGAAGAAGAAAGTTCCAAACCATGGAGAATATCATAGACGGTGTCAGCGATATCTGCAAACGTAGGAGCAGACTCGACGTGGTCTCGTGTGATGCCGTTGCACTTCACCGACCGAGGCGTGATGAGGTTGAGGTTAGCAGGTCGAACCAGGACTGAGAAGTTCCGAAGCTCCACTAGCTTCTTCGGGCAAACCAGGATCGAACCAAACTCCAAAATCGCATACCCTTGGCCAGCTCGGAACGGAATTGTTGTCTCGACGTCGAAGAAAGCAATCTCTGAACGATCCTCAGCTGGAGTTAGACCAACCATTGTTAAATTGGTCAGATTTAATTGAACAGAAAATGTGAAAAGTATCGAAATTGAGCGGAGATTTATATATCAAGGTTTGTGGTTTACTTGGTAAGGTGGGTTTTCTTAACCCAATGCTCTAGGAAAAGGCCACTTGTGAACGAACATGCCTTCTCTTGCTTGGTCGGTTTCCTAAGAAAGTAAGAATTTTTTTAAAAGCTAATCCATTGTATCGTTGAATATTAAGATACGAAAAATATATTTACTGGTCAAAACAATCAAATTTTAGAGAGATTTATAAAAAGCTGGAAATGGGAAGCTAGCTAGTACATGGTTATACAGCTATAAGTGCATCTCCCCTAGACAAAATTTGTGTGTTACCGCAAACAACAAATGATAAAATTCGTGACATATCAATAACATAGCTGATGAGTGCACCGGATGTTGCAAAATTGATGATGATGAATAAACTCATGTGATTCAAACATATGTTGTATGCATTTTATTCACATAAACTCCATTCATCTTTATAAGAATTAGGAGAATGATCTTCAGGTAATATCAAATACCCAAAAATTAACCGGAATAAACCAATGAGAGTATTGTACCATTACGAAATAGTGGAAGGAAGTTCTTAGTTTGACCATCAGACTCGTACCATTTCCTCTCCAGATGTTGAAGCTTCTGCTTCTCCAACATAGAACATCAGCTTACACCTCCAAGTTCCAATTTTTCACCTTTAGATTGTTATCTCAATCTCTTTCTCCGTCAAATTCAGCATCTTCGTTTCCCTCTTTGTCATCTTCTTCTTCGAGTTTAGCCGAAGCAATACTGAAATGCAGATCCGCGGAAGAAGCGTTAAAGCTATTCGAAACATCTTCGAGACTCGATATCTCGAAGAAGAAAGATCTCCAATCTTTCTCAGCAGTGATTCACGTTTTAACCGGATCCCACAAGTATACGCTCGCCAGGTGTTTGATAAAAAGCCTCATAAAACGTCTCAGGCGCCACAGTGAGCCAACTAACATTTCTTATAAACTATTCAATGCTCTTGAAGATATTCAAACTCATAAATTCAGTATCGGGGTGTTTAGTCTACTGATTATGGAGTTTCTGGAGATGGGTTTGTTTGAAGAAGCTCTTTGGGTAAGTAGAGAGATGAGATGTTCACCGGATTCAAAAGCTTGTCTTTCGATTTTGAATGGATTGGTTAAAAGGAGAAGGTTTGATTCAGTCTGGGTTGATTACCAACTTATGATCTCTCGTGGGTTGGTTCCTGATGTCCACATTTACTCTGTTTTGTTTCAATGCTGTTTCAAACAAGGTGACTCCTCCAAAAAAGAGAAACTTTTTGATGAAATGACATCTATTGGGATCAAGCCGAATGTTTATATCTATACCATTTATATCCGTGACTTCTGTAGGGAAAATAAGATGGAGGAAGCAGAGAAAATGTTCGAGTTGATGAAGAAACATGGTGTTTTTCCAAACTTGTATACTTACAGTGCAATCATTGATGGTTATTGCAAGATTGGTAACGTGAGACAAGCTTACACATTGTATAATGAGATTCTGGTTGCTGAATTGCTGCCAAATGTTGTTGTTTTCGGCACATTGGTTGATGGTTTTTGCAAAGCTCGTGAATTGGTTGCTGCGAGGAGCCTTTTCGTGCATATGGTGAAGTTTGGTGTTGATCCTAATTTATATGTTTATAACTGTTTAATTCATGGACAGTCTGGATCAGGAAACATGTTGGAAGCAATGGGATTGTGTTCCGAGATGGAAAGTTTGAATCTTTCGCCTGATGTATTCACTTATACTATACTTATCAACGGCTTATGTACTGACGATCAGCTAGCAGAAGCTATTCAATTATTTCAGAGGATGAAGAATGAAAGAATACTTCCGAGCTCTGCGACTTACAATTCACTGATTCATGGGTATTGTAAAGAGTATAATATGGAGAAAGCTCTGGATTTATGCTCAGAGATGACATCAAGTGGCGTAGAACTCAACATCATAACCTTTTCTACTTTGATCAACGGTTACTGCAAAGTGAGAAACATAAAAGCTGCAATGGGTTTGTATTCCGAGATGACCATCAAAGGTATAGTTCCTGATGTTGTGACCTACACTGCTTTGATCGATGCACATTTCAAGGAGGCCAACATGAAAGAAGCACTCAGGCTGTATAGTGACATGCTACAAGCTGGAATCCATCCCAATGATCACACGTTTGCTTGCCTAGTAGATGGATTCTGGAAAGAAGGGAGAATCTCTGAGGCCATTGATTTTTATCTGGAAAACAAAACAGCTGCGACGGATAATTCCATTGCTCAGAGGAGCTGCTGGAATCATGTGGGGTTTACATGCTTGATTCAAGGGTTATGTCAGAACGGCTACATTCTTAGAGCTAGCAGGTTCTTCTCAGACATGAGATCTAATGGGATAACCCCGGACTTATGGAGTTACGTTTCGATGTTAAAGGGCCATCTCCAAGAAAGGCGTATTACTGATACAATGATGTTGCACTGTGATATGATCAAAACTGGGATATTGCCAAACCTTGTGGTGAATCAATTGCTAGCTAGGCTTTACCAAGAGAATGGATATCTAAGATCAGCTTGTTTCTTGACCAATTCAAGACGTTTGGGAACTATCAGCTAATTGGCAGCAATAAATTGATCTCTCTTCTTTTCTCTATACGCTAGTAAATCTCTGTAATTTTGCGAGCTTTGTGATTTTTTTGGTTCAGTCTCAGGCTCTTAGTTGTATATAAGGATAAAGCTTTATTTATCAAAGTCAAAAAACACATATGTAACAGCATTTCTTATTACAGTGTTTCATTGCAAAATGTATGGGATTTGCGGATCCCTAATCTACAAGACAATGGTACAGAAGAGTATAAAGGAGCCTACTTTGCATATATTGATTCTTATGGATTTTACGGCGAATGGAGACAACGACAACAACATTTGGGTGATCGTCTTTGACTTTTTAACTGTTCCTGAAATGAAAGTTAATGCAACTCAGATCAAAGGGACCATAGATCCAAATATGGAAGAAATAGTAAAGGGAAAGCTTTCTAATTTACAAAAAAAAAAAAAAAAAAATTCAAGATTCAAGTTTGTGTACTGCAAACAGAGTATTAAGATACTAACATGGTTTTTGAGATACAGCGAAATGATCAACCTAAGTTTAACAGAGTTACACAGCCACAGCTTCTGGCTTCTTGCTGTTCTTGATTCCTTTTATAGCTGCAGATTTTCAAACAAACAAACAGAACAAATGTTAGCATATTTTTTTACTGGCTAAACACAGAAAGTACATTGTACATAGGTTTCATCTTTATACCTTCTGCGTAGTCTTTAGCTCCAAATACAGCTGATCCAGCCACTAAAGCATTTGCTCCAGCCTCAATAACCTATTACAACTCACAAAAAAGATTCATAATCCGGATAGGGCACATAAATATCTACAGCAGTAAATGTGAGTTAAAAGATGAGACTTTGTAGAGTTTTCAAGCTTCACCTTGTATGCATTCTTTGGAGTGACACCACCATCAACTTCAATCCATGGGTTTACTCCCTAAACATACAAGACAATGGATTAAGAAGAGAAGAGGCTTTTCACTTGAAGAGCAGTTAATGGATTGATGATACCTTCTCTGCACACAGTTTTCTCAAATCCGAGATTTTCTTTACTTGGCTTTCGATAAAACTCTGTCCACCAAACCCGGGGTTGACCGACATTATCAAGACCAGATCCACCTCTGATTCCATAAACAAATGATACTCCAATGAGAAGACTCTTAATCATCTCTAGCCAAAGCAAGTACAGTGCTAGGACAGAAAAAAACTCACCATCCAAGACATATTCTATAGCACTCAATGGAGTTCCAGGGTTTAGAACAACTCCAGCTTTAGCACCTAAGCTTTTGATCTAAACAACATTGTAGCAGCTTAATTGTAAGAATACTCCACAAAAAGGAAACTTTTTAAGAAAGTGGAAGCTTGAAAAAGCATCAGTACTTGATTAACAGTGCGATGCAAATGGATGGTTGATTGCTGTTCACAATGAACACTGACAATATCTGCACCTGCTTTGATGAAATCTGGTACTCTCTGCTCAGGTTCCACTATCATCTGGTTTTTCAGAGAAACTTTAATCAAAACTGTGACTTGAAACATCAAGAAAGCATATATACAGATAGAGAGAAGAGAATAGAAGTAAAGGAGGAAGGTTTTACAAGATGAACATCCAACGGAAGATCTGTTATAGGGCGTAAAGCATCAACTACGAGAGGTCCGATTGTAATGTTGGGAACAAAACGACCGTCCATCACATCAACATGAATCCAATCACAACCTGCCAACTCCACTGCTTTCACCTGGAAGAAGCCGGAAAAATACAAAAGAGTGAAATGGAAATACTAAAGATCAAGAAGTCATTGAACACATGAAAACCTTGGAAGTAAACATTCAGAAGGAGAGCAATAGTAAACCTGCTCGCCTAATTTGGCGAAATTAGCAGAGAGAATAGAAGGAGAAACAATGATATCACTTTTGGAAAACCTATCAACCCGAGATGAGGCCTTGACAATACCATGAGTCTTCCTTCTGCAATAAGATCACAAGAGGAAGGCTCTCAAAATCACATCTATAACACTGCAGTAACTGATAATAGTGTTCACTCAAGCATATCCACAAACACATAAAAGGCATTCATTTAGATAAACCAAATCCTCTAATGATACAAAATCAAGTAAATCTTCAATTACCAAATAACATCACCAAAATTCAATCCAGCTATCAATGAGCAATCGTAGTGATTAGAACTAAGCTGAAGCCAGTGTCAGACCGATCAAAAATCAAGATTTCTGAGAGGGAAAATCTACAATACAGTATCGTTTTCCAACTCCAATCAAATTCAAGACTCTGAAGAAAAGAAAAGAAATGAGTTATAATTGAGTCGAGAGAGGAGATGAATAATGAAATACCTGGAGAAAGAAAACGAAGTGGGTTGGTAAAGAAGCGACCTTTGAGGCCTAAGACCAAACCCATTGACCTGGGTTGATGAACAACACAACGAAGCGGCTGAGCTCGACGACATCTTCGAATCAGAGATTCAAGCCTTTCTCACTAGAATCTCGAAAGAGTTTGGTGCGTCAAAAAACCCCAATCTTTCTTTTTTGTTTCCTCTTCCTCCTTCGTTTCTCAAACCAAAAAAAAAAAAAACTGAAACTTTACTTTTTCCGGGAAAAGAAAAAAAGGGAGAAAAATTGGAAAATCTGAGAATTCGCCACGTCTGATTAAGGTCTCGTGGGTAACGTCTTCCTTCTTCGGATGATCCAATTCAGCTTATCTCAAATGGTTGGCTCTGTTTTGCTGACTTGTTGTACATTTGCGCGAATTCTAATTTTGCTAAATTATATATCTTGATTTTTTCAAAATTGAATGTCATTTTACAAATTTCAATTTATTTTGTTAAATATAAATTAAAATATATATAAATTCATGTGTCAAATATATTTAAACCAATATTTGTTTTTTATCATGATTTCCGAAAAGTACAAAAACGACATTTACATTAACATGTACTCTGAAATTCTGAATCATATGTTTGATTTATATTACTGACAAATTTTTAATATTATTTTTTTTTGTCAAAAGACAAATTTTAATATTTATGTTTTAACTATAACATACAATATTAAAGTAAAACTCAAATAGCAAAAATTCAAATAGAACCAAACCCATTTTCGTTCAAAACTAACTATCACATACTATATTTTTATTTATTTTAGTATCATACTATATTAAACCCTAATTGATTGTATAACAAGTTATGTACGTTTATATTTTGGGGCAATACTTTAATCCAAGAAGACCCCCATTGTCTCGTTTTTTTATTTGATAAAGAGTTTGCTCTGTTTAATCAAGAAGAGTATAACTAATGAAGGTTACAACACAATTTATAAAGATAATCTCATTTATTCAATACTTATTCAAACTTCATAGCAATTTATTAACTAGATAATAGATAAAAGAAGATGATTCATGCTTCTAGTAACATAAAACACCAAAATCACTTCTTGCTCTGTCCACTTCCATGCAGATTATTGAAGTAACCTTGAGGGTTACTCTCAAATCCACCTCTTGAGATGTAAGAACCGCCATTGGATCCTGGTGCCACCATGTAACCTCCTCCCCCTCCACTACCACCGCCTTTCCTCCTCCTCCACCTCCTCCACCACCGCTTTTCCCTCCACCTCCTCCACCGCACTTCCGCTCTTACCTCCGCTGCCGCTGCTGCTTTTTCCACTCATTCTTCAGATGTGATTTTGATTAGGAATTAGAATATTTGAGAGTGAATAAAGGATTGAGTCCGAGAATAAGGTATTTATAAAGAGAGCCGGTTCAAACCATTGGTCAACAAATGATGCTTCCCAAGATCATTGTAATCTCTGCATTATGAATCAAGTCACCTCGTAAAGGGAAATAGTACGTACTAAGTACCAATGTACCACATTTTACATTTACAAAGTGATTACCATTTATTAACGGGTTGAATGAATCAACGGCTCTCCGGATTAGTATTTGGGCCTAATTATTTTTGTGCTGATGGTCCAATATAGTTTTTGGTGGTTTATACTTTATATATATTTAAGTCTTTTCATAACAACAATTTCTTTCTCCATATTAGTGAGACCAATTTCTTAGCCCAATAAAAAAATTAGTTTTTTTTTTCATACATTATCACTTTTTATTGTTTTTATTGGTTATATGATACATGTATTTGTTAAACGCGTTTGTATTAAGTAAAATAAAAAAGACAAGACGAATTTGATTGGTATTCAAAAACGATATATATTGCTATAAAGATTAACACCAACTTACATTCTTCCAATAGTAGTTTTAAGTGCTCTATTTTTGAAAGTTGATAACGTATTAACGTGTAAATTCAAAAGTACTATTATTATCTTACTTTTAGACTAAAAGCGCTACCACATACATATATAGCAAAAACGTGCTCAATATAAAAAAAAGTACTATTATAATTTATATCACAATACGATAAAGAAGATTTGACAACCAAAGTTTTCATCATAGTTTCCTCTAGAATTTCAGATAAGCAATGGACCAATGCTTTGGCTTTAGTTTTTCAAGGTTTTCTTTTTATTAAGGCCTAGGAACTTGAAAATCTAAATGCATAATATAGTTGAAAGACAAGAGTGCGATTAATAGAATGATCTCTTTGAGAAAATCTACTAAACACACAATATATCTTCATGCACAAATTTGGCCAAAATAAAAATTGTAAACAATAATATAAAGAATCACGAGTGGCATTATGGTATAAAGATGGGATACAAATATGTAATCATAGAAAGAGGCGATCGACAATGCGAAAGGCAGATAGCATGTATGAATGTATCGAGAGCATATGATGATTGAGTCTTGTAGTGGCGTTCTTTTATAATACATATATATATATATATATATATATGTTGCATTCTTTAGTTCTTATGTTGCCTCTTGTAAAATCATTGAGGCATTTTGTTTGATTTTTAAAAGAAAAAAAAAATTATTGAGGAATGAGTGGGGACAGATCTCTAGAGGCCATTTTACGAAAAGTGAATAAGACTTCACAGAATTATTTGTTACACACACACCCAAAAAAAACAGTCTACAAATCTTATCTTCTTTTTCTTTCTTTGGAAATTAGAAGTGCATTAAGGTATCAAATCATGTTCTAAATAGATGTTAAGTTTTTATTTCATGGTCATACATATAAACTATAATTTTAAAATAAAAATTCATATAAAAAAGAAAAAAGAAGATTATACATATAAACTATAATTTCAAAATAATCAATAAAGAGATTTCGAATTCGTTGTAATAGTCTTCAACTAATCTGCACATAAATACTTTTATACTATTATAATAAAAATTTACTAATTATTAAGATTCGATTGTTTTCAGACAAGATTTGTCGGGTCACAAATCCAATTGGGCTTCTGTTTCACCTCTTGATCTTTTAAGCTTTTGAGTAAATTAGCTTATTGACCACACGGATACACTTGTCTTGCAATGTCTTTTTCGTCTGATCTTTTTTTATTTTATTTTTAAAAATCAGTTTATCATTATTTTAAATATTTGATATTTTTCCTACCATGAATGTATTATAAATATATCGGAAAGAGCCAAAGAGGGATGCTGTGGTCGGTTCAAATCCAACGAAAGGTACCAGTACCACAACTTTCATGCTGCTATGTAAAGTTGGAAATCATAAAAAGAAGAGCACGTTGAAAACCAAAAAGAGCATAATTGATGATCATAATGGGCACCGTTATGAAATAAGAAATATATATATACACAATGAAATAACTAAAAACAAGCTTTATTAATAAATATTACTATAAACATTGTGGCCCGCGCAAATCAATTACTAATTGATACGCCAGGTTACATGCATGGTTCTCAATGTAAGAGAAACCCTAACTCAAAAACCCTTATTTTAACGTCGTATTAACCCATAATCTTGGGATTAATAACCCATGAAGCTTTGGGAAGATACTAAAAACCCCAAATACTAAATACATACACAACACCTCGTCCGAGCGAGTTAGTAATAGAATAGCCTTGGACACATATACTATATATAGCAATTTTCTTACGTCTTCAAATGATTTGAAACCTCTGTTGAACCATAGAAGTTCAATACCAACAGATACGATGGGTCATATAAAATGCTTTTCGAGGGAATCTGAGTCGGTGTCATACATGAAATCGTTATGGTCAAGAAGATATTTTGACCATCCCTCGAAGTTTCCCACCATATTGTCTTGATCATCAACGCTAGTTGATGAGACTTCTTGGGAAACATCGGATATAAGAAGATCCTGGCTATATTCAACATTCATATTGTTATCCCCATTCTGGCTATCCCCCCTGAGCTTTTCGAAGAAATGTGAGAAATCGTAACCCTGGTCCATGCCGAGAACAGAAGTAGCATTGATCTCATCATGCTCAGGGTACAATGATTGGGAGAAGGGTTCGAATTCAGCCAGAGTATTTGTCATGGTTGCGTTAGAACTATCCTTTTCATTGCGAATCTGGTCAGAGAAGCCATTGAAAAGGCTTGTCGAAGCACTGAAGTTACCTTCCATGGAAGCTGACAAAATCTCCTTGATGGAAGTGGCCTTAGCTGCAACTTTGTTCAGTAGCCTTGATGTAGAACTAGACTTTTTAAAACGTTTCTTGCAACTCAAGGAACCGCCCTGCACTTGTGTCCCATCATTGTTGCTAATCTCGGACACCTCGGAAGTCGGGTTGAAGCCAGAGGAAGGAGGACTAGACAGGGAAGGCATTGAGCTCGACCTGAAGTATTGCTTGTCGGAACTAAGGGCATTTAGAGGAGTCAAACTCTCACCAACTGTAGGGTTGGAATTAGAAGCTACTAGTGGCTTGTGAGTCGTTGGATCAATACCCTGTTCGACCAAGCGTTTCTTGAGATGCGTGTTCCAGTAATTCTTGATCTCGTTGTCTGTTCTTCTAGGTAAATGTCTCGCTATGACCGACCACCTAAAGGCAAGAAGAGATAGAACCAAAGACAATATTCAAATATAATGATCATGTTTTCAAACTAGTATAAATATTTAAACATTTTCGTGCATTTCATTATACATTTGAGGGTCCACGCATATAACCATATATCTTTAAACGTACTTGTTGCCACGAGAAGCATGAAGCATGATGATAATCTGCTCCTCCTCTGAAGTAAACTCGCCCCTTTTGATCTCAGGTTTAAGGTAATTAGTCCATCGCAGTCTACAACTCTTTCCACATCGTTTCAACCCTAATCAAATTTATTCATCATAACATCAATTTTTATAAAATAAATACAAAATAAACATATGTATAGGTCTATTGTATATATATATACCAGCTTTTTGTGGAATGTCACGCCAACCTCCTTCGCCATGGTCATGGATGTAAGAGATGAGTTTCTTGTCCTCGTCAGTGGTCCACGCCCCTTTCTTCAGCCCTTCTCCGACACAACATGGCTTTCTTGACATTTTTTTTCCGATATATAACCTCTCACAAACACTCAAAATATCAAATAGAGAAAAAAAGAACAAAATTAAAGAAATGTTTTTGAAAGGAAATTGTTTAGTCAAATAAGAAAGAAATAGATCTGTTGATGAGATTTCTGATGCATGTGAATACGAGACTGATTGAGAAACCCTCTTGGATCTTACCCTTACTGCTGCTACGTGTTTTCATTTTTTCACGTAGAGTCCAATCCTTTTTTTATTTTGGAGTTTTCCTATTCTTATAATATCATAACACTAAGAGAAAGAGTCAAGAAGCTTATGAAAGAAGAACCAAAGGCATGGCTTGTCTGATAGGGGTGAGCTTACGAGCTCCTATATATATACACGCACAAACACATACTCAGATTTTTATAGATATTTTGGTTAGTAAATTGTTTAAATAAATTATCAAGAAAAGAAAGTAAATGATCTAATAAACAGATAAAATATTGGTTAAATCTCTAAGTCCCAATTCCTTTTGATAAACTGTTGATTAGTGGTCGAGTGGCATCGTCTCATTTTCTGATTTTAATTTTGGAATCTTACCTTAATGTCCCACGTGGCCACGCGCGTATACATTGTTAGTCGCAGAGTATCCACTATTTGTCTATTTTATAAATTTGAGAGATTAGTCTGGTTTTGATCCGAAATTCTTCCGATTATTAACATAAATGATTTTCTAATAAGATAAGTGCTTGAAAATAGAGATATTTCATTTCCATTGGACCAATTTGTTTGGTCCAATAAAAGAAAATTTGATTTAATTATTAAATTTGAATGAAAGGTCCAATATGGAGAGTCGATCGCAGGGGAAGAACTAAATGGCCATTTATTTTGCAAACATATATACTATGTGTATATAACTTTTGAGGATCCGATTGTATTGTCTGCAATGAATGTTTAAAATATTTAACGATTACATATATCAAACAATTTTAAACTCAAGTTGATTTTATAAACGCAAATGCAAAATGCAAAATAAAAACAAAACGTCATGTATTCTACTAAATAGTAATAGTCAAGCGAGAAAGTGATACATATTATTGTGTTTAAAAAAAAAAAAATCAACAATAGATAACATTATTGTTGATCTTTTAGAATTGAAGGGTGATTGTAACATCACGTGTTTTTTTCAGAGTAGGTCCTATTTGTTTGCCACTTTTGTTCTTGTTCTATTATTGTTCGTCTCTTACTACCTCTCACATATTCTCATTTCCCTTCTCCTATAATTTCATTTTTATTTTTATTTTGTTGCTATTCATTTTTTCTTTTAAAATAATAGTTTCTTTTTCAATTTGTTTTTTATAAAGAATTTCTTATTTATTTGATTCTCGTTATTCGTTAAGACTCTCAACGTAAACTTCATGGTTTCGAAGTTCGAACACACCTTGATGATAGGTTTTCAAAGGCTTTTTGATCGGGAAGTTGAACAATATCTTCTGATGCTATTCTCCTACTATAAATTTACGACATTTTCCTCTCTTTCTTTCAAATTTTGACTAAAAATGTTAGTATATATTAATATTTCGAAGAATGATCGATGTTTTATATCACCAAAGCTAAAGTTTATTTTCTGTATTTCTAGCGTTTTTTTCTTCTTTTTTTCCGCAGATTTCTTTATACGTTATTCAGATTCAGTTATATATATGTATGTTTTATTATGTATCTTATATATACATCTAAAACAGACGGATATCTGAAGTATTAGATTAAAAATTACTTATCGAGTTAGTAATATGATTTTTATCCGTTCTGATCTGTTATTTGAATTTGAAATCATGTATTCATACACATGCAATAATATTATATATGTATTAGCGAACTTGAAAACCTTAAAATGCATTAAAACTTTAATTTGAAGTCTAAAAAAAAACCAAACTTCTAGATCCAAAATAACTACTGTCCAAGGTCCAAGCTTTAGAAAGTCTAAAACATAATTACCTACAAACTTCAAATTAGGAATGGCTCCTTAATTCGGTTCATTTAGATTATTGAGTTTGGTTGTATATTTTGTCTTTACAGAAAATATAGGTAAGAATGTAAACTACATGTATAGTAGTGTAATTTAAGGGTTGTAAAAGATAGTGTAATTAATATACGAATAACATGATGTATTTAACGCGTCAAGTAGATAGCATATAGTATATATATATATATTGAGTAACATTAAAAAGAATATTTTTCCAATACTTCATGCAGGCAGTGCAGTTTCAATACTCGTTACCTAACTGGCTAACTAAAAACACATGTATACTTATTCTATTAATAAAAAGGGGGGGGGGGGGCGGGGGGGGAACAAGTGTATCACTTGGAGGAAGATGTGATAGAAGCGAGTAAACAAGTCTATTTCTTCACTAATGCTGTGAAAACCCCATACGACAGATTTCATAGTGAAGATATGGCAGTTGTGAAATCAAATTGAAAAAAGTTATAGCTAAAGGAATTTTCAGCATTTTATATATCTCTGTATCGTTTTCATATCCTTTCATTTCATGCGCTGATACTTTAATTTTGTAAGAAATCTATGTCGCCAGAAAATAGATGTAGTTTTCATATTGTGGATGAACCCCTCCTATAAATTTGTGTGGCTGTTTAATTTTGTTATTTTCATATGTTGTGTTTTTTTTTTTAATCAGAAACTCTGACAAGAAAGATGGTATGATGCTAATCACATATTCTTGGTTCCTTGTTATTTGGCTGATCTTTATGAACAATGCAAAGAAACCCGTCCATGTATAAATAAACATTATGCCCATACGTGGAGTATTTTTTGTTGTTGTAAACTTCTTTTAGTGACGACATTGTCCTTTTTTTCAACTTGGACGTGTTGCTTTTTGGGTTAATTTGCCTGTCATCCACTCAATACAACAGTTATGTGTCACTAGCATTTTTGACAATTTATGTATTCTTTTCATGTTGTCATTCTTATATTATTTCGGTTATATGCGAATATACTTTTTGTTATATTATTATTATCCACACACGTTGTTGATCTTTTCTCTTTTAGTTGATCTTCTTTTTGTTAATTACCTTTATATCGTGATTAACACTTCCTCACGCCAAAATATTACAGTTTCGTTCTCAAAGCCACTACTGATTCTGAATCCGTACGTAGAATTAGGATTCATTAATATCGTTACTAATTTGAAAATATCGGAAATACTAATTAGAATTCTGAGTTTTGAACACACTCAGTATATATATTCTACGCTCAAATCTTACACCTATAAATATTGGCTTATATATAACTGTTAGTAGAGTAAATTAAGTAACATATTGAAATAAAACCTCTATAAATTAATAATATTGTGACAGTTTATAATATTTTATTAATTTAGAGAAATTATTAATAAATCAAATATTCATTTATAGAAGTTTAACTGTAGTGAAGTAAATGTCTTGTGGCTCCCTATAATTAACTAAGACGAAAATTTCGAGTTACAATTTCTTTAGATCAACCGGCTTAGTCATTCTATTGGATTATTAACATCATATCATTGTATGGTATATAATTTATTTAATTGTAACGATGACTATATCATTCGTTTAGTTATGCTTCATTGGTCATAGACTTAGATTATATACTAACTCAACATAGTAGTAAACATGATTTTATCTGTAAGTTGAGGGGATAACGAACTAGTCATCCTTAGGACCATCGATCTAGCTAAAGCACAAACGTGAGAAACATCCACTCACTCCAGAAATAACATGAACAGGCTTATATATATATATTTGTATACTTTGATTTTGAAAGCGATTTAGTGACCCGATGGGAGAGCACTGGTTTCGGTTGTGCTGTCAGCTGTGGTCTCAATCCCTTTTTCTTTCAAATCATTAGTATTTCCGAATTCCAACTAGGAATAAGTAGAAGAAGAAAAAGTTAGTAGAGAAAATATGACAATTACACATTGACATTTACATGTTATGTGGTGGCGATAAATATTTGTCTATTTTATTTTTAGGTATCAACCAACATAAATGGAATTGTTTCTTTCTTTTTTCGCAGTATATACATAGATGTCTTTTACAAATAGTAAATTTCCTTTACCATTTTTCAAGGAAAGAAACTTTGCGGTTGATTTCTCTTAAATCGGTTAAGGAATGGTATTTCTTAGAGTTGTCATTTTCGTGATTATTACGACTTGAGCAAACTATTTCGTAACTGATACGGAGAAAACAGGGAAAACATGGTAAAGAGGGTCCCGGCATTTGATAGAAGTTATAAATTGGATAAATTTATGCTACATTCCTTCTTTGAGTTTCTACAATGTTAATTAGACACAGAAATGAATATCATAATAACATTGGTCTTTGCAAGACCATATTCACCCCTGTCGGTTTATTCAAAATGGAGAAATACGAACATCCAAAAAATACATCTCCAATATAATTAGTGAATTTGCCTTTGGCTAAAGACCACACCATCATAAGAAAAAAGTAAAAAAGACCACACCATAAAGAGCTCCTTTTAAGATAAAAACAAAATTAACAAAGTAAAGAAATGATGGAAGGTGGGGTAAGCTTTGTGTGGTTCTGTACTCTTTGCGGTTTTTATTCTTAATATTTTTGTTCACTAGGTATATAGTGTATTTTTTTTTTTTAATAACTTTAAAGTTCGAATCTAAATCTTAATCTTCCTAGACTCGAATCAGCTTTTAGTCTATTTCCTTTTGAAATGCCTCTCCTTCCAAGGGAGATTGAACTAACTTCAAGTGCTAAACCACTAGCTCACCATCTTTGATTATAGTGTTTATATTACATTAAGTTTATTTATACCTTATGCTATTAAATTCTTTATGATTTCGATTTTTTGAATAATTAAAACTGCAAGTTTGGTTCATGAGATTACATGATGATTGTGATCTATATTGATCTTCTTTCTCTCTCCCTCTCGAAACAAAACATCCAAGTACAAAAGAAAGATACGAAGATGTCAGATGATCATAGCTTTTAAAAAGTATTCAGTTTATTTATGGTTTTCCTCGTAGAGAAAAATGTAATCTCCTGTTTTTAGCATAACTGTAATCAAACCATCTAATAAAATTAGAATGAGTACTTCTTGTCTGTTTTCTTTATATATATAAATCCTGTAGATGAAACCTTCGGTATCAATATCGACTAATATTGGTCACGCCAAACTATATGATGACTGATACATGCCTTGTTCGAAAGTTCAAAACCAAAAACCAAAAACCAAGATTTTACCCGGTTTGCTCAAACTCAAAGATCTGAGGCCTGAGCAGGACCTTGGAAGACTTTAATAACACACGTTTGTGTTATTTGAACGTGTGTCGCAAAATGATTCAATGTATAAGTAGGCCACTTGCTGGGGTGTGGGAAAATTTTGGGTTATATTGGGCTTTTAATGGACCTTTTCTCCACGTTAGAGTTCTTATAGTTTTTGTATACAAACAGATAAGGATCCGTTTCTGGTTATATGATTTGTAGTTCCAAAACCCTCTCTTGTTTTCCCTTTCTTCCTAGCTTCGAAAGTATATACTACCAAACTAATATTTTCCTAGCTTCGAAATTATCAAATAACTAGAGTCATACAAAAGCCAAGAATTATCAGCCCATTAGACCCATTATAGAATTCCTTTTCGTAATCTTTACTAATCATTAATGGAATTAAGTAGTGATGAGATCATGTAATTTGTAGAATACTTTTTTGAGAGTCATCGTTTTCACTGAGCTCAATATAATTCTCTTTGGGAGAAAATCATTTACTGAGGATTTGAGATAGAAGGGCAACTTTTTTTTTATTTGCAAGTGGGGAAATAAACTGGTGAACAATTAACATCTAATAATGACACGTAGGGCAGGTATACGTATCCATGTAAAACCCGTAATTAACTTTGAACGTAAGATTCCAAATTCATCTTATATGAATATGTACGTCGCCCAGATTAGAAAAATACGAAACTTTAGTCCAACCCTCCTTTGGGTTTGGGAAACTGGCTATTAATAGTTGTGGTAATTAAATATAACTGGCTGGTTATAAAGTTATGGTAATTCACTACATGTCACTTAATATAGTTAATAAATTATTCGACCAGTGATATTTATGTGTGTGTTTCAATAGCGCTGTGTTTTATAAATGATAGAACAAAATGAGAAAATATTCAAAATAGTTGGAGGCTTCTGACAAAATATCCCAACCAAAACCGTTTACAAACCATAGGAGCACAATACTTTTTGAACCGTAACTCGTTTTAGGTTTAACTGGTGAAATATTTTCCTAAGAAAGTCCAAATAAATTTTTTTTGGCATTTAATTCCAACTCAGTTAGTATTATATTTCTTCCATTCTTGTACAATCAATCAACAAATTATGTTGAATATTGTTGCCGGTTGAATCATATACCATCCTGAACGTCCGTAACTCTATTTCTATGGCTCGTGCGCGTATTCTTTTCTTCTGAATATTTATTCGTTATCCAGAAAATATATTAAAATAATCGGTTACTTTTCAGATTTTCTTTTTTAATGGTATTAAAACCTACTTCTATAGATTTTTTTCACACTTAAACTATATTATTTTAGAAACATAACCAGTAGTATATATTGTGATGATATAAATAGTTTATGTAATGGTCAAAATCGAAAGCATTGTGTGTGTGTGTGTGAAAGTTAAAGAGAGAGAGAGAAAAAAGGGATAAAACGGTTGAGGAAACTGAGAAAAAAAGAAAAGAGAAATGTTTTAAAAAGATGTGTTAAGGAAAGATGTCGTGTGGGACTCCATTTGTCTCATTTCTAGTTATGATCATACCATCACGTGCCTCTCCCACCTCTCCTCGTCTTTTGTTTGGTAATTCTAAGTGTGTTACTAATATAAAGGATAGAGATCATCGTTTACTATTATCAAAAAGGATAGAGATCAGTATTTTAATCCGAGTTTAAAGCACAAATTATATATATTCATATGGTTATAGAATACCTTTCAATAAACATCAGTGAACCATTATAGCAGAGAGAGCTTCACTGTGTTAATTAGTTTTTTTTTGTACTCGATTTGGTGACAGTTTTGAAGACACATTGAGGTGATATGATGCTCATGCCTTTGTATCTTATTTACCCATAAATTTTTAACCAAACAAAACATTTGTTGATAAAAATTTGGAAAGTAACTTAAAATACCATGGTTTTGGCCACAATATCATTTTAGTTCCAAAAATTCTATAGATTAATTAGAACGAACAGAAATTTTTGTTTAAAGGTGGCATACTAAATGTATTCGTCAAATTAATGTATCCAACAGTTTTCACTTAGAGTGATTGTTACTAGACGAAAGTTCAACATCAATAACATTTGACGACTGATTACGTAGTCATCACTAGTTTTTGTTTTACATACTAAAGTTATATATTAGAGGTTAAAATTTACGACCAAAAAAAAAGAAAAAAAAAAAGAAAGAATATACGAAATGAAAAAGATGTGCTACGTAATATATATAGACAAAACACACAAATTTCAAGCATCACGCATAACAGCTTTATAACGGAATAGATCCGTCATTGGACGAATGAAATAGGGATGGAGAAGATGTGCTACATTTCAAAAGTTTACTTTTATAGTAATTTAGAAAAATAAAAGTTTAGTTATCCTTATCAGAATTATCTATGACATATATATTTTATCAAATTTATTTCTTAATCAGTTCTTGGAAATTACAAAATTAATTTTCTTATTAAAACTGGTAGATTTACTTAATAACAAAATAGATGTAAAGTATGATATTGTAAACCTTAATAGCTTATTTCTTTATATCTCCTCACATCTTTATTCGAGTAATATTAGAAATGAGATACTTTCGAAACTCTACTAATTGATACGTTACGTGAATTAAGGTTGTTTTGTTCATGGAAATTGTGTTTCATTTTGCACTTTCCCAAAAATTTAATAAACCATAGGGGGATGCATATATGTATATATTATACTTTATTCTCTATTCTAATGCTTTTTCACTGGTATAAAATTTAAATTTGAAGTGTCTTCTTTGTAAAGTTTGAGATATTCTCCCTGTAAAGCCAATAGTGAGACTGGTGTCTAACAGGCACCAAAAATGAAAACATATCTCTTGACATCTAGGAGTATATAATTAGTTTCTAATATACTTTCGAATCATAGTTGCTGCTTGTTAGAAACCAGTCTCATTTTCCTAGGTGAAAAACCCGAATAATTTGTGATAATTATAGGTCTAGAACTCAATTTGCAATGAAGGTGAATATAATGGAATCGTTCACAATTCCATGACTAAGAAAAGTTAGAAAACAAAATATATGAGACGGATCTATTTGAATTGTATTTAGTTATTTACAAATATCGCAAGGTATTATTTTCATTTACATATAATCTTGCTCAAGAGTTTAGCTATTATAAATGGTGTCAACGGTTATTCTTATACTATATGTTAGCCTACATGCTACATGTGCACATAAATTTAAGATAAATGATCGACTTCTTTTGACCTAGTAATATTAAAATGTAAGTCGTTTTAAGAATAGCTTTCACACTTTTAAGACCTTCAACTTCAAATTAAATATATAAATTACCTATTATCATTAGTTATGATAAATATACGGTACCCAATAGACTCTCCTCTATAACAAAGTAACAAGTATCAAACTATATATTTTAAGTTTCGTTAAAATCGAGTATAATATAGAGTGTAAGTTGAGAATATGAATAAATCTATACAAACTTTAACAAACCACACTAAAAGGTGAATAAGTTTTCTTACTTTTCTTTGACAGTAAAAATTAATGGACAGGAAAGTCTTGAATAATTCTTCAGTAATTCCAGAAAGGTTCAAGATCAACGGGTCCCGTGGAGGAAGACGGTTCTTCTTCATGAGTGTCAAATCGTCTCTTACCGAATTCAAAATCCGACGAAATATCAGTGTTCATGTCAGTCGATACTCCGGTTTCTTGTGAAACACTCATCGTTTTGAGACTCTGTCTTCTGTTGTTCTCCATCATAGCATGTAGAACTGAGTGTTCCTGGCTTTGTAGATTCTCTGAAACCTGGAGGGGTTGAGTTTGATAGAGTGGAATCCTGTGGAAAATGTCGGCTTGGATCGAGTTAAGAACAGGACTGCTGAAACAATTAAGCGTAGTTACTTGATTTTGATCGGTTTGGTTGGAGAAGCAGGACGCGTACACCGGTTCTGTTTTGGTTTTATCGTTGTTGTAAGGAGAAGAATCGGTTAAAGAAGGCAAAACCGAAGGGTTAAAGTCGGTTCCGAGTGAACCGATTCGGATTAGACTCGAGATTGGTATCTTCTTCCCTCCAGCACTCTTCTGAAACACTCTACATATCACCCATTCATTCTGAAAAGCCAAACAAAACTCACACAATTAGGGTTAAAAAAACAGAGGAAAACAGAGCAGAGAAACAGAGGATTTTTTAGGGTTAACCTTTGCCGTTTTGGGCAAGTTATGAGGAGAGAATTTTCCTTCGAGTCTATACTCATGCATCACCCAGTTTGTTTTCTGACCTTTAGGAGCTCTTCCTCTATAGAAGACAAGTGTCTTCTTCATCCCAACAAGCGATTTGCCTCGGTATATCTCTTTATCTTTCCCGGTCGCCTTCCAATAACCGGCTTCAGTTGCTCGGTTAGTTCTTAAACCGGTTGGATATTTTCTATCCCTCACACAGAAAAAATACCATTCTTTCTCACCCATTTTTGCCATCCCTGTGTATGTAAAAACAAAAAAAAACAACCAATAAGAAAACAAAGAGAGGAATGTTAAAAAACATGGTTATCTTCAAAACATACATGGTAACTCCCATGGCTCTGATTTGTTTAAATCAACTTCACCAATAGCTTTGGCTGAGAAGCTGATGTCAAGAACTTTCTTGTGGAGATAGTGAGTTATGAGTTCTTCATCTGTTGGATGAAACCTGAATCCAGGTGGTAAATCCATCTGTTCTTCTTCCTTCTGAAACCCACAAAAACTTTCCATCTTTTCTCACCCAAGAATTACCTTAAACCCTAGGAATTGAAACAAAAACAAACCTGATTTTTTTTTTTTAATTGTTTTCTCTATTCGAAATCAATATATATATACTTATATGGGTTTCTTGATCTATTAATCTTGAACGGTTTTTTTAAGAGAATGGATTCACAGAATAATAATACTATGTGGATATTTTTATAAATAGAGAGAGAAAAAGATGAACAGAGAAGTTGGGGGAGAAAGGTTAGGAAGATGAAGAGGAAAATATAAAGGGAAAAGAGCCAAATGAAACTATAAAGTTTGGAACTTTGAAGGAGTGGAGAAAAACAAAATTGCAATATTTTATTTTCTTAATTATAAGAAAATTACGTTAAAACGATTTTTTTGTTTTTTGTAGAAAATGATTTTTTTTTGTGTGAAGAGAAAGATACGTAGTGTGTAACGCAACTTGGGTAGGTTGTTTTAGCACTTTCACCTTTAACAAAAAAAAAACCTTTTCTGCCTTTTTAAATATTCGTATAAACTAATTCAATTTGAAAAATAAATTATCAGACCTTTTTCTAAAAATAAAACTATTTTTGGATCGTTGTAAAAAAGCTAGAAAATACAAAGATATTTGCGAATTAACAAGAGAACGGATAATTATGATTCTTTGAATCTAACGCATGAAGCATGGTTACTATAATTGTACTCTAAAATACAACGAATGATCGATATGCTTATTACCTCATTAAGTAATACAATGAATAATGAAAATGTCTTAGAAAAAATAAGTTACAGATACTTAACGATATGGTTTTGGATATTTATTATGGAACCACCTTTTTAAATGCTTTAGAGTTCAAATTAACGAAACAAACAAAAAACTGTAGATTTTACATGTTGAAAATGAGATATTTTCACAGTTTTATTATGAAAAACCCCCTAGGATTTTAGAATTCATGTTTAAGATGTAAATATGATCGCAAATTCATAAATTCAGAGTTCAAATATGATCGGATTGATGAAATATTGTCCTTTGATTCTTCGTTTGTCAAGAATGTTAAGATCATATTTTTTTTAATAAATAGTTAAAATAATGAAATTATTTTGTTGTTATTTTTCTATAGATATTTCGGGGACTGTTGATTGAATTCACATCTATATAATATATATAACCTTGTAATAAATAAAACTATATAACTATAAAACAAACTGTTTCATTTATCTATAATGGATCAATTCTTATTTAAAACTAAATAATAATTTTTTTACTTCTCTCATCATTTATATATTTTGAATTTGTAATCATATCTAACCACTTCTGAAATCAAACATATGACTAATAAGATCACTTTTATATTATTTTAATAAGGAAATTTGTCATTGTTAGTAAATAAGAATAATAAAAAGTTAAAATTAAGAGGACTCAGTACCAATTTAAGTTACAGCATAGTAATGTTTTATAACAAATTATATTGAATTTTTAAAACTCTCTTTTCGAAAGTAGAAGAATCAAGAAAACAGACGAATGATATTTCCGCTGGTCCCTTATTGGTTCTTTGATTGTGTTACCTTATTCGTCAAGAATTTAATTTTTATTACAAGTAAAACAACCACGTAGAAAAGGTCAACGAAATATAAATAAATAGAGTTTTCTTACTACTGTTCTGTTTTAATTGAAAGAGTGAAGTGCGTTTGGTGTAACACATATTGATTTTGGTGCCATTAAATTATCATTTAAGAATAAAAGTAGCCCGGGGTGGATGTTCGCCTAGAATATCCAATTAATTTACAATCTGTTTGCATGTGTCTGCATGTATAACAGATAATCTATTAAAATTGTTATCATTTTCTTAAAACTAAAATTAACTATCATTTTAGTTAAATTTAAAAATTATTAACCTTGTAGTTGTAGAGTATATATGTATTTGCAAAACAATTATTCATAATTGAGAATCTAACAGAGTTCAAACGAAAAAAAGGTCAAATCTAACCACAGTACTGGACTAACACAGCTTGATTTACTTTTAGAAGTTAGTTTAGTTCCTTAACTCTTGGTTGTCAGCTTTTTCTTTTTTCTTAAGGTGGAGTCGTGGAGACATGTTCTTTTTT
Source organism: Cardamine flexuosa (assembly GCA_963555745.1). Classification (NCBI taxonomy): domain Eukaryota; kingdom Viridiplantae; phylum Streptophyta; class Magnoliopsida; order Brassicales; family Brassicaceae; genus Cardamine; species Cardamine flexuosa. Next base: position 2,466,890 of record OY743221.1, on the reverse strand, counting down.
TAAGTTGGTCATTACTCATTAGTGATCCAGCCAGTTAACAACGTATTTGATTGAATATCTAAATTTATGAGTGGCATTGATATGAAGAAATCTAAATGCATTTTGACCTCGATGGAAAGGAAACGTCAAATGTAAAAGAAATGGTTTAGGCAACAACTATAATTAACATAGAAATACTTTTGAAAACAAAAATCATAGCAATGTAATTGAGATATTTTTTGCCGGCCATTAGAAATTTCTTGATAATAAACATAAGTCGGAAAATATACAACGTACAAAGTTTTAGGCAGCCGCATTCATTATATTTCATTTGCTATAATTAATTTTGAGTGGAAATTAAGATTACATAGTTGAGTTTCACCGAACAGTTACGATTGGCACTCGGTTTACATTTCACCATCCCGCGATCTTTTTCTTTTGAAACCAAAAACAGTTACAAAATTACAACTATAGAAACAAATCTGTATTGCTACGACTAGTTATTTATATGCTAATTATCGTTGTTGTCTAAAACATTTCTTTCACATTTGACGATTCCTTTGACCGCCTGTGAAGTGTGAACATAAGATTATTTTAGCAAAGTAGGAATGTAACGTGAAAGACTGAAATTTATAAATAATTAATTTATGTGTATTTGCATGCATGTATGAGAAAGTTAACGGATGAATTTACCTCTAATTTTTGTCTATTATTTAGAAAAAGGAGAGAAACGATTGAGAATATATTATAGTGATTTATTAGGTCGTTTAAGAAAAAATCTGATACAAAAAATTTATTTAGTAATTTAGAGGTAAATAAATTGGTGGTATTGAACAAGTGTAAATTACCCATTAACCGATGGCTAAAATTTTAGATTAAATGTCTTCCACATCAAGGTTTACGGAAATCAGTTAGGGGCCTTAGGAGTTAGGGCCATGTGAAACATATTTTTTGAGGAGCCTTCTTTATTTCTCTCTTTCCCCCTTAAAGGGATGCCAATTAGAATTTTACAAAAAAAAAAAGTAGAAGATAATAGAAAAGAGGATAACATGTAGTAAAAGAAACATAAGTGAAGCAGCCATGTTGAACCGTTATGATTGGGAGAACCTGACCTGAACCAAGTGGTTAAAAATGTTTCCTCCGGTGTGTTGTGAGTGGTGGTTGGTGATTTGGAGTAAGCCATATATACGACAAGTCCGGCTAGCTTTGCTCGCATGGTTAAGTACCGTACGTAATGTTTCTAAGAAGTTGAGTCGGTACTACCATGTGTAACTTGGTTAAGGCGAATTTTGTAGCATCGAATATATTTTAGTTTCGGTAAATCATTTAACATTGTTGTTTAGCTTCCCTAACTTTTCTTACAAAAATTTCTTAGCTCTTTACTCTTTGGTTTAGCCAAATCAGAGTGGCAATGCATTTATGACAATTATTTAATTATCCTAGCATAGTAAAAAAGAAAGTTCAAGTAGGCTTCTAAACAATACTATACGCAACATTTATTTTATCAAAAATTTCCCAAATTATTAAAGATATTATGCTTATAAAACTCGAACCGATTAAAAAGCTAGCACTATGCACAAAATGTCAAACTAGTCGATAATATTTTAAATTAGTTTTAAAATAATGTCATGGTGGGGAGAGAAATCTAATTAAAATTTAGAAAACTGATTATAGAAAATGTTGGAAATTAGGTGGTAAGATAGCAACTAATATATCTATTTAAGGAAACTATCCAGTAAGACTAAAGCACGTATCAATATGCTAACGATTGCAAAGATCCAAAGACGGACCTTCCGGTCTCTTCGCTGATCGCAACCCCTTTGATTTTGGTAATTTGTATTGTAACTAGTCAACCTGTCCTATATCATATCTGCTATGTCATCTTTATTTTCCTAAAACCCAAAATTTAGGCGACTAGCCACGTGTCTATCTGCTGAAGAGCCGACAAGTATCGAGGAACAAGGATTAAAACCAATGAGTAATTTGAATGAACCATAACTAAACCCGTGGGCTGACCAGATTATACTATTTCGGTATAATAGTTATTTTGAAACTAAACAAATTTGGGTATAATAGTTTCCATCATTCAAGAAAATAAGATGAGTTTTCTTCTAATGATATCAAAAATAAAATAAAACAAAATAAGCTAAACCACTACTTAGTAACCTACGTATCTGGGCCAAATTTCACCCATTTCCCCCCGGTGGGCTTCAAACTGTGGGCTTCTATCCAAGGACAGATTCCGAATACATGCCTATCTCTCTCTCACGAAGAAGAAAAATGCTCTCTTAAGTTTTGATCTATTTTCCCCTAAATAACAACATGTCTTGAGGTGTTCTTAATCGAATTAATCACCAACTTTGCAATTATTTTCAGTAGAATGTGCCCCTAGTTTCAGTTATGTTTCTAGGTATTGTTTTGGATTAAATTCCTGTGTGCCGCTTTTGGAGTCTTTGGACCATACTTTGCTGACAAATCCAAACAAAATAAAAGAGAAAAATCATGAAACTATGGACTGCATTTTTTTCTTTTTTGTTAATCTTTTTTGTTTTATTTACCGAAAAGGTTAGATCATGGATAAATACAGACAAATCAAAATTAATGAATTACTGAAAAGGAAAATCGAATTTGACACGGTAACAACCATTTACTTCAAAATAATATATTCATCCCATTTTAAACTAATAATAAAATAAATTTTTTTTGTCTTTTTTATAACAAAGGGTAATCCATGTTTTTACCATCCCACTAATTCGGTCATGATAAATGAAACCGTCAAATAGTCTATTTATAACAAAGGGGTAATCCATGTTTTCATGGGTCTAACGCATGACACTATTTTGAATGATCAAATATGATTGACTTATATAATTTCACATTTGAAAAAATTATCTCTAGTAAAATTTAGGGTTATTTGACCGATAGGGTAGTTTTTCAAAAATAATTATATTAGAAGATAAAACATTATTTACAATTGCAAATAAAGCATATGTGTCTATCTCTGTTAGAGCATGTGCAGTGGGAAGTTCTCAAAAATGTTTTTATCAATATAAAATAATAAAATAATAAAAAATAGAGGAGAGAGATGAGAATTGGTTCTCAAATGAGAACTTTTGAGAGACTCTCTCACACATGTCAATATATTATTGGCTTTCATGTTTTTTTTATTAATTAAAATTTAAACAAATAATTCAATTAAATTATATGTATTAAATTAATATTTCTGAAAGATTATGAAGGGTTCTAGGCAATGCAAATGCTCTTATATGTCAATATCTCCTATTTATCTCCATCTCTCTCATCTTTTTTTATTTTTTCTACTCTCACGAGCATTTCTCTTTCTTTTTTTTTTCTTATTCTTTCTTTCTTTTATTTTCATTTATGATTATCTCACAAATTTAAAATAAACAAATTTTAAAAACATAATTTTAATTCTTAATTTTTTTTTGTGAATCTAACAATATCCATTTTGAATTGATGTATAGTCAAAAAATTTATTTTACTGTACATTATCATTATACACTAATTATGTGTACACCGTTTTCGAACATTGTCTTTGTACACCTTATAATTATTATATTGTACACTTATATATCTTGTACACCAAATAATCTTATACACCAAATCATCTTGTACACCGATTCGTCTTATATCAATATGTAAATAAACTACATAAAAACACTTATACATCTTATAAATTGACTTATCTCGTATACCAATTCACTTTGTACACCGATTTGTCTCATACACCGATTTGTTTCGTATACTGACTCGTCTTGTATACTGACTCGCCTCGTGTACAAAAATCAATTGTATGTACATAAATACTACTTCATTGTATATATCATTGATGTAGAGTGTTATATTTTGTATATCAAGCATCTTATAGTATTACTATGTACATGGATTACTAAAAATCTCATTTTTAAGATTTGTATATCGTTTGTTCATTGATTTTTCTTGTATATTTATATCTTGCATACCGATTTGTTTTGTACACCGAATCACTTTGTACACCGATTTTTCACGTACACCGGTTCATTTATACATTAAATTCATCTTATATATTGACTAGTCTCGTATACCATCATGTTTCGTACACCGACTCGTTTTGTACATCGACTTATCTTGTATATTGTCATAACTCTTATAATATCTTGTACAATTGTTCTGCACACTAAATTTTTTTGTACACTGACTCACCTTGTAAAGATCTAGTATATTATATTTTTTAGTAGACCAACACATCTTATACACCAATTCATTTTGTACACCGTCTCTTCTTCTACACCAACATATTCCGTATACTGATGCATCGACTCATTTTGTAAACACATATTCATATTATACACTATATTTTTTTATATATCAACTTATCTCATACTCTGTTTTATCTTGTAAACTATTTCACTATACACCAATTCATTTCGTATATTGATACGCTTCGTATATTATTTTATTTTTCTATATATTTACAATTTTAAAAATATATTTATAAAACAAAATTTTTTATTTTAAATTTTTTAAAAGTTACAACTTATGATGATTTATTTAAGTTGTACATAGTGGTGTAGATTTTTTTGTATACATATAAAATGGATCTTGTTAGATTTAGAAAAGTATTTGAAATTTGTTAGAAGAAAGTTAAACTTTTTTCTAAATTTAGAAGAAATAAAAAAAAAAAGAATAAAACAAAAAGAAAAAGAATGAAGAAAGAAAATACATGTGATATGATGAAAAAAAAAAAAAACCAGACAGGGAGGGAGATAGGAAGAAAAATCTATTTATCCAATTATAAATAATAATTTATTTTATTTTCTAATTATTTTCAAAAAATATACTCATCCAACCAATTATCTTTAAAATTTACTAGTTTACGATCACTTGATGAAATATAATATCTTTTAAAATATAAATTTTCATAATCTTTAAACTAATAAAATCGCTGTAACAACAATTTTCACAGTTTTGTATGACCACCCTAAAAATGGCAATTTCTGCTGTAAATAATTATATATATTTATAATATGTTTGTCTTCCAATTGAAGTGCTCAAAATCAACAATTATGTAAATACCATGGTATAAGCCAAGTGGGACCCTATCCAACGAGGAAAAGCCCCATACACAGTCAGCTACACGTTTCATGCGACGGTTCCTGACAATGATGTTTAAATCTTTCTCACAAGGAACACAATAAATATAAAATCAGTTACAAATTTTTGTTTTTTATTTACCGGATAATCCTTTAATGAAAACGAAAAAATTATCATAAAATCGGTGGTAACACCCAATCCGGATCTTTATAGTTTTCAATTATTGACACATGTCTTTAAATTATGGGATCAATAAGCGTTAATTACGATGAATGGATAAAAATCACAAAATAAAAACGGGATAAAATGGATAAATGGATAAAGTCGTAAAAATCCAATTGGCTTATAGAAGGACCCCACCAACGAGTAAATTCCAATTTTGTCTTTAAAACAAAACAAGTTTCTGCATAAAACTGTAACGACTGTGTTTCTTCATTGATATCGAGAGGTCAATAAAGTTACCAACTTTTTCTGTGATATTTTCTCATTCAAAATCACTTTTTCTCATCTCAAGAATTCTGAGTTTTGGTCAAAGATTCAAGCATCTAGATCAGATTACAGAAACTGGGTTTTGTTTGTTTTGCTTCTTCCTTATGGATGTCATTTCATCTCTTGGAACCAATCATGGGATTTCTGGGTTTTCTCCATTTTCTCAGGAAATTCAATCAAAATCGAAACTTTCTCCGATTATGAGCATCGATTTGAAGGAACCTTCAACAGATTTCACCAACCAAACTCTTACCGCCTTCTCTTCTTCCTCTGTCGCTCCTGTAAGCAATAAAAAAACTTATCTTTGTTTCTCTGTAAATCCAAATCTTTATAGATTCCTAACGGTTTGGTTTCTTGATTGAAATGGTTAAGTTTCAGGCAAAGACGACATCATCATCATCAATTGGTATGAGTAGAGGAATGAGATGGTGGGAAAAGTCAAGTAAACAAAACATGTTAGAGATTCACTCTGCAAATCATCTTGTAGACTCTTTGTTAAACGCTGGTGATAGATTAGTTGTTCTTGATTTCTACTCTCCTGCTTGTGGTGGCTGCAAATCACTTCATCCAAAGGTATGCAACTATGCATAGTTTGTTGTTTAAGAACTACTTTATTGATATTTTCGGTAATTTTGATGTCTTTTTTTGTTAATGTGTATTACAGATATGTCAATTAGCTGAATCAAACCCAAATGTGATGTTTCTGAAAGTGAATCAAGAAGAGCTTAGAACAATGTGTCATGGCCTAAACGTTCATGTGCTTCCTTTCTTTAAGTTTTATAGAGGAGCAGAGGGTAAACTCTGTAGCTTCAGCTGCACTATTGCTACTGTAAGCAAATCTGACGATGAATCAAAAACTTTTTCACAGTTTATATATGATTGGACAGTAAATTGAATCTATCTTTGATTGAACTGTGCAGATTAACAAGTTCAAGAAAGCGTTGGATAAGCATGGGAGTGAAAGAAGCAGTCTTGGGCCTGCAAAGGGTTTAGATGCAAAGGACCTTGCTGTTTTAGTATCAGTTGGGGAACTGAAAATGAATCTGAATTCTTTGGAGAATTATCAAGCTAGAATCTTTGGTTATGAAACAGAGGAGCAATATCAAAAAATGGTGCTGTAAAAATCTTATCTTTCACTGATTTGTTGGTAATTAGTATTCCTTTGGCATATGGGTTTTGTTCTTTTTAGATTCAACCCAATTACTAGCAAAAGTTAATTTCAGTTGACTTCTGTTGCTGAAAATTTGTCTCAAGGTCACATTTTAATCAAAGTCTCAATATTATCTCTAAGTTCAACAATCTTCCAACTTGGAATAAGATCTCAACTCTTATTTGAAGAGTAAGATTCAAAAACTGGATAGATCTGAGCCTAACATATGTAAAAGATTTGTATATGTCAAACTTTTGGATTATGAAAAATGATTTGTAAGACAGGCTTTACCTCAGCATCAAGATTGTAATCATACATGTTATACCACATCAGATCTGATGATTATTAGAATTCCATCATTGGTAAAGCCTTATCAAAACTTAAAAAAAAAATAGCTAATTGAAAACTGAAAGTAAAGAGAAGATTTGTTAATGCATCAGAGAGATTCCCATTAAAGACAAAAGTCAACACAGCTAATTTCTGATGTCCCTGTCTGTTTAATCGTCACTTGCAAACAAACCCTAAACCCAATCTAAAGGCGTCAAGAACAAAAAAACAGTTGTAAACAAAAACTTGAGCTTTAAGACTGAAGCTATTTCTTCCAGTAAGAGATATCAATCAATCAGTATAGTTATAAACTTAAAAACCAAATCCTAATTCGATAATAGAGAAGAAACAAGCATGAAAAGAAAAGCTAAGACTGTAACGAAGAAACTGGTTTTAGGGTTTTCCACCGTTTAGAATCAGAGAGAGTAGATGTTAGGTTTTAGGGTTGCTCGCTTGGACCTTATAAAGAGGATTTTTGGAAGAGGTCAACTATCTAATAAAACACAATAAATACATAGGTCAGTAAAAATTAAACAAATGGGGATGTAGCTCAGATGGTAGAGCGCTCGCTTAGCATGCGAGAGGCACGGGGATCGATACCCCGCATCTCCATTCATTTGTCATTTATCCTTAATTTTTGTTTTTTGTGTGAAGTATTTTACAAAACAGAATGCAAAGCCGAGTAATATAGAGACAAGAGCTTGATTATAAGTTGTAGTGATGCAAATTTGTTTATTTATTTTCTTTTTATACCACAAAAGTTTCTAAATCATTGACTTTAACCTCTAATCTCGAATTTTTCAACTAAAGTAAATTGTCTATTTGTCTTATATTTTCTTAAGGCATAAACATAAGATTACAGTAGAGAAGATGACTCTAGCCTCTCCTCCTTAAGACTTCTTTCTGCATGAGTCTCACTTTCGTGGTGCGTCGTTCTCTGATGATCTAATCCCTTCCTCAATACGCTACAACAAATGAACAAATATAGTTATGGTTTTTGTTGAGAATTCAGACTTTTAAAAGCTTTGAATGTTATGACTCATCTTTACCTGAAGAAGATAGTTGTGAAGCCAATCTAGTGTTTGTGGGAATGTGGTGGCTGATATATTTACAACTGTTACTCCCTGATTTACGCATAAACAAAAATGTTACTATAACCACTAAAACCCGAAAGTAAATTTGGGTGATCAAGGGCTTAACAAACAAAAAAACCTGTGAGTTGAAGGAACAAAGGTAGTCTTCAATGGTCTTTAGGTTTGTAATTAGTCTTTCTTTCTCCTGCTTAAAGAAAGAAAAAGCCAAACATGTGTTCACACAGCTTTCAAGAATCAGTTTTAGTGATCTTTTAGGGGTAAGCTTGAGGTTGTTTAATACCTTTGATGTATATTTCTCTCCAGATGTACGTGAAGAGATCCACTCCTCTAACAAAGCCTGAGATTATGAATTTGAGAAAATAAATAACTGAGAAAGACTGATTTTTTAAAGTTATATAGCTAGAAAAGAACAAAAATTGGTATTACCTTATGATCGAACTCAGACATCTTTAAAACAATAGATATAACTATTGGTTCAGGGCCAGATTTTGTCTTTCCACTTCCATCTGTAGACTTTGTTTTCTTTTCAGCATCTCTTGCAGTTTCAGCTGCACACACAAACACATGAAACAAAATAAAACTTATACAATCATACAAAAGCAAGAATTTTCAATACCAGAATATATTTTGAAGAATACCATCGATAGGTTCCACAGATGCCACGGGTTCAGCCTGAGAATGGGGTTCCACAGCAATATTGTCGGTTTCTTTCGTGTTAGAAGAACCTGCCTCGGGATTTTTGTCCGACGTTAGATTTGTTGAAGAGTTTGTTTCTCTGTTGCTCTTCTCAGGATCATTTGTTGGAGCTTTGTTCTCATCATTCATTAAGTATATGCTTGGATCTAAATGTCTTCCCTGTAAATTACATAGCCAAGATTATCAGAAAACAAGTGTAGTAATATTAGCTGCAATATAATCCAAAAGTAGGGAGCTTTTTAAAAACAATTTACCTCAATTATAATTGGTTTCCCATCTTTCATTGCTTTCTTCAAATCACCACCAAGTCCTAAACAACCACAAACCATTAAGGAATGTTAAAACACACAAAAAAGGAATACAAATGAATCATGTAGTTTCAAACACGGAAAAAGGAAGTACCTTTTCGAACAATTCTGCATTCTCTACAGAATTCAGTAATCAACTCTTCTGATGAACCAAATTCTCGAGTCCATACAGGTGTTGATGTCAACGGAGCACTGAATTAAACAGAAATAAACATGTTTATCCACTAATCTATCAAATAACCACATTGTAACTCTTAGACTAAAGTATAAGAACGTACTCAGTTGCTGTTCGAAGCAGCTCATATACCATGTCCGTCTGTGTAGCAAAAAAAAAGTTCAAATAAGAAATTTTTAAAGATAAACAAAACAAACAGATGAAGAAGATATTAAGGAATACTTGTAAAACGTTAGGCAAATTGAGTCTTTGAGCAAGTTGTGTGGCTATTGTGGACTTGCCAACACAAGCTGTTCCGCAAACAAGTATGACAAGAGGTACTCTTTGATGATGAAATCTAAAACACCCAAAAAGGAAATTAAAAATATGATAAAAGATCCTCGAGCAAGACAAAGCATAAAGAGGTTTACTTAGTCATCATATTGTAGCGATTAATGTACTCTTCTCCATAACCACGTCGCTCCATAAGCTGCATGTTTTCCAATCATTCATTATCAGAATAGTTCAAATGTTCATAAGACATGTTTTGTCAAAGATTCCAAGTATGCACCTTAAACAAATTGGTTTCCAAATCAGACTGAGAGCTGTAAATAGAAACGAATCAAATTATGTACAATACAAAATCGATAATAAGAAGAAGAATTGATGGGAGCATACACATCAAGGAGACTGTTGTCAATAAGAAGCTTCTTGAGTTCAAGTGATATCTTAATGGCCTCATGATTTGGGATCTGAATTTTTTTTTAAATCAGCAAATATTGTAACCAATGATGTTATATCTTAGACAATCTAAGAACAATATGAACAAACCTTAGTTACAGTCAACATTCTGCAAACTAAGAACCGAGACAGAACATAGTAGTGATCAGCGTTGTCTCCAAGCCATACCTTCACCTAAGTTTTTTTTTTTTTTTTTAATTCGTAATAAGAAAGAAAAAAATCAGAAATTTGAAAAGAAAAAAAACCTGCAGTTGAATTGATGAAGAAAAGTCAAACCTTGACGAAATCGTATTTAGAAGAAGCATTACGAGGAGAAGAAGGAACGGAAGAGAATGATCTGATGTTGATTTCTCGAGGTTCGTGATCACCGTTGATTCCATTAGCGTTGCTTCTTGTTCCTGATGAACCTGATGATTCCTCTCTATCCTTCATCTTCTAAAATTTCAACTCTCAACAACAGCAAACAAAACAAGTTTTTGAGTCTTTAAAAATCGATTCTTTGATCTCTCAGATAAATAAATAAATAATCTGTTGATGTTTCCGACATCTGAATTACTTTTATCCTCACCTCTTAGGACAGACTCCTATTTATTTTTTATTTTTTGTCTTTTTTTTTTTCTCTCAATAATGATTATTAGGCCACACTGAGAATTGAGTCCACGTTTAGTTGGGCCAGGCCATAAAAGTGAACTTAAGGATTATTTTGGGCCTTTGGTCTCTTCGGCTAGGACCGCTAGGTAAAGTTAGTCCTCTTTCTGCTATAATGTTTTTTTTTTTTTTTTTTGGGTCTTAATGTTATTATGCCTGTAATGTTTTTATGTCCCTTTCTTTTTGTGTGCATTTGTATTTGCTCATTCAGGATTCTACGATTTTGACTGCCTAAGTAATATGAAGATCACTGGGAATTTGATCTCGGGCTATACAGTTGATAAATATAAAATCTGTCTCACTTTGTCGATCTAAAACTGATAATTTTACACCACCAAAAATTAGATATGTTACAGTTTTAAAAGTCAAATATTTTAACGAAACGAAATTGTCATAATAAGTAGGGTCTCACTAAGCACCTGTAAAAGCAATCAATATGACACAAAGCGCTTCTCAAACCAAATGTGGACAGGGAGGAACAAGTGTTGTAGTATTGGCCCAAAGCTGAGGATGCCCTGATGAATCAGAGAAACAAGAGTGGTTGGTTTACACACAGGTGAGAGAACTGGGCGTAATAGAGTGATCCAAGCTAACTGTGTTTACCTTTTATAGAGCCAAAATTATATATACAAGGAGAAGCTTCTTTCCATTTCAAGAACGAGGAGCAGCCATTTGCTGCTTTTTTATCCTCTCGTGTGATTTCACCATGCTGTATAACAAAATAAGAGAGAGTGAGTTTCATCTGAATATCCAACTTCACATAAATCAATGGTGTTTGAAATTGATGTGTTACTTGATATCATGAGGAGTGATGAACATCCACTGTGCTCCTTGTGCAATTGCGAAATCCACCAGTGCGTCCAAACTAATTTTCCGGCTGACTGCATCCTGGATTCCATATTCAAAAAAAGTTTGTTTCAGCAGTTCTCATCCCAATGTAATGTTTGTAACGAGGGGACGGATTCTCAGAGGACATAATACCATAAACACATCAAATTCGTCCATTGCTCTAAATGGAGCTTCTGTCATCTCATGAAGAGCTAGTGCAAAGCACAATGTTGAGAAAGAACGTTCTCCGCCTGATATTAAAACAAGACGAGTTAGAGGTTACCAATGGCAATGAGTTACAAATGTAGAACTTTTTAGATTGTGGAAGCAAGCGAAGCAGCACCTGAAAGACCTTTGGTGTCTCGAATGGAATTGCTCGTTGCATCTTGAGGCATCTTAACCTGTCGAAAAAACGAAAGCCATCAATCAGATAATGTAATCATATGGACACGTTGTAGGCATCTTGAGGCATTGTAGCATCAATTACCTCTATGGACAAAGTTTTATCTTCATAACTGACTTTGATGTGTCCACTGATACCTTTCTTTCCCAAGTGAGAGTTGAATCTGTTTTGAAGATTCCATCAAAGAAAGATCCATATGAAAAAAAAAATCATACTAAATCTCATCTCAAGAGACATGAACTACAGATTTTTCTATGCGATTGGCAATTTAAGGGAAAGGAACTCTTACTGCCATGTTAACTGGCGCCGAAGAAGAGATGCATTTCTTTGAAACTTGCTCCATCGCGAATCTAGAGCCTTTTTGCAGGCCTGATCAAATAGTAATATGAATACATTAAACGATGCAGCTATAAACAATATATACAGCTTTAACATAAAACAGATCTGTGAACTCAACCATGAGTTTTTCTCGTTGATTTTGATAGGATTTGCGCTTCTTTGCAATCTTTCGTTCTAGGCTCTCATACATCATCCTAACGTCATCAATTGATTCAGAAAACCTGCACCAACAAAAATTGTAGCATGTAATTTACTGTCACATGTCGTTTCTGTGTGAATGAAGAGCTGAAAGGCAATGTTAAAATACGCACTGCTGATTCTCTCGATGAAGTCTCTGATTCATTCTGGTAATCTGAGCACTGAGTTGCTCAGGAGTACTCCCATCCCAGGGTCCCAAAGATTCTATCTCACTCTCAGGACAAATTTCAGAGGCCTTCTGGTCGCTTTCCTGAAATTTCAGCAGACGTAATTCAAAACCACAAGAAAAATGGGCCCTGACCAATAACTTACAAGAAGATGAAGAATATCTATAGCTAATACACAGTAGTCTAGTAACTAAGTTCCACAGACTTAGACAATATGGCATCCCAAGTTTCAACCCGGCCATTCCCTCATTAGAGAAGGCTCCAAGAGATTAAGAGAGACATATTTATACAAATAAGTGGGTGTGTGTGTGTTATATATAAAAGAATGAAACTGAATTTGTCATTTTGAAAAATTCCTGTGTCTGCAAAACTAACAGAGTGTCATAATTGATTATTATCTGTACCTTCCGCTTATTTTTAAGCTCCTCGTAATTAGCCTCAGCCACCTTAATATCAGGAAGGACCTTGTTTTTCATTATGTTCTCGTAATGAGTTTTCTCCTGAAACAGAATCACGATTACTTTCTGCATGCAAAACATAGAAAATATTTACATAGAGGCAAGAAGTGGTACCGCTTCGGCAGATTGAAGGTCTATCTCAATCTTCTTTAGCTCACTCTCTGCTTCCTCAAAGGCGTCAATTTCACCCTTGGCTGACTCTACATGCACGATTTGAGAAAATGTAAGAAAAGAGTCGGCCACTCAATCAAGATGATTTATTCATGTTCGATCACAAACCAAGAAAAAGATACAAGTGTTTCAGAATCAGTGGTAAGACGTACCACGTAAGTTCACAAATGAAGCTTTCAGTTCATCAGCCTTTAGTTCAGCTTCTTTCAAGCAGTTTTGGAGCTTCTCAAGCAAAGCTTCTTTCTCCTTTATCTCTTCTCGGCCTTTCTGATATAGTAATTAGAACAAACAAAAAAATTATGGAATGATACGAAGGCTAAAACAATGACAATCAAATAGTTTACCAACAAACTAACCATGATTTCAAGTTGAAGCTCATTAACACTTGAAGAAGATGAAGCTTCAGCCTCAGCAGCGACTGTATTCTTCAAATCTTGCATCTCGAGTTCTTTTGTCGTCAAAGCATTCTCTGCTTGGCTGCGGTGTTTCTGTATAAACCAGATAAAGAAACATATGCAACACGGTTATGAGTACGAGCAAACTAAGCTTTGTGAAATTAAGTTAAGATATACAAAGACTGGGAACTCTAGTTTCCACATGCCTACTGGATTAATCACTGAGTTTACATTACCTTCACTGTGCGCATTTTTGACTCAAGTTCCTCTAGATTCTCCTCTGCCTCCCTCTTACGTCTCATGCATTGAATTATCTCGTTTTGTTCTCTTGAGGCCTCTATTTCAAGATCCTTGATCTGGTCACCAAAAGAAGCACAGAGTCGCGTAGGTCTACGAGAATGAGAAGGAAGAGTTGTCTGAACTGACCCCCGAAAAAACCTGCGGTAAGAGTAGATAAAGAAGTGATATGATTGAGGAAGATCTTACTATATTCCCTATATGGCCTCAAATCAGTCCCTGTTATATGAAAAGGTACTAGCTTATTTTATATGCAAAACTGTCAGATATCTCATTTTCCGGTCCATTCAAGATCATTTGAAGGGCTTTCCAAAATGTTAAAATGGGGTAAAAAAAGGCTTCTATTGCATAACTTCTCAAGCTTTTCTTGTACTTGAAAACTGATGTTGGAGATTGTCCAGAGCCAGGACATGGAAAGAGGGGTGTATGTCATAGTTCAATATTGTTTTCAAAAGAAAAAAAATGATCTCTCGCCATGCAAAAGAAGATTTGTTTTTTGTTTGCAAGTGAAGATAGATATAGTGGGACTCCCTGCCAAATCTAACAAAATTACTTACATTCGGAATCCATCTAAAGTGAAAACCTCTTTTAGATTTGAAAGTCTTCTCCCAAAGGCAACTGCCTTTCCCACCTCATAGTTCTCTGCCAGCACTTGCCTCTCAACACCACTCTGAAATATCCAGAATACAAGATCAAAAATATGAACACTCAATACCGTCATATAGGGCTGTGAACAATAAAGAAAATTAGTAAGTGAAGGGAAAATATAAAAGTAACATTACCACATCCACCAAGACGTTAAGAACAGTTGGATTATCAGAATGCAAGACAGAGAAAATCGTTGGGTGTTCTGTCTGAGGAATCATGTGCCTTGGTATATTTAACCTGCATAAATGGGAGATAGCAATATATTTGCGTTATAAATCTAGACATTCATCAACGCAGAAGGTTAAAATGAAATATCAAAATGCTTATTTAGACTTTGAACCTTGGTCTCGAAAAGTCATAGATGATAATCTTAAGGTTTCTATAATTGGCTTCATTCGCACAGCCTCTTAGAGTGAGCGAATCTTTATGATCAGTCACAATGAAGGCATTTAATATGTTTCCAAGAGCTTGTTCAACCGTAGAAGCCCATTTATTGCCATCGACCAAAGTCTGTAGAGCATCACACAGTAGAGTTTTTTATCCCAGAAAATATTCACATCAAAAGATTGTTGTAACGATAATTGAAAACTTCAGTTTCTTCTTGAGCCATGCATGGTCAACGTAAGAAAACATGTGAACTAAATTTTTTTGATGTACAGATTTCAAACGAAACAAGTAGAAACTCACCACATGGGAGCCAATAGGACCGATTGGTGGCTTTCTGAATCTACGATGATGTCTCTCAATAGCTTGCAGAAGATTAATGACTCTGTCCCCTCCAAATGCAGTAACCTAGCGAGCATAAATGTATTTATATGCCTCTTAGAAATTACCCAAAGAGTTTTGACAATATCCAGCTGAAACACCATATATCATGAAGAACGAACCTTGTTTGTTTGATGTTTCTTCAGATCACTAATGTTGGAGTTTATGATTCTTTGCCTCTTTTGATGGTCTCTAATCTAGAAGCCAAAAAGGCCAAACAAATGAACAAAAGGTTAATTACAACACTTTAAATACCCTGCATATAAAACTGATTAAATTCTAAGACTTAAGATTCATGTGGAATATAAGTAATATAAGTAATATATATTTATATAAGCATGGTTGTACCATATTCTCGATGTATTCCATTTCTTTCCTTCCAGCTAAGGCTTTCTCCAATAAGCAGTTCTCTTCCTCTTTCAATCTATAGTATTAAATTAAATATTTAAAACATGTTTCAAGACGAGAGAGAAGACTACAGAAGAAGGCTAGGCACATGAATAGGAAACAGAAAACTTAATATCAACCTGGAAAGCAATGTTTCAACTTTCTCAATCTGCTGTTCCAAATATTGAAGTTTCTCCTCGATTTCAGATTGTTCAGCCTGCATCACTATCAACCTATGAGAAATATACACGGATATATCTATAGAGAAGTATATATCATTACAATGTCTTGATCGTTATGTCAAGACACTGAGCACAAAAGAAAATGACATAGTTTTTCATTTTTATTTAAAGTTATTTAAATATAATGCCAGTGAGCAGTAGAGGACCTGCGTGTTTCTCATTGTCTGTTCATTGATATCTCCAACCTGCTGTTCAAGCCTTCTAACACGATCCTTAATCTTGTGAACATTATTGCATTTATGATGGAATTCTTCTTGTAGAGTAATCTTTTCTCGTGCAGCCTACAATAAGGAATCACATCAAGAACACATAACATATGTAAAAAACATGCAAGATGTGGAAAATAGTTCTACCAAAAGCAAATTTTTCAAACTAATCACATTGACATTATTTTCAGGCTATCTAAGTTCAGAATGCTGCACATTTAACAAATCCAGTATTTTCATTTGCTTCCTCCTTTAACAAACACTGAACAAGAAAATATATTTCGTTGATATGGGAAGATAATTTGTCAATCCTTTAGGAAAAGATCCATTTACTAGGTCCTCTTAAAATTAAGTTTACAAACCGTCGTGGCTGAGTTGCGAAAAGTCTCTATCTCTCTCTTCATTGCAGTTGATTCGTCCATCAGACAAGCAACTTGAGCTTTCTTCTTGGTCAAGCGATCCCTTAACGATTCCACTTTACTCTACAAAAATGGTCAATTATAATCAAACAGGCTGAATTCGAAAATGTGAAATTAAGCAATATATTCATCCATGTAGATTCCCACAATAGGGTAGGTTAGAAGGTTTGCATTCTAAGCAAATTGAAAATTTTAGAGGCAAAACCTCACATAAACTTATGGAACCAAGATTGTAACTATGCCCCTATGAGATATTTTTAGGCCGGAAATACCTCAAGACTCTGTATAATCAAACTATATCTTTCAGACAGAAGTTAAAACTTGTAATGCAACCCCTTCAACTGTAATTTTCAATATATTGTAGCCATCCAAATTTCAGATTATGGAAAGTATGACTTACCAATTCCCAATCTATTTTAGCTTGACAAGTAGGTATACGTTCTTTAAGCTTCACAATCTTCTCAGTCTGTTCCTGGAGCTGCCTATCTACATCATATACCCATGACCAAGCCAGTTTCTTCTTCAACTGTTGCAACTTTTGAGCTATTTCTTCAACTTGTTCCATATTCCTTATCTTTCCATGCAAAACACTGATCTCTTTTTCTATTGGTTTAATTGTGTTCACCATTTCATCGACTATTGCAGTTGCATTATTCAAGTGGTCGTAGATACTTTTGAGAAGATCATTGACTTGCTGAAGAAGGGTTGCCTTAAAAAAGAACTAAAGAACAAAATCTTTCAGACCAAATTATCAACATGGTTGACTTTGATATATACCAGTTCACAGGAGATACCTTGAATTTATCTTTGTCATTTCCAGAATGAAGAAACTCCCTGCTCTTGTCTTGACTCATTACCACACACGGATTTTCAACATCAATCTACCAATGTGAAACATAATACGGAGTCAGCAATGAATATGCCAATATAGCTGATAAAACTAGAAAATTTAAGGGGTATACAAGACCAGAAATAACAAGTATTTCTGATAAAAGTTAAACACTTTTTTAAATTTGAATAAAAAGACAAAAACTCACGTTATAATGTTCAACAAGTTCTCTTAGCTCGTCTTTTCGGTTACATACTTTTTTCCCTGTTATAAAGAGTAAGAAAAAACAAGTAAACAACATAGAAAGAGTAGGAGAAGAAGAGAATAAGAAAGGAGACAGTCATCAAAACAAGCACCACACGAAATATGAAACAAATTGTAAGTTGTTGAACCACAGAGAAAAAGAGAATATGGCTACAATGAACTAACCTAGATGATCCTTGAGAACGGTAGAACTAGTAGACTCAGTTATCCTGCGTTCAATAATTATAATATCACCATATATTTCAGGCTTGAAAGCATCATCTCCTTGATTTTTCATTTCTACATGAACAACGGCATAGCTGCAAAGAAATCCCAACAAGATTGGAAATTTTAAGTCAAACAGAAAATAAGCAAAAGAAAGCCTAATAAAAAGTTGAGAAAGAAGAACTAAAAATTAGCTTTTGCATAAACCTGCATCCAGTTTTTATGAAATCTTTCAGAGTGGCAGCGCGCTGAGTCCCTCTGGCTCGACACCCGAATGCAACACATAGAGCAGTCAATATCGCACTCTTACCACCTGAAAACAAATAATGATTGTCGTTTAACATTCCATAAAGCCAAATCTATCTAAAATCCTAAATCAAGTCCGGATTTAAACTAGTATAAGCAAGAATTTGCGACCTTCCTGGATAAACCAATTCTAAATCAAATAAAATAGCATCTCCACCAGCTTCTCCAAAAATAAAATAAAAAACTAAACCTGAATTTTCGACACAATGGAGATTTGTAAAAGTCCAGAAATATCATAATTTGGAGCAGACCCAGATTCGAAAAAGGTATGGGGTATGTAAATTCAGTCAATTAGAGAGCTAAATATCTTTTTTTTTTTTGGGTAGACTTACTTCCGTTTTGGCCGGTGATGAAATTGACCCACTCGCCAAACTCAATCTGGAGATTACTATGGCACATGAAATTCTCGAGCTTAATCCGAAGAATCGTACCGGAGCCAGAACGCTGTTTGATGAACAAATCACTGGATCGAGCACCGGATTTTGCCATGGCTGTCGCGTTCTAGGGTTTCTCAGTCGACTAAAACAAAATTAGATTTGAGCAAAGTTCCATTCGTGGGGGGTGCTTAGGGCGGGAAAGAGACAAGGCTATTGTACGTCGCGCGTATGCTAATTTCCGTACTGACCGTCCGATCATCTGGAGATCTTTGACGAAAGACAAATGGGCCCTATTTAATGTCCGTACATGGCCCATACCAATTGGCGAGTTTGGACGGCTTCTCGGTCTAAGCGTTTGGTCAGCTTTATTATAAAGTTTTTTTTGTTTTTTTTTGGTCGGCCAACCAAAGTTTTGATCTAATTTTTTAAAAGTTGTATTTCTAACCTTTTCTTTTCTAACGGTGAAAAAGTACTATAAATAAAGTTTATGATTTTAATAAACCAGAAGACGAATCCAGTTTCAATTTCCAAACAAATTAAACAAAAATCCTTTAAAAAAAAAAGTGTTTAATTTTAAACGTGTAATGTGCATCATTTTCCGGAATCGTGCACATTCCTAACACGTTCAAGTTATATTTCGAAGTTTCCTTGATCACATGCTGATAATGTAACATAACATTATATATGGTTACAACACAAAACTCACGAAAACCAGAATCAAGTGCACACCTAAAAAACTTATAAAAACAAAGAAGTAAAATGGGCTTTGAGGTTATCATCAGGGTGGCCAAATCCATCACCTTCTTTATAGAACAAATCGATCACACGTGCAGTGTTGAAGACTCGTACTAGAATCTGGCGTGGCACAGTAGATGAAGCTCTAAAGAACTCATCCATCATAATCTCATGGTGTTCCTTAATCATCTTCTTCAGTTCTCTAACAGCTTCTTCTTGACTAACACCATGTTGCATCATGTAACAGTTGACTCCATTTGCCACTTCCCCTCTCTTCAACTCTTCCTCAAACGTGGATATGTCGTTGATTAGACGAAACACAGCACAAAAAGCTTGGATGACTTTTGGTCTAGAGGCGAACCATTCGTACATAATCTTCTCATCACAATCTTCCATCCCAAGAAAGCTGTAGATTACCATATCATCCATTCCACTTGTGACTATTCCAACCTTCATATACTCCTCAAAGCTTGGCACGTGACCTGCGCGTGCCCATTTTGCTATCTCCACATACCCTTCTTTGGTAAGGCTCTTTATCTATATATGTTTTTCAATATAATGTACACACAATACAGTCAAACCCTTATAAATTAATACTCTATCAACTAATAACCCCTCTAAATTAATAAAATATCACAAAAATACATTGTTCCTAATATTATTAATTTATAAAGGTTTTACTGTACATTAACTAATGATATTTTAATTAAACCCTCCATACTATTTTCATCCTTAGTAGCACTTGCGTTGCGTACCTCATCTATCGTCGGTTGCACACCGCAATACCTTCCTCGCGAAGCCATTTCTTGTTTAATGTCTCTCATAATTTCCAACAAATTCCGAAAGATAATTTGCATATAGCTTGGTAGAGTTTCAATGGCTCCAATATCCCAACTAGCCATTCAGTAAATATAAGGTTAGAGAACTGGCTAGAGAGTTCACAAACCAACAAGAGAAAAAAAAAAGAGTGTGTGTACCTTTGCAAAGCATCGGTGAAACTTATAACTTCAGGAAGAGTGCCATATGCGTCATATGTGTCATCAACTAAAGTCATGAGTATGGAAATTTTAGTGCCTATAATTCTCGCAAGGGAATATCTTGGCTCAAAATATATTCCCATTAACCCGAAATAGAGCTCAACATTTCTGTCCCGGCAAAAGTTTTGGTTTCAGAAGAGGGAATGTCTAATGTAGAATTCGGCTTGTTTATCTTGATGAAATGGGTGAATGGGACTCTATCTTTATTCTCGTCCGTTGCCATTTCAAACTAAAATAACAAATGATAGGATCAGTAACCCATTACCTTCTGGGTGGAATTGCCACAACATGGGCGTTCTTCTTAGCAAGAATCAGAAAAAAGACTTCATAAGTTTAGGGACTTGAGCGCAAGATTTTACAACTCAAGCTGCGTTATATACATTCCAAATTTCATCCCAATCAAATGATCGGCGTTGCTAAGGAAGACGACGGAAGTGCGAAGAAGGTATAAGGCAGTTTAGATACAAGATCTAGCTCCTTCCACCATCTGCAATAACCATAAATCACATATTAAATTAAATGATTTGTGAAACACACACACATATATATATCATTTGTGAAATAGTTACTTAGTGACAGCTTTGAGCTCTTGGACGTAATATAGCTGACAATAGCTGAAGTTGAGTTTAGCAAACTTGAGAAGCTTCTCCTCATGATCTTCTTCTTGTTCATAAAAAGAGATATATTCTCTAGCAACTGCTATTTCTACGCAATGATATCGAGGTGTGTACAGTGCGTTTTTGTATATGCCTCGAGAGATGTGGATGAGTAGTAGTAGTATTATTAGTCACTGCAGCCAAATGATTCCTAGCGAAAGTTCTCGCTTCATCCATTATATCCTCTTCTGTTGCTTTGAGATACGACGCTTGGTACAACTTCAACATTCCTCTAACATCTCTAACTAGACTCTCCTTGAATTCTCCATCAACTTCACCTTTGAATCTTTCAAACACATCTATAGACAAAATGAGCATATTGTATGTACATAGGTGTGAATCATGGATATTTATATTTATATATAGTTAATAAATCCTTTTGAAGTTCTTACCAC
The DNA here is from genome assembly GCA_963555745.1 of Cardamine flexuosa. Taxonomy (NCBI): domain Eukaryota; kingdom Viridiplantae; phylum Streptophyta; class Magnoliopsida; order Brassicales; family Brassicaceae; genus Cardamine; species Cardamine flexuosa. The sequence continues at coordinate 2,445,484 of OY743221.1, read as the reverse complement.
AAGACATTTTGTGACCATACAGTCTGAAAACTTCAAACATAATAGAGATTGTTTCCAAATCATATTCCTCGGAAATTAAGACTTCCAACTTCCCAAAAGCCTGGTTTAGAATCTTTTCGATTTCGTCTTCGAAATAATGGGAGATGGCTAGACTGATAAGCAAGTGAATGAGACGAGTCTTCTCCTTGTCACAGATGTGAGAAGACATGAGCATGTCTTTCACGTACGGCTTCATAACCGATTCAATCTCATACTCAATTGCATGAAATTCCTACAAAGATATGATGTTAGAAATACATGTTATTTGAAACACACATTAGGGTTCTTGAATAATTCTTGGAACTTACAGAGTCATCGACAGGAATAGCGAAGACGTTATCTCCTAAAACAGTGGGAGTAAACTGAGCCAAGGGACGAGTGCTTTCAAGATCTCCACCAGTAGCCGTAACATATAAGGAATCTTGTTTTGTTGGTTTCCGAGAAAGGGTTTGGTTTTGAAGCAAACGGCAAGGAAAAAAAGACAAGTTAATATTACGACAGAGAGGGACTTTGTAAGCTTGAGCGAGAGTTTTATTACCGAAACTCATCATTCTCGATGTTTGCATTTTTAGTCACACTTTCGAATAAAGAAGATAGCCACGTACGAGACAGTTTCTACTCTCTTTGCTTTAGTTAGATTGGGAATCTATGGAGACGCTAAAACGTATTATATAATATGGAAAAATCTGAAACATGATAAGAGTTTCGTAAGATTGGATCTCGGAAAAAAAAAGACCATATGATCAAATTAATGGGAGAGGCTACGTACTTAGTCGCGCTTTATTATTATTATTATTCACCCACTAGCTTCATTTCCACGTTACGCAGCAATCCTTGCTGAAATTAATACTTCATTTAACTGTCAAACACACAATATAAAACAACTAAAATATTGTACATAGAGATGCTCATAACATAGATGGCTCAAAAGAAACGTATTTTAACTCGGCACTAATTGTGGACGTTTATATAATAACAATAATCGAATCTTCAACTATGTTTTCGTGGAAATCTTTCAAATTGCTCTGCGCCGCTGCGTTTTCGTGTAAATGTGTAATCAGTAATCACAATCCTGTTACAGTTTTAGACAAAATGACACGGCTTTTTTTAACTTTGATGGACTTTGTGTTTCTTTTTGGCCCAAAAGTGAATTGTAAATCATCATAAGTTATTTCCTCCATTATGTCTTGTTCTAAACTTCGATTATACGCTAATAATTATTTCAAGCGTTCGTAATTCATCTGTATGTTGTATATCGGTATTTAAATTATGAAGCAAGGATTAAATCCAGAGAGAGTTTAAGGATGAACTGAACTCTTTGTTTTATATTGGTCTAACTTTTTTTGTTTTGGTCAAACATATTGGTCTAACTTCTTCTCACGTTTTTGTTTGAAAATAGAGAAAATATTGATTATACAATATAAAATAAATAAATAAATTTATGTCAAAATTACTTAATTACCATATTCATAAGTTGGACTACTTAATCCAGTAACCAATTTTCCTAATAAAGGTGAATATATACCAGTCATAGTTTATCAAGTTTTTAAATAATTTTGACCCAAAAAGAAGTTTGAATAATGGATGATAATTTTGTTTTTAGTTTTATGAACAATTATTTACTACTGATTTGTAAATAGTTCTTACACATATACATAAATATATAAATTGAATACAAGAAGATAAAGATTGTAGTTTGTAAATAATTGTTCTGACATGTTAAGTGTTTAACTCCTTTTGAATAGAATTGTGAACGTTCTAATGGGCCTCTCACTATCTGCAGCTATAAATATGCATATCCTACTGACACAAAATCATATAGCAAACAAACACTTCTAGCAGAAGAAGAAGAAAAGCAATCAAAGTCTCTTAAAAACTCTCTTGCCTCCTTTTTGTTTTGTTTCATCAAAATGATGTATTCACTTCTCAAGGGAAAAAAAAACTGTCACGTATGCAACAAAACATTTCAAAACGGGAAAGCTCTTGCAGGTCACATGAGATCTCACTCTCGGAAACTTTCCGCTGAGTCATCATCATCAGCTGTCTCGATCACTCCTGCAGCACTAAAACCATGCAGCACACGTGCCCGAAAATTTAGATCTCATGAAATAATTTTGATGAGATGTGCCCTCGCCAGTGAAGCTGTTGGTGGTCCGAAGCCAGATCTTGACAAAGAAGGTGAACAACAACAAGTACCTGCCGAGACAAAGATGGTCGTGGATTTGGAAGAGGTAAACTCCATAGAGTCTCAATGTGGTATAACTATTGAAGAATGTGCTTTATGTCTTTTACAAATATCTGAGGACCATCGATCGATATATTCTTTGGTATCATCAACTCGAAAAGGAGAAGAGACTGAATACATCGAAATAGATTCTGAAGAAGATCACGAAGACTGTGATAAGTTCGTTGATGAAGATGGAGATGATGAAGTGGGAAACAAGGATGATGAGGCTGATGGCGATTATGGTGATGGCAACGCATATTTTGGTACCAGAGGAAAAAAGTGTAAGAAACAAAGTAAGTATGTGTGTGATATATGTGGAAAAGTTTTACGGTCTTATCAGGCATTGGGAGGTCATCGAACGAGCCATAGATACAAACGTTTGAAGATGTCCAACAACAATAAACCGGAAGATGGACCAGTGGTTCGAAGACAGTACAAGTGTGATATTTGTGAGAAAATGTTCGATTCTGGTCAAGCACTTGGTGGTCACAGAAAGGTTCATTATCAGTTTCTCCTACCAACTAAAGTAACTTCTACCGAGTCACCATAGAATCTAATTAAGGAGCATAGGATTTTGGTGATTAGTCGATTTGGATAAACATATAATAAAATATGCTCTATGTTTTATGTTTTTTTTTTAAATGTTCGTGTGCCCTTTTTAAAGTGTATTTTCCTATATTAATCAAACTTTGGTTAAATTTTATGTTTTTATATGCATAATACCGCTTGTTCATATTGTATTTTTTTCCAAAAATTGTTTAAACCGTAGATTTTGAAATACAATATTTAAATTTGGACGTTGTCGATATAAAAAGCTTTTAAATGCAGAAAACATACGAAATGTTAGTTTATAAAATTCCCCTAGACAACCGAAATATATAATTTAGTGGTTTGTGCTAATATCATAAATGTATCACTACTAGTCAAATCCCATGTTACGTATTATTGATATATATAAAATAGTGTGCTTAAATTAAAGACAGTTGATGAAGTGTTTAATCAAAAAATTTCAAAAAAAAATCGTAGTAAGAGTTAACTTTTATCACTGAAAATACAAAAATATGTTTCTCCAATATTTTACTGTATAATTCCAATTTTAAAATCATAGAAAATTAGCCTTTGTTTGACTAACTAAAGTCAAAGATATTTGTAATCCAAATTTGCAATTGATTGAATATGAATACATAAGACCAAAATAAATACGTTAAATGGAAATAAATAACGATACGACTCAAGATAAATAATGCATTGTATGGAAATAAAATCCTATGACTAACGACCAAAAATAAATAAAAATAATACATTAAATGAAAATACCATGGAAATAAAATCCTATGACTAACGACCAAAAATAAATAAAAATAATACATTAAATGAAAATACCATGGAATCGAGTTTGATATTTTTTTTTGCATTCATGTTACTTTTTCGTTTTAAATTAAGCGTTGTTAAAGAATTTCACATATGTTAAACTTATAGTAACAATTTTTAAAGATGAATGACCTAAAAAAAAATGTTTTCTAGTATCATGCATGAAGATTTAGACAAATAACTGAAAATCCTCGTGATGATTGCGGAGATGCCAAAAGTGAAAGGCACGTGGACCTACGATCTACGAATGGGATAGTAATGACGTTAATTATTGATATTATTAACCAAATTCACATTAGAGTGGAATATTACAAACTCATAAACTGTTGGAATGGAGCATTGGGGGTAGACAATCTTGGCGTGCAAGTAAGCTAAACGATATTGTAACCTAAGTATTCAATGTTGTTTGAGAAGTGATTTTTAATAGTACATGAACGAATACAACCCACGTAAAAACCATCATAAATGATCGGCAAGATCAGTCTTTAACTCTTACTAAATTTTCGGAGTAACAAGCCGACTATTACACGATGGTGTGGAATTAATATTCCAATGAGATCAAGAAATATCAGACACACATCTTCAAATAAAAATATTTCTAATTACTCTTCAACCAAAAAAATGATCTTCTTCAAAGCAAAATTTCGAAACATTTCACTCATATAACCAAAAAGAAAAACAACAAAAATTACACTCATATATACCCTTACACCCTTAGAAATAAACAAAAACCCTACAATAACATTGAAAACTCCAAATACAAAGATATATTAACAACAATCACACTCCAACCTTTTGACATTTAACATCACCGCAACAAACATCTTCGAAATTAACATCACTAACATCACCAAGAACTATCACATTATCTCCAACTGTCTTCCTCTTCGGCTTTGCCTCTTGAAGAATCAACAACACATCTCTCATCGGCGGTCGATCTGTCGGATTCCGACTTGTACATAACAATGCAATTCTCAGCATTTGTTTCATCTCTTCTCTTATAAGACTACACGACCTACCCATGCTTTTGTCCAATACTTCTTCTACATCTTCTTTTGTCTTCAGCTTTGATCTAACCCAATCCACAATACTATTACCTTCTCCAAATTCCGGTTCAACCGATCTTTTCCCAGTGATTATTTCTAATAAAATCACTCCATAACTATATATATCACTCTTTTTATCCACTTGTAATGTGTATGCATACTCTGTTACCAAAAACAAACAAACAAAAACAAATTTTTGTCAGATGTCGTCAGCCCAACAAAAAGAATGTTTAACAAACGGACAAAAAAGTACAAAATTTAAAAATTCGGGAAAAGTAAATATTTTTAAAAATTGAGGGGTACCTGGTGCAATGTAACCGTACGATCCGGCGACGACGGACATAGATTCGTCGGTTTGAATTAGCTTTGCGACGCCGAAATCTGCCACACGCGCCTCCATATCGGCGTCGAGGAGAATATTGCTAGGTTTTAGGTCACGGTGTACGATCACTGGATCACAGTCATGGTGGAGATAGCAGATCCCTTGCGCTACTCCAATCGCGATCTGATATAACGCCGTCCATTCGGCCGCCGCGTTCATCGTTTTATCGCCACCGTGAAGAAGATCGTCTAAGCTTCCATTAGGCATGTATTCGTATAGAAGCATCGTACACTCTCGATTCGAGCAACATCCAAGGAGACGAACGATGTTCCGGTGCCGTACGTTTCCTAGAACATCGACTTCCGCTAATACGCCGCTCTTCCGCCGTCGGATCTTACCGTTCTCTTTGTTTTTTCCCCAGAGTTTTTTAACGGCGATTATTTCGCCGTTAGGCATCTCTGCTTTGTACACTGTTCCTGTTGATCCCATTCCGAGGATGTTATCCGTCTTTGAGAGACACTCCACCACATCATCCGCCGTGAAATTCAGTCTCTGAAAGGCGGTTAGCTTCCACGGTCCTATCTCTCCGGCGTTTCCGTCAACTTTGTTTCCGTAGCTTTTCTGGAAACATCGAGTAGCAGCGACGAGGACGAAGAATCCAACTCCAATCGCCGCCGCTAATATCCAAACAATAGCTCCGGCGGTTTTCTTAGGTCGCTGCTCGTTACCATCTAGATCTGCGTCTCCGGCGTTAAACCTATCGGAATTGCAAGGTTTTTCGACGAGATCTCCGCAGAGACCTTCGTTTGCGGCGAAGAACGACGGATTCAGATGCGCGAACGAACCGCTTGGAATTTGACCGATTAGCTGATTGAACGAAACATTGAAGGTTGTGATAGTCTTGGAGCTTCCGAAATCCGATGGAATTGTTCCGGTCAAGAGATTATGAGAAAGATCTACGTCGGCGATCGACGGAAGCGTTGAAATCTCCCATGGAATGATGCCGGAGAAATGATTTTGGCTGAGATTTAAACAGAGAAGCTTCTCGCAATGTCCGATGTCCCATGGAATCGTGCCGTTGAGAGAATTGCCTTGTAGCTCAATTCTGTAGAAGCTTTTGCATCCAACGTAATTAGGGATTTCACCGATCAAATTGCTGAAACTCGCTGAGAAGATTTGTAGATTTGGTGCTTTCCAGATATTTTCCGGTAAGCGGCTGTGGAAGTAATTGGTAGAGAGATTCAAGAACTGAAGAACAGGAGCGGTGGCGAAATCCGCCGGGATTTGATCGGTGAATCTGTTATTGCTTAGATCGACGAAAGTGAGATTACGCAAAGAGCCAAATCCGATCGGAATTGTTCCGTTTAATCGATTGTTCTGACTCCGAAACCTCCATAGAGAATTGCAGCGAGTTAAGCTTTTTGGTAATTCACCTTCGAACATGTTGGAGAAGAGGATGAGTTTGAATAGCTTGTTTCCATGGCAAAGAGAAGAAGGGATTGTGCCGGTGAATGAATTGTTAGAGACATCCATAGTCTCAAGGTTTCCGTTTGATCCAAGCTTCTGCGGCAAAACTCCGGTGAAGTTATTGTTCCATAGAAGCAATGCAGTTAGCTCAGGAAGTTCACCGATTCCTTCAGGGACTTCACCTGAGAAGTTGTTGCTGATTAAGCTTAGCCATGTGAGGTTCTTTAAGCTCGAGAAGCCTGGTGGGATAATACCAGAAAGCTGATTACTTGAAAGATCGAGAAACTTGAGGGATCTCAAGTTACTATAACTCTCTGGAATTTCACCGGTGAAACCGTTTTGGAAGAGAAGCAAATTCTCTAGCTTTGTGAGGTTTCCGAGTTCTTGAGGCAGAGAACCAGAGAGACTACAATTGGAAACGTCTAAGTACTTAAGATTTGAGAGTAACGAAAACTCCGAAGGTATGTTTCCGATGAAATGATTATAACCGATCTCCATGTGTTGGAGCTCTGGTAAGAATCCCAATCTCGGAGGTAGTTCACCTCCGAGAACGTTTCCGGCTAAGTGAATGAACTTTAGTCTCTGTAAACCACCGTAAGCTGAAGGAATCTCTCCTTGGAAGTAACTTCCACCGAAGTTAAGCTCTTCCAAGAAACGAAGACGAGCCACTTCACTAGGTAATGGACCTTCGAAGTTGTTGCTGAAGGCTTTGAGAACTCTTAAGAACTTAAGCTTGGAGATTCCGGGAGGGAAACTTGAGCCGAAAGAGTTATGGCTAATGTCGAGAGTAGTGAGTTTGGTGAGAACGAAGATAGAAGTTGGAAACGAACCTTCCAAGGAATTCCCACTGAGGTTTAAGTAAAGTAAGCTAGACAAGTAACGAATCTGTTGAGGAATACGACCGGTGAGGTTCTGGTGAGATAGGTCGAGAGAAATGACTTGAGCCGTTGCATTATCACAGACTACACCAGACCAAGAACACCAAACGGTATCGTTTTGACCGTTAGAGACTTTCCAGTCTTGAAAAGCAGAAGGAGAGCCAGAGAGAGATGTTTTGAGGGAAATGAGAGATAAGAGTTGAGGGGAAACCTTGAATGCTAAGGAATTAAAGCCGAAGAAAGGAAGGAGGAGAAAGAGATGAATAAGAGAAAGAGATGTGTTTTTCTTGTCCATCATGGCTTTAGGAAGAGACTGTGTGATGAAGTGTGGTGAGATTGTTGAGAAAGGTGTTAGGCATAACAATGGTGGATATAAGGGGTTGAAGAAGAAGAAGAAGAAAATGGAGGAGGAGAAGAGAAGAAGAAGTCATGATGAAGGTGATGATTGTGGAGTGCGTCTAATGGTCTGGCTTTTGTTGGTTAAGGCATTATGGTTTTTGTGGGGAAGAAAAGAAAAGAGAAACTTAATCCATTTTCCACTCTTCTTTTACTTTTCTTACTTTTTCAAAATTTACTTACTCTACTTCATATTTTAATACTTGTTCATCATTCTTTAACTTTCTTTTGTTACTTTATTCATTAGTTATGAACCAAAGTAAAGAGCATTCTGTTATGTGTTGTTACAAGTTATTAACCATTCATATTTATTTTTCCAGTTAGAGGTAATAAAAATTACTAGTGTATGTAAATACAATTTGTATTAGTGGTATTATTATGTTCACCCACTAAGCTAGTTAGAAACATTGCAAATTTTTAAATGAATTATGGTTTCGGTTTGGACAACTATACATATGAAATGGAAACTCAAAACCTTTTATTTTTATTTTTTTGGCCATCATCATACAACTACAATTGATTTTGGGTGGGAGATCTTTGAAAATAAGAAACCAAATCACTATGCCACTCAAAATAAAAAACCGATTATACATTTAGATTGGTTGTATCTTTTTTTTTTTTTTTTTATTTGTTTCCACTTTGGTTTTCTTTTTAAAAACCTTTTGCAGACAAATTGAATGTTCGAGGGAATGTATACGGAGATATACAAGTACATGTATTGAATATGAAGGAATACATATATGTCAGCGAAAGTAGACTGTATTTATCTCAGTCACTCACAGGATCCGATAAAGCTAAAATCCCCAGTTTCTCCACTAACTCTCAAACCCCACTATATATATTTAATTATTTATTAAATATGTATTTTATTTTTTATTACAATACACATATGTGATATATACAATTTAAGAATTGCAGATTTTCGAACACCATTCTCGCGCCAAAATAATTCAAGACGACCAATTCATCACATCATTCATACGTATAGATATACGCGTATCTCTTTATATTACTTTTTATGAATGATACATAATTTATTTAGTTTTTAATAATGGAAGTTCGATCACAAACAATTTTTGTAACTAATATTCGAAGCACTTACTTACCTATTCAATTTTTGTTTCATTTAGACAGTCCTCTTGCATTTTAAAAAATTTACATGGTTATTTTAGTTGTTATTACATCATTATGATTTATGAACATGAGTCATATATGTCTTTATCTTTTCCTAATATCTCGATCACATGGTACTGTCCTACTAACAATATTTTGTCTCATTTAAACATTTAATACCGCTAGGAAATCCAAGCAATGCCTTTTTCTTATATATATAAAAAAATTTTTTGTCACGATGCCTTTTTCTTAGAGATTAGATTTTTCTTTTCATTGCTAAAAACACACAACCTCGAAAAAATCATATAATATTTTGTCAATGCTATATATATATAAATATTTATAGCTGTAGAAATTGACTTAAGTGCATAATGTTTGTATCATGATGGTTGCTTGCCATTATAGATTCACTTTTCATCATTAAGGTTGGGTGAAAATAGATATCTCCTCATTTATTAGATGATCTATAAAGTTACAAAATTACTACTCATTATTCTTCAACTAATCATCTAAATTATCGCTAACGTATACAGAGTCTTAAAGATTCCGTACGTGAGAGCATAATGATATACTGTGTGTTTGAAATCAACATCTGCAATATTCCTACCGACATACATATTACATTAATACACATATATATATTTCATGTAATATCATTTTCTCTTATTCTGCTAATTCCTTAATCTTTGTTGAATCATAGTTTCAAATGCATGGTTCCATGAACATGTGTTACTATTCAGTTCGACTATAATAAGTTCGTGGTTCTAAGTCAAAAATCCAAATTTGCTAAATGAATTTTGATATAATTAATTTAGCGGAAACAAAACAATGAGATCGTGGGGAAACCACATCTTGCCAGCTTGGCGATTTTTATCTCAAAAAAACTTCCTAAAACCTTATATAAACCTTAATTAAAAACATAATTATAAGAATTCTAAAACCCTAAAAAATGATTCCAGTTGAAATATTATAGCTAGTTAGCTACCGTACCTTCTTCGTAGACAAAGCTGACTGAGAAGTGTCGTTCATACCAAGTAACAACTTGTAGTATTAAAAATGGAATATTTTAAACACAACTGTTGAATAATAATTCTAAGTATATAATGCATCAATAGGTCATAGATATTATATTTTGACTAAAAAAATAAAAAATATATTCGACTTGTATATAAATTGAGAAAATGGAATGGCTTGTATAGCCAGTTTTGTTTTATTTTGTATATGATATAATATGATGATATGAAGTTCGTGATGATGAGGTTTTTGTATTTTCCTTCAAATGATTTTTTTGCAGCCTAAAAAGAATCTAGGCTTGAAGTAGAATGATAGTACGTTTTACAACTCGTCCTATAGGACCAAATGGTCTTAAATTTTTGGGGATGTTTTAAGAAAGGAGAAAAAGAATGCAATAATGAATGTATGTATAGAGGCATGCGTCGTTACATAATGCTCTTTTGTTAGTGTTTTTTGCCACGCGTGTCTTTTTCGCAACAACAGTGTGGTATGTTTCTTCACTTTTTGCCAGATGACGGTTTTACCCCCAACCCAACTCCTAACGATACACGAGACGATCAATAAAATTGTTGATGAAAATTAAAACTTAAGTTTTGCATTCACCATTTGATCAGGACATTCTGAAAGAATTCGCACAAAATTAATTGTCAACTTGTAGTTTTTTTGTTAGAGAATACAAGCCAAATAATTATACAAGCCAATATGAAAACAAATTCTCTAATATATCTTTTTAATTAGTACTAGTTTTTACAAGGGAAAATGTGTGTTTGTAAATGATGGTAACATTTCCAAAATTTTCAATGTTAAGAAACGAGTTGTTAAATTGCAACTTCATATGGTGTATTTTATTTTGGGAATGGTTGGAATGAAATTTTCCTACTTTGAATTTACACATAAATATTTTTGTCGTCCGTCGGTCTTCAGAATTTGTAAAAAATGCAATCGTATACAAGTTATTTTTTGTTTTGTTTCTACGTATATCGGTATATGTAAAATATATTAATTTAGTGGAAAATGTTTAGATTTGGAAAAACAGCAAAGACACAAACCAAAAAAAAAAAGTAAAAGAAAGGGAAAATGATATAAAAGTTTCCGCAAGAGAATGATGAAAGAATTGAACATTCTTCAAAAGTAAACAAAGAAGATGAAATAAAGAGAGAAAGATAACGATTGATGGGAGTGTGGCTTATATATATATATACATATGTATGTGACTCATTTTTCATATTTATCTTTCTTTTAGAAATACCGCCGTTAGTATTTTATTTTAGATTTAATAAGTGTGAATATCAAGTATCAACATATCATCAAAGTATTAATAGAGTACAGTCTACGATCCAAATGAGCTCATTATTCTATAAATGAACTAATTAACTATATCAAGTCAACAGTTTAATTCGCACAATGCATGACTACGTCAAATTTAACATGCAGCAAATTTACAGTCATAATCTACAAAGAAGATTATAGTATACGTTTCAGTAAAGTAATTATAGTGTTTTAGCTAACCAATAGACGAACACGTATTTTACTAGTAACTTTTTACTTTTAATTGTATCTCACTTAATTCATTTTTGGAATATAGACATTTTTCTTAAAAGGAATAAACACATTTGTATTGAGATGGTTGAAAAGAATCAAATTTTGTCAACCTCATCAGAATTATATAAAACTTGATTTGACACTAATTCCATATTGCTCAGATGAAGCCAAAATAGATGTCAGTTTTGTCTATAGTTTATAAGTCTGATGATCCCCCACTAACCAAATCTCTTTTTGGATGCAGTATGAAAAAGGTTTGTCAAATTAGTTTCTGTTATTGGTTAATTAAAAACACTCAAATTAGTTTATAAAACAAACCGAAAAACATATATCTGAGAAAATTTAATTAACATGGCCCATGCTTTTATTTGTCATATGTGTTGTGGGCACAAATATGCTTTAGCTTGAAGTTATGAACACATTTAAAGTGACAATAATGCATTATCATTAACCTATTAAACTCCATAAGATTTTCAAAGTTGTTAAGCAGATTAGATGGTAAAACCAATGAAACAAAAAAATAATAATAATAATTTTATCAAAACGTGTAATCATTTTGTTCATGGAAAATAGATGTTCCACTTTTTGGAAATAGATGAGTATTTTGTATTCCCATGGAATCCTAAATCAACAATGATAATCATCATTTTTTTTCATTTCAAAATTTCAAAAACCTTGTCTTTTCCTTATCTATATTTTCCTCATTTTTAAAATAAAACGTTATGATTGTGGGGGAAAATTGGGAGACAGCCCATATATGCCTATGAACCTCTCTTTTCTTTCTTTCTTTGCTATAACCACAGTCGACTTTTATCCGTGATTGCTCGTCTATAAACTGGTTACATAAATTTTATAATGTTATATATCGAATGGGTCTTGACCAATCAATTCTGAAAATTATGGTACAAGATGTGTTAGTATATGTTAGTGTTTTGCTTTGTCATAAGTTCATAACATGATTGTTGGATGACTGCTGGAATGCATACATTTTCTTGAATCCTAATATAGTAAAGAAATAAACAATTCAATTTAACTAAAATCCAAAAGCTAGTTGAATCTTATTCTAACTAAAGGAAGTTTTTTTTCAAAGCTTGAATCATGGAATGGTGAAAGAAATATGTTAATTTCACAAGAGATAGCTATACCTATATTAACAACACAAGCTTCAAGGCCTTGGTCATACGAATTCTGATTATTCTTTACCATTTGCGTTTATATACTCAATTACGTTTCCCATGAAGTGTAATATGTCTGAACTAAGATTCATTCAATCAAAGTCAACTGAAGAGACAGAAAGACATAAAAAGAGAGAAACATAGACCTGAAGCGAACCTGTCAAATGTACTATATGAATTTTCTTCAAAGGGAAGAAATACAACTAAGTTAAACTTTCTTGAATTTCAATGAGTATTATTTATTTATCTTTTCTTGTAGGAAATTTATTGTGACGAGAAACTTAAGACCGATGCTAATAGTTGATATGTAACGAGATCTAGTTATGAATTTGGTGTGGCTTGCTATATAGTATATGGTTGACAAGGAAACTGCCAAACTAGCCTAATTTTTCAACGATCCTATATACTTCAACATGGTCACTATAAAACACAACTTGATAAAATTTTAATTATTGATAGTGACCATTACAAGAATGATGATATTTGTGTATGAACATTTCTTCGTTATGAGGGACCATCTTCGAAGAAAACGTTGTCATATCCTAGCACGAGAAGGAATCTCAAAACAACCTTTTGGACAACGCACAAAAACACAACTCTTTTGAGTTCTCTAAAGGTACTTCCGAGCGATCTTCTTCCACACTTAGAACTCCTGAACCATCCTTAATTTAGTTGTTCATTGAGATTGAGCTAGACATTTTTAAAGTAGTCCAATTTTGAAGGTTTTGGGTTTGTTAATTTATCCTGCATAAGTTGACGGCTGATTTTGAAACAAACGTATAAGTATGAGGCCTAAAAAAGAAAGTACGCAAATAAGAGATCAATACTATTCCATTATTATTGACGAAGCACCGTTTGCTTCTTCCAGAGCAAGAAAAGTTTCAACCAAATGGGAATCAGAATCGGCGACGGCGGTGGAGAGGAGCTGAAGACTTTCCAAAACGCCGATACTGTTACAGTGAACAATCTCGGCAATCAGAAACCACTCATGTCTCCGTCAATTTCTTCATCCTCTGCATCGGCAAGTGTCCTCGCTGTTTTAACATCTGAGTCGATGATTGATCCGGTGAAGGCGAGTTATGGATCCAACGGTGACGTGGAGGAGGATGAATATGAATGGGTGGCTGTAGATAAAGAGATTGATGTTGTTATTACTGATAAAGCTCCAGAAATTGAAGAAGTTGAGGATGCTTTCTCTGCACTTCAACTGTGAGTTTTATTGAGAATTTGAAGTTAAAAAAAGTTTTTGTTTCGAGAGTCTCATCATCGTTATCTTTATAGGATGTTCAATGAAAATGATGAATCACAAGACCAAGTTTCAGAGTCGGAGGAGTTTGTGGACTGGATTGAGCCACCATTACAGCTCTACACTACTACTACGCTTCTACCGCCACTTATGTTGGACAGACTCTACGATGCCTTTCATGTCTTTCAGACCGACCCAGCAGTTCAGGTTCTCTGTTTTATTGCGGTTTGGTTTTAACAGCAAGAAAACTAAATGACTGATATAGACATCATTGTGTGTTTACTGTTGCAGAGAATGGTTATGTCATTGGCTTCAGATAGTGCTGTTTGGGATGCAGTGATGAAGAATGAGGTCGTTCGGGAGCTCATAAACAACGGTGAGAAAAGTTAGATCAATGGACTCTGTTTCTAACCTATGATTATGTAAAGAGATTTCCTCTGATGTTATATGCAGCTGAGATGTCAGAAGAAGACTCTGGTGGTTCAGCCGCAAATTGCAGCATAAGAAGGTTGTTTGAGAGAAGTGCTAACAAAGTCATGGACGCCATGGAGAGAGTAACTAAGTACGTCACTGACCTCTTCTATGTTGTTGTTCCTGGAGATGAGACGGCTGTTTTAGCCACAGGTGCTGCACCAATGATGGAGAAGCTTCAAATGACGGTTCTTCTCGCCATTGTTGTCCTCCTTATCGTGTTAGTAACCCGAGCAACGAGAGGTAGATAGTATAAATGTTCAAGCTAAACTATGATCCCATATTTCAGGCTCTGCGTTCAAATTGTAAGTGTGATCTCTACGGCTGATATTTGTGCTACTCTTGTGTTATAATAAAACAGTGATTTCAATCACAATGTCTGTCAGTTGAAACCAAAGCAAGAGTGTACCAAACACACTAAATTCACATTCCGTTTTTTTTAACTACACCGAATAGGTTCTGATCAAATTCCCGTTTTCGAGTATCGTCACAAATAACTATTCATTGATGCAAACTTTAAATAAACGGGTGGTTAGACCACAACACCTTATAGTTTTGGTTTGAAGAGAGAAATGAAAGCGAGGACTCTTTTTTATGTACAGTGCAGAGCCACCAAGCCATCCATGACACCAGTGATTGCTTCTCGGGTTCACCAACACATGTTTGTTTAAATCTAGCAAAACACATAGATATCCAAGTTTAAGATTTACCAAGTAACTGTGCATGTGAAGATAAATAGACAGTGAGAAGGAGAACTCACCTGGTAATTAAGTGCTTGAGCTACCAAGATCAAAGTCCATAGTGTAATCATACTCGATTGTTGGAATAACTGATGCCATGAACTTCAAGAACAGGAAGAGGTACCTGGGAAAATAAACAAGCAAAAACGGAGAGTAAGTTAAGAAAATAGCAATGGTGCTACAAGCGAAACCCAATGAATTATAAGAGTTATTTGCAATGAAATATCTCACTTGTCAACTTCAGGCTCTACTCCACGTGACATTAATACATCAATGATTTTCTTCATAACAGCTCCATGTCGACATGGATGGACTGAAGCATGTTTCCCAGGCAAGTGTGGATGATCTTCAATTGTAACCTGTTCATTTTTTAAGAGGATCACAAAAGTATTTTATATAGGTCAGATTCAGAGGACATGAGGAAAACTTTAGGAGAAATGCAAAAACAAAAAGTCATTAGTTGCAGTTGAGAACGTCTTCTTTTTACCGTTTTACGAGCATGGTCTTGGCTAACATCCTCCATAACAAGTTCAGGTTGGAGCAGCATCCTTGACTACAATATACATCATAGCTTTTGAGTAGTAGGTAACGGGGAACATAAACAAGAGGAAAAATCCAAGGATTCTAGGATGCAAAAAAAACTAAACAAGTAGAACTAGATGCAAACCTCATCATAACCGGTCAGCCAAACACGAGGAGTTTGGTAATACTTATCATACCTGAACCAAAGTGAAGAATTGTAAGTTTGCAAACTATTGAGCCAAAAGTATGAGAGGTGTATCTAAAAGTCAAAATGCAGAAAGACATTATTTGAATATGAAAGACTCACAGGATACTTACGTTATGCTTAAATCATATGTCCGAGTTCTGAGAATATTATCGTCATCAGGTTCATGAGCCACAAGATAAGTTGATTGAAGAGTTGCCTAACTCAAGAAAAAAATAGAACTATTAAAACTACTGGTAGGCCTAAAAATCGGAAAACGAATATATGCTTCAAAGGCAAATTACAGCTACACACAGCCAGTGTCCAATCCAGTCAATTAAACTAACCCTCTAAAACTTTTGCAATGTGCATGATTCAAACGCATTTATCAAAACGCTGAGTGCAAACTGCAAAGACAAATGGGATAGTGAGAGTAAAGTAAAAACCCACTCACCGGATCATTTTCTACCACATTGTCAGCCTCATCAAACTCCTCCATGTCTGGAATATCGTCGTCCTCTTCACCTCCAAAATACGTAGGTATTGATTGGATAGCCTTTTTCTCATTTATGTCCAAGGCATCCATTGATGGCAAGTTTTCATCTTCCTTTCCTTTATCTGTGGCAAGTATTAAGAAAAAAGTTAAATGGGAGTAAAGTAAATTTCAGAGCCACTGATCTCTCAGTAGAAAATCTACCTTTCGGTTTCCCATGTGTGGCCAGCCAACCATCATTATCTTCATCATCAACCAACACTTCACCTCCAGCAGCTTCATAATCCTCTGCCACAGATGCAGCTCTCCGTAGACAAGGTACTGTCAAACCATAAAAAAATCCATAAAGATAAGAGAATGCGCATTCAGAAACTACAAAGCAAACAGAAAACAGCTTTAAAGGTTTCAAATTCACCATTTCTAGTAATCAAAAACTGTTTGTCAGAGGGCAGGTATGGCTTCCTTTTGCTTGGTTCACCAGATTCCCTAATCAAAAGTAAAAGCCATAATGTCAAACTTACCAATTCAAGAAAAGATATATATATATTGCCAATTTGCTTGAACAAGAAGTCACATACTAAAGCGCAAGCCCAATATGTTATAGACATTTAGTTATTGAGCTGTAAGATATCAAAATTAGTAAACATCCTTCCCCAGGAAAACTTGTTGGTCCAATAATCTAATGGTCAATAAGCTAATCGAGTATCTGAAAACTAAGGAAAACCATTCAAGCAAGGTGTAACCTTGTTGGCTACATCACCAGATTGATCCCATAACAATCTCACACAATTTGGACAAAAAGGTAATAACTTTATCACCAACACAGAGAGACCCATTGACCCATATTCCTCAACGATCAAATTCACACAACTTAGATAGCAAAATTCACGAACTAAAAATCAAAATTCGCTATTGTGCTATTCATGTTCTCTAATAAAAATTCAAAATTCGAACTAACCAAGACCAGGTGGGACACTTGGAGACGAGATTATCGCCGGCGAGAACAAACTCGCTGACGCTGAGCACTCCCTTCTCCTTAAACGCCGAGATCGTACGAGGACCTGTGATCCTCTCAACTGTACCTTTAAATGCTTCATGAAGCTTTTGCGAAAGCACCATTATTTTGATCTCGCGATGAATTAGGATCTAATCAATTGCTATATCGAGGACGAATTTATCGTATTGAAGAAGGAATCTAATCGGAGATTCGATTGTGAGCCCTAATCCCAAGACCGTGAAGGAGAGAATTATAGATTCCGTCTCAATTTGAGAAGATGATATTTTGAGATATTTCTCTAATAGACCTCATACTTTCTTAACTTTACGTTTTTGCCCCGTACATTTTCTTTGACATTTCAAACCAAGGGATGATTGTATTCTCAAATTATCTTTCAGGTCCAAATAGTACATTTTGATATTTTTCCATCACAAAGGAATCTTATTGCCCTTATTGAAGATATTATACATGTTTTCACGGCAAGAGTACAATGGAGCCAGAGGTGATCCTATTCTCAAGATCTGCGTGAGCATCAGCCACCCGAGCCAGTGGGTACTTGTGATTCACACGAGCCTTTAAGACGCCGGATGCAACATTGGCGAAAACCTCTCCAGCACATGCCAAGAGCTCGTCTCTAGTTTCATTGTAATGCATCATTGAAGGTCTTGTCAAGAAGAGCGACTTTGGAGCAAGATCAGACACTGAAATTGGATCTGGAGCTCCTGAGGATTGTCCAAAGCTAACCATGTATCCTCGACTCTTTAAACATGCTAATGATCCCTACAAACCCATAAAGGTATCACAGTGAGAAATCCTAAAACCCGAAATAGAACATAAACAGTTAGGCTCTTTGTGACATTTACCTTAAAGGTGTCTTTTCCCACAGAGTCATAAACAACATTGACTCCTATACCGGCTGTAATGTCGTTGACCCGGGAAACAAAATCTTCGTTCTTGTACATAATAACATGGTGACAACCATCTTCTTTGGCTTGAGCTGCTTTCTCATTGGTTGACACAGTTCCAATGACAATAGCTCCAAGTGCATTTGCCCATTGACACAAAAGAGACCCAACTCCACCAGCCGCAGCATGAACAAGAATTATGTGCCCAGGTTCGACCTTTCCAAAATAAGACTTGAGGAGTCATATAGTGAAGACACTTTTATGTTGGCTACAGTGGACCATAAATCTATATTTCAAAGAGAAGTTAGAAACATATTAAATGAAAACTAACCTTGAAGCAACGGCGAAGGAGAAACTGAGCAGTCATACCCTTGAGCATGATTGATGCTGCAACGATAGGATCAATAGATGAAGGAACAGGAACCACTTTATCCGCAGGAAGGATTTGTTCCTCTGCATATGCACCCATTGGATTTCCAGCATAAGCAACAAGATCACCGATCTTTCTGCCAGTCAATCCTGACCCAACAGCTACCACCTCTCCAACAGCCTCCATACCTATGATCAGAAATTACACATTACTTCCTCTTCCTTTTCCTCTTTCTCAATATCTTATTGTGTTGCAAAAACATGGTTGTAAAGAGAAGAACCTGGTGTGAAGGGCATTGAATCCGCCTTATAAACACCTTTCCTGTAGTAAACATCAATGAAGTTAAGCCCAATCGCCTTATTCTTCACACGTATCTCACCATCCTTTGGTTCCCCTACTTCCACATCTTCCCATTTTAGAACCTTCCAGTTAAAAGAAACAAAAAGCCAATGAAGTACTGAGAAGTAACAGATCAAGCAGAGTTCGACAAACGATCACAAGTTTCTAGAACAAAGATAGCATAGTACACTTTCAAAGCAGTGCCTCACAGTCCTGAATCTACTATACAGATCAGGGATTCAGTAAATAACCATAAATTTCGACTCAAGCTCGAATCCAAAACCTTTCACCAATTACATAAAGCTGAAGCATTTCGATCAATGTTATGGAACTTTTAGATGAATCTCAAATCATTTAAATTTCAATCATAGAAGCATACAATGATCCAAACCCGACCCGGAAATTAAAAATCGAATCTTTACTCACCTCAGGACCGCCATGCTCGTAGATCCTAATACCTTTCACCATCTTCTTCACCGGCGACTCCGAGACGGTACACTGAGCTCTTACAGCTACGGTGCTGCGTCTAGACAACGAAAAACTAAAGGATTCGGTAGGAGTGAGTCGAAAGATGAGATTCTTGACGAGATTTCGTGGAAAATTCGAGAACTTTGGGTGATGTAGACGACGTGACAGATGTCCAGACGCTTGAAGACACGAGTGTTGAAGCGTCAACGCCACCATTTCCTATGGCCCCCTCCTCTCTTCTCTGCCTCCTAACTTTATTTGTTTTTTTCATCTTTGTCCTTTAACTTTCCTTAAATTACATTATCACCATGCTAGTTTAGTATATTCATAAATTACACCTTCAACTCTTGGATATGACAAATAAAAAGTAATTTCCTGTGTATTCTATATTATTTATGAGATTAAGGAAGAATTGGTAAGGTAAGGTATGACTTATGAGATACGATAAAGAAAACATGTATTAATCAAAATCAGTTTTAAAATTTTGTTGTAACATTTTTTACATGGCGGTTTCTTGTATATCACGTTTCTTAGTCATTCTCTTCCAAAACCAATGCTTCTCCCAAAGTCCAGCCACCTTCTCGATCGGAACATTCTTAGTCTCCGGCAAAAACAGCTGCACTGCCACTATCATCACCACCAGCCACCCACCATAAAAGAAGAAAATCCCAGCTCGGAACTTACACAACATCGGTGGTACGCTTTGAGCCACCGCAAAAGTAAACACAAAACTCACGGCCACCGTCACACTCTGCGCTACCGATCTTATCTCCAACGGAAAAATCTCGCTCGGTAAAAGCCACCCTAATGGACCCCACGACCATCCAAATCCCGCCACGTAGATACACACCAATACCACAACCGCGTAACCATAACTTTCCTTAATCACCCCATCGTGAAGCTCAGCTACCATAATGATCAAACCGATGGTAACTTGCGACACAAGCATCTGTAACCCTCCGATCAAAAACAGAGTCTTTCTACCGATTCTGTCCACAACAACCATCGATATTAACGTCGAAGCTGTTCCCACGATTCCGGTCATGAGTGTCGACATCAACGAACCGCTTTCTCCAAAACCGACGGTTCTAAACAGAACCGGTGCGTAGAAAGCAAGGACATTGATTCCAGTAACTTGCTGAAAGAAAGGTATCGCAAATGCCATCACTAACTCTGGCCTATATTTTCTCTGAAGCAGTTTCACAAACGCGTTTGAGTTTGACTCAGAGCCAGAACTCGCTTCAACGAGATCACTAAGCTCGTTTTGAACATCGTTTGTTCCACGGACACGGCGGAGCATGAGCTCGGCTTTGTGTACATCTCCGGTGGTCTGTATGATACTGTTCGGCGTTTCCGGGAGAAAGATTGAGCCAAGTGTGAGGATTGAAGCTGGAATCGCAGCTGTGGCTAATGAGATTCTCCAACCGTCGCTGTGTTTGAGCTTTTGAGTTTCGTAGTTGATCAAATTTGCAATTAGAAATCCAATTCCAATACAGAGCTGGAAACCATTGCTGATCGCTCCCCTGTATTTCGCCGGTGCCATCTCCGAGAGGTACAGAGGAACTGACTGTAAAAAACACACATGAACGATGTTAAGTTTTATGGACTGCCAACTCAAAACTAATTGGCAATGAATGGATCGGCTCATGGCTACTTATATGTTAAGTTTTTTGGATTTCCAACTCAAAACTAATTGGCAATGAGTGGATCCGCCCATATCCCTTATATGTTACTGATAGTCTCAAAAAATTCAATGTTGTCTTGTGTCACCTGGTTTGCGAATCCAACTCCTACGCCGAGCAAGAGACGTGCAATGATGAGCATAGCAACGTTTTGAGCAGAGCCGCCGAGAGCAGCGCCAGCGAGAAAGGCCACGCCACTAAGAAATATAGATTGCTTGCGACCCCAAGAACGAGTCACCGAAGAAGCTAACAGTGTAGCAATGAAACCAGAAACGTAAAGAGAAGATGTGAAAGACGTAAGAAGTTGGCTATTGAAAAGACAATAGTGGTTATTGTTTTTTCTTGTGCTTCTATCTTCTTGTTGAAGTTTATACACTTTTGGGAAAAATCTTTCAAGAAATGGTCCCATTGACATCACTCCACCTACGTAGATCATTTACATATATAGTTTCCTTTGAGTTAGTATTTGGGTTTGAAACAATCAAGATCTACAAGTGTATAAATATGTAAACCTGAAACTCCGATGTCGTAGCCGAAGATGACACCTCCCATAGCAGCCATGACACAAGATGCCACCACAAAATAAGTTATCTTCCCACCAGATTTTGATGCAGTCATGGCTTCTTTTCTTGCTTCTTCTCCTCCTCCTCCAATGTTCACATAGAGAGACACTCAGGCACAGTGTATTTTAAGATTGGAGAATTTAGTGTATTTCTAATTAAAGGTTGAGTTTCAAGGTAGACAAACTTGACTTGAGTGTGGAATTTTTTTTGTCGTTGTTGTTTTAGCTAAAGAAGATATCGAGAGTTGGGACCTTAAAAGAAACCACATGTGAAGAAGGAATTTTCTATAGCGTAGACAAGTCAATAGTTTTTTTTTGTTTCTTTTGTTTGATGTAACATTTTATTTATTTAATGAAAATATCTATAAGAAAGACTGAAAGAGATGGTTATTTTTCAACGATTGGATTATTAAGATCTTACGATGAGATCGGACCTACCAAGTTGCAAGTTTTGGTCGTTTAATTACATACATAGAAGTTGTGTTTTAGAATTTTGTTATGTAGAAAAACTGTAATTTTGTGGGTATGTGGAACTATGTTGGCAGATTAACTACGTACCATCTATTATGTAACATTAACAATAATCCAAAAGTAAATTTATGAACGAACATATTTCTTTTCATTTTACATTCAGTTTTGATAAATGATAATTATATGGCATAAATAGACCTTTCTCTTTTAATTTTTACTTCACAGTGCCTAAGAAAAATTCAAACATTTAGGGGATAAGCGGTTAAATTAGAAGCTTTAGGTCTCAATTGTGAAAATAAAAGAAGATAAAGGAAAAGTCAATAATTTTAACTTTTTAAGTCTTCAACCGATTACACGTGGCCCCTATATAACATTTGTTACGGTCACGAGCCTGTGACGGAGAATATCTGTATTTGCAAAGGAAATCAAAAAGCTATTCAAAACTCAAAGCCGGCTTTTTACTTTTTTCTTTTTTTCAAACAGCAATATTATTTGTTTTTCTTTGCTCCGGGGGAAATTAAAAAGGTAGAACCTTTTCTTCTCCTGGAGCGATCAATTCCTTCTTTCATCATTTCGCTGACTCTCGTCGTCGTCATCTTCTTCTTTCATCTTATCGTGTGATTGGGTTTAGTTCGATTTCATCATCTGCTGTCTCAAATTTTCTGGGGAATTATAAAGGTTCGATGATCGGATTACTTCGTTCAATTTTTCTTTTAATTAATTATAGAATATAGGTTAGGGTTTGTGTTCCTAAAAAGTTTTCTCCTTTTGCTGCTAAAGACTTATTTCTTTTTTCCTCAAGAAATTCATTTCATGGTTGATTTATGATTATCAAGGTTTGGGAGGGTCCGAATTAGGTATTAGGTTTGGTTTGCTGTGGTGTCTACGATTAGTGTCTTCTGTAAAAGTTGTATGTGATTGGATTGAAGCTGATGCTTTTAGATGAAATATACCTTATGAAATTGATTACAATTATGAGTTTGTGTCAGAACCAAAAGAATCTAACATCATCTACTAACTTGTTTCTTGATGCAAATAGGTTTCCACTGAGTTTTTCTTGAAGTGGTTGGTATTGGAAAATGCCTTCTCTTATCTCACAACAATGGCAGGAGAGGACTAGTGGATTCTTTTCTTCATCAGGTTTGATCATTTCAATACTAACTTTTTTTGTGGTGGAAAGCTTACTATGATTTTTTACTGAATTAGGAACGAAGCTTAGGGAAGCAGGACAATCAGCTGGTAGTTTTGTTGGGGAAGTTGCTAAGGATGCGAAAGTGAATGTTACCGATGTTGCAGAAAGAGTTGGATCGTTGTTTAAAAGCCGGTGGGCAATTCTTCAGCAGCCTGCAACTAGACATGCCGTCCAAGAACACCTCATAACAGCTGCTGCCACAACCGGGACATTGGTCAGGAAGGGTATAACTGAAACAAAGGAAAAAGTTTCCGTTGGAAAAACCAAAGTGGAAGAGGTATGTAGGCGCATTGAGCTTCTTGAACTTACTCGAAAAGAACTAAATTCTTTGATCTTTGTATTCTCTTTAGGCGGCAAAAAAGACTGCACAAAAGAGCAAGACCATTTTGACAGATATCGAAAGGTGGCAGAAGGTAAATGAGCCTTACATTGAATCTAGCCGTTGATTTGAGTTTGGTCCCTAATATATGTTTCTTTGTATTTCTGCAGGGAGTTGCTAGCTCAGATGGTAAGATAATTGCGATTAAGATTCTGCTCGGCTTGTTGGAAAATTTTGTAACTTTTTTCTATATGACATTGTTTTGGGCTCAGTGTTTGGTGTTGCAATTGAGATCACTGTCCAGCGGCAGGAGTCAAGTAGGCCTATTCCATTTATGCTGATAAAATGCGCAGACTATCTCATATCAACAGGTAATAATGTTTGTACTAATCAAGCCGCATGCATACCTTTTCATTTCGCGTTATCAATGTGGTATTTTCCTCTTTAACTCAGGACTTAATTCACCAAGCTTGTTCAAAGCCGAAGGAGACAAAATGTCGATTCAACAGTTGGTTTCTGCTTACAATCAAGGTAGTAGCCAACACTCTTAACAACTTTTCTTTTCGACTCTTTAAGGGTGAGGGAGAAACTGAAATTTATATTATTTTAACCACTTGTTTGGCAGATCCTAGCGCGTCAATACCTGAGGGCGTGAATCCAACTGTTGTCGCTGCACTTATGAAATATTATCTTGCTAGCCTTCCAACACCATTAACTACTTTTGAGCTTTATAATGAAATCAAAGATGCACGGTCAAGCGTACACAGAATGAGAAAGTCACTCCAAAAGCTTTCCAATGCGAACTATAATACATTGGAGTTCATAACAGCGTTGTTGCTTCGTGTAAGCCAGAAATCGCTACTTAACAAGGTAGGAATATCTTATCTATAACACTAGCCTCTGATTCTAGATACTAAAAATGGTGTGTAACCTTAATATTGTGAGAATCTTTTTTTTTGTATTGTAAAAGATGGATTCGCATAGCCTAGCTATGGAAATGGCTCCGGTGATCATGTGGAGAGAAGACAAGAGGCCTGAATCTTATCGGGAATATTGGAGACGTCCATCGAGGAGTCCTAAGAAAAGCATCGACTTTGAAGCTGCTTCTCCATGGGACTTGCTCTCAGGTAAACACATCAAAAAAAAAAGCTTAGCTCTTATTCTTTTACCACTGAAGCAAAGTTCCATTATAGCCATTCTTTTTATCTTTCGTGGTTAACAGATGAAGGAGAAGGTCTAGATGCATCTTCATCGATCCCTCTAGATGATATCGTTGAAGTTGATTTTGGAGCAGTGGAGGTTGTGCAGTGTCTAATTGAACATCACAATGCGATTTTCACAGATGCAGATGAGACTGTATGGAGATGAAACCAAACCTTTCTCTCAAGAAGATGACCGTTACAAGAACATATGCATTTTGATGTGGATGATGAATTGATGATAACCAGTGGTTTCAGTATATAAGCTTTTGTTTCATAATTGGTGGCATGTAACAAATTTTTAGATTGTAGAAACTGATGATTAAAAAGATACGTTTTTTTCTTATAAATAATCGAAGATCGGATTGTTGCCTCATCAATATAAAGCAATCACTGGACCGCACAATTTGTGAAAAGTTAAAAACTTTGCCGCTAATGCTCGAATAAGCAAACCGCTAGTTATCAACTGAAATCGAAATGAAGCTAAGCCGATTAAACCGGACCGTGTTAAGTTGCAGTCATGAGCAGACCAATTAGTCAACAGAGATTCTTGAGCTCAGAGCTATGGCGAGAAGGGATCTTCTGATGGTTGTCTCTACTCTCCTTCTGTTTCTATCTCTGCTTACGGTATGTGCTCTAAATATATCTGCTTCTTTTTTTTTCTCTGAAAATCTCAAGTCAAATAGAACTGTGAAAGAAATATCGGATCTTTAAGAGGTGAATGATCCGTATGATAAAATTGTTTTGGGTTTCTACTTATTGGCGTAGATATCTTTCTGATTTGAGAGAATCGGACGCTAGTTAATGCAAATTTGTGTGCTTTTCTTAGTTTGGATACACATACTTTGAGATTGCTGGTAGATAGTGAATTCTTAGCTGTTGGTTTGGACTTCGGATGCTTGGATTTGGATTTACTTATTGAATTGATTTTTGGGTACTGATTTATGTTTCATTCTCTGCTCAATATAATCAAAGTCCGTCTTAAAACTTGCTTAGGCACTTGGCAATTTTCATAGCACAAACTGGTTTGGTTTTAGGTAGCTGAAGAGGAATTGGTGAAATCTGAAAAATTCCCAGTAGTGGTGAGTACTTGGCCTTTTCTTGAAGCTGTTAGAGCTGCTTGGAGAGCAGTTGATAATGGGAGCACTGCAGTAGAAGCTGTTGTGGAAGGTTGTTCTACTTGTGAAGAACTCCGCTGTGACGGCACAGGTGGGCTATCGTCTTATACTTACCCAATCCTTTGAGTTAACTTCTCTAATTTTACTTTCTGAAACTGAAAGTTTTCTTTTTTTGGTATTGATAGTTGGTCCTGGAGGAAGTCCAGATGAGAACGGTGAGACCATGATTGATGCTTTAGTCATGGATGGGGTAATAAATCATCGGTATACCACACTTTTAAGTCCCATTTGTATCAGAATCTTGAAAAATGACTCTCAAGTTTGTCTTTTTTTGGTGGGATTATTTTAAGGATATTCATAGGTGACTATGGAGGTTGGAGCTGTTGCTGCAATGCGGTATGTTAAAGATGGTATAAGAGCTGCAAGGCTGGTAATGAAATATTCTCAACACACGTTGCTCGCGGGAGAAGGAGCATCAGCATTTGCAATCTCCATGGGTCTTCCTGGACCTATGAACCTAAGCTCCCCTGAATCCGTAGAGAAGTGGTCGAAATGGAAAGAGAATCGATGTCAACCTAATTTTAGGAAGAATGTAGTTCCTGCAAACGATTGCGGACCTTACAAGCCAAAGAATGATGCTATGAATGTTTTGGTGGGAGAAAAACTCACTGAGTCTTGCGAGATGGGAACGATTGAGTATAGACCTCCTCTTGTTGGTCCTCACAATCACGATACCATATCTATGGCTGTCATTGACAAAGTAAGATGAGTTATATATTCTGTAATCTAGTTTTGCTGCCATGACGAGAGAAGCTGAGTGTGGTCTTTCAATAGATGGGGCATATAGCTGTTGGGACATCAACCAATGGAGCCACATTCAAGATTCCTGGAAGGTAATGCCGTTAAAACCGAGCATTGTTACTTGCCGCCTGATTGTTCAAAATGTGTGAGAGATATGCTCAAAATGGAGTTCATGTGTTATCATTATAGCTTACTTAATCCTTATTTTCATGTAAGGGATTTAAAGAAAAAACTTTTAAACCTTGGTTGTGAAACACAGGGTTGGTGATGGGCCTATTGCCGGATCATCAGCCTACGCTGATGATGAAGTCGGTGGATGTGGCGCAACTGGAGATGGCGACACCATGATGCGCTTTCTCCCTTGGTAAGTAACAAAGGATCAACTCTCTTTTTTTGTCTACCTTAAAGCAATCTAATGATCAAGACAGCTTTTTCTCAATGTTCTGCGTGATGAATCTTGTCTAGTTCTAGTGGCACTAAAATTGAATCTTGATATGTGTATTGCATGTAAAAGTGAAAGGGTGATTATGTTTTTTGTTGTTGTGTGTGTCAAAGCAAGCTTATTATGATTCTTCTTCTTGGTTGAGGTTTTAGTTACCAAGTTGTGGAGAGCATGAGACAAGGAATGAAACCAGGAGAAGCTGCTAAAGACGCAATCTGGAGAATCGCAAGGAAGTTTCCGGATTTTGTGGGAGCCGTTGTGGCTGTTGACAAGAACGGGTCCCATGCAGGAGCTTGCCATGGCTGGACGTTTCAGTACTCAGTCCAGAACCCTGACATGGACGATGTTCAAGTCTTCACTGTGCTTCCATAAAACCGGTAAATTGTATCTACTTCTAATCTTATTGAAAATTGTACAAGTAGGAGTGTATTTTGTTGGTATCAAACATAGGCTCTAGACTACTAATCTTATCAAATGAGTTTCTTGAAATTGAAGATTTCTATAAGTGATGTAGTTTTGTGATAAAGAAACGGCACGAAATTCTGGCAAAGCTCGTTTGTAGTACAGTAAAACTTATTAATTTATAAAGATGATATTTGGTTATTTTGGGACTAAATTTTTTATTAATTTAGCGAGGTTATTAATGAATCGAATATTAATTTATAGAGGTTTAACTGTAGTCTGAAATATTGTTTTGCTTTTATAAAATAAAAAATTATGTTTGATGATTGGCCGATTTTGTCTAGATTGATCAGACAGACAAAGAAATCTTCAATAAATAAGGATTTTTTTTCTTTTTTTTTCCCAATAAATAAGCCCCATAACATTTGAACATAGTTGACTTTCTGTAATTGTAGTGATTATATATAAAAAAAAATTGTTACACGAGCATATAAAAATAGGGGAAATTTTTGGTATATCCTCGTATATACATGTTATAAATTTTGTTTAGTAAGAAAATGGTAAAGAAAAGATAAGACGTGACAAAAACAAGGAGAATGTCATGTAGCCAACTAAATCCTAAGATTGAATTTGTTTTTTTTTTCTGATAAAAAAAAGAGATTAGGGTCAAACTAAATAAATAAAAAGACGTAACACGTATTGTATTGTATGTATGTAAATCACGCTAACAGAGGGTCAAACATTCAATTAATAGAGAGGATTATGTTCTAATTTTCAAGATAATATTTTTAAGAATAATGATTTTAGGCAATTCTCATAAATAGCACTAAATAAAAATTTTGTTCTATAAATAACATTTTTTTTTGGACAAAAATAACATTTTTACTAAACATTATTTTCCTTATATAGCACAAAATCTCGTAACTTCATATTTTTAGGATTTAAGATTTAGAGTTTAGGGTTTAAAAACTATAAACTCTAAGCCTAAATTCTAAATTATACTTTCCACCCCAAATAAACTATACCTTAAATTGTATATTACTTAACCCAAACAAAAATTTTAAAATTTTAAAATTTTGTCTTTTATAAAAATGTTATTTTTGTCCAAAACAAAAAGTGTTATTTGTTGAACAAAAACTTCATTTAGTATTATTTGAGGGAATTTCTCTTTAATTATTTGATTTTTTATTTCGATGTAGTTAAAACTTAAAATGTGTTAATATGTCGACATTGTTTGTTTTTTCTCTATCCAAATTCTCGAGACTTGATTTTATTTTAGTTGAATAATTTACTTGGTTTGACTTTGTTTATATAAAACTAAAACTGTAAACCTGAGGGATATACCAACGTAGATCCTTTTTACGACGAGTATACCGATTTTTCAATGGTACTAAGCTATTTTCACAAAATCACCTAAAGAAATAAAACAGAGAAATGTCTGTATCATTGTTTCAACGTATGAATAACAAATAATTAAACATAATGATAATTAAGTGAGCTGACTAAAAACAGTATATATAAATATGAGACTGTGGCGGCAACAACGTGCTTGCTTGTGCCCTAATCCTTCCCTCTCCGTCAATTCTTTTGTCTTAAGAAAATGTCCTAAGATCATCTTCTTCTTCTTCTTTGCTCCATTGCTCTGTTACATCTCATTTCCGTCAGCAAAACTCTATCTCAGACTCTGAATTTCGTAACTTTAGACAACACAAACTTAGGTATCAGATAAAAACAACAATGGAAGAGAAAAAAGTGGCAAGAGCGTTAAGCGAACACCTATCGCTACCTCCTCCACCATCTCCTGCCGTAGCAGTAGCCATTAACGGGAAGAAGAAGAGCAAATACGTCGTCTTTTGGGCTCTTGAGAAGTTCATACCTGAAGGCTTCTCTGATTTCAAATTGCTCTACGTTCGTCCTCCTGTCGCTTACATCCCAACCCCAAGTAAGTTGTGACTAAATATAGATCCAGATTCTACGTTTTGAGTACAAAGATCAATTCTTTTTTATTTTATATTTTGTGGGTTCCGGTTTAATAATTTCAGTGGGGAATGCGATATCGATAACAGAGCTTAGAGACGACGTAGTATCAGCTTACAAACAAGAGATGGATTGGAACACACACGAGACGCTTCGTCCTTACAAGAAAATGTTTGAGAGGAGAAAGGTTCTGTTCTGTTCTGTTTCAAAAACTCTGTTTTTTGTTTTTTTTCTTGAAAAGCTTAAAATTTTCAAATTGGTGTATAAATGAAAAAAAAAAAGGTGCGAGTAGAGATTCTTGTGCTGGAATCACACGAGCCTGTAGCTGCGATAGCGGAAGAGATAGCTGGAACCGGAGTCGCGAAGCTGGTTATAGGAATGTCACTTCGAGGATTCTTCTCAAGAAAGATTGATATGTCTTCTCTTATTGCGACGGCTGTTCCAAGATTCTGTACAGTCTATGTGGTCTCAAAGGGTAAACTAGCTTCCGTGCGTCCGTCTGATTCAGACGCTAGCGGAAGCATAAGATACGAGAGAACTGAAAGAAGCAGTTCCACTAGTGGCTCCACTGATAGTCCTAGACTCCCTTCTGGTAACAATTTCAACATCTATTGAAATTGCATTTGAGTCTTTGAAAATGTCAGTTCTTTACTTGTTTCTCTGAACAGATTACCAAGAATTTCTCTCGTTTGTTTCGGAAGCCCAATCTCGAGTCTCTTCTTTGCTTTCGGCTCCAAAACATTCGATGAGCAGCGCGGTGGTTCAAATGGATACGAGTTCTAGCGAGGCAGACCATGAGGAAGTATCTAGAGGGAGAGGGATGGAGATTGTACCAAGCGGTAATGATGAGAACAAGAATAAGGATGAGAGCTTTAGCGGCTCTTTCCCGATGGGATCAGAGTCGTATCACGCGATGAGCTGGGCTTCTTCTAAATGGAGAGATCACGAGGATATGAGAGAGATCAGGAGCTCGTCTTCGAGCAACAACCACGAGCTAGCTATTATGGATTGGGGTACGGTGGTTCCTGAGAACTATTCTTGGGTTTCTCGTTGTCCTTCTAACATGTCTGATGGACTCCTTAGTGTTCATTCCATGACCGATAATCAGGTAAACTAATCAGTTTCTTGATTCTTTGATTCTTGATTCTTGATTCTTGTTTCTTGATTCTTGATTCTTGGTTCTTGTTTCGTGGTTCTTGATTCTTGATTCTTGATTCTTGGTTCTTGTTTCTTGGTTCTTGATTCTTGATTCTTGTTTCTTGTTTCTGGTTTCTTGATTCTTGTTTCTTGTTTCTTGCTTCTGGTTTCTTGATTCTTGATTCTTGATTCTGGTTTCTTGATTCTTGATTCTTGTTTGGATCTGATTGTGTAGGTGAATCTGAGCTTTGAGATAGAGAAGCTGAGAGCAGAGCTGAAACATGTTCAAGAGATGTATGCCATGGCTCAAACCGAGACAGTTGATGCTTCGAATAAGGTTTAATTCAAGTTCTTGAACAGCATTGACCGTAGCGTTTTTTTTCGCCTGTTTGTTAACATTTATGTGTTCTTGGTTTGGTTTTTTTGGTTGCAGCTAACTGAGCTAAACCAGCGGAGGTGTGAAGAATCGGAGAAGCTTGTGGAGCTGAAGGAAAAGGAAGAAGTAGCAAAATATACAGCTTCAAAGGAGAGGCAAAGGTACGAAGAGGCGATGAAGGAAGCAGAGAAAGTTAAAGTACTCATGATGAAAGAGGCTTTACATAGAAGAGAAGCTGAGATCAAAGCAGACCGCGACGCCAAAGAGAAAGATAAGCTCCAAGCTTCTCTCGTCTCTCCTGGAATCCAATACCAACATTTCACCTGGGAGGAAATCACAGCCGCGACTTCTGACTTCGCAGAAGATCTCAAGATCGGAATGGGAGCCTATGGAACCGTTTACAAATGTAATCTTCATCACACAACTGGCGCTGTCAAAGTCCTTCACGAAGGAGAAAGTAATCTCTCCAAACAGTTCAATCAAGAGCTTGAGATCTTGAGCAAAATCCGACATCCTCACTTAGTCCTTCTCCTAGGAGCATGTCCTGAACGAGGCTGCCTTGTCTACGAGCACATGGACAACGGAAGCTTAGAAGACCGTTTGAGACTATTCAATAACACACCTCCGATCCCTTGGTTCGAGCGTTTCAGGATCGCTTTAGAAGTCGCTTCAGCGCTTGTCTTCCTCCACAAGTCTAAGCCTAGACCTATCATTCATAGAGACCTCAAACCAGGAAACATCTTGCTTGACCACAACTTAGTCAGCAAACTAGGAGACGTTGGTCTCTCAACTATGGTTAACCAAGACGAGGCTTCTTCTAGACTAACCGTATACAAGAAAACTAGTCCCGTGGGCACGCTTTGTTACATGGACCCTGAGTATCAACGAACAGGGATTATCTCACCTAAATCAGATGTGTACTCTCTAGGAGTTGTGATTCTTCAGCTGCTAACCGCGAAACCCGCGATAGCAATTACTCATATGGTGGAAGAAGCGATTGGTGACGATGCTGAGTTTATGGCAGTGTTGGATGTGAAAGCTGGGTCTTGGCCTATTAGTGAGACTCGTGAGTTAGCTGCTTTGGCACTGTGTTGTACGGAACTGAGACGTAGAGACAGACCAGATCTTAAAGATCAGATCATTCCTGCTTTGGAACGGCTTAGGAAAGTTGTAGACAAAGCTCAAAACTCGCTCTCGAGAACTCCTTCTGGTCCTCCATCTCATTTCATTTGCCCACTTCTCAAGGTTTAAAATAAGCCCTAAAACAATGAGTAGTTACTTCCGGTACAAGAAACCTTTTTTTTCTTCCTTCTTGATTTTTGACCTAATTGTTTTTTTGGTGTTGGCAACAGGGAGTGATGAACGAGCCGTGTGTGGCTGCGGATGGGTACACATACGATCGGGAATCTATAGAGGAATGGCTGAGAAAGAAAGATACGTCGCCAGTGACGAATCTTCCATTGCCTAACAAGAACCTTCTTGCTAATTACACTCTTTATGCAGCTATCATGGAGTGGAAATCTCATAAGAAATAGTGAAAAAGAGATTCCTCAATAAGTACCATTGATGCTTTCAATGTATTTACTCTAATATGTTTTGTGTGTGTGTTTCTCTATGTTCTTCCTTAGTCTCTGTTCCGAGGTTATATCTTTTGTGTGTGATGAGATGCAAGATTATAATAATATAAAGAACGAGAGAGGAATTGTCTTTGGATTTAATTTTCTTGTGGATTGGAATCAGTCTCGTGTTTCTCAAATCTCTGTTGGTAAAAATGTTAGAACCAATCCCAAAATACAACCACTTGGCTAATCCAATTATTCAACGCAGTAATTTGATTTATCAGTCTATAGTATATGTTTAACGTTTGCTAAAACAAAAATGGTCTATGCAACAAATTAGATACAAATTAAAAACTTAATTATTCTATCAAATTTACCACAATTCATCACAAACACTGTCGAATCAAATTTACCACAATTCACAAACACTATCATGTCAAACACGTCACTAGTTAAGGCTAATAAAATAACAATCAATGATAAAGTTAATACTGTATTTATCAAACGCATAATTTGTGTTTTGCTCTCCATAAACACATCATTATCTCAGAGATTACCAGCACGCACCTGTTATTTTGTCCAACATTAAATGTCCACTACTAAAGCCATTTAATGCGCATGATAAATGCTAAAAGTACATCTGTATACTTGTGACTCGACTATAAATACATCCACAAGTAATCCGATGGAAATAATGTAATTTCATAACTTGAAAAAAAAAATATTACATAAAATGACTACTACTTTTTCACAATTTGATGAGTATATAAATATCTATGAACATGTTTTTTTTTTTGAATTGGTAAACTGAAAATGTTTAGAAATCAACAGAAACGTATAGAGCTATATACAGATGCGAGAAAACAAAACTATTATTTAATTCATAGACTATTGTAAAAATAGTAACAATCTGATTAACTAGCTAGATGAACTATGACAATAAGTGTCGATCATGTCTATATCTCAACATGTCAACTTTTATGCTATACGGATGAGACTAGGCTCCATGTCATGGATCCCCTCTTAACATGATTAGAACATGTGAGATGTCTGACTTATATTTGACCTTTCATTTATTAGACTAGGGCCCATGCAAATAGTAAAGCAATGAGAAAGGTTGATATATGGAGAGTTCAAAGGTTCGGGTTGTGTTGTCGCGGAGAGATCCACGCAGAAAGTCTACGAGAGGGGTCGACGCAGAATGGTCCAAGAGATGAGCTTCCAAATCCTTTATTCGTTTCTTTCTAAAATCGGAAAATCATCCCAAATCATTTATTCAATAAGTTGAATACCTTCTTTGTTTTTTTTGATAAAATCGAAAAACTTTTTGTTACCTACTACATAACTTAGTTAAGTCATAAGTGTTTTAGAAGGAAAAATTCATTCGAAAATCTCTTTTACACTACCAAAAACAAAAAAGGAAAAACCAGATTGTAGTTGAACAAGAAAAACAAAACGAATTTGTTTTGCGGCAGAAATGATGAACCTAATAGTCAACAAGAAACAACCCACGAATTGAAAAGTCAACAAAACTGTAAATAATAAACAAGTGGGTAGTCCGACAAAAGCCCAGTTGTTTCTGACTTTGAACGTCATCACGTTTCTCAAACCTATGGGAACTTCCGGAAAAGATATCATATTCACACAAAACAACAAATTCTTCTAGACTTATTCCATTTCTCTTATCGTTTTTAATCATTACTTATTTGAACTTATACTTTCATTAAAAAATATCAACTCATTTGCTCATAAATTTCCTTAGAACTCCATTATTTAATTCCGGAAACTAAATTCACTGACTCAAATTTAATTCGTCGTCTTCTTCTCTCTTTTCCATTTGTCAAGAAGCTGTTGAATCATCCACCCACGAGTTTTGGGAAAAGCTTCAAAGCTTTGAAGTCAAAATCAATAGGTATATTCAAAATCTTATCTGGTAGGAGTAATTTCTTTTAAAAAATTTATAGGAACAAACAAAACCTTAAACCCTGATGATTGATCTTAGCCGTTGAATTCATTAACCAGATCTTCCATCTTTTTATTTTAAATTATTATATCCATTTAAGGATTCAACTTGTTTTTGTTTGCCCAGAAACCGTCTCTGTAACTACATTTATTAAATTAACATAAAAACCAGACCAATTCACGTCTCTCTCTTTGTCTCCTTTAAGCTCTTAAATCATCTGCACGACGAGATTAACTAATCAAAAGCATTTCAAGTAAAAAATCATCAGGTATATATTCTTCAAATCTCTTTAAAATTTCAAGAAACCTTTTTTAAAAAAAACCTCCCTGATGATTATGAATGATAATCATCAGATCTTGGCCGTTGAAAATCAAGAAATGGGAGACGGAGCTTTAATCGTAGCGGTAGCAATCAAAGGAAACAATAGCAAATCCAAAGGCGTTGTTCGATGGGCGCTTCAACAATTTGCTTCTCAAGACCATGTCGTCTTCAAGCTCTTACATGTCCAACCAAGTAAGTTATATATATATATACACATAATTTTACAATCTTTAAACCCAAATTTAGATCTGATTTATTGGGTTTAATTAAAAATAGGAGATTCGAATACGGTTTCAAGTACAAGAAAAGATTCAACCACAATTGTTTACAAGAAAGATGTTGATAGAAAAACCAGAGAGATGCTTCTTCCAAGCAGAGACATGTTTCTTCATAGAGAAGTTCAATTAGATATAATGGTGCTTGAATCAGACGATGTAGCTGATGCTATCTCTAAAGCTGTTCAAGATCATGGAATTAGTGAATTAGTCATTGGAGCTTCTTCTTCTATCATTTTCTCATGGTAATTACATTAAAATAACAATCTTTTTTTGTTTTTTTTCCTATCAAAATCTTCTTTAAAAACTTTTTTTTTTTTTTTTCAGGAAGTTAAAAAGAAGCAATTTATCTTCAAAGATTTCAGATATGACACCAAGATTTTGTACAGTTCACGTTATCTCTAAAGGAAAGGTTATAAATGTTCGTAAATCCGATGTAGACATTGAAACTAGCATTGCTGATGATAGAAGTGAAAGCAGATTCTCTTCAGATAGCCATTCAGGTTATTATAATAATAATTAAAACTTAAAACCTAAACCGTTTTTTTTTTTAACCTATTTTGTTTTGTAACGTTTTTAGGATCAGTAAGTTCAACATCAAGTCATCAATTCTCATCCACACCATTACTCTTCCAAAGAATCCAAGCACTTTCAGGTGTGAACCAAAAGGTTGGAACAAACATTGGAAAAAAGAACAATGATACGTTACATCATCATCAACATCAACATCCTCAACATCATCATAACAGAGTCGGGTCTCTAGAAATAGATGAATCAAAAATACATAACACCAAAGGTTTTTATCGAACAAGCAGCTCTGGAATTGGGTATGGGGGAAGTGATAGTTGGAGAAGCTCTCAAATGGAGGAAGCTTCAAGCTCAAGTAGCTATAGTGATCCTCTTTCATCTACTAGTCAGGTATATATAATAATTTCGTCTCGAAAATAAAAAAAAACAATTGACAATGAGTGGAGTTGTTATTATATATCCATTAAGTTTCTTATAACAATTACGCAGACGAATAAAGATTTTGAGCTAGAGAAATTGAAGATTGAACTTCGTCACATTAAGGGAATGTATGCAGTTGCTCAAAGCGAAGTCATTGATGCTTCTAAAAAGGTTGTTTTAGAAAGTTTATTTTTTTGTTTTCCGATATGGATTATGATATATTTTCCTTTGTTTTATTTTAATCAGATGAATGATCTGAACCAGAGGCGGTCAGAGGAAGCTAAGAGGCTTAAGCATTTATCTATAAGAGAAGAAGAAGCGGAGGAAGTGGTGGCAATGGAGAAGGAGAGACAAGAGGAAGCGGAAAACGAAGCTGAGCTCGTTAGAGAATGCGTTGAAAGAGAAACCGAAGAGAGACTTGAGGCGGAAGCAAGAGCTGAAGAGGTTAGAAAAGAGAAGCAAAGACTAGAGGATGCACTCGAAGGTGGACCGCTTCAACGGCAACAATATATGAAATTTGAGTGGGACGAGATTGTGGATGCCACGTCATCTTTTTCCGATGAGCTTAAGATTGGATCGGGAGGTTACGGAAGCGTGTATAGGTGTAACTTGCATCACACGACAGTAGCTGTCAAGGTTCTTCATTCAGACAAAAGTAGCTTAACCAAACAGTTTCACCAAGAGGTAAAAACAAAACCTTTTTTTTTAACTGTTTAACCTTAAAAGCAAAAGTTACTATAATCCTAAAACGATGCCGTTTTGATTGATGATACTTGTTCAGCTTGAGATTCTTAGCAAGATTCGTCACCCACACTTGCTTCTACTCCTAGGCGCGTGTCCTGAACGCGGAAGCTTAATCTATGAGTACATGCATAACGGAAGCCTAGAGGAAAGACTCATGAAACGCCAACCAAACGCTGACGCATCGCAACCGCCGTTACGGTGGTTCGACCGGTTTAGAATCGCTTGGGAGATTGCTTCGGCTCTCTATTTTCTCCACACTAACGAACCAAGATCGATCGTCCACCGGGATCTCAAACCGGCCAATATACTTCTAGACCGGAACAATGTGAGCAAAATCGGAGACGTAGGTCTCTCCAAAATGGTTAATCTTGACCCTTCTCATGCCTCAACGGTTTTCAACGAAACCGGTCCGGTCGGTACGTTCTTCTACATCGATCCCGAGTATCAAAGAACCGGAGTTGTAACCCCGGAATCTGATATCTACGCGTTTGGAATCATACTTCTTCAATTAGCTACGGCTAGATCCGCGATGGGTTTAGCTCATACGGTTGAGAAAGCATTGAGAGATCAAACCGGGAAATTTACGGACATCTTGGATAAGACTGCTGGAGATTGGCCGGTTAAGGAAGCCAAAGAGATGGTTATGATCGGGTTGAGATGTGCGGAGATGAGAAAACGTGATCGTCCTGATTTAGGGAAAGAGATTCTACCGGTTCTTGAACGGTTAAGAGAGGTTGCTTCTAACGCAAGAAACATGTTTTCTGAAACCCTAATTGACCATCACCATAACGCTCCAAGCCATTTCTACTGTCCAATAACAAAGGTAATGATAATCAAATCTTATATTTTTTACGTGAGATTTTGTTATTAATGATGTGTTTTGATTTCGTTTATGGCTTCCTTGATGAAATTAGGATGTGATGGAGAATCCATGTGTTGCTGCGGATGGATATACATACGAGAAGAGAGCCATTAATGAATGGCTTCAGAAGAATCAGAAATCTCCAATGACAGATTTGCCATTCCCTAATCATTCTCTTCTTCCTAATCATTCTCTTCTTTCTGCAATTAAGGAGTGGAGATCACATCTAATTAAGTAAATTAAAGGTTCAAGGTTTTTATTTGAAATTTATATGGCTAAATTCGTAGATTAACAGGCATCGTTCGTTTTATTTTTCTACACCGCTCTTGCGCACACACATAGACATTATAGTATTATACACACACGAGTAGATAAACGATGGTGAAATATTCGAGTTTTTGCATGTAAAAATTTGACTGCGTTCTTGCAAGAAATACAATAGTGTTAATTTTTGTTTTATCGTATTTTTTCTGGTAATAATGCTTAGGTGTAAGTGTGTAACATATCAAAATGGCAGAAAAAAAAAATATTGAGTGAGAAAAGAGACGAAAAAATACATCCAATTCAATTTCTTTAGTTGTGTCATTGTGTGTATGAGTTGATAATTTGCACACATATCTCTTAGTCTTACTACTTTGTATTTTGGTCTTTTTCTTTAACATCTATAGGCCCCATTGTTAATATTAATCTGAATACAATTGTTAACTAGGTTAATAGAATATGTAACATCTGACACCTAGGCCATTAAATAGTGTGGGTTCTGTATAACATAGCTATGGAAGACATAAATGTGAAAATAGAATAATGCATTATGCATAGCCAGACAAATACTGAATCATAAAAGATAATATATGAAGATTGTTACGGAATTGTTTCATTAATTTATGTACCTTCAATTAGCTTGTTATGGTTTCATTTTTTTTGTTATATGTATAAATGAATATTTGATCATGAAGTTTATTTATTTATTGAGAATCTTAACATTAAGCATATAATAATTCAACAAAACTTTAATGGATTGTACAAAACAGATAAATAATTTTTTCTCTTAAAGATAAGTAAGATAAAGAAGCTTATGATTCTGATTAGACAATTCTAATTAACATAAGCTGATAACCTAGTGATTTTAGTTTCCTGCTTATCATTCCCAATTATATGGTGGTAACATTGACTACTAGACTATAAGATATATAATTGGGAAGGCAATTATATTATTTTCTTAATACATTTTCAGATAATTCAAATCTTATTGGAAAAAAATTCAGCAATTAAAGTAGTAAAATCTCTAAATTTTGTCCCTAAACCAAAATTGCAATCGAGTTGTGGTTGTTGAAAGGCGAGTGACATGAAGGTCCCCTCACCAGCTTTGAATCTTTGATGCGTATGGTGATTGGTGGGGCTATAAAAGGACCATTCCATGTGAGAAAATAACTAAATTTTTTTCATATTTTACGATTTTCTATAATCGACTATTCCTGGCAAAATTTACTAAACTATAAACTTAATGCTTTCGTTGGCTCTAAATTGCAAAATATAAATCCAATAATATAAGCATACTTAACTTATAAAGTTAACTATTTTTTTTGGGTCAAACAAAGTCAACTGTTTATATTTTATCTTTCTCATGTTTTTTTCTTTTGGTTTGTTAAAGATTTATCTTTCTCATATCCTAAAACCACATATATAAGTTGTTAACCTTTCTTGAATCAATCAAAGAAGGTTACATAAAAACTTCCATAAATGTTTAGTAACAGGTAATGTAGGTAGCAATAACAAATCTTATAGTTGGGCGGTGATTTCGTACCAAAACAACGAAATAAAAAATTTCATACTTTAAATACATATAACACCATAATGGCAAATTCTAATTCTAATATGACAAAACCAAAGTCCTTCCAATAAATTGACTAATATATACAAATTTTTGAAATAAGTAGGTCATAAACTTATAGTTGGTTGAGAACTTCGGAGGAGAATAAAAACACATTTTCAATAACAGCAAGGAAACAACTCACAAAGTCCACAATGATACAACTAAAACATGTTTCAGGTCTCTATATATCTCATTTATTTTCTGTATCCTTACTGTGAACATAAAAAAAGTTTCAATTATTTCATACTTTTCACTTTTCCATTTTTATTCTCACACCTTAAAAGTTTCCACCTTTAAAATCTTTTCACTTAATACCCAAATTCCATTTTGATTGCCCACCAAAAAAAAACAAAAAAAAAACCTTGAAAATAGAAACATTTCCATGAGATGAGAAAAACCCATTTGCTAAAACTGATACTTGTAGTATCTCTACCAACAACATTCTTGATCGGAGTCGCCATCATCTTTATCTTCATCTTCTACAGAAGAACAAAAACAGAGACCAGTGACGAAGCTCAATACGACGTTGAATCAGCTTACGAGAAACAAGAATCTCTCGACATCGGATCTGAAACAGAGGAAGAGCTTGTCACATTCCAAGGTGGAGAAGATCTAACTATCTGCGATATCCTCGATGCTCCAGGAGAAGTCGTAGGAAAATCAAGCTACGGAACTCTATACAAAGCGTCATTGCAACGAAGTGGGAAACTTAGAGTTCTTAGGTTCCTTCGACCTTTATGTGCAGTGAAATCGAATTCTAAGGAGTTTAATGACGTCATCGAGTTGCTTGGATTTGTTCGACATGATAATTTGGTTCCTCTGTTAGGCTTTTACGTTGGGAATAGAGGAGAAAAGCTTATGATTCATCCTTTCTTTGGTTCTGGAAATCTTTCCGACTTCATCAAATGTAAGTCACTGTTTTTTTTTTTTTTTTCACTTTTCTTTTTCGAGAAAATATTAAAGGAACAAACTTTTTTTAGTTAGTTGTTTTCCCGGGAAAATGGTAAAAAGTTTTTAGAATGCATTATAAGAAAACTTACCGTTATCAATAACATCTTGTTTTGGTTATACAGTATTCGAAAATCTATATCGAAGATTTACTGGTAAGATCGAATAATATTGGTAACTGTAGTCGATCCATAAGAAATTGTCTTATCTTTTTCATTTTTAATAAAACTTCAACAATTATTTGTTTTTTTCTCTGACAAAAGAAAATATTGTTTGTTTTTTTTTGCTCTAGCATCACCATTCCATTATTGATCTATCTTTTGTCGGTAACTACTTTTTTTGGTCACTTCCCACTTCTTATGGCTATGAAAGACAAAAATTTTATAGATCTCGTTCCTTTAAAATCATCAGAACATCAACATCACCAAAAAAAACTTTTCATTAATTTATTTTCTAATCATTATTATTCAATACGTTTTCTAAAAAAAACAGAGCATAGTTTTGGCAGGTGGAGATGTTGAATCACACAAATGGAGCAATATTTTGAGTATCACCATTGGAATAGCCAAAGCTCTTGATCATCTCCACACAGGAATGATTGTTCACGGAAATCTTAAGTCGAAAAACATTCTTCTAGACCAGAGTTTTAAGCCTAGAGTCTCTGATTTCGGTTTGCATTTGCTCTTGAACCTCGCGGCTGGGCAAGAGATTCTAGAAGCTTCAGCTGCAGAGGGATACAAAGCGCCTGAGTTGATCAAGATGAAGGAAGTAAGCAAGGAGAGTGATGTTTACAGTTTTGGTGTGATCATGCTTGAGTTAGTCTCTTGTAAAGACCTGAAAAGCAAGAATCTGACGGGTTCTGTTCTTGATCATAATAAGTTGTCTGAGTTGTACCGTCCTGAGATTCTTAGAAGAGGTGTGAAAGATGGGATTGGTGTGACCGAAGAATGTGTTCTACAGTACATTCAGCTTGCAATGTCTTGCTGCTCTCCATCGCCTTCTCCTAGGCCGAGCTTCAAGCAAGTACTGAAGAAACTTGAAGAGATCAGGAAATGATGACCAGATAAAGTTTGAATCTTTCAAGAAATCAGATACTTTTTGCAAGATTGATTTAACAGCGTAGAGAAGATAACACAGGGGAGAGTATGATTGCAATACATGTGAACAAGTTGTTAGCTTTTTGTATGTCTATAGAGAAGTAGTTGTCTGATTACCTATAGAAAGTAACTGAAGATGGATCCAATTTTTGCCTAGGCAGGACTTCCAGGTTAATGAATGGCGAATACATGAGAAAAGAAACAAACTTTCAGAAGCCAAAGGGAGGCATCGTAGAACATCATCTTCATGAGTATCACTAAATGGCTTGAAAGTAACAATTTCTTGAAGTTGTTTCTCATAGTCATAGTCTTGCTTGGTATGTATAGCAAGATATGTGATTCTTGAGTTATATACCTGAAATCTCCATAAGTCTTTATGTCTCTTGCTCTTGAAGGAGATCCTTGTAAAACTAATCTTCTGGTGTATCTTATAAAGTAGAGATTCAACGCTTCGTATCCTTTACTTTCTCAATCAATTCATGCAGTTTTTTGTATATATCATCTTTTTGGGGATGACGTTGATCCCCAGAGCAAAACTTGTGGATTTTACCTCTAATAGTAATCCAGCTCAGTCCAGGTTCTTTTCTCATGGCTTGAGAGTAGTACATCATATTTCTTACATTCCATTCACCTTCAATATCTCCAGCTTCTCTATATGTGTTTGACAAGAGAACAAGGGCAGATGAATCCTCAGGGTTATAAGAGAGAACCTTTTGAGCAGCAATCTCTGCCAACTGAATGTTACCATGAACCCTACATGCTCCAAGCAATGTCGACCAGACTTTCTCATTAGGTTCTATCGGCATCTTCATTATAAATTTCCACGCTTCCGTTAGACGGCCCACGCGGCCCAGGATATCAACCACACAAGCATAATGTTCAATTTCCGGGTTCCAGTTCGTATTTTTCCTCCATCAAATGAAAATACTTCAAGCCTTCATCCACTAGTCCTCCATGGCTGCAAGCAAACAGAAGGCATAGAAATGTAACAGAGTTTGGTTTTGGAAACACAAACTCCATTTTCTGAAAGAGTTCTAAGGCATCCTTCGCCATACCGTGTTGAGCATATCCTGATATCATGGCAGTCCAAGAAATGACATCATGGTCTTTCAAAGATTCGAAAACCTTGACGGCGTCTCTTACACTACCACATTTCGCATAAATATCGATAAGAACACTCTCGACACATTTGTCTTTAGCGAAGCCAGTTTTGTATGTCAAGCTGTGAACTTGCTGCCCATACTCTAGAAAACAAAGGCTAGCACATGACGCAAGTACACCGGAAAATGTGATCTGATTCGGCTGAAATCCCATTTCTCTCATCTGAGAGAAGACTCTTAAAGCTTCCTCCCATTCAGAAGACTGAGAATAAGCTGTCACAAGCGTTGTCCATGAGATCTGGTTTGATTCCTCCATAGTGTCAAAAAGCTTCCTCATCGCTTCAAGTTCCCCACATTTTGCATATTTATCCATTAAGGCATTGCAGAGACTCACATCAACCGATTCTCGTCCACGTCTCCACACCATCCCGTGAACCTGCTTTCCAAATTCTAAAGACCTCATGTCACCAAATGAATTCAACGTGCTGCAGTATGTGTATACATCTCGCTTGATATCATTCTGACACATTCTAAGGAACAGCAACATTGCCTCTTCTCCTTCTCCAGAAACCGTATAACCAGATATCATAGCATTCCACGGTAAATTCACTCCGCATCCAAAGAACTCAAAAACTGACCGTGCTTCAGTAACACATCCACATTTTGCAAACATATCAATCAAAGCTGTTCCCACATGAATATTTGACTGCATACCAATTTCTAAACCGATACTAGTAATGTATCTACATCTCTCAACATCTCCCAACTGTCCAACAGCTTTCGAAACGCTAATAAAACACGATACGTTCGGTCTAACTTCCTCTTCAAGCATCCTCAAGAAACAACCGTATGCTTCCGAGTAAAGACCGTTTGACACAAACCCTGCATCATTGCATTCCACGAAACTTCATTACGATTTTCCATTGAATTAAACACCTTACAAGAATCCCCAATCCTCCCCAACTTAGCATACATGTTAAGCAAAGATGTATTAACAAACGCAAGAGACGAAAACCCCCGAGTTATAACCTGAGCATGAACCATTTCACCCACGTTAATACTATCCACACCAATACATGCTTGTATCGCAGCAGAAAGAGTGTATTCATCGAGGACGACGTAATCGAAACCGAGCATCTCAAGAAAAGAATCAATACCATTATGGTAAAACCCGTTCTATGTGGCTCCAACTATTAAAACAGTCCAGGAGAAAACACTCTTTTGGGGAATTTCGTCGAACACTTGACGAGCAGAAACAAAGTCTGAACATTTTGAGTAGGCAATAACCATCTGATTCAACAATACCGTCAAGGACTTCCCCATAAATATAAATTTAATAATAGCGCCATGAATTTATTTCGTTTTCTTTAAACACTCTTCTTCTCCATCTGCCGACTCTCGTAAAAGCTCAATCAATGATGTAACTGAATTGTTAACTGTCAAAGATGATGGAAAATTCGAAGAAATTGAGATTTCTCGAGGCTTTTGTTTAACCTGAGCTGGTGGAAACACTGTTGAGCTTCCTCTCTGGAATATATGATTGCGTTATGAGTGAAAAGCAAGGTTAATTGAGGGATTATAGAGAAAGCGAGAGATTCTCACAGATGATGGAACTTCAGGTATTTTAATGGCCAGAGGAAACGATGTTCCGACAGAGGAGCTCATCTCTGATATTTGTCGAATATCCAGAAGCTGACAATTTGACTTTCCCGGGAAAATCTGAGGTTTCCGTTCAACGAGAATTACCGAACTAAAAATATTTGACAAAAAACGGCATGGTGTGTCATAAAATTTATCACGAACGACAAGCTGTTATACTCTTTCGTTTTGGTATTTTTTTCGGTTCGGGTCGGTATGTTTAGATTAATTTTGAATCGGTTTATTCAAATCGAAAACCACGTCTCTCTGATAATCTGATTAGAATGCGTTGGTTGGTATGTGAATTCCACAGAGATTCTAATCGTTCAACTTCAATCCCACAAATTCAGTTATGTTCTCTGTACAAATGGAAGCTTCGATTTCGTTTCTTGGGTCAACAAAACCCCACCTTTCATCGCTTATCCCTTCTTCGAACGTCCTTCATCGCCGAGATTTCCCGCTTCCTGCTTTGAAATTGAAGA
The DNA here is from genome assembly GCA_963555745.1 of Cardamine flexuosa. NCBI lineage: Eukaryota > Viridiplantae > Streptophyta > Magnoliopsida > Brassicales > Brassicaceae > Cardamine > Cardamine flexuosa. The sequence continues at coordinate 2,400,671 of OY743221.1, read as the reverse complement.
AAGTTTCAGTGTTTCCAAAAATCGCGCATCAGAACCGCCTAATCAGACTTCATTGCTCCGCTGTACCGGCTCCAGAGGAAGAAGATGGGTTTGTCCTTGAAGACGTCCCTCACTTGACCAAATTTCTACCTGATTTACCGGTATTTTGATTCTTCCCTGATTTAGTTAACAATTGAAACTTCTAACTTCATCAAATTCTGTAATCGAAGTTTATCAATGCAACTTAAAGGTAATAAATTTTCTGATGGGTTCTGTTGGTTCCCTAATTCATGATTTGATTTGGATATCACAGTCATACCCAAATCCATTGAAAGAAAGCCAAGCGTATGCCATTGTCAAGTAAGTTAAATTTAAAGTAAGCTAATAATGCCTTGCAGGGTTATAAACTTGTAATATATTGTTAATACTGTTTCTGTAGGCGAACCTTTGTGAGTTCTGAAGATGTGGTTGCCCAAAATGTAAGCAAGGATGTTTTCTATTCTAAGCATTTCTTTTGTTTGTATCGTTCTTTGCTTGCTCAACTTCCTTCATATTCAGATTGTAGTTCAGAAGGGAAGTAAGCGAGGAGTACACTTTAGGCGAGCAGGCCCACGAGAAAGAGTAATGATTTCTTCTTAAAAGTCTTGAACTTTTGCGAAGATTTTTCGCAACTGAAACCTGTTATGTTTTTGGCTTCACAGGTTTACTTTAGATCAGATGAAGTAAAAGCTTGCATAGTGACTTGTGGTGGTTTGTGCCCTGGAATCAATACAGTTATACGAGAAATTGTATGTGGATTGAACAATATGTATGGTGTCAATAACATTCTTGGTATTCAGGGAGGATATAGAGGCTTTTACTCCAAAAACACTATGACCCTGACGCCTAAAGTAGTTAACGATATTCATAAACGTGGTGGTACTTTTCTTCAAACCTCAAGAGGAGGACATGATACAGCAAAGATTGTTGATAACATTCAAGATAGAGGAATAAATCAGGTAGCTAACATATGTAATGTCCATTTTCTTTCCCAGGTTTCATGATACTTAGTCTTCAAACTGAGCTATACTAATATCTTGTGAATGGGTATTTCAGGTGTATATTATTGGAGGTGATGGTACACAAAAAGGCGCAGAGAAAATATACCAGGTGATTCATTATAACGTATTACTAATCGGTGTGTGTATGTAGCTTTAAGTATATTCTAATGATACTTGCTTCATATTATGTGAAGGAAGTCGAGAGGCGTGGTCTTCAAGTGGCCGTTTCTGGCATTCCCAAGACAATTGATAACGATATTGCTGTAAATAACGCATTGATAATTTTCAACTTAAGGGCTATTTTTCTCTCATATGAAGTTTCTTATTACATCTTGTTCACCCATTGTTCTAGGTGATAGACAAGTCGTTTGGCTTTCATACTGCTGTTGAGGAAGCACAACGAGCTATTAATGCTGCACATGTGGAGGTCGAGAGCGTGGAAAATGGAGTTGGTATCGTTAAACTCATGGGCAGATACAGCGGTAAAAAAAAATTATGTGGCATTTGCAGTCTACATTTTTTTGTTAATGTGAAGTTAAACTTTTGGTACTAATTCTGCAGGTTTTATTGCCATGATTGCAACTTTAGCGAACCGTGATGTGGTAATAGATTATTTTGATTGTTAAGTTGTCACTATAAAGTTTCTATATTAAGGTGCAACAATGGCAGCTTTGAAATGCGACAGGATTGTTGCTTGATTCCGGAGTCTCCATTTTTTCTTGAAGGAAAGGGTGGGCTCTTTGAGTTTATCGAACACAGACTCAAAGAGAACAGGCACATGGTTATTGTGATAGCCGAAGGAGCTGGACAAGATTATGTTGCTCAAAGCATGCGTGCATCTGAAACTAAAGACGCGTCAGGAAATAGACTCTTGCTTGATGTTGGTCTATGGTTGACTCAACAGATAAAGGTATTGATCGAAACTCGAAAGTTAAGAAAACGGTTCCTCAAACATTCAAGATGAGTTTTGAAATCACAATGTTGCAGGATCACTTTACAAATGTTCGGAAAATGACGATAAACATGAAGTACATAGGTATATATATCTTTCAGATTCACTGTCTCTGTCTTGATAACGCTCTTCTGTGCATTTTTATTGACATATTTACTTGTTGAACAGACCCAACATATATGATAAGAGCAATACCGAGTAACGCATCAGACAATGTCTATTGCACTCTTCTTGCCCAAAGTGCAGTTCATGGAGCAATGGCTGGGTACTCAGGTTTCACTGTGGGACCAGTTAACAGCAGACACGCTTACATCCCAATTTCTGTAATCTTTTCTCTTTTACTTCTCTAATCATTCTTAGACTAACTTAATCCTATGATTTTTAACTGCACGACATGTGTTGTACTTCTGCAGCGGGTGACTGAAGTGACCAATACGGTGAAGTTAACGGATAGGATGTGGGCTAGACTCCTTGCATCAACAAATCAACCAAGTTTCTTAACTGGTGAAGGAGCATTGCAGAATGTGATCGACATGGACACTCAAGAGGAGATCGATAACATGAAGATCTCTTCTATCTAAGAAACAGGTCAGCTCATACTCATCAGCTGTTCCATGCATAGAAGAAATCTCTATTGTTTGTTATAAGAATTATTTGGTTTACTTATTCGTAATAATAATGATGATTCTTAACATCTATATCTCAATGATGATGAGATTGAGATGTAAATGCATATCTTTACGCTGTCTCCATTTCTCTGTTTACTTTTCCATATTGCAACTTGTGCATCTTTAGCTGTTGCGTGTGGTCCATCCATCCAATTCTTTGTCATATTTAAAAACTTAATGCTGACTTGTACCCAACCATGAGACAACAAAACTCTGGCTGCTACATTCTTTAAACCTGGCCCCTCTCTTTGCAACTTGTTCATCTACTCAATTCATTGATTCACGCTCTCTGGACATGTGAACTAATTAATACCTCTGTGATATCGTAAACTAAAGCCACTGTGGGATACTTGATTGTGTCATTCGATTAAAGTTTCTCCTTTCAGGCTTAAGTAGCACAGAAGTAGTTTAATCTCTGAACTTTGTTTCTTGAACCTTGAGCAAACTAAGACATGAGAAAACACAGAAGTTCCATTGTTGCAGAAACTCTTTATACATATTTTGCAAGAGTTTTTTTCAGTACACTAATCTCTAACATCTTCTTAGCTCTATACACGATGCTTCACATACTTATTTACCTATAATATACTAATAAAACATCACTATTTCCATTAGTTTGATGACGTTGATGAAGTACTTGTAGTTGTTTCTTGAGGCACCGATACATCGCTTCTCCTCCTCTTCCGGCATGAATTGACCGGAGCATCATACTTTCCCGCATCCAAAGGAAAGTTAAGCACAGCTTTTCTTCCCCTGAGCTTGAAAGCTGCATAGTCATAAGCTCTTGCAGCATCAAGATCACTCTCAAAAGTGCCTAACCAAATCCTGGAACCTTTCTTGGCCGGATCTCGAATCTCTGCAGCGAATTTCCCCCATGGCCTCCTTCTCACGCCTCTGTAATGTCTAGTCTCTTCGGACCTCTTTGTTTTTTTCCGGTTAGAGTCAATCTCAACCTCAGGCGATGTTGTTGCTGTTGATGATGTTGACGATGATTCTGCTTCCGTTTGCAGAAACTCTAGGACATAGGAATCTGGATCAAGAACAGGTGAACTAGGCTCCAGTTTAGGAACTGTGTTAAAGGGTTCTAGAGACCAAAGCCCTGAGAGAAAAGCAGAATCATCAAAGACAAAATCTTCAATGAAACCATCAGGGATCATCAAGTCTTCAAACAGATGTTTCTGTATAACCTCCAAATCAGAGCTGTCCTCAAAAGTTGCCATATTTGTTTTACTTTTCTTTTCTTTTGCAGACAAAGACAAGAAGAAGAAGAAAGAAGAGAAAATTTGCAAGTGATGGTTGAAGAAAAGTTTAGATGATTGTGTTGGCTATATAAAGAAAGGAATCCTAAACATGTGTTTCGCAGCCATGTGTGAGGTGTCACAAAGTCTCTCTCCCTGTCTCTCTGGTTTACTCTGTGGGTCCCATTCTTATCCATTAAACATTTATGGAGACAACTTAATAGATATTTTGTCAGGACCCTTCCAAGTTGTGCCAACTTGATCTTCTCTACGATGGTGACTAATTTCACTAACATCCATTTGATTCTTCTAGAGTTTAATCCCTTAATATTTGCTAACGAAATTGTGCTTTTTATTTTTATTTTTTGTAATCAGAAATGGTGCTTATATGTTTTAAATGATAATCTATTTGATAGAGTTATGGGCCATAACTTATGGTTGTAGGTTCATTGAATAACATAACACAGATTTTAAAATTTTAACTATTAAAATCAAAACTAATAAGCCTTTAAAAGCCAATGCTTGTATTTTTGTGATAATATATCATTTTCCTAGTAGTAAGTAAACTAGTAATGACTCACTTGTTCATATCTAAATATTGAAAGATATTTTGCATTTTTCGTAGTAGTAAAGATGTTTTGTGTAATAACTTTCACCCGAAGAGGAGAGACAAATCCATCAAATTGCTTTTCTTGTAGGGTTCTCTTGCTATAGCTACTTGCTAGGATATGATTTTGAAGCAACTTGATTTTTCTTTGTTTCTACTTAATTTCGTAGGGCTCCACATATACAACCAAACCTTACCCTCATGCTCACTTTGCTTGACAGTTATATTCCTAATCTAATAATAAAGTTAATTAACCCTCTTAATTTTATAATAATATGTAAGATAATATTAGTTATACAACTTTATGGATGCTTTGTAGATAATCTTAGAGGGTATTATCTCTTGATTGTGTGTTCTACTATTGAAATTTTGAAAATCTACCTTTTCGTATAGAATCACACACTACTTTTATATCTCCAATTTTAAATTTTCTTATCCAACTTTGTAATCTATTGACTATTTTAGCAGATGTGGAGTTTAGATCTGACTTAATGGAAATATTAATGACAAAGAATTTTGTTACAATCAACGAATTTATAAGAACATCAACGAATACAAAAATATATTTCAGATTTTTTTCAACATCCAAATATCCTTATAAAAATATTTGTTGACAAAAATAAAATAAAATAACTAAAGAATAAAATGATTGGTACTAAACTAAACTATTAATTTGATATTTGCACACTACCGCTACTCTTAAATTATATATTAAGAAATAAAGAAATTATGAGAGTGACGCATGTGAAAACGTCATCCCCGTTGACTTTTCCGAAGTTCAAGTGACGGAGATAACGGAGAAGTTGGGAGACGTCGGAGATAACGGAGGAATACTGAAAATCCCATCTCCAGCTCCTACATCCCAAATCCCCATCCAACTTGACGGCGTCAAAGGTACAGCCTCAACCTCAGCCTCCGTCGTCGTCTCCGATGTATTACTAGTCTCTTCTTCCTCCACTTTAACCCTAACTGTCGTCTTCTCCTCTTCCACCGGAGAATTAATCCGCTTACGTTTCCCTAACCCGACGACTCCTTCCTCAAAACAAGTTTCAGGCGTAGCCCTAACTTCGAGAGGGAAATTCAAGATTGCTTTTCTCCCACGCAACTGAAACGCCGCTTGGTCATAAGCTCTTGCAGCTTCAATAGCTGTGTCGTACGTCCCAAGCCAAATCCTAGAACCCTTTTTGTTAGGATCCCTAATCTCCGCCGCGTATTTTCCCCACGGCCTTCGTCTTACTCCCCTGTAGTGTCTCTCCTCCTCTTCTTCCTCTGTCTTCGTTGAAACCGTTCTTGGGACAGATAGATTCGGTAAGGGAGGTTTACGTTGGTTTAGAGTAGAGTTTGGTTTAGGGGATTGGTTGTTGATGGTTCTAGGGCTTGTGTCTGAGTGAAAATTAACTTGATAAGTAGAAAGAGATGGGTCAGGTTCGTAAAGGGAAAAATTGGAAACCTTGGTTTCCAAGGAATCAAAGTCTGTGAGAAGGTGTTGGCTTATGAATTCTATGGATAAAGCTTCTTGTTTAGTTGCCATCTTCACTACTCGTAGTTAACTTGATCTTGTCTCTCTGGATCTTTTGTGTATGTGTGGAAGTGGGAAAAAGAGTGAGGAGAAATATGATAATATATAGTGGTGAAAGCTTTGGAAATAAAGAGAGGGTTCGAGGGGGTTTCGTGGATAGGACCGAGAAAGATCATACTAGCTTGTGTTGTGTGTGACTTATGACTTGTTTCTTTTATCTTTTGGATTTCGTCGTTTTCTATTTTTCATCTTTTGTCTTATTCCGCTACATGGACTTTTATCATTTAAAAGTACTTACCAAGTTATCATGATGACCATCTTTTAGAAATTTAGAAATTTAGAAATATAAGAGTTTCAAAATCTTAGTCTATACACTGGGATTATTAAGATTTTAATTTAAGTGGAGTTGTTTGATTGAGATGTATTAGAAATTTTAAGGAATTTTATGTACTCAGAAAACCTATCACTTTTTGTTTTTCTTTTCCTAAGTACCAACTTCAAAAGTCCAATGGAAAATTTTACTTTGAAAATTATATTTTATGAATAAAAATGTATAGGAGCAAGTCCTATAGACTAGTGGTTGATTATGGGTTTAGTGTTTCGACATAAGTACTGGATTAGAGTTTTAGAGAACAAACTAGTGCATATAAATGAATGCCCATTTATCAGAAATGTTAACATGGTAAGTAAAACCATTCGGTGTGATATTATGTTTAAAGAATACAATTGTTTACCGTAAACGTGGTGTATGTTAATTATCTTCATTTTTTTGGGTCAAACGTCTATGCAAACTATCTATCATAGATCTGTGTAACACGGGAAAATAAACTGTATGTTATGAAATCATTTGAAAATTAAACAAATATGGTTGCAAAAAAATTGTTGGAAAATGGAAATTGAAAGTTGAATTTGTTTGTTTTTTTTGAACAAAAAGTTGAATTTGTTTTACCCAAGAAATGAAGTTGAATTGTCTGACCATTATGACTAAAGGGAACGACCATGTGGTCAATGCCAACTGCCACGGCTCATGATAATAATTATTTCCTTGGATCCACGAAGGAGCTTACATTTCAACTTGCCAAAATTCACATTATTTTAATATCAATCAAATACAAAAAAAGTTGACCTTGTTTACATACTTCTAAAACAGTTTCCATTTTGCTTAGTTTTTTCCCTTACAACTCAGGGATTGAATGAATCTTATAAATTTGAATGATTTCTCGAATATGTGGAAGAAGACTGAATTAATATTAAGTAATTAAGCTGTCAATTATAATTATAACTTTATGATTCAAGAATATCTTTCCTTACATCTGTATAACAAAATTTTAATCAATAGACTAAAGTCTGCAATATTCGAAATGCTTAGCATAAAACTAATTAACTTTCATACTGAGAATAAAACTTTCGAACGGATTCAATAACTAATTCTCCAAAACAAACACTTTGGTATTCAGTATAGTTTGAGTTTTTAACAAACGAACAAAGCAAAAGAGATTTTAAAGGCAGAAAAGATGTGAACCAAAATAATAAAAAGCGAACAAACTTGGCGTGACGTAGAGCAATTTCACTCACAAAGGTGTCAGTTGCATGCATGGACAATACTCTCTTCAGACAAGTGTCTTACACGTAGACCCCACCACTCATCTAGTCTCTCTTCCAAAGCCCTGCGACGACCAAAATTGAACCCAAACTCTTCAATACAAACTCAGATTCTTGAACACAAAAATTTATTTTACAACCAAATGCATTTCCTTGGCACGAAAGACAAAGCTCCCCTTTATGTCGGTATAACCGTCGTATCCCTCATGATCCTCACCGGTTTAACCCTCGCCGGTACGGCTGTGGCATTAACGGTTATGATACCGATTTTTGTAGTTCTTAGTCCAATTCTCGTACCGGCCTTTATAACTTCAAGCTTCTTGGCCACCGGGTTCTTAGCTTCGGGTAGCCTTGGAGCTTCGGGAATCACCCTCATCGTCTGGCTCTACAAGTAATCAAGATTTTTACCCTGAAAATGTAATTAATTAACTCTTCTATAAGGCCTTGATTTAGCGCGGACTGCGGTTACATGCATGAAAGAAACATTTGCGGTTAGATTTCTTTATTATTTATTTATATATAACCTTACCCCTCAAATGAATTATAGTTTGAACGTCACGAAAGCGTTATTATATAATGGGAAAAAAAAAAAATTGTTCATGCATTATTATATGTGAACATGTTGGTAGTATTTCCCAATCTTTTCTATTTTCTAATGTTTGTAAATTTGTTGTGTTTGAGTGATGTACACTTAGGAAAGAAGAGCATTCTAGATATACTCTGCATGTACGAGGAGTTAGATCTGGGGGAGCTAACAAGCTGTCGGAGGAAGACAAGCCACCGGAAGGAGATGAGCAAGTGGAGGAAACTAAGCCACTGAGAGGAGAAAAATCATCTGAAAAAGACAAGCCTATGGAAGGGGATAAGTTGGTAGAGGAAGACAAGCCACAAGAAGGAAATAAGTCAGCGGAGGAAACTAAGCTGCCGGGAGAAGATAAGCCATCGGAAAAAGACAAACCTATTGATAAGTTGGTGGAGGAAGATAAGCCGCTAGGAGGAGTCAAGCAGGCGTCAAGCCCTGAGATATCAAAGGTGCTATATATTAGTGATGTTTAAACTATACTCATTTAAGAATCAATGTGCATAAGTTTGTTTATAATGTGATTCTTTGAATGGTATAAGGTTTTGTTGGTGGAGCAAAACCCAATCAGCCCCAAGTGTTTCGGTCCAAGTACGTGTACGGCTACTAAAAGATCTTATCAAATTCGATTCACCAAGGATCCTACTAAAGTACGATCTATTTTTATGAAAGAGTACCATAAAGTCCCTCGTGTAGGAGCTTTTGCATTTAAACACTTCACTTCTCGTGACAAAAAGTAAATAAACCATAAACTTTAATGATAATCTTTTTAAAGGATAATTGGGATATACGCCAATCATTAAGGTATATATCTGCGCATCAAGAGTTGTCGTATCCCGAAATCGACATGAAAATGGATATATGATGATGATGATGATATGATTCAGATGAGAGAAATGTACACAAACTATTAAAAGATATCAGAGTTGTACACAAACCATGTATGTAGAAAATGGTGGAAACTAAAGCTTACTATTTAAACCGATGACGGTAGAGTCGTGAGCTTCTATGGCTATGTGGTGACGATCATAAGCGACAAGCGACAAAACTGTAACCGAGAGAACAAATTATATTAGATGTTAATTAATTTTTGATCAAAGTGGCTCACATATCTTTTACCACCGTAGGTTTTGTATCACACACTGACCGTATTAAACAAAAAGTTTAACTGTTTAACAAAATAGTTTAAATTATAGCCTTTTTTACTTTGAAATATACCACTTTTGAAAGAAAACTAATAATTGTACCACTTTTATTTGTAGTACTTTGTTATAAAAAAAACCCAAATAAATACATCCCATTTGTCACCATAATAAAATAACAACTTTCCCTCTACTTTCAATTCTTTGTAATATATCCAAATTTACATTTGCAGATATTCGTTTTGATCTCAACGCGTCTACGGTTGGATCATACATGAATCTACCTTTTAATTTCTTCTAGACTTTATTTCTTCATATATGTTTGAGAGATTTAAGGAAACCTCTGATGTGCAAATTCCTTTTCGATATGTAATAATATACTTACTTATCTATGTGATTTTTTTTTCTGTTGAAAAAGAAAAAATGAGATTAAAAAATCTTAATGGATTAAAGATAAAAGTCAAAAGAAGAAGATAAAAGTAAATTCCAACTGAGTTAAGATTAGGATTTGATATTGATAACAAATGTGGGGGTATGCTTAGAAAACTAAACAAAGAAAATAAAATCGAAGATACTATTTAATATCTCTGCTAAATATCCGGGGTTAATAATCCAGAACATGTTTAGCTGGAAAATAATCTAACGGCTGAAATCTCCATGAATCCTATCTTAAGAAAATCTCAACCGTTTATTGTGTGATCCACGCTGATTCTGTCTGGATTTTCCTTAAAACAACTTTGGAATTACCGTAAAAAACTTCCAAAATAAAATAAGATAATTAAGGAAACGCTTTATCTCTAAAGGAAAACAAAATGTAAAAACACAAAGGACATTCACAAAACCAGCTCACGTATATATCCCTAGATAATATCTATAAATTATACGGAGATATTTTGAGATATAAATACAAAAAGGCGATCGTGAGATTTTAATTTCTGTGACATAAAAAAGAGATTGAAACGAAAACACTCAGAGAGAAAAGAGAGATGGTGAAGGAGATGATGACGGTGGCGAAGACGTGTTCACACTGTGGTCACAATGGCCATAACGCACGGACTTGTCTTAACGGTGTTAATAAAGGAAGCGTAAAACTGTTCGGTGTTAACATATCTTCTGAACCGATTAGGCCGCCTGAGGCAACGACGTTAAGGAAGTGTCTCAGTTTGGGAAACCTTGACTCTCTTCTCGCTAACGAAGATAGTAACGGTAACGGTGATCCAATCGCCACCGTTGATGATACCGGTTATCATTCCGATGGTCAGATACATTCCAATAAGGGGAAAACCATTCATGATAAGAAAAAGGGTAATTTTTCTAATCTCAATTGATATTTATAAGTCAATGAAATCATAAAAAAAAAATTTGAAAAAAAATCAAATTCAGGGAAGCCATGGACGGAAGAAGAGCATCGTTGTTTTTTAATCGGTTTGAAAAAACTCGGAAAAGGAGATTGGAGAGGAATCGCAAAGAGTTTCGTGACGACAAGAACACCGACACAAGTCGCAAGTCATGCTCAGAAATATTTTGTTAGGTTAAACGCTAACGACAAGAGAAAAAGACGTGCTAGTCTCTTTGACATCTCTCTCGAAGATCAGGTTTTTTTATAAAAAATTATTTGCCTTGCTTCTCAAGTAATCCATTAATCTAGTCAAATGATTTTTTCTAGGGTTTTTTAAAATTTTGGGTTTAATTGGTTATTAATTAAACAGAAGGTTAAAGAGAGAAACTCTCAAGGTGCATCATCATCATCATCTAAGGCTTCATCTAAACAGCCAATAAACTTATCTCAAGAACCTGTGGTACAAGGTCAGACTCATACCGAGATTTCGAACCGGTTTCAGAATCTATCAATGGAGTACATGCCAATCTACCAGACCGTACCACCTTACTATAATTTTTCACCTCTTATGTTCCATCATCCAATATACTACGCCAATTCTGAATCGGTTAGGTATGTTCACCCTTCCGGTATACCTGTACCAAGGCATATACCGATTGGTATAACTCAATCTCAGTCCAATGAAGGTTCTGATATGGCAAAAAAAGATGGTTTGGAACTTGATATCGGTTTGCCTCCACCTCCTCCTCCACAAGCTACTGGAGCAACCGACTTGTCCGCTCATGGCGTTATTCATGTAAAATGAAATCGTATTTTTTCACTATTAAAGCATAATATAGGTATATTATACATTTGGTTGAGTTTTATTTGAATATATATCTCTTATATTCAGAAAGTTTTGTCAATCAATCAGATTATGTACTTTTTTTTTGTTTTTATTTAGATTGAATATATATGCTTGGATTTAAATCTAGCTGCTACTTTATTAACCAACAAAAAATCATAGCTTATGTTTAATTAAGCATATAGATCAAAATAAAGATTCATCAAAAAATAACAAGTTTGATTGATGATTTAGTTATTAGAATCAGCTAGTAAAAACCTTTGATCAATTTTCTTGAAGTTCGTTTGGTTCGAGCAGCATCGTGTGTGAGGATTGGTTTGTCCGAATCTCCAAGTTCTAAAGTGGCGCCCAAGAAACCGGTCTGAGTTCCATCGCTGTCGTTGTCAATGTCTCCTTCGATCGTCAATCCTTCAATCCTAGCCGCAATAGATTCTTCTCTCATCCCAACATCCACATCTATAAAATTCGATATTTTATTTATTTTTCGGTTATGATCTCATTATACACTTATGTAATCTAGTCTCGGTTAGGTACCGATTATTATAGTATAGGTGTTAGGTTTTAGTAAATCAAACTATGCAAAAAAAAAAAAAACAAATTATTTGTTAAAATTAGATTATAAAACAATTTTGATCATTTTTGCACATAAAGTATTCATGCGTATGATGAGTCCGTGGTAAATCCGGACTTGGTTTAATCAGCACAAAGCAGGTATGATTTAGGCTCAGAAATTGTATGTGTGTATATTATTAATTATTACCTGGATTTGAGAAAAGCCAAAGGACGAGAGCGCATGCAAGAAGGACAAAAGGAATGATGTGGATAGCGTTTTCTGCAAACTTGGCACGTGACTTCTCCTTCTTAACCATCTCCTCAGGTGGATTATTATAAGATAGTGGTTCTTCCTCGTCGAGGGGACCAACTACCGAACCCGTCCATAATACCTTTGGTGGTGCAGATGAGTAGTCTTCCGACACTCGGTTCCAGCTTGCAGATCTATACATTTTGATTTACTTGTTTTGTTTTGACCAGTGTGTTTCAAAACTCTAAAGAAAATACGTTTTGTAAGATGTTGATGGTTTTGTAAACGAGCTTGATCAGTTTCTTTGTTACATTTTTAGTACTTCGTTAATTCACATCTTATTTTTTTCTTTAATTTTTTCCCCCTAATTTAGAGCCTATGGTTTTGGTACATTTGGATCCAAATTAAGACTTTGTCAAATCGTTCAATAGAAATCTCACTCGTTTCTTCTTTTCATAGTAACGAAAATTTGTTCTTTAGATTTTTTCCCCCTATTTCTATGATATTTTACAATAATCTATACTATTAATGTATTTTTTAAAACTTTATATAAATTTTTAAACATTTTCTTCACTTTTTTTCTAAAAAAATACAACTTTTTAAATGATATTTTGTAATAGCTTAGGTTATTGAGTTTTTAATTGCATGTGTTGGCCCAAATTATACATTCACTTAAGTGACTCTATTTGCCCCTTGTCATAGCTATCGCTTTCCAAAACGCAAACGCAAACGCGAATTTTATTCCATTATACAAAGTGTTTCAGTTACCATTCCGCAGCATCAGCCGACACTTTCTCATCTCCACGCTCCTCTGTTTCTCCATCTGCCTATCTCTACAAAATATCTCGATGAACATAATTAACAAGCTCGGTTTAGGATCCAGTAGACACACCAACATGGATCTATCTCCAATCGCACAGTGTCTCGATGACGACGCTCCGGCGCCGGGAAACCAATTAGCTCAATTCGGCGCCGGTTGTTTCTGGAGCGTAGAATTAGCATACCAAAGGGTTCCTGGAGTAACTGAAACAGAGGTCGGATATTCTCAAGGAATCACTCATAAGCCTTGTTACAAAGATGTTTGTTCAGGCACCACAAATCATGCTGAGATAGTTCGTGTTCAGTATAATCCTAAAGAGTGCACTTATGAATCACTTCTTGATTTATTCTGGTCTAAGCATGATCCAACAACTTTGAATCGTCAGGTACAAATTCTAGGGTTTCCCTTTTTAGATTGACAAAGACTTCTAGGGGTTTTTGTTTTGGCTAGTGTTCGAAACTTGATTCTGTCTAGGGCTTGATAGGTTTTTGAATAATTCTCAATGTGTTGATGATTATATTATTTTTAACTTATAAGGGAAATGATGTGGGAACTCAATACCGATCAGGGATATATTTTTACAACCGTGAGCAAGAGAAACTAGCACGTGAGTCGCTCGAGCGTCATCAGCAACAAGTGGATAGGAAGATTGTGACAGAGATCTTACAGGCTAAGAAATTTTACAGAGCAGAGGAACATCATCAGCAATACTTGTCTAAAGGAGGACGGTTTGGTCTCAAGCAATCTACTGCAAAAGGCTGTAACGACCCAATCCGCTGCTACGGGTAAAACTAAAAATCCTTGCTTTCTACCCTAAAAGCAGAGGATATTGATACGTTCACTTATCTATTTAGACTATAGTTGTTGTGTCATGTGTGTAGAGATCTGCTATACTCGTTGGAAAATAAAGAAACTGAGGGATACTTGTGTAAATTTTCTTGTTCACAAAACTTTTGAGTGTTGAAATATTTTAATTAGTTATATTATATATAGTATCGTTTGGATGATTTTGGTTTGGTCACTGCCCTCGCTTGGATTGTTCTTAGACGAATTGTTCTTCTTGTATGATTAATCAAAAAATGTTTTAGTAAAACGTAAAAATGACTCTTTACCAATAGATAGTGATTTTTTTTTAACATCATTACAACTACAAAGTGGAGTAAAACATAAAGAGAACAAATTTTTTTAAAATCTGGTCTTAGAGCATAATATTTTTTTTTTCTGCCATGTCAAAAGTTGATCACCTCGAATGATTCTCGAGCATCTTCATTGTAAGCAAGCAGTACGTATTGAAAATCTTGCATTTGTTTAATCTTCTAAACATTAAATTCAATGATAATTCCTAATCGCCAGTGAGACTAACCTATCATTCTTTTTTTTACTTAAACATGGCCCTTGAGGGTGGATAAACTTTTAAGCTATTAGCCAAACTTTTGGACGAAAATTTGTACTCCAGAATTTGGGATTGTATGTTTCTTACTTTTCTTGGATTTAATTAAATGTGGTCTCAACTAATCTATATAATAAATTAATAATCTAACTAAAATAAGCATCGTTCATGCGAACTATAGAAGAGTAAAATAATCGAGGGAGGGTCAAGCAAGTGAAAAAGACAGAAGCGACAGTTAGTAATCTTGTGATAACCCAAAAAATAAATTCTTTAAAATCTGCTAGAATGGTGGCTACGTGTTGTTCATTATCTCTTTAACGTGAATAGCACGAATCTTATTTAAGCCTCGCGCGACGCTCTTACGTGGCTTTCTCTCAATCGCATTTCATTTAGATGATAAGTTATGCATATATATATATATATATATATATATATATATCGGTTTCGTTCCATTCGTCGATCAGAAAAAGTAATTCTATTAAGATACATACGATATAATTTTGTAATGGTAGATACGATTATGAACATAAAGGTTATTACATGCAATTGTAATTCAGACAAAATATTGACCATTTATGAAAACTACGATTTGATAATATTATCTTCACTGATTGCAATAAGTTAGTTAGAGTTAAATTTTGCTAGTTAATTTCTCTAACCTTTAAATTTTTGTATTAGCCGTATGAGTTCACAAAAACTATTATATACTATTTTCTTGAACTGGTTAAGGTTAAAAGAAAAGACGAGTGTGATGAAAAATTAGGGGCAAATATGGTTTGGTGGGTAAACCAATTTAACGCCGAAGCAAAACCAAATCTCAAGTTACTATTATTGTATGTTTTTTTCTCTAACACAACCAATAATCATATCCTCCTAATGTCAAAACTCAAAAGACTCAAAACTCAAGACTAATTAGGAGTTAATTAGTCTCTTTTAGACACCATATCTAAGTTTTCTGCAAGCACAATAATAGTTATTCATTTACACGCCACTTCATTCCTTTAACTTGATTAGGACTTCTTCGTTTCTTTATATTTTAGTATAAATCAAATATTTGTATCCACATATTTGTTTTAGATATATAGAAATAAGAGATGTAAAAAGGATATATAGAAATAATACATGGTAAATGTTAGTTTTTTATTCAAGATTAATTTTTCATCACACTTTAAAACAACTGAAATCTTGATTAAAACAGAGAAGGCAAGCCATGAACCTCTATATAAAGATAAACCATAAAATCTTACACATGCATAAATATATACAAATGACACATATATAGTTGAACTATAGTTCTATAGTCTATAAGAATACATGTCACATACAACCAACTTCTGTGAGGCCTTTCCAAAAAAAAAAACCCCCCTTAAAAATCCTATAAATCACCTCTATTTCCATTGCGTTTATCCGTTTTTATTTTCTTTTAACATGTTTAAAATTCTTTAATTTTCTTGTTTTAGAAGCAAAGTTAGTTAATATTATTCTTAAACCACCAGAAGTCGGTTAAATTAATAATAATTTCCCTGGCCCATGGTTTCACTTTCACCATGAGATCATCATAATCACTAGATTGTAAAACCTAGATGTTATTGAGAAAGAAAGAAAAAAACTTCAGTTTTAGTTTCTTATATAAAAACCCTAAAAATGACAAGCAAAAGACAGAACAATTAAAAAAAAACACATGTAATGTGATGTAATAAACTCCTCAAACAGAGCTCTGTATATCTTTTATTCCATCCATCGAATGGCTGATCAGATTCAGATCCAGACAATGAATCAAGATCTAGAAGAACCAATGGCTGAGATCATGCCAAGTGTCTTAACGGCAATGTCGTATCTCTTACAAAGAGTATCGGAAACCAACGACAACCTGAGCCAGCAACAGAGGATCTCAGGCTTCCATGGATTAACCAAACCTTCCATCTCAATCAGAAGCTATCTCGAGAGGATCTTCAAGTACGCCAATTGCAGCTATTCGTGTTACATCGTCGCGTATATATATTTGGATTGGTTCGTTAATAAGCAGCCATTTATGCCTATCAATTCTTTTAATGTTCATAGGCTTATCATCACAAGTGTCTTGGTCTCTGCTAAATTCACGGATGACTTGTAAGTAAAAACAACTCTGAGGCTTATTTCTTGAAATTCACTAATTAACACTTGTTTATTTTTGGTAACGATTTTTAGGAGTTACAACAATGGATATTATGCAAAAGTTGGGGGAATAAGCAGAGAAGAGATAAACATGCTTGAGCTTGACTTCTTGTTCGGAATCGGGTTTCAGTTAAACGTCACCGTTTCTACTTTCAATAATTACTGTTGTTTTCTACGGAAAGAGATGATGGTGGAGTCTATTTTTTGGAACCTTCTCTTTCAGTTGGAAGTTCTTTTAAGAAGCAACTTCTGATGAATCCACACGAGGAAGACTCTTTGTCTACTCATCACAACAAAAATCAACTCGTTGTTGCTTGATTTATATATATGCATTGTGTCGTTATTATGTTTTGTGATGATGTAAACCCTCTTTTAATTTATTTCCGGAGGGATTTTGATTAGTGATGTTAACTTATAATTTTAACTGGATCTAGGGATTGATTTCTTGAAGGCTTTTCTTGAATCTATTATCCTAAACGCTCCTCACGATATAAGAAATCTATATTTTCAAGTTATGTTCAAACCAAGTAGAATGCATTATCAAAAAATATATATATAGTATTATTATACGTAGCATCTTCTTGAATTGATCACTGCCCTTAGACTCATTTATTCATGTTATTTTTAGCATGGCGAGAAATAATTAGTGTGTTTTCAGTGTATTGTTACCTTTACCAAGAAAATCACCTAAAATAGTAAAATCTACTCATTTTCATTTTGAAAACATAAAGTTGACCATATCTTCTCTAGAATTTGGAGCCAAAACATAATTAAGTTTTTAAAATGCATAAAATCTGGTTTAAGCGATACAATTTTCTAACAGCTGAACTAAATTCAAATGTAAAATGATATTTCTTCGAATTATCTAAACACACATTTAGAACATAAAAAACCAATATAAGAGATCATACATCTTAGAGACATGCAAATACATTATAAGATACGTCGAGGACACAATCTTTAGATATATAAAGCATACCTTTAGACAAACGAAGTTAAGTTACATTTAGATAAAGATAATCTTTACCACAAAACACTTATATCCCTCCCAAAACCTTTTACTTGGGAGAAATTACCAAAACATACTCACGGATGAATCTTACTACCATGGCTCAAAGCTGTAACTGCACCGTTGGAACCACCACCACCACCGCCACCAGACCGGCCATTTCCGCTTCCATAACCATACCCACCACCACGTGCTCCACCACCTCCAGAACCATATCCATATCCACTACCTGATCCTGATCCTGATCCATACCCATATCCGGATCCTCTTCCCCACCCTGTTGGCGATCTACCCGAACCTGACCCATAACCCCATCCGGATCCTGGAGCAGAGCCCCAACCCCAGTTGTACTCCCAGTTGGGCCCACGGCCCGACCCACTTTCGCCTTTGTAGTTTTGTCCTGGCATGTTACCCTTTGACCCTGCGAATGGACGAGAAACCGAAGTCTTTACAGTGATTAAAAAGAACAAAACCAACAAGAGACTTCTGATCATTTTATTATTATTTTCTTATGGTTATTTCTGTTTTTATATTTCTTACTTCAGATTCTTGTTTTGTTATGAAGTTATTGTAAGAAAGCTTCTCCCACCATTTTATAGGCAACAACATGAACTATTATTGAAATGCAACGAACCGTCACAAGTG
Organism: Cardamine flexuosa; assembly: GCA_963555745.1. Taxonomy (NCBI): domain Eukaryota; kingdom Viridiplantae; phylum Streptophyta; class Magnoliopsida; order Brassicales; family Brassicaceae; genus Cardamine; species Cardamine flexuosa. Next base: position 2,382,341 of record OY743221.1, on the reverse strand, counting down.
GGTTTGATAGTGTGAGATGGGCCAGACCCACCCTTTTGTGAGTTCCAAGCAAAAATAAAATTTGTAATTAACTTCTTTTTCTTAGGAAACAGTTCATTAAAAACAAAAAACACCCCAGTAGTTGTATCTCCTAAACATGTATTGAGTTATAAACTTTTTTTGCTATATAATTTTTTACTCAGACGTAATCTGATCATCAACTGTAATTAAGCACCACCGTCCTACCAATATAATAAGATGAAGATTGAAGAACAATCATGAGATCACTAGCTATGAACATTTTTGTACTTTTTTTTTTTTTGTCATAGGTGCCAATCACCATGATCTAGAGCCAAAATTAATTTTTTTTTGCTCTGACTATTGCTAAAGAGGATATTATCCATTGGAAAGGAAATAAAATTTGTAATAGTATTCATATAAATATATATCTTCTTGTTTTCATATATCTTTTTCTGCTATCCAAAGCTATATATTAGTGCATGAGCTAGTCATTATTAATCAAAGATCTTTATATTCTCTACAAGAGTCGGTATTACAATATTTGAAAAGTCAAATGGAATGATTAAAATTTTGATAATACTGATCTACTTGAGTTTCTTTAGAGTAGAAAATATTATCCGTTAAGAACCAATTTAAGATGCATCTCAACGTCAATCCCACTTAGAAAACGCCTCTAATTACAGCTTGTGATCTGCAAATGCTCATCATCATCATCATTACTGCGCAAATATACGAATATATAAACATCATGTTACACCATGCATTGAAAATTGTAAAAAAAAATCATTAATTCAGTTTTAAGATTTGTCCAAAATTAATCGAACAACGATGAGCAAATCAGATATTTATACAATGTCTACTAAAAATCATAGAACACAACAGATTAACTAGTATCTATCTTATCGATTGACTAATCGAACTCAATTGGAAACCATTCAAGCTAACATTTGCTATATCAAATTCAAATGGTCTAAAAATTTCTTAAAGACATTTGAGTATATTTCATTTAGTCTTGTATGAATTTATTAATTCATTTAAACTTATGATTTATTACATATGTACGAGGTCATCATATATGCCTACATTAGGTTTATTTTCTGAAAAATTCTTACATATGAATGATTACAACACTGAATATTCATAAGCTATGAGGTCGGTGTGTGTTTTGTGATGGTTTTTTTTTAATGATGGTATTATTTCGCATATGTAGAAAAACGTGTACGTGCATTATAGAAACTATAGATTTCAACTAAAATCTTAGATGCCTAGGCGATCAAAAACATAAATGTTAAATGACACGAAATTAAAGTTTAGTTAAATCAATTTTTTTTGTTTTTTTTGTTATTCAGTCAAATCAAAGTTTGTAACCCGATTCACAATCTTCGACGACGTGCAACGTAAATGCACTACTAATCGCATCCAGTTAATGGAGCACAAATACGTTTTACAACTTATTAGAACAATATACAACTAGTACATGCTAAGTGATTAATAGTTAGATTTATACATTCGGAAGAACGATTCTACCATAATTTTTTTTTTACGACAATCTTTATTTCGTTTGTGATATGTACTGTTAGGTCTCTTTTGCAATCTGTTGAATATATTCATTCCACAAGTTATACACAAATAATTTTTTTCCTGCAACGATTAAGATCTATAGTGCACACACGAAGTTTTTTGGCTCTACGAAATATCTAAAGAATCTTTTTTTTTGGAATGATGGCAACTTTTAATATATTTTCAACGGTGAAGCGGTCCACACGCACAACTTCCTGCGGTGGAGCAACTACCATATGTTATGTCTCTTTTAGGATATGATCGAATATTCATGTACATATTCAGTATTCGTTTACACATACACACTCTTAGAGACTACCTCTAAAAAAATATCTGAGACCTCAAACCTCCCCCAATCCACTGTCTTCTTCTTCTTTTTAATCATAAAATAAAACTAAAAATTATGTGTCCGGTATCCTTGCATGTATCACATCGCAATTTTCTTTTTTAACATAATTTAAAATATATAGAAAATGGATTTACGTATATGTGATGTTTTAATGGATCGATTTTTTTAGTGGAGTTAAACAGGTTGGCAAAATCCGGCCAATCCGGAGTATAGTCCAGTCCAATCCAATACAATTTGCATACAAAACTTTCTCATGAATCCAGAGCTATGTAGTATTTATTTGTACTATACCCTAAAATTCCAACTCGTATAACTTTATCTTGCCAATACTATACATATTTGTGTATAAACATAAAACCAGATAAATATGTGACATCCACTACCCAGGACGGATTTGCATGAAGCTGTAAAACAAAGATTCAGGGATAACATTTTGTCAACTTCTTCATCTAATGACATTAGTATATATAAACTATCAACAAAAACTACTATTTTATATAAGATATAATACCAAAGTATATAATTTATATAAAATAAATAGTTTTCATGTTAAAAATATAATACCAAAGTATAATTTAAATCTTCGATGTGGTACAGAGGTTCTACTACGTACTGTCTCAATAACAACATTCAGTGACCCTTAAGCTGTGCCACGTGCTGGACCCTCACTAGTCACTACTATTTCCACCCACTTCCTCTATTATTAAACACTTAGCATAAAATGTAAAAACATACAATTTGATTTCATAAAAGAAAAAAAATATGAAGTCGACACATATATGGACATCGACTATATATGTGTCCATACACGTGCTTGTAAGTTTATTCTGGTAAAAAACTATTATTAGTACTGTATGAACGTTATACATAATATCGCTAGGACTTCTGTATTTTTACGAATGCACAACAATAATTTATTTACCATTATTTTTGTCTAACATGTATTAATATTTATTTAAAAAAGGGGTTTATGTTGTACTCGTCTCTCCACTCGAGTTCTTTGTGGCACTACAAGATCCGTCAGTTCGACATCTTATTAGTGATACTAAGAAGACGATTTCCATGACAACTCTTGAATATTAAATTTGATGCCTCATGTCTAACACAATGTTTGTTTGGAACTACATGTAACATTTTAGATAATGCATGATTAGGTTGGATTAAGTTTGGGTCTAAATTTTCAAAACTTTTCGAACTCAAAAGGTTTTGCATTCTTTCTGTAATCCATGACAACTCTTGAATATTAAATTTGATGCCTCATGTCTAACACAATGTTTATTTGGAACTACATGTAACATTTTAGATACTGCATGATTAGGTTGGATTAAGTTTGGGTCTAAATTTTCAAAACTTTTCGAACTCAAAAGGTTTTGCATTCTTTCTGTAAAATTCCGTCCTTTTTGTATGTTAATAATCATGTTAATATCAACATGTAATACTAAATCCCGTAGACAATCAGTATTCCATTTTTTTTTAATAAGTATTCCATTTTTGTGTCACATCTTAAAATTTTGACTAATGGAAGGGGGGGGGGGGGGGGGGTTTAACAGAGGTCTCTCGGTTTAATCGGTATCCAGAAATCTGATCAAACCGATATTAGGAATTTGGTGGTCCAAATGTATAATTTTATTTTTTAAACTTCCTACTCTTTTAGTTCATCAAATATTGAATGACACCAAAAACAATAACCCCACAATTTCTTGAAAAACAATACTATTTGTTAGGATGAAAATTAAGAGATTACTCAGAAACGGCAACATATAAAAATATGGTTCGATTCTGCCAGCCAATTTCTTCAAATCAAAGATCAGAAGAGGGAGCTGCAAATCCTCATTGTAATCTCCATATTACCCAAAACGTAAAGATCCAGAAAAAAAACCATCGACGCCGAAAAATGAAATTGAAATATTTGTTATAGAAGAGAAAAATCGTTCAGTTCAGCGGGATTATCGACACGCAAAACTTTCCATGAAAAAACAAGAAAAATCCTGATTCCGGTCTGTTGAGCTTGAATATTACGAAGTCATCACAACGATTCGATCTCTTTCTATAATTTAGACAAAAATCAATTTAATAAAAACACAATACAGAAGATGAAACTAGAAAATATAGGAGCTATTGAACCAAGACTTGGAATTGAGTAGAAAAGTGGCTTTGAGATTTATATTTATAGGATCAATGTGTCTAGGGTTTCTCTTCACTCCTCCCGTTTGATTCGAACTTAACTGAGCCGTACTATTAAATAGGCCTTTTAGCTAAAAAAAAGTTTACAAAACCCACCAAACATTTAATTTAATTAGACCCGGCCCACTTCTATCCTTAACTAAGTAAAAGCAAAACTAATTAATGTATCTATATGTATTTTTAAACGTAATATTCAATCAACTACAAAGATAGTACTCACATATCTATGGTATGTAACCGAGTCCTTTGTGGTAATGATGTCGTTGCTGCCTCACTACACTGTCTACACATATACAACTCCATATAAATAAATAAAACTCATTATTTCTTAAGTAGAGGTTGTTAGTTGATTCCAAGAGATTACTTGTTTTTGCTTAGGATATTTAGTTCTATTGATCCGTAAACTAAAACCAAAATTTTAGCAAAGGTTATGAGTTTATGTTCTGCCATGTAGTATAACTATTAGCACTGACCACGGGAAAAAAAAAACTGACAAATAATAGAAGACAATATTCATTAATTATCCATTAAAAAATTTTCCAAGTGAAAAAATGAAATAAAAATCTGCCACCACAAGTTATCTGAAAACAAATTGTATTTCTTTAAAAAATTTTTATTAAACTGACCAAAGAGACAAGTGTTGAAATAAATAAATAAAACAACCAATCTAAAATCGCCACGTACAAACATATGTCAAACAGTTAGAGCAAAGTGGTCTCTCTCTCTCTCTCGGTCTCGATTTCTCAATTCTCACTGTACCACATTTGAGAGCAGGCAAATATATTGATCTGCTGCTCAAGATTTCGTGAGGATGTCATGTTTGGGTAGGATTTTGTCTGTTTCCTACCCACCGGATCCGTACAATTTCCAATTCTCAGTGTATAAGCTCTCTTCACTACGGCGAAATCGGAGATTGAGATGGCGTTTCACGACGGCGTTGCAACCTGAATCTTCCTCACTCGATTCTGAATCCGCCGATAAATTCGCTGCCGGGTAATCATATTAACTTCTGAATGATGATGACAAGTTTTAAAAATCTATAAAAATTACAGAGTTTTGGGATTTGATTAATTTAGTATGTCGGAATAAAAATCATAGATTTAGTTTACACGTTTGATTAGTAATGACACGAATCATGAATTTTTTTTTTTTTGGTTTGGTGAAGTTTTTGTATTATAGAAGGACCTGAAACAGTACAAGACTTTGCCAAAATGCAATTACAAGAGATTCAAGATAACATTCGTAGCCGACGAAACAAGATCTTCTTGCACATGGAAGAGGTAGAAAATAAAAAGAAAAAAAACAATCTTTTAGTTTCTAAAAGTAGAAACTTGTTTAAGTCCCCTGCTGAAACTGTGGATTATATATGTGTGTATAGGTAAGGAGGCTAAGAATACAACAACGGATCAAAAACACAGAACTTGGAATCATAAACGAAGAGCAAGAACATGAATTACCTAATTTCCCATCCTTTATCCCATTCTTACCTCCATTGGTGAGTTTCCAAATTGTGATTCTTTTTGCCTTTGCAAGATTGTTTATTTTAGTTTTCTTGAATTGATTCATATTTTGATTACAGACTGCTGCCAATTTAAAAGTGTATTACGCAACTTGTTTTTCACTCATCGCTGGGATTATACTATTTGGTGGCTTACTAGCTCCTACTGTAAGTGTTTCCATCGCTACATTTTTTGTTGTTATCTATAATATATAGTTTTATTTTATTTTATTTTGTAACATTGGCAGCTAGAGCTGAAGTTAGGTATAGGAGGCACATCATATGCAGATTTCATTCAAAGCCTTCATTTACCTATGCAATTGAGGTTATATAATACTTAAAAACTTCTTTTGAGTTTTTTTTCTTTTTTTCTTACAACTTGTGATTGTAATCATCTCTTGAAACTTTTTGTGTTAATTATAATTATAATGACAGTCAAGTTGATCCGATAGTAGCATCGTTTTCTGGAGGAGCTGTTGGTGTGATCTCGGCTTTGATGGTAGTTGAAGTCAATAACGTAAAGCAACAAGAGCATAAGAGATGCAAATACTGTCTAGGAACTGGTAATAATAATGATTCCTTTTTGCTTTGGTTTCAAAACATAATGTGTTTTTTTTTTTAACATCTGTTATAATATAACACAGGGTATCTAGCTTGTGCTCGTTGCTCTAGCACAGGTGCTCTTGTTTTAACTGAACCAGTCTCATCTATTGCTGGTGGTAATAGTCATTCTCTGTCACCGCCTAAAACCGAAAGGTGTTCAAACTGTTCAGGTGCCGGAAAGGTAAAAAACCAAAAAGCCTAAAAACCTAAAAGCTTTTGAGTTGGTAGATGATAAGTTTGTATGTGTTTGATGTTTTCAGGTGATGTGTCCGACATGTCTTTGCACAGGAATGGCTATGGCTAGTGAACATGATCCTCGTATCGATCCCTTTGATTGAATCTGCAACATATTCCACCACTACAAACTTCTTTATGTCAATGTAACTGAAAATGGTATGTAATGATGAGTGATGAATAATTAGATGTGCATCCTTTGATCTGTGTATATATATACACACACAAATGAAGTTTATAATAATGTTAAGATTTGTCTTCTCAAAACAATAAAGCCACACTATGACCACATTAATGTTTTCTTTCTCCAGTAAGCATAAAAGCTTGTTTCCATGATATGAGACCAATGATCTTATATACTCTGTTTCTTATTAATCATATTTCTAGGATTTTCACACATTAAGAAAGCTCATTAAAAATTTGATTAGAAATGCATTGGTTTTTGTAAATAACATTTTTCTATAATCTTAAACCAATAGTATTATGTTATATTTTTCTTAAAATTTACAATTCATCATTAGTAACTAATAAAATATGCATCGAAAACTTAAAAATTAAAACAATTTTTTCCCTAGAAATAGGATCAATAAGAAATAGAGAGAGTATTCTGTTTCTCAAGAACTAGTGAATATGAGAGGCCTCAAGATTTTAGATCTCTCCAACAAATGTTTTTCTAAAACACCAAACATAAGTAATCATACAGAAATATTTTTAATAGGAATGATTTTTATTCCTTGTAAAAGAGAAACACACTAGACAAGCCTCAGCCAGCTCCTCTAAAAATTACAATATCAGAAAAAAAGAAGAAGTAAAAACTACACAAGTTACATATATATTTTTTTCTTCCAAAATAAAGTAACTTAAATACGGAGTGGTTGATAATAATTTGGTAGTAAGGTTAGAAAGAAGGAGGAGGGAGGAGCCAGCTAGAGCCTTGGATATAGCCAAGTGAGATGAAATAGTTAGCTTCTATGTTATCAATGTCTTGTGTATACTTAACTCTCTTCTCCTTGTGCGATCCTGGTCCTGAGCACTTATACTCTCCATAAAACACCGTCCTGCTCATTATCAAATCCATGCAATTTACATTTACATTTAACTATTATAATGTTATCTACGTACTTTTCGATTGATATAATACTATATTATATGGTTTAGACTATATACATACTTGTCACGTTGTGCATCGCGATTTTCTTGCCATCCAGAAGGGTTCACAACACTTGACATATCGGTGTACGCGTAAACAACCTTAGGGTGACTCATCCATGCTCGACCTAGATAGATCCCGGTTCCAGTCCCTGTAACTTTACAATGCACGAACGTGTATCCGCTTTTCTCTCCCGCGCTCTTCCCTGCATGAGCTGTGATCACTCTGATCCCATCTCCCACAACGTTTAGTTGTGTACGCTATTTTCATTAACGATATATTACCGTTTAGAAGATCATCATAAAAGTGTATATAATAAATATAGAATGAATTGAATACGTAAGAGGGTTTTAGTTAGATAGTTACGAGGTAAAGAGAGCGTCCGCTTCCAAAGATAAAATCAAATGTGCCTTCGATGTAGCAGTCTTTAAAGAAATGGTTTCCGGCGTCATCGCAAATCGTATCTTGATACCCATAGAATTTACAGTTGTAGAAAGCTGCTTTGTTTCCAGAGATTCTCATAGATAAGGCTTGTGCTCCTTTCCTCTTACCATCAGGCATTGGCGCAGAATTCTATAAAATCCAAAATGTTGTTTATTTTCCTCCATTTAAAGATAACACAACCGATTTTGAGATGACAACTAATTAACAATGTATGTATACCTTAACGATGATGTTAACAGCCATGAAATAGTCGGATAAGACAATGAGAGTTGCGCTATCGACAGTTCCATATTCTGCTGCGGTACCGTCGAATGTCAATACTGGCATTTCATTTGGATGACCGTACAATGTGATGAAAGGTTTGTTTCTATCGATCGTAACTTTCTCTTTGTATACACCACGACCTAACTTGATGATCACGCGTCTCGTGTTCCCTGCGGGTATACTATTTATCGCTTCGGTTAACGTCTTGAAATGGCCTCTTCCATTTTGTTTCACCTGCATTCATAGATCCAAAATCTTATTATATGCAGAAAAATCTATTCCAGTAATGTTTTGACTAATATGTAATAATCTATTTAGTTAATGTTTTTTTAAAATATTATTATGCCTTGATGATCCGTGGTGTAGCCTCGGCGGTCAATATAGCTGGATCTAATGTGTTTTTTCTACTAGCCAACGAAGGGACGTTGGTGTTGAACCACTGCTCGATTCGGCCTTTGTTCTGCGGAATTGATGCTGCATCTGTTACCAAAAACTACGGGCGATGTAATCACCACGAGCAGGATTGTTACTATTAGGGACACAAAATTGTATCCCATTTTTCTGTTAGTATTTAGTTACTACTTTTCTAAGATAAATATATTTGTGTGCTTTCTTTTCTTCTTTCTTCTTCTTATGGTATATTTATACCATATCCCTGAAAGCAAAGAACAGCCAATGCCGTTAAATTATGCTAAATTGGTTTCTGGTTCCTGCGCTCTTTATTAATTTTTATCCCTTCATAAACTCTATATATATATTATGTACTGTAAAAAGTGCTTCAACCTAACTAATTTAGTTTAAGGTGTAAACCCGTTAGGGCTAATTACGACGCTAAATTCTTACAGCTCGTGTTCATTTTTAGGGTAAATATTTTGTTGGTGTGGGTAAATCGACCATTTTCCACTTTTTCAAATAATCTATGTTTCTTCACACTTGCTTTGTTTTTCTAAGAAACATTATTTGTAGAGAAAATAGACTCCTAATTTGGCATTCAACTTCTTTTTATTAAATATAAAACAAGTTTAAGATATTTGATATATTTTTAGAACATGTTTAATTTGGCCTCTAATAAGGAGATGATGTCCCATAGTTTAATATGAAGTGGTCCACTACGGCCTAACGCAGATCATATGCCACAACCTTCGCTGAATAAACATTCTTTTAACTTCTTGTAACTGTTGTTGGAAGAGTGTAAATAATAGTAAACATAACAATATTCCTCAAATGTAAAAGTTTGAATAAGAACATGTCAATCTCTTTCTTATTCACTGTGGATCACAAACCTCCCAAGAAGTTAATTATCAATTGTTAGGTTCATAATCAATCACAATACCCCGAACACGTCGCTGTCCATGTCCTAATACTTGTGATGATGGTTCATATATCACCGGAACATTCTGCGGGATCCGCATCTCTGGTGAGTGTCCAGAGATACACATCGACCCCGACCCATCTTGTTGCCAATACACTTCCACCATTATTCCTCGAGGGTTCTCTGCATTTTCTGTTCCAGGGATTCCTACAAATCTTGCTCCCACAGGTATCTGTACATTGAGATTTGTGTCCATTAACTATTTCTCTACAATGTTAAATTGATAATTTTGATGGACTTTGTAGCTCTACCTCGACTGAGAGGCCTGATTCTAACTCGACACTGACCATGGTTCCTTCAACCGTTGCGCTTTCTAGCTCAGCTTGTCTAGCAATGTTTAGAAACACTTCTTCAAGAGTGGCAAGACCTAGTTGAATATCTGAGATACCAAATTCAGATTCTCTATCTTGTAGCTCCCCGAAAAAACCCTATAAAAAAAAAATGAAGTCATTCATCTGATGAAAGATCCAAGAGACTATTAAAAGCTTTGTACAGATGGTTACCGCCAAAAGTTTTTCTTTGTCATGAGGGATAACAAAAGTCATGAAAGCTTTGTTTTCTTCTGTTGGCTCAACTTTAAGATACTGCAATATATTGTTCTAGGCTCAGTCATAGCCACTAGATTAGATGAACTAATTAGACAATGCTGCAAAATAGTGTACATATATACCTCCTTAAAGAATATTTTCAATGGCTCTGGTGAAGTGTTTTCAGGGAAGCTAACGGTAGTAACAAAACCCGTGCCAAAGCGAGATTTTAACCTTATTGAAGTTCCAATGCAACGGAGCTTGCCTTTAGCCATGATCCCTATTCGGTCACCTAAAATATCAGCTTCCTCCATAGAATGAGTTGTTAGTATGATGGCACGACCTTTCTTGGATTCTTGTATAATGTCCCACACATGTCTTCTCGTGATAGGGTCCATACCCGTTGTCTACAATATCCACATAATCACAACTAAGATGATATGTATGTGTGTATTAAAAAAAAAAAGGTATGTGTGTAAATGCATATTTAATTAAAAAGGAGTGTAGTGCAAGTTACAGACCGGTTCGTCTAGGAAGACTAGCTTGGGATCACCAATGAGTGCTATTGCAACGCTAAGTCTACGTTTCATTCCACCACTGTAACTTCCTGCTCTAATTTTCGCTGATCCTGTTAGTTTTACATCTGCCAGTAACTTCTCTGCAATCTGTGTATATAATAGAAAGGAAATATGAAAAGAAAAGTGTACTTGGCCAGAAGTTGGAATCAGATATTTGTAATGAAGTCATTTTTTTCTATAATTAGGGTGACATACCGATTTGATTGATGCTGGTGGCAACCCTTTGATGCTAGCAAAGAGATGGAGGTGCTCTTCACTAGACAAAGCATCCCAAAGAATATCAAACTGTAACAAACAAAAAAACGGAAAATACATATATAAACCATTTTAAGCATAATAATTAGACAAGGACAATGAAAGGAAGAAAATGACCCAACCTGAGGACAAACTCCTATCATTTTACGAATGTTGGACATACCAACAGAGCTTCTTATGGAATTTCCATAAATTATTGCTGTTCAAGTCAAATCAAATAAATCCTATTAGAAAATGTTTTAAATTTTTCAGAAAATTTTGCTTTATCCAAACATAAACAAAAAGGTGAGTAAGCTTTTCTTACCATCTCCACCAGTAACTGGATTGATGCCAGTCAAACAACTAATAGTAGTTGTCTTCCCAGCACCATTGGGTCCAAGAAGACAAAACAGTTGATCTTTTGCAATATTCATCCACAAACCCTAGCATATTTTTCATGAACTAATTAGTTTGTCATACATAACACACACTACCATGTTAATTTTTTTATAAAATACCTTAACAGCATGAAAAGGCGAAGTTTTCGTGCATTTGCAGCATCCAAGCTTTGTGGTTCCAAGGTATGTTTTTGAAAGACCATGTATATGAACTGCAATGTTAGGATCAACTATTCTATCCAGAGCTTGTTTTTTAACTAAAGTCTCCTCTTCAAGCACATCTTCATCCTCTGGTGTAGTATGCTCTACATGTGGAACTGAACCAAAACAACTACAAATACTCCCTTCTGTAAAAAATATAGAAACATGTTTGGCTTTCGTAAATTTTCTTTTTTAAACACGCACAAGTCATATTAGTAAAATAGTAAAATAGAGAAGTTACCTTCTACTTTGTTGCCTTCTTTGCCAGTCCAATAACTAGGTTTTAGGAAGTAGAAGAACGGTTTTCTCACACCGGATATATTGGGGATAATGTTGTCTAAATAAATAGCCAATACAAACCAGAAAAAGAATGTCCCCACGAGCCATATGTAGATTTTATTCTGCCCCAAAAAAAATTCATAAAGAGACTTTGGTCAGAGAAATAATATTAGATAAAATAAAATATACCTCATTGACGTACAATTGTAATAACGCAAGTGGTCTCGCCCGCTGCACATATTGCTCTTTGACTCCAACTAATTCCAGCAGTTCCAGGAGTTGATGTCGCATCAAGAAGCAGCCCCAGACCCGCAGAAAAAGTATTCGGTGGAAAGAGTGACCAAACCACACGGGGAGCAATCGATTGTGAGCTTGAATAAGGGAATCCAACAGATGTTACAAGCTGCAATTAGAAACAATGATAAAATAAGAATCCAAGAAGATTTGAAAGAACCAATTAATCCATAGCAAGAGAGACCAAACCTGTGTTATAAAACTAATCAAAAACACAAGGAAGCCGACAGTTGTTGCTGAAGATGACTTCTTCATGAAAGCTGATAGCACAAATGCTAAGCTTATCTAGCAACACAAATAATATATAACTTAAATGATGCATACTTTATATATATCAAGAACATAATTAGGAATGATGGTTTTTTTACCATATTAAACTGAAAAAGCAAGAAAAGTAAGAAGACAACACCAAAACTGTTGTTCAAGAAAAAATCAAACTTGAACATCATTCCAAACAGAACCAAGGAGAGTGAGGAGACAAAAGTAAGGATTCCTTCCCATAAGAGCCAAGACAACCAATAAGCAGAATCATAAACACCCATCATTGTCATTGCCTGTTACACAACAAAGAACCCAAGAAAACAATATTTATATATTGAATAAAATCCTTTACACAACAACCAAAGAAGAGATTATAAATAAACCTGGCGAAGTTTGAGCTCTTTCTCAGTAACCACAGAGCCAAGTTGGAGGACAAAACCAAACATGGAGAAAGCAAGAAAGAACACTGGTCCTATACCAACCAGTACAGACATGGTTGAACTTGAACCTTTACCAATAGCTGGACGCGCAAATTCCTTCAATCCAAAACCCCAACTAAACTTTGGATCTGAAAAAAAAATGCATAAGAAGCAGCCACATACATTATACTATTTTACAAGAAAAATTTCTAACTCAAAGATTCAAGAATGGTACTACACTACTATACCTCCAATAAAAGACCTAGCGATCTCACGCTCTGCAGCGATTTGAAGAGGAACAAGAAATTTAAACGTTGGATCTTCAGCCCTACCACGTTTTTGCTCTGATGAAGAATTTGTTTGAATTCCATAACTAATGATTGTAGCATTTTTCTCCACAAAATGTAAAGCTCCTGGAACTTGTAAAGGATGTGACATAAACCATGCATCTACTTCCTCTGGCTTTTCAAATGATCGAACCTAAAATACACCAAAAGGTCCTTAACTATTTAAATTTTGCACATTTTTCCTTCAATTTAAATTTTTATTCGAAATTAAACCCCTAACCTTATTGCTCGGAATTGGTCTTCCTGGATTGTTTGCCATAATTGCAGAGACAATGTTAGTCACTCGAAGACTCTGGTTCCCACTCCAAACGAAGTCATAGCATGGAAGTCTCACGAAGAATTTATCCTCACATGGAGGAATCGAAAAAGAGACTAATGCCTTAGGATCGGTGATATTTTTGTGCGCCGTCGAGGTTATGTCACTTACCTTCATCGATTCTTGGATACAGAAGATGAGAAGGATGATGAAGAATGAAGAGAAGAGATGAAGACACGTGGCTCCTTTGTTCCGCCATGAAATTAGTAGATTCTTCCTGACCAATGCTGTGAATTGCTGATAAAAAAGCGGCAGGCCTTCTCGCAGAGTCATGATCAGAGGAGGAAGAAGAAGAAGAAGGTTGCAGAATATATATATATATATATATTTTTTTTTTAATGAATAACGTTTTGTCTTTTCTAGTTAAGAGTTAAGACTAATTATTTAGGAAACGCATATAAGAGTTGGTAACCATTATTAAGATTTTCATTTATCATGCGAAACAAGAAAATCTTAAGTAATTTTGTTTGTTACTCTAAAAAAGCATAAAAAGTTCTAAATTATTATTATTGAATTATAAATTTTTTTCCTGATTTTGTCCATGATTTTAATTAGTTACAGAAAACGCGTTTTTCTAAATTCGTAAATGCACTTTAATTTTTATATATTTCCGTTTCTACATTAAATTTGGAATATTTGTTTTTGTTGTTTGATAAAAAAAATTGAAAGGTTTCAGATTAATATTTATTTATTTTGATAAGAATATATGCCTATGATTCTCTTCTTTTAAAAAATGTTTCCAATTAATATCTATCACCTTCTTGTTATTTGTTTGGACAAATCTGTATCATTTAGAATCTACTGATATGTTAAGAGAATAATCCAGTAATTTGACTGTTACGCCTGTATTCAACAAAACTTAATCACTAATATGTTAAGAGAATTACTGGATTATCAATTATAATTTCATTAAGTAAAAAAAATTAAAAGGATGATTCTTTTTAATAACCCTAAAAACAATTAGAAGAGAAGCCTTTTGAGAAGAAGAAACAAAAAAAAAAAAAGTGGTGTCAGTAAGAAAAAAAAAAACTAATTAAAATACTAAAACGAAGCTTCTTTCTTCATCAATGGCGGATCCTAGTCAAGCCAGCTTCTGGGCTCAGGCAAATGCGTTACTTCGAAAAAACTTAACCTACCAGGTATGTATATGTGTGTGTGTTCTACATACCAAATCGTTGAATAAACTTGATTTTGTTGGAAATATACAAACTTTTTTTTGCAAAATGAGATATGATCGTACGTTGTTGGAAAACATGCTTTGAATTTCTTAGTGTCGATCATATCTTATTTTTTGGTGCAGAGGAAACACATATGGACGAATGTTAGACTCGTCCTGGTTCCACTTTTCCTTTGCTTACTTCTCCTGGCGTTTCAAATCGTGTTCGATCATTTCATGAAACAAGCCTCGGATAATATTGATTGTGGAAGTAAAGATGTTATGCCTGGTAGTGTTTGTCCCATTCCAAACCCTCCGTTGTTGCCACCATTGCTACAGATTCCAGAATCTGAATCTCGTGCTGTCAAAGCTGGTTTCTTTTCGTACAAAGACTTTCCTAACAAGTCTTGTAGAAGAACAGGGACATGTCCTGTTACTATACTTTTTACTGGGAAAAATCATTCCCTTGGTAAAGGTATGTTTCTTTTATACATTTAACTCTGTTTTTGTGTTGCTGTGAAAACATTTAATAGCTGAGTGTGTTTCTTTAGCTTTGTCTGGGAATATGTTTGGTGGCTCTTTTGCTGTGAATACCTCCGACCTCTTGACTAGTTTAGCCAACAATGTCTTGGTATGATTTTTAATTTCTTTCCATCAACAAAATGCACTGATATTTTTTATATCTCTATGTCTTTAGATTTTTAATAGAGGTCTTGTGTTACTTCAGGGTTCAACAATACCAGCAGACCAAAACAATTATAAAGATCCAGGGATTGACTCGGATATTCCTATTTACAATATCCAAAGTCAATGCAGTCCAAACTCTACATGGCCATTCTCATTCGGAAATATTCATACAGGTACTTTTATTATATTTTCTTGATGTTCTTTCAAAGGTGTCAATTAAAACAAGCTTGAGAAGATAAAACTAACATTGAGAAATGAGGTTTTTTTCTTCACAGAGGTGAAGTGTGTTCAAGGGTTGTGCCTGTGGAGAAATAGCTCTGTTGAGATCAATGATGAGCTTTTTAGGGGAAGTTGGAGGGGAAATTCTGAGCGGATGACAAATGAGATTGCTGCAGGTTAATTAAATATTTATGTCATTTTATATTATATGTTTAGTATTCACCTTTGATTCCTACCTGTTTTGATGTGTTTTTGTTGCTTTTAGCATATGATCTATTGAGTACAGATAAAAACAACTTAGATGTGACAATTTGGTATAATTCAACATACAATGACGAGTCTTCCAGTAAAACTTCGGTTCGAGTTCCTCGCTTGATCAATCTGGTATGAAATTACACAATGCTATGTTCTTTTACATTATTTTTTGTTTTCTTTAAAAATGAACCACGTCCAGTGTTCACACACTCTGAAAAACTGTAGGTATCAAATGCTTATCTTAAGTTTCTGAAAGGGCCCGGGACAAGGATATTATTCGAGTTTGTAAAAGAAGTTCCTAAACAACAAACTAAATTAAATCTAGATATTGCGTCCATGGTTGGCCCACTTTTTTTCACTTGGGTTCTTCTTCTTCTGTTCCCTGTAAGTTCTTTTTACAATACTTTTTAGGCCATTTACCAATACTATATTCCACAAATATCCATCCCAATGTATGTGTGTGTGTAATTTTGCAGGTGATCTTGACATCATTGGTGTACGAGAAACAACAGCGTCTAAGAATAATAATGAAAATGCATGGGTTAGGAGATGGTCCATATTGGATGATTTCCTATGCTTATTTTCTTGCACTATCAATGTTTTATGTTACTTCTTTGGTTATCTTCGGGTCAGCGATAGGACTCAAGTACGTTCGGCTCAATGACTACAGCATCCAGTTTGTTTTCTATTTTATCTTCATAAATCTCCAAATCTCTGTCACCTTTTTAGCTTCTTCAATATTCTCTAAAGTCAAGACTGCAACAGGTACTAATATAAACATCACATTTCTTGAATCATCCCAAGAATATGTTAAATTTCAAATAACGTTTTTTTTTTTTGTTTTGGCTTAATTGTAGTTATTGCTTACATATTTGTGTTTGGAAGTGGGCTCTTGGGCAGCAATCTCTTTGAAAGGCTGCTTGAAACTCCCTCTTTCCCCGGTAAGTGAACAAAACCAATACCTTGAAGGATGTTTATGGGAAAGTCAGCCAATTCATACATGAACTTATCCGATGTGTTTATGACCTGTTTAGTAATTATAGTATCTTTGTTAAAACAGAAAAAGGGATTGTTGCCTTGGAGTTGTATCCCGGTTTTTCCTTGTACCGCGGGTTGTATGAGTTCGCGAAATCTGCCTCCAGAGGAAACGGGATGAAGTGGGAAGATCTCAGCGAAAACGGAATGTATAAGCTCTTCTGCATCATGTCAGTGGAATGGTTTGTGATTCTCATTGCGTCCTACTATATCGATAGGGTTTCTTCATCCGGGAAAAGCCTTTTTTTCTTTTTCATGAACCCTTTCAAGAAATCTTCTTCTCCACCAAGTCCTCCTAGTGTGCACAGGCAAAACTCTGACAACGTCCTCATTGACATGGAAAAAACAGATGTCACACAAGAGGTATATATGGGGAAAAATCTTTCAATGTTTCTTCTCCAACTTTTTAAGTTGTATTCTGATTAAAAAAAAGTGAAATAATCAGAGGGAAAAAGTTGAGAAATTGAAGCATGAAAGGAGCAGCAGTACAGGGCATGCGATCGTGTGTGACAACCTGAAAAAGGTGTATCCAGGTAAAGATGGTAACCCGGCAAAAATAGCAGTAAAAGGGTTATATCTCGATGTGCCTTCAGGTGAATGTTTTGGCATGCTTGGACCTAATGGTGCTGGCAAAACCTCTTTTATCCATATGGTCAGTTTTCTCATAAACCATTATAATTTTCACTTAAGTAACGTTTTAAGAATGTTAAGTTTTGTGATGTTTTTTTTTCTGCTGTATAGATGACTGGGCTACTGAAACCGACATCTGGAACTGCTTTGGTTCAAGGTTTGGACATATGCAAAGATATGAACAAAGTATACACAAGCATGGGCGTATGTCCGCAGCACGAGTAACAATACTCCTAACTATGTTTTTTTGTATTTTCTTCCATTACCAAGCAAATAAAGAAACGGTTTTATATATCGATTGTCATTTCTCTTGGTTTCAGCTTGCTTTGGGAGACGCTGACAGGAAGAGAACATCTTCTCTTTTATGGGAGACTTAAGAATTTTAAGGGTTCTGCTCTAACGCAAGTAAGTTTTATCACTTTACGATTTCCTTGTATGTGTTGTTACTCACAATGTTAATTCATGGATCTGTGATCATTTTCAAGGCTGTGGAAGAGTCTCTCAAAAGCGTCAGCCTATTTGATGGAGGAGTTGCTGACAAACCTGCTGGAAAATACAGCGGAGGTATGAAAAGGCGACTTAGTGTTGCCATTTCGCTTATCGGAAACCCAAAGGTACATCTCATAGTCTTTTTTTATGTGATTTTGTAATAAATGGCTCAAATTTTATTAACGAATTCATTGTCTGATTTGGTAAAAGGTCGTTTACATGGATGAGCCAAGCACTGGACTTGATCCAGCCTCAAGAAAGAACTTATGGACCGTGATCCAGCGAGCAAAACAAAACACAGCCATAATCCTCACAAGTATTTTTCAACCTCTTTTTTCACTACTCACCTACATTTAAGAAACTGAATCTTATCTCTTAAGACTAATTTTTTTCTTGTCACATAAGATAGGACTTTTTTTAAACCTAAAGAAGCTTGTCCCTCACGTTTTCAGCTCACTCAATGGAAGAAGCAGAGTTTCTCTGTGACCGATTGGGAATTTTCGTAGACGGAGGCTTGCAATGCGTAGGAAACCCGAAAGAGCTAAGGGGAAGGTACGGTGGATCGTATGTGTTCACGATGACAACCTCAGTGGAATTCGAGGAGAACGTAGAGAGAATGGTTCAACGTATTTCACCAAACGCCAAGAAAGTATATCATCTAGCAGGAACACAGAAATTCGAGATACCTAAGGAAGAAGTCATGATTTCAGATGTGTTTCTAATGGTTGAGATGGCCAAAACCCAATTCACAGTTTTTGCTTGGGGACTCGCCGACACAACTCTCGAAGATGTCTTCTTCAAGGTTGCTACAACTGCCCAAGTCTTCAATTCTTTGTCTTAATTTTTCATATGATTCACTCTGTTCTAGGGCATCATCACTATTGTTATTGGTCAAGCTAGGGCTTTTTATTGACATTTCAATGCCTTGAGAAACACGTTAACTGTCATACACTTTTATATTCAGACCTCTGATGTGTGTGTTTTTAAACCTGTACCAATCCAACTGGTAAAATTGCAATCTGGTCAATAGTACGATGAGAAAGATAAACACTCTAAAGCTCATCACCGTCCGTGACTCCAGAGCTAGAAGCTAACGACCTCGTCATGTTCTTTATACCCTCTTGATCGATCCCAAACAGGCCTCCAATATTCACGATTCCAGGATTCTGGCTATTGTAAAACGAGAGTGCTGTGGCTTGTTCAAAGCCACTGCTCAAGCAGAAATGAAGCAATCCTTTTGGGAAGACAAAGACATCGCCTTTTCGTAGAACCGTCTGAAACATCTTCTCGTTGGTATCCAGAAATCCAGCAAACACTATTCCTTTGACAACATAGAGTATCTCGGATGATCTTGGATGCGAATGGAACGGCACAGATCCGTCCTTTTCGAGATCAGTTCGTGAGACTGAGAGGCCGAGTGTGTTGAGACCTGGAAACTCTGTTGCAGTGAGCATTGTGACGCTAGACTGGAGATAATTGTCTGTGTCTCCAGCTACAGTAAGTTTGGTGGACTTGAAATCCTGAGCGTTGATTTCGGTGGGGTTCTTGCAAGGATAGCCGTTGATGAAGAAGGTCCTTTTTTCTCCAGGAGCCGTCGGACATGTGTCCTGCATATTGTCTGAATCCGAGGATACAGATAAGAAGGTTGAGCAAAACATGATCACGATGAAGAATTTCATCCTTGTGAAATTTGTTATGAAGAGCCTAACATGTAATTAATGATACAGATAGAATTAGAGAAAAGCTTAAATAAAAGAACAGAAAATAAGACTGTTTCTAGGCGTGGCTTAGAGTTGAGTACACTACTTGGTGGCTTTTTTTGAGTAAAGATTATGTTCTAAGATGAAAATCGCTTCTAAGTAATAATTTTCACTAAGTTTCCAACTTAATGATGTTGACATTATTACTTCTTCAAGCTCCATTTCTATTTTGCTTACCTGAAAAATGTAATTTTACTTGCTATAACAGGAAAGCTTCACTGGCTAACTTTAGTTATTTTCAGCAACTGGAAGTACAATGGTTTGGTTCGGTAGATATTAACCAAATATTACAATTGAAAGGGACAAAAGTTTTTGTCCAAAATTCAATTAGTCCAACAAGGAAAAAACTTGGAGATTATTCGAAATCGAGCCGTTTATCTAGTTCCCGTTTTCAAGCTGGGAAGTATTCATCACGCTTCGTCTAAGCTCTGAAGAATATCTTTGATGAACTTTATGAAAGAGCAGAGTCCACCCAAGAAATTATGGTCAATGACACCGTTGGCTTCAAGAACATGTGCGAAATCCACCAGTTTTACTTGCGCCTGCGCATCATCTCCTCCTTTCGTCAATATCGATTCATTCTCATAAACCATCAGAATCGAGCAAGAATTGAAATGGTAAAGCGTTTGGGTTTCGAACCAAGCCTTAAGCTCCAACAACTGCACCAAGATCCCACCATAAACCTCTGATGCAAAAGCACTGTTCGGTATAGAGTTAGAGTCAACAGGCGAGTTCGATGACACAAACTTCCTCAGAGCCGATCTAGCACCATCAGCATTGTACCTAAGAACAAGCTTCTTCTCAGGTCTCCAAAAACTCGATTCTTGGTGGTCGAAAATCTTAAAACCCGAAACCCTAAACCCCAAAGAAACCGTGGTTGTATCTCTGTCTTTCTTAATGCATTTCTTGAAGTATTCTTCGGACACATCCGGGTACCATGTCCTAGATCCAATCTTAACATCCATTACCGACGGTTTTGCGTAACCGGAAACAACATCTTCAAGAACGAGATGGGGAAGCTTGCCAGATCCATCAGATGCTTCAACTAGCTGAGTGCCATGATACACAGGGAAGAATCGATGGATGTGATCTGGAACCTTCTTGTTCGATGAGAAAGACTCATAGAACTTAGCTTCGTGTTCGCCACGAGAATCTCCTTGAAGTGGCTTGAAGAACCTTCCTTGGTCGTCTACGAGTGGACCGAGCTTCCCATCTCTAGCAATGTGGCCAGCAACTTGGTGTTCAGGGACCTTGAGCATCTTTATGCAATAATGTATATTATATGATGATGAATCTGAATAATGAGAAATCAAATTCAGCGTTAGAAAATTTCTTAGGCATAATAGATCTAAACAATTACAGATCATTGATCTAAAATCAAAGTAGCCAATTTGCAGGATGGGACTGTGAAGTTTCATCCTTTTCGTTTTCCAGAAAATTACACAGAATAAACAGAGAGGAACTCAAATCAAACAAACGAAAAAAAAATCATATTAGGGTTCTGCAATTTTTCTCTACATCACGCTTATCAGAATTTTCTCGAGTTCATCGCCAAAGACGAGGAAACAAAAAAGCGCGAAAAGGGGGAAACTAAACAAAATCGGAATCACAGCCATGAACAAATAAACAATTTGAGATCTCTAAAAGTGTAGGAAAAAGTTAAAAATCTTTCGATTAGAATAAGAATTGAATGGAACTTTAGAAAAGTACGATTGTTGTCAATTGATAAAAAAAATTGAGTTGGAGGAAGACGAAGAACTTAGCTCAAAGGTAAAAGATTAATCAAAGAAATTATCAACACTCAGGGAAGAAAAATATTTACCAAACAAATTTCCAAGGAGAAACTTTGATGCTGCTCAAACGATGGCCAAAATTATTCTTCTTATGGAGAAAAAATATACAAAGCTACCTTGTCGGGAAGACGAATAAATAAATTAAATAATTAAATTCTCTTTGAAAAATATTAAATCAGTAAACCGGACTCTTAATGAACCGGACTTTAGAGATAAACCGGTTTTGAATATATAGGGCTTCTTCATCTGACGAAACAAAGCTCCACGCTTTACAAATTGGCCGCCATCTCCTACCTCAACCTCTGTTACTCCAGCCGGCGAAATCAGGGTTTGGTAATAATCACTAATTCAAGTCTACTCTCTTTTTTTAATCATCCATGGTTCTGCTGTATACCTGGAAAAACCCTAATTTATAATACATAAATGTTTCGTCTTTGTATTCATGAATCTCTTTTCAGAATCTGTGACTCTTTGTTGATACAAGACTAAATGGCTCGTTTCAAAAACGTAAGTTTGTGTTTTTGAGTTTGTCCTCGAATTCGTGTTTAGTCATGTATTTACTGGTTGGTTTGTGATTGATATAGAATAAGAAGAAGGGTAGGGTTATTGTGAAGCCTATTGCGAAAAAAAATCAAGCTAATGTTGATCATGTCACTGGTGATAAGATTCCAAAGAGTTTTGTGTTTTCAAGAATGAAACTTCCTGGCTCTGTTAAACAACTTCAGATGGATTTGAGAAAGCTTATGCTTCCCTACACTGCTCTCAATCTTAAGGTCAGTTTTAAACTCTTACTTCAGTTATTATAGTTGGGGGAAACCAAAACTGTGGAGAAAAGGGTTTTGTATGTTTTGGATGGTTGTGATTTAACCAATACTGATGCAAGTTGTTGTGATTCAACCAATACTGATGCAAGTTGTTACCTTTTTCTTCATCGCAGGAGAAGAAACGGAACACTTTAAGGGACTTTTTGAATGTATCAGGTCCAATGGGTGTTACACATTTCCTTATGCTATCGAAAACAGCGACTTCACTGTCTCTAAGAGTAGCAAGAACCCCTCAGGGACCGACTCTTACGTTTAAAATTCATCAGTATTCCTTAGCATCTGATATAGCTCAGTCTCAGCTTCGGCCTAGATGTCCTCAAGATCTTTTCCAGAGTCCCCCTTTGGTAACTTAATCTCACTTCTCTCGTACACCTTTATGATATGTTTTTTTTTGTTATTTGTTGGATTCGTTGACACCTGAGAATGATAATTTTTCTCTTGGTGTTAGATTGTCCTGTCTGGATTCGGTTCTCAGGAGCTGCATCTGAAGCTTGCAACGATTATGTTTCAGAACATTTTCCCAGCTATCGATATCAACACTGTAAGTTTGCTGATACTATTGATTATAACTTGTTTCAGCAATTTGGTGATGATGGTGATGATGGTGGTGAAATAATATGTGTCAGGTCAAGCTCTCCACATGCCAGAGATTAGTACTCTTGAACTACAACAAAGACACAAAGCTTATTGATTTCAGGCATTATTCTATAAGACTTCAGCCTGTAGGAGTGTCTCGTAGGATCAGAAAATTTGTGCAGAATCATAAAGTTCCGGATCTTAGGAATCTGCAGGATGTTAGTGATTTTGTCACCAAGTAAGGATTTACCTTTGTTATTTACTCCTTCTCTGTATCGATGTGGATGGATTGATTTGATATTTCATCTTTTTCCTTTGTGTCTGTTTTCTCAGAGCTGGTTACGGCTCAGAGAGCGAAGGAGATGAAGAAGCAGCAACAGTGACATTATCATCTGATATAGGCCGAGCTAACCGAGGTTCCACAAAGAGTGCAGTGAAACTGCAAGAAATTGGACCGAGGATGACAATGCAGCTTGTTAAAGTGGAGGAAGGATTGTGTTCAGGAGGAATCATATTCAGTGAATATGGTAAGTCACCTACATTGTTGATTAAATCTCTGTCTATCACAGGATGAAACATCTGATTTTGGGTTTGTTTCAGAAAATGTGGATGGAAAGAAAGAAAAGGAGATGAAGAAACAGGACGACGATGGTGGAGCAGAAGAAGAAGATGATGGTGAAGAAGAAGAGGGTAGTGAAGAAGGAGATGGGGAAGACATGGATGAAGATTTTGAAGATTGAAAAAATAGAGTAACACTGTTTTCACATGAGACTTGAATCTTAGCAAGTTTTGCTCCCCTGGATCTCTAAGTAGCGATGCATCTATTGGCTGATTAAAATATGAGCATAATTTACAAAACCTTTTGTATTATCCAACTAAATTTCTTCCGGGATTTAGTGTTTTGACCGAATTACTTCTTGTTCTTGTTTATGAACTTGTTCGTTTGAAACCTAAGCACAACTCTATCCAAATGTTTTTTTTTTTTCTTTCTGATTAGTCGTTTGATCGATTAGAGGTCAAACACTTATCCATTAGACCACGGGCCATTTTAAATCGGGAATCTTGGAGTGAACTATACACAAGAGGTCTGTGAAAAGCCAACTATTTTTGCTAGTGTTTTGATTATCCAGTCATAATTGAAATCGTAATGAAATGATTATAACTCTAATCATGAAGCATTCAACCATTTAGAGTACAATATGGTTGATTAAAAAAATCTGTAATGAAATGGTAAGATATTTATATACGTATAAATGTGTATGCAGCAGATAAAGTACAAAAGCCGAAAGTACAATCAGTTAGAGTATGGAGTGTCTTTTACCGAGGAATCTAACGGCTTTCCGTCTCGATTCTTGTGGGACGATTTAGATAAGATACTGACATACTGAATGTATCTAAATTCTATAGCCAAAAAGTATTTAGATATGCCCTCGAGTTTCACTTGTTTCTACAACACAGCCTTTATTTTATGTATTTTATTTCGATAGTATACATAATTAGATATTAGTTTTCTTTTTTTAGTTATTAAAAGTTTTTGGGTCGAAACTTATACATCCTCCCAGATCCAAGACTACAATAAGTTATATGATCATGTCCCAGCTGCCCAGTTGCTGCTACTTGAACTGATATCCTTTTTGAATTATGTATTAGTTTTAGCATACATATTATTATTATATAATAATTATTCTGTTTTAGTTTAACCAATAATATGCCCTTGACATGACAGATTAATTGTTGATTTATTATTTTATTTCTACCAAAAAAAAATATTTTATGGAAAAAAAACTTGTAGCTAACTCAAGTTGTATAACTCTAACTAGTATGTTAACAAATATTTCAAGATTTTAGCTAAGAAATGTTTTTTTTGGTTACAGAACAAAAAGCATTACTTGTTTTAAGTTTTGAACCATTAAGCTTAATGACAAATCTAATTGTCAACGGTGATAGGTATAGACAGATTGGTCGGGAGTGGGTAGGGCGTGGACGAATTTTCAGACCGAATGGTATTAAAGACCAATTCCCTTGAAGAACGAACTAATTAAAACGTGTAAGGAAAAAAACGTGTTTCTTCTCGTGTATTCACACCTCCCATATGACATATTAAATAATATTAAATGCATTTGTTTTTTTTTTTTCAAAATGTATAATCAGATGCGCCTATTTCTTCATTCTTCAACGAATTATTAATATGTTTACTATTTTTGCTTCAAAGCTTGGTTAAAGTTTTCATACGCTAGCCTATCTGTCATAAAATGAATCATAAGTTTATAACCCAATAGCTCAGCCGTGGATAAATAGCTAAAACAACAATTATATTCTCTATTGTTTGTTACTTCCTCAATTTTAATACATATAGAGTTCATATTTTAACACATATAAATAGATAAAAATAATTTCTCATATGATATCTTTCCTATAAAATATCTATCTAAATTTTACATTTAAACTCTAAAGATATATTTCAAGAGAATAAAAATAAGTAGCTATTACTATTATAAGAAAGAAACATGATCAAAGTAATTAATATTTATTTTATAATACTCTTTTCGTTTCTTTTTATTTATAATTTTAGGTTTTTAAATTTGTTTCATTTTAAGTATTGTTTTGAGTTCCAATGCAAATACTCGGTGAAAGTTTTATTTTTACCTTTTCTATTTTAATGTAATGATCAATGAAATAATACATTAACTGAGGATAAAATAAAAAAATTAAATAATTTTTTAATATGTGTGAAAAACTTAAAATTACATATAAAAAAACTGAAAAAGTATATATTAAGCAACTATGCATCGAACGAAATATAATCGACATTCTGAAATTTGTAATGTATCATACATAATGTGTTTTGTTTGTTTGGTAATGGTGTATCATAATGTTGCTTTTACGCAAACAAAACAAAAAGTAATGTAACTTTTTATGTGTTGTTTTTTCTCGTAAAATGACTCGGAGTGAAAACAAGAGAATTTAAAATGTTTTATTGTTTTCCTCAAAATAAACAAATTTCCGCAAAACCATATCTAAGTATTAATGGCATTTAATCGTAATATAATCCAAAGTATTGGGGTAAATAATTTAAAGTGTAATATCCGCTTTTTTTTTTTTTTTTTGGGCTCATGATGATGTCCTTGTTTATATTTCTTCCACCTCTCCTCTGCACAATCTTCTTCTGAGCTCTCTCAATCTTGAGATCCGTTCTTAAGTCTCTCCCTCTCTCCATTTTCACAAATTCTCATTCTCTTCAGCTCTTTTGTTTTCAATCTCAGATTGAAATCATAGAGAATTAACGTTTCTTCTATCTCCATCTTCTCCAGATCTAGTTTTTTTCTTCCCATTACTGATAAATCGAGGTACGTTCCATCGGAATTATCGTTAAAATCATCGTAGATCTATCTCGTTTGTTGATTCAATTGGATTTATTAGATTCAAACCTGATCTGATTCATTGGCGTGTTGCGATCGCGCGTTTTAATTCAATTTGGTGAGAATTTTTTTTTTTTTAGCTTGATCGAACTCTTATGGTGTAGATCGAGACGAATGTAGAGCTTCGTGTTCGTTTTTGATGAATTTACGTTACTTTTTAATTGATGCATGTGTGATTTTTTTTTGGTATAATTTAATTGTTTAATTAACATACACCGATCGATCCGTGAGAGAATTCCGAATTATGATTGTGATTATTGATTTATTGGAGGTATATTGAAGTATGGATCAAATAAAAATCAATGTATTAATGTTGGAAAAGGAATTAAACTTTTTTGAAAACTTTACTCTCATTTTTAGCGCTGTCTTTTGATTGTGGATGGATGACTTTTTTTGGTTGATGTGCTCTTTTTTTTTTTGGTTTCTGGGTGCATAGGTCTTATTAGGCAACCAACATGGCGTCAGTGGCAGCAACTGAGAACCAGTGGCTCAAAGGGAGAGTGAAGGCAGTTACCTCCGGAGACTGCTTGGTCATCACGGCGTTGACCCACAACAGATCTGGCCCACCTCCGGAAAAGACCATCACTCTTTCTTCTCTTATGGCTCCTAAGATGGTGAGCTTTTAATACAAGTCTTTCTTTTTCCAATGAAATTCACTTTTTTTTTTTTTTTTTTTAATTATTAGATTAGGCTTTCTCATTGTTTGTGTTGGCCTTGTTTCAGGCTCGCAGAGGAGGTATAGATGAGCCTTTTGCATGGGAAAGCAGGGAATATCTGAGGAAGCTTTGCATTGGGAAGGTGCTAAGTTTAAATTTTTTAATTACTTATGTAATTGAGAATGTTTCTTCATATTATTAACAGTTAAGATTGTTTCTTTTCTTGAGCAGGAGGTTGCTTTCAAAGTGGATTACAAAGTGGAAGCTATTGCTGGAAGAGAATTTGGCTCTGTTTACCTTGGCAACGAAAATCTCGCTAAGCTTGTTGTTCAAAACGGCTGGGCTAAGGTGATAACTGTTTTAGTTTTAGTAGATAGCCTTGTTCAAGGTATGATGCTTGTATCAGTTTTCTGACACGGCGGAGGCATTCCTGTAATGTGGACAGGTCAGAGAAATAGGTCAGCAGAATCAGGATAAGGTTAGTCCTTACATTGCGGAGCTGTTACAGCTTGAAACGCAGGCTAAGCAGGAAGGTTTTGGTCGTTGGAGCAAGGTTGGTGTCTCTTTTTTTCTGTTTCTCTAGATTTAGTCTATTGAAACGTCTTCAGTACGAAGGGGAGACGTGTTGGACAGTTTGGGTTTATATTTCTGCGAGTTGAGATATCTCTCACTGTTTTTTACTTATGAGTTTGACATCTCTATTCTTACTTGATCCAGGTTCCTGGTGCTGCTGAGGCAGCTGTAAGGAATCTTCCTCCTTCTGCCGTTGGGGATTCTGGGAATTTTGATGCCATGGGTCTTTTAGCCGCAAGTAAAGGCAAGCCCATGGAAGGTATTGTTGAGCAAGTCCGTGATGGCAGTACCATCAGGGTTTTTCTTCTTCCTGAATTTCAGTTTGTGCAAGTATTTGTTGCTGGGCTTCAGGTGTGTAATCTTGTTTCCTTGTTTTTTTCTGTGTGATGAGTTGACATTTTACTTATATGTTGTAAGAATGCCATAAATTTTCTATGTAGGCTCCATCAATGGGAAGGAGAACTACACAAGAAGTTGTTGTTGAGCCGGATGTTACAGCAGCAACGAATGGAGATGCTTCTGCTGAGACGCGTGGTCCTCTAACATCAGCTCAGAGACTCGCTGCCTCAGCAGCATCGTCCGTAGAGGTTTCCTCTGATCCGTTTGCGTTGGAAGCCAAGTATTTTACTGAGCTTCGTGTTCTCAATAGAGATGTAAGGAGGTTTTGCAACAAACCAACTCGCATGTAACTGTATTTGACATTTTTGGTGATCTAAGTGTGAGTTGGATTGTGCAGGTTCGCATTGTTCTTGAAGGTGTTGACAAGTTCAATAATCTGATCGGGTCGGTTTACTATTCTGATGGAGATGCAGTAAAAGACTTGGGGTTGGAGCTGATTGAAAATGTATGTACCTAAATTCAACAGTTACCTTGTTTTCAACATGATTACATATTGTAGTTTTCTTGGTAGATTTGGCACATGGTTGGTTTCTAATGAAATCACTGAAAAAGGTGATCTCTTTATGGTGTGGAATGAAAGTTATGACAGTTGTTGCTATTCCTTTCGCTCAGGGCCTTGCTAAGTATGTTGAGTGGAGTGCCAACATGATGGAGGAAGAAGCCAAAAAGAAGTTGAAAGCTGCAGAGCTTCAATGCAAGAAAAACCGGGTGAAAATGTGGGCAAACTATGTTCCTCCAGCTAGTAACTCTAAGGCAATTCATGACCAGAACTTTACCGGAAAGGTAATAATTGCTTTCACAAAATTTCTTGGTAAACATTTTCCCTTCCACTCATTTCACCAGTTCTTAGTTCTTACTAGTATGTACGCTCGTCAGGTAGTGGAAGTTGTGAGTGGGGACTGCTTAGTAGTTGCTGATGATTCTGTCCCATTTGGGAGCCCAATGGCAGAGCGCCGAGTCTGTCTTTCGAGTATCAGGTCTCCTAAAATTGGTAACCCACGCAGAGAGGAGAAACCTGCCCCTTATGCTCGGGAAGCCAGGGAGTTCCTGAGACAAAGGCTAATCGGAAAAGAGGTATTTTTGAAGTTGTCCCTTCTTACTTAAATCATCGCGTTCTGCCACACAGGAGCAATATCTCTGACTTCCTTTTTCCCCTGATGCAGGTTAACGTTCAAATGGAATACTCAAGGAAGGTCAGCCCAGGAGATGGTGTTACTACTTCTGGAGCTGGTGATAGGGTCATGGATTTTGGCTCAGTGTTCCTTCCATCTCCTGTCAAAGGTGATACAGCTGAAGCAGCTGCAGCAACTACGGGAGTTAATATTGGTGAACTCATTATTGTCCGTGGCTTTGGGACTGTGGTTAGACATCGCGACTTTGAAGAGAGGTCAAACCATTATGACGCTCTTCTGGCTGCTGAATCTCGTGCTATTGCTGGGAAGAAGGGAATCCATTCTGCAAAGGATTCTCCAGTCATGCACATTACAGACCTGACTGTGGCCTCGGCCAAGAAGGCTAAAGATTTCCTGCCATCACTGCACAGAAGCAGGAGAATATCTGCCGTTGTGGAATATGTCCTGAGCGGACATCGATTCAAGCTATACATTCCAAAGGAAACATGCAGCATTGCCTTTGCATTCTCTGGTGTCAGATGTCCTGGCCGTGGTGAACCTTATTCAGAAGAAGCTATTGCTTTAATGAGACGTAAGATCATGCAGAGAGATGTCGAGGTAAAACAGGACATATAATATCGTCAAGATACATCTAAATTTTTCTTTCTTCTATTTTCGAGTCTTACACAGTCGTTTATAATCACGTAGATCGAAGTGGAAACTGTGGATAGAACCGGTACTTTCTTGGGATCAATGTGGGAGTCAAGTACCAACGCGGCAACATATCTTCTTAAAGCTGGCCTGGCAAAAATGCAGACTGGCTTTGGTGCAGACAGGATTCTCGATTCTCATATTCTTGAATCGGCAGAACGAACTGCTAAGGATCAGAAACTAAAGGTAACACCAATAGATATCTGCTTCTCTACTTAAGAAAGTATCCCGTTCTAAAAACTGAACTTGCTAAACCCTATGATGTCACAGATTTGGGAAAACTATGTTGAAGGAGAGGAAGTCGTAAATGGTGGTCCTAAAGTAGAAACCAGGCACAAGGAAACATTAAAGGTGAATTCAGCCGTATGATTCTTTCGACAATGTCATAGTTTCAATAGTAAAACCAACACCTTAATTCTCTCTTGATTGCCTTCCACTACAGGTTGTTGTTACGGAAGTATTTGAAGGCGGTCGATTCTATGTTCAGACGGTTGGCGATCAAAAAGTAGCTTCGATTCAAAACCAGCTTGCATCGCTCAGTCTTAAAGACGCTCCTATTATTGGATCGTTTAATCCTAAGAGGGGTGACATCGTCCTTGCACAGTTTAGCCTCGATAACACCTGGAACCGTGCAATGGTA
Organism: Cardamine flexuosa; assembly: GCA_963555745.1. Lineage (NCBI taxonomy): Eukaryota > Viridiplantae > Streptophyta > Magnoliopsida > Brassicales > Brassicaceae > Cardamine > Cardamine flexuosa. The sequence continues at coordinate 2,351,895 of OY743221.1, read as the reverse complement.
AATCATCAAATTTCTATATATCATAACCATTATTTTTTTTATTTTTTTTATTACTATAAGCTATGGTTGTTTATTGGTATGTCTTCTTTGTGTTAAGATTGTTAATGGACCTCGAGGAGCAATTCAATCTCCAGAGGACAAATTCGAAGTGTTCTACATTGATTATGGAAACCAAGAAACAGTTCCATACAGCGCGATTCGCCCGGTTGACCCTTCAGTATCCTCAGCGCCAGGGCTTGCACAGCTCTGCAGACTTGCCTACATAAAAGTTCCAAGCCTGGAAGAGGACTTTGGTCCTGATGCCGGAGAGTATTTGCATAGCGTAACACTGGGTAGTGGTAAAGAGTTCAAGGCAGTTGTAGAGGAAAGAGATACTTCAGGAGGCAAAGCGAAAGGCCAAGGAACTGGAACCGAGCTCGCTGTAACCCTCATCGCTGTCGATGATGAGATCTCTGTCAATGCAGCAATGCTTCAGGTCAATGCCCTTTCCAACTTTTCCTTTGAGTTGAGAGTATATTTTCATATTTAAGGCTGAGAGTAAAAATGTGTTGTTATGAGCACAGGAAGGAATAGCGAGGATGGAGAAACGTAGGAGATGGGAACCGAAAGACAAGCTAGCTGCTCTTGATGCTCTTGAGAAGTTCCAAGAAGAAGCTCGCAAATCTAGGACCGGAATTTGGCAGTATGGAGACATCCAATCTGATGATGAGGACAGTGCTCCGGTGAGGAAACCTGGTCGCGGGTAAGTTTTTATCCCACCGGTGAAAACTCTATTAGTCCAAAAAGGCATCATGAGGAGGAGGAATACAGAAGCATTTGGTTTCTCTTTAAATGAGTTAAGAAGCGAAAGGATGTTTGATTGCAAGCATCAAACTTTTTGTAATGTTTAGAAGAATTCTCTCTTTTATTTTCCTTTTTTTAATTTATCTACTTTACTTTTTTTTTTGGTTTATAGACTTTCCAAAAGAAATTTTCTGTTTAGGAGCGCGCGACGATCTTCTTGTTCTTTAGTTTTGTTTGACAAAGAATCAGAATAAGGTTATCGTCAATAATATAAGAGGGACTTTATACTTCGTCAATGATTAATTGCCATTTCCAGGTTTTGGGTTGGAAAAGAAGTTCGAACTAGAACTGAATGGTGTTTGTTTTGTTTTGGTTCGATAAGATTTTAAATTTACTAAAGGATATATATTCATACAGCCCGAGTTGCTTTCGTTTTCTGACCGCTTCAGAAATATTTGGGCCAAGTGAAACATGAAGAAACAAAAGCTTGGACATTTCTAGTGACAGACTAGTCGAGAGGCGGAATGATAATAGTTGGATTACTACATGGAAGCATTAGTGACTTAGTGACAAATTTGTGGAAAGATAGAATCAGTTGCTTTATGAGGGAAAAATAAACAGAAACTACAAATTTAGTTTGTCAAGAAACTGTCTCACTACATATTCATGTCTCCTCCTTTTCTTTTCTTCTACGCCCAAAGACAAAAATCCCAAATTGGTTTTTACACCTTATAGGCTACACCAGAAAACAGCATTCAACCCAAAGCACAAATAGAAACACAAACCAAAAAATTCTGATTTTTCCTTTCACATCTCGAAAACTTTCCTTTCTTCTCTCAACTAAACTTCTTCTAAGTCTCACGTCTCGGTTGCCTCTTGCGTTGTGCTGCGGTTTCTTCCTTCTTCTCCGTCTCATCCTCACTCTTTGAACTCTCTGCTACTTCTGGTTTCTTCTTTTCCACAGGTGCCACCTATTTCACCATTTTGATTTCTTTTGTTAGCTTCTCAACAACCCAAAAAGTGACCCATTGTTCACAAAATTTCACAAGGATTTTTACCTTTTTGCCACCGAAGATAAGCTTGACGAAGAGCGAAAAGAATACAACCACAATGGAGACGAGGACACCAACGCTTAAGTTTGGTTGTTGCTCAGCTTTCGCAATCAGTTCCTACACGAGAGACATATTCACATTTCTCAAAGTCTGAGTCATTAACATTCAATATTATGGATTTACGGTAAATCAAGGAGAACTTACCGTGATCTTAGACTTGTATGCACTTAGGAAAGATAAATCTGCAACCTTGTTCAAGAGGTCGAATACAATCTTCTGCAATATCATGCACAGATGTAAGTATTTATACGAGAAGCTATATATTATATATACATAATAAAAGTTTAATTCTGCAGAAAAAAAAAAAACAATTTACCTGGTAGCTCTTGAGACCATCTGCTGAGCCAGCAGCTTCCTCTTCTACCTTTTGTTTCTCTTTCTCAACATCGAATTTAGGCTTCCAAGTGGTCTGCCTGTAAGTCTCCGCGACCTTCTCGTCTTTCGCTATCAAGATGTTGTCAAACAAGATACCGTCTTGCATTGTCCAAATCTCAATACCGATGGCTGCAATGGGTTCAAAATCTGGTCTGTCTAGCTCAAAGAAGTCAGGGTTAGGGATATCTCTGGGCTTCCAGATTCCCTTGTAAGCAGGGTTATCTATAAGAGGTGCGCTCCATTTGCCCTTGTAAGCAGGATTCTTCTTCATTGGTCTCTTCCATTCACCACAACCAGGTGCTGCTTCACACTTGGGGTTGTCAATCTTTGGAGCCTCCCACAGACCATCTTCCTCGTCATCCCAATCTTCAGGCTTGGTCGCTTCAGGGTCGTCGACCTCCTCAGGCTCATCATCTAACCATCCTTCGGGTTTCTCAGCTTCCTCATCTTCAATCTCCATGGCTGCCTCCTCGTCCCAGTCATCAGGCTTCACGGCATTAGGGTCAGGAATCTTGGCTCTTTCATCCCAGTCTTCTGGTTTCTTGTCTTCAGGGTCAGGGATGGTCTTGGCAGGGATCAATGGAGGCTCGAAGTCTTCACTAGAGAGTAAATTGCCCTTTTTCTTCTCCTCTCCATCAACCAAGATTCTAACCTCGTTGTCAGGTTTCAAGATGGCAGTGTAGACATGGGAAAGCTTGTCGTAAGGAACAGAAGGAGGGAACTTCAAATGGTGTTCAACGTACTCGCCACTCTTGGGATTCTTATGCTTCAAGATGAAATGCACTTTGTTTGTAGCTCCACACTTGTCAGGCCCAAACATGATAGAGTAAGGAGATTCACTATCAAACCCCTGAGGTGTCCATCCAGCTTCTTGAGGACGGAGGTATTTCAAGTAAGCACCACCACACTCAAGCCCTTCCTGGAAACGAACCTCGTACTGAAGAACAACAGTTCCTTCCTTGAGGTTTAGAGGCTCGTCGAGCTCTTTCACAATTCCATACTTGCGAGCCTTCTCGCTTACGAGAAGTCCGTAATCATCATGTCCCTCGCTCTTTGCATGCTTCCATACACCTGAATCAAATAATTGGTGTTAACAAAGAAGCTTCTATGCAAAATTCTCTAAATGCACCAAATCTCTATCCAACTCGAGTGTTAAAACACAAAAGACTCTAATTCCTTTCCAAATATAATTTACAAAATGCCGAGGCTACACTTGATACGTTTGAGAGTCGTTTCACACTATTTCTAAGAAAACATTTTGCATCACAAGACCACCATTCAATATTATCAGACCACGCGAGCTAATGCATTATACAATAATCGAAGTATCGAGTATTCGAATTCCAAATACAGAAGCAGATCAGAATATAGACTAACTAGAATGCAGTGAGAATTTGAAGATAATATAGCTTACCTTCGTAATCACCATTCTTCGAAACGATCCAGCGGCCATCAAAAGGTTCATCGAATGATTCATACAACACCTGAACAGAAACGAGAATCCAAGCAAACGAAATCACTTTAAATCTTCAGATCTACCAATAATATTCTAAAAAAAACACGACGAAATCAAATTACCGTTTGATCGTCACAGTAGCAAAGCTTCTGGAAGGAAACGAAAGCTAAGAGAAGCAAAAAGCAGGAAAATAGTTGACGTTCTCTCATTATCGGAAACTTCAGGATAGATCTAATCGGTGAGAAACCGGAGAAGTAGATCGGAAAATTCCCTCGTGAAGGAGAAAAGAAGTTGAATGTATTTTTTCAGTTACTCTGATTAGTGATTAATTATATATTCAATCCCGTAGACCCGGTCGAGTGTGTCATTTTGTTGTTTCCACCAATCAAATCTCTCGCCACGCGACGTTAACCAATTAGAATTGGCCACGTCATTCAACTACGTGCACAGTTAAATTGCTATATACGTGCACATTTTTACAGCTAACTGGAGTAGTTATTATTGGATCTGGGCCCATTAATAATTTAAGAGTCTCTGACTGAGCAAGAGTCTCCCAACTCTTTTACTGATTTGCCAAAATAACGGTAAACTATAGTTTAATGATCATACAAATTATGAAAAAATCATTAAAAGTTAAAAAAAATATAGTTAAATATCATTAAACAAAAAAAAAACTTAATTTATTTATAAATATTGCAGCGTTGCATTATCGATATGCTGCTTTCTAGGATGTTAATCTAAAAATATCATGATAAAATAATTCATAAAAAATAAAAAACAGAAAATAGAGGATACATCGTAATAGAAATACTTAAATAGTTATGCATTATAAATTTGGACTCAATCTGTGCTCTATCCCAAATTGGTCTCAATTCGTATTCGGTCGGCACGACAGCAACGCCATACATAGTAACCCAACAATAGTATGATGATGACCAATGCACTGACTGAAATTGCAATAACTTTAATGAGATCAGACTCCATATTAATTCTAACCACGCACGCCAAAATTTATTTTTTCTCTTCTTCTACTTACATTTTCGGTATTTTGTTGATCGTGATACCATCACATATGTACACATGTAATGTTCAAAAGATTCAAAAGGCAATGACTCCTTACACCATCACATCATGCTACTATAAGTTAACATGTTATGTCAAAACATTCTAAAATGTTGATATTCATAGTATCATCATCTTGCTTACATATGCCTTATATATATATTTCGACACAGTAACTCCTTTTTTTTGCTAACGTTTCTCTTGCGCACTGTATGCGAAATTTCTCTTATGTTATATAACACATAATAATTATAAACAATTAAATAATATAACTGTTTTCAATGGCCCGGGCTTTTACGATTTGAGATTTAATTCGTAAACCGACTATACTACTTAAAGCGGATTAAATGTTACAAAATAATAAGAATTAATATACTAGCCGGTAAACAAAATATATTTTTGAAGATATAGATATGATATGATGTGATGGTTAGGACAAAACTTTACTAAATCCTGCATTCTTCTTCACTTTCTTGTTTCTTTCCATCACTTCCCTAACCTTAACCACATCCCCCCATCTCTCTGCATGTGCATACATTTCCACCATAACTTTATAAACTCCTCCATCCTCAGGACACAGCGCCTTAACTCTCTTTGCAGCTTTCTCAGCAACCTCTATGTTCCCATGGATTCTACACCCACCCAACAAACCACTCCACGCTAAGAGTTTCTCTCTGTTTTCTCCATCTTTAGGCATTTGCTCGATCATTTCCGCTGCTTCTTCGATCAACCCTGCTCGTCCAAGCAAATCCGCCATACACCCGTAATGTTTCATCTCTCTATCAACACCATACAAAGATCTCATTTCGTTGAAATGTTTCCTAGCTTCATCAACTAGACCAGAATGGCTACATCCCACTAAAACACTTATGAAGCTAACTCCATCCGGTTTGATTCCAGAACTAACCATCTTACGGAAGTAATCAACCGTTAGCTCACCGTAACCGTGCATCGCAAGACCAGTGATCATTGCATTCCATGTGAATAAAGTTTTATCTGAACATAACCTAAAGATCTCTAACGCTGTATCAATGAAACCACATTTAGCATAGAAATCCACCAATCCAGTAGCTAAGAACGAATCTAAGAAAAGTCTGTTCCTTTTTGTGTAATCATGAATAGCTGTCCCTTTCTCTAACTCTCCTGATTGTGCACAAGCTGAAAGAGTTGAAACAATGGCGACGTTGTCCGGTTTTAAACCTAAACCAATCATTTCGTCGAAGAGGTTTATTGCTTCTCTGCACTGATTCACCTGTGCATACCCAGCAATAAGACTATTCCACGAAACCAAATCACGAAATGGCATTGAATCAAACAACTCTCTTGCACGAACAATCTCACGTGCCTTCACTAACCCGTCGATCAATACATTATACGTAACAACATCTCTTTGAGGATTTTCGTCGAACAGTTGCAAGGCATAATCGATTGGGGGATTCAATGAGCAAACCCGAAGCAGAGTGTTCAGAGTGAACAAATCAGATAACAATCCGAATCTCAAAGCTTGACAATGCAGCGTCTTGACTAATGTAAGACTACCATTCTTCTTTGCAGCACAAGCTTTGAATACGAAAGGGAAAGTGTAGAAATCGGGAGGAACAGAGCGACGTCGCATCTCGACGAAGAAACTTTGAGAAGACAGAGACGGTTCATGAAGTGTATAAACTCTAATGATCGTATTGAAGCAAAACGTTGATGGGTTTGTTATGTATCTGAAAACCGACGTCGCGTAACTCACGACAACATTCGACGTCGATGAAGTTGGTGATATCGAGGTGATGGCGAAGAGGACATTGGCGAAAACAGAGTTCTGACTGAAACCATCGGAGATTCTGCCGGAAGTGATGAACTGGGCGTGAAATTGATGCAGCTGTCTTAGCGTTCTACACAGCTTCAAACAATTACTAGAATTTATCATTCCTTTGATCTAAGAACTTCACAAAGCTTTCTCTTTTAACGGGAAAATTCAGAACTTTTTATTGACCAACGATTTTTGCATACAAACTATTTTCTCGGTAAAGAAATTACTCTTTCTGGACTCACCAAACTACTGAAGAAGAATCAATAAGATATTTTTCGTATCTCCACCGTGTTAAATTCAACATCTCAAGTTACATTTTCAGATTTTCTACACTCGAATGAATTTTAACAATCCATAAAACCCGGAAATCTCAAGTTCATTTTTCGCCATCATCAAGGAAATTTTCGTTCTTTACCTCGGTGAACACAACACTAGCTTTGTTCCTTATTTTAATCAAGGGCTAGATTTTTCTTCATAGCTTCATAAACAAGGTACGAAATGCTTGCGGAAGGAATGACTTTGAAGAGGTTTGGGAAGATTCCTCTGTAGAAACCTCTTAGACCTTCGCCTTTAAGCGTTTTCAGAAACTCTTGGCTCATTGTAGTGTTTGCACTATCAGCTTGCATTCTGATGATAAATAACTAAACTCAGTTTAAAACCGCAGAAAACAAAGCTTAGATTTTGAGTTTTTTTAACCTTGTTCTTATGACTTGTAACGGGTAAACACACGATGCTCCAAGAGCTCCAGACGTCATTCCACATCCCAGTTGTATGAGAGGACCCGGCTCTGCAAAGCATAAACTGTTTAGAATCATGTGAAAGATTAAGAATTTACAGAGCTTCGATTAGTAGTATCTAACCGTAACCAGTGTCATGAAGAATATATGTCCTGGAAAAGTCTTTAAGAGTTTCATAAGCAGCGAGGTCAATTCCTGCGTAAGGAATAATCCCAAGAAGAGAAGGATAAAGACCCTTGTAAAACGCTCGAGGTCCTTCTTGAATCCAAATCTCCTTTGTGAGTTTCCACAGATTAGGTGTCTTCCCAACTTCACTCACACAAGTCTGTAACCGAGTCTTCACGAGATCCATAGGATAAATAGCCGTTTGAGCCACTGCACCAGCCATTCCACCAGCCAAAAGCCTCCCACTTGTACCAATGTCACCATCCGCTCCCCCAATGATAGGTTTGAGCATTTCATAAGCAGCAAACTTTATGGCGCTTTCAGGAGCAACTTTCGTAACATTTAACCCATTACCTCTGAAGAAACCCAAGAGCTTATCGTCTCTCCATATCTTCTTAATGGTCGGGACAATGCCAGATTTTGTTCTTTGAACTTGCAAAACAACTTTCAGACGGTCCAGAGGCGCGGTCGCGGTTCTAGAAACAGCTCCTGCTAATCCTCCAGCGAGAAGTAATTTGCTTCTTTGAGCGTGTTTACTAATACCGTCTGGTATAACAGCTTGATCCCCTATGTCTATTAAGCACACTCTTTCCCAGTGATGATAGATGTTCTCAATTGTGGCTTCATGAGGGTGTAGCAAAAGAAAATCCCTCCACTCTTCGAAAGTTATGATTCCGTTGTTGTCCTTATCAACATGCTCCATAAAAGAAGCAAGTTCATCATCTTTAATTTCAATGCCTACAAGAACATAACTCTAGGGGTTTATATAGGTCGAGAACAATGCTACATAATAACTAACATACAAGCTTTTGAGAAATGAAAGCATGTAAGAATCAAAGATCCAAATTTGCCAATAGACTCACTAAGACAATTTTTTTGTGAAACCTAATAAAGAACAGTTCAACAACAGTGGCAATTTCAAATTTAAGTCACTGACTAATCTAACAGTAAGTAGCAAATTTAATCAAAATCCACATCCATAAACCCACAAAAGTTTCCTCTTTTGCTTAAGGAAAATAGTTGGAAAGTAGTTATGACAAACCAGACTTAACAAGAGCCTCCCTCAGCTCCTTTGGGTTAATATCACCATTGTGTTCAACATCAATAGCCTGGAAATTCACGTACAGCTCAAGCTCCTTAGCGTCCATGTAACGACGAAACTCCTGGTAATCCACACGTCCATCTCGATTCGCGTCGCAGACTTTACGCAAATCACTAGCGTACTTGTATTTTGGAGGAATACGAAGCGAAGACAGACCTTTCTCGATCTGAGTATCGTCTAAGAACCCTAAATTCGAATTGTCGAAGAATTCGAACAAACTCCGAATCCTGATCTCTCTCTCTTCCTTGGTCTCGCGTAATGCCACCAGCACGTGCTCCATTGTTGTCTCTTCAGGCTTCTTAACCTGATTTTGGTTTGATTTCTCTGCCTCCATCGCTGACTAACGAATCAATCGTGAATCCAAATAGGAAGGCTTTGGACGATTCTAAGGTCTCTTCATTCCTGGAAGAGTCACCAAGTCCAGGAAGAAGTACAATTCTCGGAAAAGACTCAAAATGAAACTCCCTGGATGACACTTTGTCTCTGAGATAGATGATAACGGTGACAACAATGTGCGAGAGAGAAGTGAGATCACCGATTTGACTTTCGATGAACAAGCCGGTGAGCAGAAAATATCTGCCTCAACTCAATCGTCGTCCCATTATTTTGCTTGGACTTCAATTGTTTCCACGTGCCCATTCAAAACACCAGTCAAATAGACCGGTTTACTTTGAGTAATTTACAACAACGACTCGATTTGAACCGGTTTAGCTGATTAGAACCAGAACACTGTGTCAGTTGAACCAGCACAACGACTTTTACTTGTGATCAGAGATTTTAGTATGGTTTTCGTTACAGTGAAATTAAAATAGATAATGAAACACCCACAAATTTGAATGTAGAGTCATTCATATGGTACGATAAAATAATCTGTTATAACTTTAGAAGCCACTGCGTATCGTGTGAATGTGATGTATTTGACAAAGTCTTACACGTAACCGTTACAGAAATATCACATTAGAGGAAGATAACAAACAAAGTAATTTCATTTATTTTAATCTTTAGTATACAGAACCAAAATTCACTATGAACAAAAATATATAGTCGACATAGTTTATTTTTTAAGTGCTAAGTGATTGGTAACCATCTTCCCGGTTCTGTCTCCGATATACCACGGCGGCTATTAGAACCACAACCGCCACCACCACCGTCGCCATAAGAAAGGCTAAAAGGCTCACGCTTCTCTGCAAGGAAGTGAGGAAAATACTAATGTAAGTAAAGTAATCATAACAAGGCAATCACCTCCAAAACCGTATTTGAACTGAAACAGGTTTGACCTAAACCGGGTGGTTACCTGAAAAAGTCTAGGCACGGAGATCACCGGTTCAGGCAGCTGCTGAGCAACGAGGATGTAAAAGAGTCCCATAACTCCGGTATGACCAACGGCATTACTATAATTAAACTCCATAGTCAGTGTCTCTCCATAGCTCACTTTCACTGGCTCAGGATAACAAGATGACATTCCTACAATGTAACCAGCTTCGTTTCCAGGTTCATCTCCATTCCCATACTTGGGCATCGAAGTACATATTCCTACACCGTCCTGATCCACAACACAAGAGTCCCAATTTCAGCAAAAAGTTTCCATCTTTCGTTTTGCAAAAAGCTTAAACTAAACACTACTTGTAAGTTACCTCTCGGTATAGAGCAGCACCTATACCACCAGCATGCTGGTGAGCTACACCGTAGACAATATACCCATTAAATGGCATCGTTAAGCTCTTTTTCCTAAAGTCAACACATCCATCGCCATTGTTTGTGCACGGTTTCACCTCGTATTCCACCTAGAAAAGCACAAAGACAACAGGAAAAATATCAGAGAATGAAGTCAGCATTAAGCAGATACGACAGTTCTTACTTACATGGCAAATATGTTCTTGGCTATCTCCTGATTTTTTCCAAGAATCCGTAACATCGAAAATATAAACCTGACCGGGTAAAACCGAGCTGTCCCAATCAACCCATCTCACGGTATACTTCAAATACAGAGTTCTTGTTTTCTCCCCATTGTCATATCCGTTTTCCACCCGACACTGAGTCTTATCATAGCAGCAGTATAAACCTCCTTTGTATCCAGGTTTTAAAACTCGACCATACTCATCAATGGTTACATTATAAAGATCACAAAGACACTCTATGCATCCTTTCTTGTCTTCTACACCTCTAGTATCTATAGCGTGAATGTTGAGAAGCCATTTGAATTCATATCCATCAGGTGTATCCTCAGGATTACCGATTTCAATTGCGTAAGGATCAGGAAGATACGTCGATGTTTTTCGTGTTTCTGATCCTAAACCAAAGTAATGCCTGAGTCCTCCACCGCTACACAACCCTCCGTTTTTAACAAGAATCATATCCGTTCTTGAATCAAGATTGCTCTCGTGATCTTGCCTCGAGAATCCGTGATTCCTGAACATTTCTCGCTGTGGAAGCTTAGAACCTTTGCGCTCATAGTATGGTTCGACAATCCAATGGTGAAGATATGTCTCGTGTAGAGGGACAGATTTGCCTGTTTCGTCAACCACTTCAGCATCGAAAGCTTTGAGGCCGATATGTCCTCTTGGGAAATCGATGTCGAAGAGGTATGGATTTGCTACTGATCCTGGATTCATCTCAAGTTTTGGTGATAAGAAAACTCCAGACTTTATCTTATTCTCAGTCTTTAAAAAGCCTTGGCTTGGTGATATGGTTAATGCGACTAGAAGAAGAAGAAGTAAGGACGAGTTCAACGATTTCCCGCGATTATTAGCCATTTCTTTCCTGTTTCAAGATCATTATAGAGAGGTTAAGAAATGTGATTCAGCTACTGAATATAAAATATCTCCAACGCTTAAACCTAATTTAACCAGAAGATTTCAAATTTATGACTCATAGAACAGTGAGAAGCTAATATTTCTTATCATCCTCAAATACGATCAAAATTTGAACAACACGAACAATCTAATATTAAGACCTTTTGAACGTGTAATCTCTGTTTCTAGTTTGGTATTTCAAAACCCTAAATTCGATTGCCAAATAAAACAAATTCCAAAACCAAGAACTCGATAGCATAAACAAACACAGAGAGAAGAAAAAAAAAATCCCGAATTCGATATCGAAATCAAATTCAAAAGAACAGATAGAGAGATTTACGTGGATACGAACCGGGTAAACGGAAAATTCACAGAACCCGACGATTTTCCCGCTCTCTTCGATTTTTTTGTAAGGAAGAATTCAAGAGTCAGTCATCTATTTAGGATAGGCTGATGAAATGTGAATACCCCATAGGCCATAACTATAAGCACAGAGACGTAAGGACTGCGACTCTGCTAGCATCGTTATTACGTGACACGTATATCCAATGACGTCATCGCTCTCGTCACATCCCCAGTATTATTTTCACAATTAGCCGTTTTTGTATGGTAGTCAACATTTATGTGAGATGGATGATAGACGACCGACTTCAAAAAGTTAAAAAAAAAAGTAGAAAAATCGTCAGTCGACCACCACGGCACCACCATAGATTAAAAAAAGTAAAAAAAAAACTCATGTAATTACTTTCTGTGGTTTAGTATAATCGCTTGAATCAAGTGACAGAACCGGTTTGACCTGCAAGTTTTATCATTAGTGGAATACTGAGGGACTAAGTAGTTTAACTAAAAGATTTTGGGCTAATATATGGTTTCCACAAAAGTTGAAGGTCCCTTTTATAAAACGAGTTTGATTTCCTACGGGCACGAATTAGGAGAAACGGTACACCCCACACGACGAGACTCGAGAGTGAGGGAGAAAGAAGAAGCAGAAGCAGAAGCAGACGATGACGAACAAGGAGAAAGCGCGGGAGAGAAGGGAGAAGAGGATGCAGGAGATCTCTCTCCTTCGAACAATTCCTTACTCTGACCACCATAGGTATCAATCGAATCTATAAAAAATTCAATTGTTTCCCAAAATCATCGTGATTTGTTCTGCGTGAGTCTCAATTTCACAACATAGTGTTAGCTTCAATTCATTTCTAGGTGCTCCTCCTAAATTTTTTTTAACTATGTCAATTTATTTGATGAGTTTAGGTTCTCGATTTTGGGAGAGATTGAATTCGTTTCTATTAGCTTCATTTTATGTTTGAACATTAGATTTTGGAGAAACCGAAAGTTTCAAGGCCTCTTCTTGAATTTGACTTGTGATTTAAGCATTGAATGATTTTTTAGGTGGTGGTCTTGTGAAAATGTAGCAGTGGTGACTGGTTCAAACCGAGGAATTGGACTTGAAATTGCAAGACAGCTTGCAGGTCACGGATTGACGGTTGTTCTTACAGCCAGAAACGTGGATGCTGGACTTGAAGCAGTTAAATCCTTGAGGCAACAAGAAGAAGGTCTCAAGGTTGATTTTCATCAGCTTGATATCACGGATTCCTCTTCGATTAGAGAGTTTGGTTGCTGGATTAAGCAAACATTCGGAGGTTTAGATATTTTCGTAAGATCCTTATTTTGATTCGTAGTCTTGGAAGATAGCTCTTTTGTTTTCTTAGTTTTGATTATATGTATTCGTTTAACTTTATTTTTTCAGGTGAACAATGCAGGAGTCAACTACAATCTCGGCTCAGATAATTCGGTTGAATTTGCAGAGACTGTTGTATCTACTAACTACCATGGAACCAAAAACATGACAAAAGCTATGATTCCATTGATGAGACCATCTTCTCATGGCGCTCGTATTGTCAACGTTAGTTCCCGGCTAGGTAGAATAAATGGAAGACGTAATGTAAGAAACTCTTTATCTTTGAATTCTTGTTAAAAGAAAATCTTTCTAAAACTCATGCCATGAAATCTCGTAATATGCAGAGACTTGCGAATGTAGAGTTGAAAGATCAGCTAAGCAATCGGGATTTGCTAACCGAGGAACTCATAGACAGAACTGTCTCTAGCTTCATCAACCAAGTAAAAGACGGAACTTGGGAATCAGGAGGGTGGCCTCAGACATTCACAGACTACTCCTTGTCTAAGCTTGCTGTCAATGCTTACACGAGACTAATGGCTAAAGAACTTTCGAGAAGACAAGAAGGAGAGAAGATTTACGTTAACAGCTTTTGTCCTGGTTGGGTAAAGACAGCAATGACTGGCTACGCTGGAAATATGTCGCCTGAAGATGCAGCTGATACAGGAGTTTGGCTTAGCTTGGTTCTTTCTGAAGAGGCTGTGACAGGAAAATTCTTTGCAGAGAGACGTGAGATCAACTTCTGAGACTTGTTGAAAGTCTTTTTGGAATAGATTCTGTTGTTTTCTTTTAGTCCCCATTGTTTCAGTCAAAGCTTTTCTCAAAATCAATTCCAGTGGCTGTTATGAGTTATTGTAAATACAATTAAGCATGTTGCATAATCAGTAACCGACCTTAGCTCAGTTGGTAGAGCGGAAGACTGTAGCGTTAGCAGACAATCTTTAGGTCGCTGGTTCGATTCCGGCAGGTCGGATTTTTTTAACTTTTTTTCCCCATAATTATCAGTTGACCGTTTTACCCTTCTTTCCATATCGGTTCCTACTTTCATTGGAATGGAGTGTATGAAAATTGAAAACGATAAAACAAGAACTATTTTTTGCTTTCTCTCGTGAGATGTCAAACTCTGAAAAAGGATTCTAGTTTCATTACAATCATGAATCTATTTCCCTTCTACATAACAAAATAACAAAATAACAAAAAAATGTTCCGATTCTACAAAATACAGACACGAGAAGACATACACAACCAATAAAATCATTCAATCAAATTCCAATACTGGTCCTTACCAAGGCTTCAGATCAGCGACGGGTCCTGCCGTCCAGTTCAACAGCTTCTCGCCTGTTCTCAGATACACACTCCTTTCGTGAGGCAGCTTACGAGCCAACCCATTCAACACTTGATGAAACGCATCCCCTGGTTGAGCCGGTTGTGGGAACAGCATAGCCTGCTTCATCGACGGGTTTGCCAACAATCTCTGTTTCCTTAAGATAACCTCAGGTGGGATTGATGTTAGTATTGTGTCCAAGTAAGGAACGTCTTTCTCATCCACAAATACACCAATATCTTCCCAAGGGATCGCATCCGCAAAAGGTAACACGATGTCATCTGCTATGATCACAGGGATGCAACCGAAGATCACGGCTTCCACAAGTCTTGGACTCCATGGGGCCCATCCAAGTGGGCATAAGCAGAAGATTGCTCTTTGCATGTCCTCGTAATATGTTGTTGGGTGCTCTGTTGATATGTCGAACAGTGGATTGTCTTTGAAGTTTTCCCATACAGCTGCTCGTGCGCCCCTGTCCCCATTTGACAAACAAAAGCATCATCGCAGATTATATGAGCAATTTGTGGTTCTAAATACAGTCGATGAATCTTCATTGTTTTGTTAAAATTTATATCAAAAGTTCCAAATCAGTAAAGCTAGGCATTCTTATAAGAAAATTTTACCTCGCATAATAGCCACCTTCAGGGTCATTTCCCACATCATAAAACAATCCTCTGAAATAAACGAAGATGGATCGAGGAGTTTTCCCAGGAATCAAGTGAGACTGCATTTTCTGTGGTGGAGCATATGGTGGAACAGTGATTGAACCCTCTTTCAAGCAAACATGATTCCTCTGTCCAAATGTCTGCACCAGTGTAGCCCGTTGAAGCAAGGGTAGTATTCCTCTTCCTATTGCCTTCTCTTCCTGCCCACAGTCAAACACAAACAAGAGATCAGCATGTATAGGTTAGCAGTATAGTAGACACAAATCTTTGTTATCACTGCTCAGGATAACAATTTCTACTGCATCAAAAAAGGCTTTGCAAGTTGATTTCCCATTTTAGAGAGTGAAATAATGAGTATGGAGGCATTATGATCTGATGAACACTAGTTACAGACTTCTGGTTCCTAGTTCAGTCCAGAAGGAACTACAGGATTACATGAGACAACCCCGAGGCCTCAGCAGTCAGCATGGATCTTTCAAACACAAACAGAGATGTATCTGAATTTGTAGACATGACTATAAATTCGTTTAAGATATTTATGAGACAGTGATTCACAACATGCAAAACTGGAGGTTAATTTAGAAAGAAAGTTCAACTGTAGCACAACAACAATCATTCAAAATAGGCGTAGAAGCAATGATAAGGCAAAGCCAAATTATGACAGGAAGAGAAAAAGAGATTTGGAGAATTTGTTTACTTGATAATGGAAACAGGCTCCAAAGTCATGAGGCACGACAAAGAAGTGGTCAGCTCCTTCCGTGCGATTCCAGTATGGCCAGTTGGAAGCAATGAGCTGAATGGCACTTCTCATCATTCGTGGAGATTTAAAGGGCAGAGGAAGCCCATTAGGCGTGAGATCACAAGTGGTATACACAGGGACGTAGAACCAATCAGCTTCCTGAGGATTAAGTGTTCTAACAGGGCTGGACATAAGAAACCGTTGCATATATATCTCTGCAGCAAACATGTGGTTGAGACATCTCGGATCCTTCTGAAGTATTTTCTTGTTGTATTTGCTTGGAAGCTCATAAACAAAGACTTTCAGTCTTCCTACTGGATCATCTTCCAACACATCACCAGCACTACCTATAACATCAGAAGAAGAAGAAAACACACACACACATTATTCTGGTTCAACATCAAAACCCTGATACCATAAGCAAGGACTAAGGATAGGTAGATAAGATAAACAAAATAGATTAATAACAATATAATCTCAAAGATAATGAAAAATCAAAATAAAAGCTCAAAACCAAGTTATTGAATCGGCTAACTGAAGCATGAACATCAATAGGCATCTTGAATTACATTTTATCCCAGATTCAATTAGCATCCAGATCAATGACTGAAATGAAAAAAAAATCAATCACAGATCACTTCGACAAAAAAGAAGAACCCAATTCTTCATTCGATCAGCAAATTAACTGATGATTACACAAGCTCACTACAGATGAAGAATCCAGAGAAGTAAACAGCTGAATCCAAGTGAAAACTAATCAATCCATAGATTAAACCTATCTACATAGATAGAAATATTAAAATCACCTGAAATTCGCTCAGTTGGTTGACTCCGACTCAGACGGAAACCAGAAATCGTCGAGAAGGTAAAGTTACAAACAAGGAAGATCAAAATCAAGCTCGATAACTTCATTTTTCTATTACTCAGAACTTTGCTTCTTTACCAAAAACAACCTAAAATCCTCAAAATCCAAGGTTATTGGAAGGAAACATAAGTATCTGAATGAAGATCGACTTAGAAAACAAAAAGAATCCAGCTGAAATGTCAGCAGACGTAGTTGCTAAATCAAGTTCGTCGAGAATTGTGACTTCAAAACTGGAAAGAAACATATAAAATTTCTCAACCGATTGCTAGATCACGCCCTGTGTTGACAGCGAGAGCACAGCGATTTGATTTTTTTTCATTTGAAGATGCCAAGTGAGAAGAAGGTTCGTCCAACGCTTACACGATGTCGTTTTAGTGCGATCCATTTTTGCATAAGAAAGAAGTCGTTGGAGGTGTGATTAGCAGTCAACGTCAGCGACTTTTTTTTTAATACACTTGTTCTTAAGAATGTAATGGACTGGCCGAAAATAAAGTAAACTCTAAGCCCATGATAGAAAAGGCCCAAAGCGTAATTTCGTTCTTTTGTGAGCCTAATTAATTTGAAAATTTTGTTTGTTGGGTATATTAAGTTTAAAAACATTACATTGCATAGCTGTATAATTTGTTTTATTAATATTGAAAAAAATAGGTTGATAATTATTCAATCTTTTCAGGATTCTAAAACTCCAACAGTTAAATAACAGTAGTATCAACAGTGTTGAAGTCGCAAATCGCAATGATGAAGATGATGATATTTATATATGTAGTAATGTTATAGCCCTTAATAAAAAATAAAAGAAATGGGAATGAGAGAAAGGACAAAGAAAAGTAAGAGGAAACTGAGGGACTGAGAGGAGAGAGAGAGAGTCAAATAAAACAGACTGAGCATTAAGAATGGCAGTTTCTCAGAACTCCGATTTGACCTGTCGTTTCCTCATTGGTTACCTTTCCACCACTAAAGTATTCTTATCGGCTCAATTCCAAATTCAGTTTACTTTTTCAAATAGATTTTGTTTTGTTTTTTTTTCTTTTTGATTGTATATTCTTCTTTGTAGTCACTGTTTATTGACCAAGTTGCGTAACCATGTCAAATCCTATTTTCAGTCCTAATTTTTCAATAATGTTTTTAGATAGGAGTTTGGCATTAAAAACTTGATGGTGATTTTGATTTTGATTTATCTTGACAGACTAGTTTAATTTTTAGCTGATTAAAAGCTGATTTTAAGCTGTCGATTTTATAACGTCTTTGTATAATTTGAAAACGTTTTCTTTACCAAAATAAATGGGGTTTAGCCTTTAGGGCATACGGGTAAATTATAAATTAGGGATACGACAACACTTAACGTAAGGGAACGTAGAAGATATTAGATCCAAAGTTTGTGGGATAGGTTAGACTTAAACACACCTGACCAGTGTCCCCTTTCCTTTTGGAGTTGGCACTTTGCATTTTATAAAGTTTGGATTTTGGGTCTCCTAAAACGTAAATAAATGAAGGTTTCATTTATTGTAAATAAATATTGCATTTATTAAGTTTGTCTTTGTTTATAGCAAAAAGTTATTTTTGGCTATAAATTAACAAACTCCTTTAATGGTCGCATCTGCGTTCCAACAGTGCTGATATTTCTTATCATACAATACAACTATAACAATACTACGAAAACTTCTTTTGATTAAGACTTACGTAATCTTCAAAGAGTGATACTACGGGAACATATTAATAGCTTATCGGGCTCATGCAAAGAGTGTGCCTGGTATGCATGGTACAATGTAAATATTTTGTAGCACTTCTGTTTCTGTATAATTTCTCACAATATTGCCAAACACAATCGTTCATATTATATTTTGTAGTAGTTACAAGAGAGTTGGAAACATTACAATCATTACTTTCACTTGAAATATTCTAAGCTAGTTTAATGATATCAACACTCTATTGTATATACAACAGTCAATTCTGTGTCAATGTATTTCTGCTTTTCAGATGTTAAGTGTTCAAGAAATATTTCTGATCTATTATAATGGTAGAAACTACAAAGAGAGGAAAGAAAATAAACAATATAAAAGAAAAACCAAAGATGCGGATGAATTCTAAAAACAAAAACAAATATGAGTTTGAACATAAAAAAACAATATGAGAGGATCATCACAGTAAAAACTCTAATCATTTTACATTCTTACGTGTCAAAATTACGAACGGTCATAATCAGAAATAGAGAAAAAGAATGTCGATGAAAGAAAAAAGTTTGACTTGTTTAGTCCCAACTGTCAATTTCCCAGCAAGACACATATTTATATTTATTTTTAACACATTAGATATATGCTTAATTGCAAAAATAGCGATATAAAAAAAGAATATACAAAAACCTAGTATTTATTTTCTAGATTCTTTACTGTTGTATATATAGAAGTTGCTCGAGTGGTCATTTTTACAATAAAGCAATCTGCTCAGAAGAGTAAAGAAAGAGAAGACAAAAAAAAAGAGAGTGATAGAAAGAGATAAGAAACAATGGATCCTGAAGGTTTCACGAGTGGCTTATTCCGATGGAACCCAACGAGAGCAACGGTTCAAGCACTACCTCCGGTTCCTCCTCCACCGCAGCAACAGCCGGCACCACCGCAGACGGCAGCTTTTGGGATGCGACTTGGTGGTTTAGAAGGACTCTTCGGTGCTTACGGGATACGTTTTTACACGGCGGCGAAGATAGCGGAGTTAGGTTTTACGGCGAGCACGCTTGTTGGTATGAGGGACGAGGAGCTTGAGGAAATGATGAATAGCCTCTCTCATATCTTTCGTTGGGAGCTTCTCGTTGGTGAACGGTACGGTATCAAAGCTGCCGTTAGAGCTGAACGGAGACGATTGCAAGAAGAGGAGGAGGATGAATCTTCTAGACGACGTCATTTGCTACTCTCCGCCGCAGGCGATTCCGGCACTCATCACGCTCTTGATGCTCTCTCCCAAGAAGGTACAAACACAATCATCGCATGTAATTTATATATGTATTGTTTTATCTCTAAGTTTTATGTGTATATATGCTAGGCTTAATTTCACACAAAAGATGGTAATATATATATGTTCACGTGACTGATAGATGTTTGATTTATGAATCTTCCCAACAACACTTGTCACATTTATGTATACTATATATATGATAGTTGTGAACAACATACTCTAAAGATTAAGCATTTGTTATAAAATATAGATTTGTATATTTGCAATTGTTCAAGTCTACAGATAAAGAATGTGCATATGTGGCTAGTGTCTGATTTTATTAATAAGACGTAGTGCAAGAAGTACGAGGATTAATATCATTATCATGTATAAAATTCAAAGAGTATAGCTTTATACACAGAAATGAACCTTTATGTATGATAGAAATAAAATTTGTGAATGTGACAAAATATATGTAGATGATTGGACAGGCTTATCAGAGGAGCCGGTGCAGCAGCAAGATCACCACACTGATGCGGCTGGGAATAACGGCGGAGACGGCGGTTATTGGGATGCAGGAAAAGGAAAGATGAAGAAGCAACAGCAAAGACGGAGAAAAAAACCAATGTTGACGTCAGTAGAAACCGACGATGACGTCAACGAAGGTGAGGATGACGACAACGGAGGAGGTGGTGGGTTGGGGACGGAGAGACAGAGGGAGCATCCGTTTATCGTAACGGAGCCAGGGGAAGTGGCACGTGGCAAAAAGAACGGTTTAGATTATCTGTTCCATTTGTACGAACAATGCCGTGAGTTCCTTATTCAGGTCCAGACAATTGCTAAGGACCATGGCGAGAAATGCCCCACCAAGGTATCTTTCGTTTATCTTTAAAGATCTTATCCTAGCCGTTCGTTTTTTACTGAAGAGAAAATACTTTAAAAAATTGGTGTCGGAATTTATGGGGTATGGTAGGGAAACTATAGCCATAATCATGGACAGCTGTTTTAAAAGTAAGTTTGACAAGTCACGAGTTCAGGGTTTTCAATAGGTTTTAATTTTTAAATATTTTTGTTTCATATTCTTTGCTATGTCTGGCAAATATTTATAGGTTCTGATTAATTGTTTTTCATTTTTGTTTTCATACTGTCTTCAGAATAAATATAGTTAGATTTCAATTTAAGCTTGACAGTAAAACCGTACGACGACGTGTCGAGTTAGGGTAAGGACATAGTCGTTCTTTTGTTTTTGGCTATAACGACATGAGATAGAGATATAGTAAGATACTGTTACAAATTGTTGCATGCATTCACACATATATACATATTAGAATTTGAGACTTTTAACAATTGATAGGGATATTTATTGTATATACGTAAAATATTTATCTATAAATAATTAAGAAACAAGCTATTGCTCAGCGGACAATAAAGGGTCTTCTTTCCTCTAGTGATAGTACAGAATCCATGAGCTCTGTGCCATTGCTTGTGCAGACGCACGTTATTAAAAACTGAGGTTACAGAATGTATTTTTGTTTTTTTTTTTGTCAAACAATCTATTTTTTTGTTTTCTTTCTAAATTTGTTAACTCCAATTTTTTTATCATAAGTTTTTTTTATTTTTCTTTTCTTTTCGTGTCGTTAGTTATCTAGTTTAACGAAGGTTATACGTACACTTATACTTACTTACAAAGGTGGACCTAGTATTTTTCTGGTTTGGATCATTTTTTTCTTGATCAAATGTTTTCTATCCTTTTTTACCGAATTAAAAGCAAACTTATTCGGTTAGTTTTTTTAGGATTTGATTTGGTTCTGAGTAATAAAAATATAAGTAGTGTTATTTTTGTCACTGGTGATTATATATTACAGTTAAAAATATGTCACTTATGTTTGTTCCGAGTGCTCTAAATTAAGTTATTGTGATCTACATTCCAGAACTAAATAATTTGTTTGGTGTATCAAATGCTAATTATTATCAATTATAATGTGAACATTTTGTAAACAGGTGACGAACCAAGTGTTTAGGTACGCAAAGAAATCGGGAGCGAGTTACATAAACAAGCCCAAAATGCGACACTACGTCCACTGTTACGCTCTCCATTGCCTAGACGAAGAAGCCTCAAACGCTCTCCGACGAGCGTTCAAGGAACGCGGAGAGAATGTTGGCTCGTGGCGTCAGGCTTGTTACAAGCCACTTGTGAACATAGCTTGTCGTCATGGCTGGGATATAGACGCCGTCTTTAACGCTCATCCTCGTCTCTCTATTTGGTATGTCCCCACCAAGCTGCGTCAGCTCTGCCATTTGGAGCGTAACAATGCCGTTGCTGCGGCTACTGTTTTGGTTGGAGGTGTTAGCTGTACGGGATCGTCGGCGTCTGGGCGCGGTGGATGCGGCGGCGAGGAGTTGCGTTATTAATTAGTTTGGTTACTTTGAGTTGTTATGTTTTTGCTTTGTTCCTTGTCTTAATTAATTATTTGTCTTTCATTTAGTCCTTTTGGCTTTTTTTTTTTGTTTGTCAACCCTTTTAGCTAAATGTTATACACCGAGGTTTCTCATTAATTGGGTCAAATGATTTTAACAAAATTGGTATAATTTGTCGGAAGTAACTCGAATTCATTCGATGTTCAAAGAAGTTCCCAATCGAGAAAAAAATACAAAAGAAATGTGGATGAGAGTAGAAAATTTACACAAAACAGCATATCAATAAGTTCTGTTAAAACTAAGTCCACATTGGGGAACTTTAGGTGGATAAATAAATAACTAATCATACCTATAGTTTATTGCGGAAAACATTTAATCGAGGTTCTATTTATTTTCTAACATGTGATTTAGATTTTAGAGTGAAAAACATGGTATTGTTATTTTATAAAAAAAAATTGTTATTTAGGAAAATAGCAGTTTTTTATTTTACCCAAAAAGAAAAGAAAAATATCAATAGTAATTTACTCAAACGTAAAAAATGTTTCAGAGTTGCAACTACCCAAAATATTTACTACTAATCAATAATGGGCCAGGCTGGTTAGGAAAATTATATGGGCCGAGCGATATCTGGGCTAAGATATAAACTTGAGCTTTTGTTTGCCGTTTGGAAAGAACGAAGAAAACAAAGAGAATAGAGAAAACGACTGTTTGAAATTCGAATCCTCTCTCTCTCTCTCTCTCTCTGGAACTGTGATCCCTACAATGGAGTTCCCGCCAAGAGCGTTTTATCCACGGAGATTCAAGGCCTCTCCGGCGCAATACACGGCGGAGAAAAGTGCGGCAGCAGTAGCAGCGCCTGATCTCCGAGATAAGCTCGCGACGCTGGTCGATCGCAACAAGAAAGTGAAAATGGCGTACAATCAACTCCAATCTCATATCGCATTCGGCCTCGTTGAAGTAAAGATACATCCTCTTCTCGAATTTCCTAGATTTGATTTCAATGTATAGATTTAAGCTTGATTCAACCGATTTCGAGAGTTTACAACGAAACTGAGAGAGGTTTGTGTTATCTGATTCGGTATAATTGTGGATTCAAGCTTGATTTGAACGATTCTGAGTATTGAGACGAAACTGAGATAGGTTTTTCGTATTTTTAAGGCAGGTGAAGTTTTCGATTCTTTGGCGATCCCTTTGATGAAGCTGGTTGGTCTAAAAACGTCGGAAATGGAGAGTGAAGGGAGACTCTCCACCTTTATATTCAATACTGTAAGTTCACTCAATCAGTTTCTCGTATAATCATGTATCTATTGCTTAAAAATTTAAATAATTTCCTTTTTTTCACCAGGAAAGATTTCATATGGAAACAGCCCAAAATGGAGCCAGGTCTGGTGATCTGAATAATCATATTCGCACTTCAAAGGTAATATACATCATGATTCTTATAACATATGTGTGCCTAGTTCTGATATAGTTTGAATGTGAACCAATTCATGTGATTCTGAAACTGTGATATGTCTGTCATTGTGATGATTTTCTACAAATGTATGCATATGTATGCCTAGTTCTACTATAGATTGAATGCGAACAAAGTAATATGATTCTGAAGTTGTAACGTTTCTAGTCAACCTTCACTTTGGTGGTTGCTTATATAGTATCATTTATTTGTCAGATACTGAATGTGAAACAGTGGATATGATTCTGAAACTGTATTGTTTCTATTCAAGTTTCATTCTGGTGATTCCTTATATATGTATGCCTAGTTCTGCTATATATTGAATATGATTATGAAACTGTAATGTGTATAGTCAATTTTCATTCTGGTGATTCCTCATATTCTGCTAAAGACTAAGTGTGAACCAATAGTTAGGATTGTTTAGATGCCTTCTTTCTTATAATTTCTGTTTCGAATATAATCAATTGCATCACAAGCTGTTTGAAAAACCATATTTACCTTCATGTGGGTCTTAAACTAGCAGTATTCTGATTTTGTAGGAAGTAAACTATGCTGCCAAAGCCGAATCAGCGGGAAATGAGATCTTGCACAAGCATAAGGGACAACTGAGACAGCTAGTCCATATGCTTAGGCACATTGAAACACAAGTGAATTCACATCGGGAAGACATTCTGCAGATAGTTGACAATCGCAAAACCTTCTTCCAAGAATTCATCCAGAAATCTCTTTATTACCTAAATTCGGCTCACAGGAAAAACCATGACATTTTCCCTATCACAGTGAAGCTCCTTCGCTTCCTATTTAATAACATCAATGAAGTGCTCGATTCAGTAGATAGTGGTGTCAACGATCTCATGCAGGCTTTAGCAAAGAACATGTGTCACCCGATGACCAAGTACGTAGGCAACTTGGCAGCTGAAATAAAGCTTGGCCCTTGTGTGCAACTGATGAATGTAGTGAATGAGATGGAGAAAGCAAACGCAGATACAAGGAGAGAGCTGCAAGTTGCTAGAGAAAGGATTAGAATTGCAGAAGAGACAGAGATCAACGCTTTATCAAAGCTGAAAAAAGCTGAAGATCAAGTTCAGAGAATGACAACCTCTGCCAGATTTCTTCTACCCGGAAGTCAGAAGAAGCAAGCGGAACATTCTATAACCGGCAAGGTAAAATTTCAAAACTGAGTATTGTTTGTGAAAAGCTCAATGGTTAAGTAAACACTAAAAAGGTTTCTTTACCCTTTTTGTCCATGTAGCGTATAGGCAAAGATGGAAGCCGAGAAAACGAAGAGAGACTACTTTGGGATATACTGAGTAAAAAGAGAAAGCAACAAGAACCAGAGAGTCCAATGGGACCTAAAGAGCTCATCAGACAAGCAGATACAAAGCAGAAGACATTGGTGTACAATCGACGAAGGACTAGGAGCCAAACAATGTTAAGTCCTCAAACTACACGTCCTGATGCTTTCGTTCCACTTGGTTTGTCACCTTCTGCTAGAACAGTAACCTGGAGGTAAGTAAAGTCTCTGAAAAACAATCAGATGTAATTGCTTCTTTATTGCTTAAAAAACCTTATAAGTACTCCTTTATAAGTTACACTTTGATGAGTTTTGGAATATCTTGAGAAGATCAAGTCAAAAAAAGTCATTGCTAGAGTTGATCCTAAAATTTATTATGATCCTGAAGTTGACCGTGGTCCCTAGTTGAACCTGGTGACCATCTATTGACTCTTGAATGATTTTTGTTATGTTACTTTGAGTCAAACTATACTTCGAAATGAAAGTTTAGAAAATCAAAGCTTATTGCTCAAATCATAAAATGTTGGGCTAAAAAAGAATTTCTTGAAAAATATGGGGACCGTATCCCCAATATCCATATAACATGTTCAAAATAGTGGGCCTAAGTTTTAGTTGTAGGCCCAAATTTCCTTCCGACGTCGGTTAGGGTTCTTACTAATTCATCACCTGACACTCGGAGTTTCTTCCTCCGCCTCCGTCACAGAACGCAGAACTTGGTCGGCGAACCCCTAATTACTCGATTCCGATACAGCATATAACATCTTACCGTATCTTTATTGTTTTTGTTTTCTGGTGGTAAGGTTCTCAATTTCGATAATATCGAATACACTCGACCTGTCCTCTCATTCGTATTCTACGTTGTGTGATTTCTACATTCCGTTACGGGAGATCTTAGACTCTTCTTATATTTCAGGTATCCTAAACGAGGAATTACATCACTCTAAATCTCCAATCATCGGTCTCATTAATAATCTCTGAGGATGGTATGTAATTTCCCTTTAGTTTTTGTTCTCATTAGAGCCACGTTGGTTTATTATGATCCTGAAGTTGAGCATGAAAATCGTAGAGCTGGTTTTTGTTTGTATAAGGAATTTTTGAATTTGTGTGAAGGCTGCAATAAATTATTTATATTTGTATGCAGGCTGCAAGACTGCTGGCGAGTGTCATTGTGATGGGGTCTGGAATCATAGCCAGAGCTTGTACTCAGGCATATCGTCAGGCCCTTGCAAGTATGTCTTTTTTTTTTAATTACAATGTTCTTCTATTATAGCTTCAAGTGTATAAAATTGTTGATTTTGAAAAAAAAATGGTTACAGATGCATCAAAATCCGGAGCTGCGCATGAAGCAATGCAGAGTGTTAAGAGAGGAAACATTGGGATGCTTATAAGTGAACCTGAAGCTAGACAGATTCTTGGTGTTACCGAGAAAACAACTTGGGACGAGGTTCTACAGGTTTGTCTTTTACACTTTCTCACCGGACTAATGGAAATTGAAAGAAGCCAGTAGGATTCTTATTTAACACTGTTATTATTGTTATGTTTGCAGAAATATGATAAGTTGTTCGAACGCAATGCACAAAACGGAAGCTTCTATCTCCAATCAAAGGTCCATAGAGCTAAGGAATGCTTAGAGGCTGCATACCAGAAGAATACAACAACAGGCGCATAAACAAATAATAAGTAAAATCATTGAATGTTTTAGTTTTTTGGGGCAACAAGTTTGAAAGTGAATGCAAAGACGGTGGAGAAAAGCCGCAAAGGTTGAAATGATAGAAGGTCGGTATGGCCGGAGTTCGGTCACCGACTCACCGGCTGTTGTTAAAGTCTTTAGATTTTATTGACTTTTTTTTCAATCCCTAGGTAATACTCATTGAATTCTAGTCTGTCGAGTTGAATTTATCTGAGATTTCAACATCTGTCTATTTCATCTTGATACCTTTTATTTCATCTTGACTAACAAAATCGCCCCTAGCTAGATCATACTTTTTTCTATTGGTGTAAAACTGCGAGACTTCTTACGATTAGATATTTTTCATGATTATTTTCTAATTTAATCATTTGATTCAAAATTTCAAATACACTTGCCAATTTGTGGAAAGTATTTATTTAATTAGAAAGTCAATTTGATATGTAGTTCCTTCCACTACTACGCCAAGTGGTCTACGACTTTGAAGTCCAAGTCAAATACTCCAAGTGGGTTTGAATTTGATCATCACAAGACATCTGCGTTGAGATTCGAGAGCGCTTAACAAAGTTGTGACGGTGTCGATCACGCGTATAAGACGCGCGTGGTTCTCTCCGCATGCGAATAATAATATAGGTTTATTGGATCATCATCATCTTATAAATTACTCAGCCGAACCAAAAATCAATGATGGAAGCTTTTGTGTATTTTTTATGTTGAAGTTCGGATGTCTTTCAAGTTTCAACACCTCATGTCGGCCGCCGAATTTTGTGATTCACACACTAAACTAATTGCTGGTTTAGAAAAACTATCAGGAAATAGTTTTTAGATAAGGATGATTTTTACCAACTAGATTTGGGTATGACTCAGGTAATATGCATTTTATCTTGCGTTGAGTTTATATTGTGAGTGATTTTATGTTTTTCATGACCAAACATGTTTCAGCTTATAAAAACGAACAATCTTTAATTATACGTCCAAACACTTAAAAAAAAACATTCAAGAAACATATCATAAGTAACTCAAATCTCTTATATATTATCTCAAAAACCCGAACGGGGAGAGGAAGAGGAATCTCCGAAGCGCCAAAACCTGGAATAATCTTGCTCTTCTTGTTGCCTAGAAGAGCCACCAGAAGACGAAGAAGTTGTTGTAGCAGCAGTAGTACTACTAATTTGATCATGGGACATTGAATATCCATTACCGTTACCAAATCCACCGCCCAAGTTAAAGCTTAGCATATCATTACTACCCCCATCTTGATAATATTGATTATGGTATGGTATATTTTGCGGTTCCATTTGTAGAGTTTGACTAGAGGAGTAATAATTAGAGTTACTTCCCAGCTGAACCCTCTCCGGAAAATTGAGTTTAGCTTTGCTTCCTTTGAACTTGAGAGCTGCTTCATCATATGCTAAGGCCGCGGATTCAGCCGTTTCAAATGTCCCGAGCCACACTCGTGCCGCCTTTTTCGGATCTCGAATTTCGGCTGCCCATTTTCCCCATGGCCTTTGCCTTACTCCTCTATAGTGTCTCCTCCTCAAGTTCCCTTAATATCAATGAAAATTGTTTGTCCATAAATCTTTGGTAAGGTCTACTCAAACTTATATGCATAGTATTATACATGTAAACATTTTATATGCTTAGTGTATGTATGAGAATGTATATCATCACATATCAGTGCTGGCTAATAAACTATATCACATTTAATTTGTTAATAACATAACCGTTGTTTTGGTAAATGAGTAGTGAAAATATATAGTTTAAGTTTGAGATTCACTTCTTCTAACATGAGATTTACACAAAATTTCCAAATACTTTTAACATTTCTAGTCTTCATTGCAACTTCAGAAAAAAAAAAGAAAAAAGACACAACATAAATATGAGCATTTATATTATATGTACCTTGGTCTTCATGAGTAGGAGCAACTTGTTGATTAGGGTCTTGTGGATTATACACAGAAGGATGATTATCAAGTGAGGTACTTTGTTGGTTTCCGATAACTTGGGTTAAGGCTGAGACCATAACACGCATGTCGTGTTGAGATCGAGCCGAGAAGACCGGGAATATGTTGTCATCTTCCTCGGCTTCTTCTTTTTCCTCATATTCATCGCCTCCAAAGGGACACTTCCCATACATTCGAGGATCCACTTTGGATAGATTTTCTTCCAAAAGATCAAAAATGATATAGGATTTAGCTATAGGTTAGGGTTGTTCAGTTTTTTTCTTTTACATCAAGAACAAAAGGAGAAGAAATTAGATTGAAGTAAATGAAGAAAGAGAGTAAAGTTTTTCTTTTTTTTGGGGGTTTTGCAATTTTCTGAGGCCTTTTTATAGGAAGTCTTTCTTCGTGTGAACATATGACCTAATTAAAAATATACGTTTAAGTTTGAGTTTTTTTTTTCTTTTTGCATATTCTTTTGTATTTAATAATTTTGTTTTCATATGTTTTATTATGTTTGTACCAATCAGTACGGATCAATATTTTGGTGCCTTAAAATGAAGGAAGGCATCTATCTATAACATGGGAATGTTTGTTAATATTTTTCTAAACGAGGAAAATGCATGTGTATTTGAATATCAAAAGGGGGATATTTTAAAGATTACTATAAAACACTACCGTACGAGATGGAAAAACTAAACATGCAAAAGTAAAACAATAAAATAAAAAGAGAAGAAAATGCATGCATGATATGTTTTGTTTAATCATTTGTATTCTGTGAAAGGGTTAACACATTCATGGAACAAGGGAAAGAAACATGATATATAAAATATAGAAAATTATCCTGTAAATGTAATGTAAACCGACAACTTTTGTTTATTTTCTGTTTTCCCTTTGTCAAAAATCGACATTCTCTAGAAATATGAAAGGCGATTATAAAATCTATAAAATGCACAAGTTTCTTTTGTTGGGTGGAAAGTGAATTAAAAAAGAAATGTGAGTTTGCGTACGTGAGAAGTGAATCTATTTTTAATGACGGGTTGACTGTTGCAACACGAAAGACGTTTTAAAACCTCTAAATCCAAGAAACGTGTACACACTCAAATTGAACTAACAAAAATGAGATTTTTGATCAATTAGTTATACGTTTATATATAATATATAGGAAAATGAGAATTAAGTGTCCTAAAATGTTTTCTTCTGAAAGATATATCATCTTTTTTACCATTTTTATTTTTAAGATTCATCAGTTATAAAAAGATATATATATATATATATATATATATATATCATTTTTAAAATTGTATTACAAGTAAGAGAATATGTCCGAAGACTCCATTTAATTTGTTGTTGTATAATGAATACAATGTTTAAACTATCTGCAAGTGAAAACAACTCAAATATTTTTTCTAAAATCAGGGAATCTCGAAAAAATCATATAGATATCTAAGGAATATACCTTCCAGTTATAGTAAACAGCACAATATATGATTGTGTCGTATGCTGAAATTTATTAAATGGGTATATAGTGCTATCTTTTCTAGACATTGTTTAGTTTTTTGTTTTTTTTGGGGGTTTTAAATTTTAATAGACATTATTTAGTTGCTAGTGTAGGTAACACGTTTCTACTTTCGAAAGGGTTATTTTACTTTATAGAAACTCTTGCAGACTTGCCTATCTGAATTCTATTGGATTTTTATCTAAAAAAAAGTTTGATATTTGAATAAGTCTTGACCCAAAAAAGTCAACAGCTAAGTAAGTTGACAGGTAAAGAAGTTCGGTGCAATGTGTCACACAAGTGGGATATATGAGTTGTAAATGTACTCCACAGCCACTTTGACTAACAAGATGTGTGTGTACGTGTTTTAGTTGTTAGGTTCAACTACCACTTCCCTAACCGGCGGTTTATTTGTGTTTATCTTCAATTTCCTTAAATAAATTATAGCATTTTTGCATGTTAAATGTGTTTGATCTCACACCCTCCTTCTTAATCCACTATTCATTTACTTAGCGGAGATTTTATGGTTAGAAATGTATACAACTTGTTCAGTAAAAATAAAAGAAATCTTAATTTATAAAAGCTAAATTCGTTTAGCTCAAATGTTTATGGTACTTCGTCTCTTTTACAAAGAGTGTCGTTCTAATATTTGTTTACACAATGTAAGAAATATATGTAAAAAAAAAATTCTGCTCTTTATTAATACACCAAAAATGTTTATCTTTCTAATAATTTGGTTGAAATAATCGGAACAAAATTGAGATTTAGGTTAAAAATATGCATTATAAAACATAAAACAATAAATTTTTGGAAACAAAATTGAACTTTAAGACAACATTCTTTGTAAAACGAAGAGAGTATTTTTTATTACCTCGATAGTATCATTCTCCTAATAGTTTCACATAACAGTCTTTACCTATGACTTTTGGGGACATAGTTTTTTCATTTGTCAAATTATTAGTTGATAATACATGTGAAATTACTAGCTTTCATCTGTAGCTCCAGTGAATTATAATTTGATTTGGACGTTCATTATTTTCTAGTAATAGAAGAAAGATGCACAAAATAGATCCCTTCAAATTTTAAATGTTGAAAGGAAAAGAAAAACAAGCAAATGTGTTTAGATATCTTCATTTGAAAGTGGAAACCTTTTTATATTCCAGATTCCGACAACATTTTTTTTTTTTTGGGGCCAATGTAATGGCGTAAAACGGCAGCGTTTGGCTGATTGGTGTAATGTATAATATGTACACACTTCCCTGGCCAAATCCATTCATTGTGGAATTGGCTTCATATTACGGAATCTCATATACGTCAAAAACTGTGAAGGCAATTCTGCAAGAAGCGCTTGTGCCACTGAGATTTCTCCATCTGTAAAAAAAAACACAACACAACACAAACACACATTATATAACCCATCAATACCAAGAACTAGCTAGCCTTCTCATTGCGGTTAAACTCTAGAATCGAACAAATCTCACGTTGGACGTCTCGTAGTGCCACGAACTGAACAATATCTCGTGAAGCCAATCTCCCACTTGAGCTCTCCAATCTTTCTCCTTTATCTGCGTCTAGTATCTAAATACCAGAAGTACAGTTTACACAAGATCATATATATATATATATATATATGTAGTTGTAAGAATCTTAAATGTTTTTTATTTTATTTTTGAAGACAAAAGTGTTTTACCTCCATCTCTTTGAAATCAGCTCCTCCAACTCCTATAATGAGGATTGATAACGGCAAATCTGATGCATTGACTAATGCATCTTTTGTTTCTTGAAGATCTGTTATAACACCATCCTGATACAAGAGTTTGTGCTTTAAAAACTTTATTTGATTTGTTATTTTATGTAATGTTGGTTTTTCTTATTAGATATATATACTCACTGTGATGATCAACAAGACGTAGTATTTCCGTGAACCTTGAGCTAGAGACTCGCTGGCGATCATTGCAGCAGAGTTGATCACTGGACCAAAAAGGGTAGGCCCTGCAAGAGAGACGTTGAAGAGGGCACTGGTGTATGAAGTCATGATGCCTTGAATCCCATCCACCTGGCAGAGAGAACAATTGATATGTGAATCCGAAAACATCAAAGTTTTAATTTTAAAGATACACTAGTCGAGTTCTGTTTACCTCGCAGTATGAACTGCTTCCGTTGAGGTTAAAGCAATGTGAAACTGGACCGTCAATTGGACGAGCTCCGAATCCCCAGGCAGGGAAACGTTTGTCTGAGTCATAAAACTGCAATACTTCTCCAACATCCACTATTGCCTGAGTAAAGAGAAGAGATTATGATGGTTTTAGTCACAGTCACTAGTAATTGTGAGAAAATAGAAATAACACTGAGTCCTCACTCTTTGGTAGGCATTTAATCGTCCTGAAGGATCGATGTAGTGCAAAGAATCATGGAGGCGGGGATTTCCGTTTGAAGCTGAAAGACAATGGAAAAGTTTAGATCAGTGTACAGGAAGGCGATGGAGATAACAAAATAATGTGTTTGCTCATAGATTCTTTGTGCATGTATAAGTCAACCGAAAGTTGTTTAGCATTTTCAGCTGTGATGCATTACATACCTGTGAAATCGATTGCTACCATGAAATTTAATTCAAATCCAGATGCCAAGTATTCTAGGAATGTATGCTGGACAGTCTCGGTAAATTTGTCCACAAAAAGCTGGCTCTTTAACACCTAAAATTACGATAAATGGGAGCATTAGATAGCTTACATGAAAAGGTATGAAAATGATAGGAAAATTTTAGTACCTTGTTTTGTCCAGCACCGGTAGGCAAAGATAAATTGATTCCTTGGCCAGCCAAATGAAGTTTTTCCAAGTCTGAAAGCGATTTTTGAACTTTTCTGGTCACCAATAAACGAGTAATTATGTCAGTTAACAGCTTAATTCACTCCAAAAATGATATGGACTGATCTCTTAGATTTTAGTTTACCCGATCAGACTGTGTTTGCCACTGGAATTAAAGTCTGAGCATTCTATTACCAGTGGGCTGTCCTGCAAGGATAATAGAAAAAATTTAAGAGATCTTTCTGTAAATCAACTTTTTGAAACTCATTGGATTCATAACATATTACTGGAAACTTAGATATAAGAAATCTCCCATACCTTACTTCCCACTTGTTGAACACTAAGAAAGACTGGTTTCCAAATAGGGTTAAGATTATTCTTCAGGACTTCAGTTTTAGACACAGGGATTGGAGTTCCATGCTCTACAATCTTTGATACCACCAGAAAAGGGTCCTAAAAAAACATGTTATATTTATGTCAGAACTAAACTTTTAGTAAAATGGTGAAGAGAAATAGTGAATATAAATTACAAACTTACACTTTTTGAGAAAAGATCCTTAGACTCCAAACTCGAACATCTAAATACTATCTCTGTTGTAATCTTAGAAGCAAGGGACTCCTCAGCATGGATGATAAGCTTTCCCTGGTGAGGTTGAGTCGGTGGAGCAAAACCTTCTTTAGGCTTGAGTTCTAATGTGCTTGTCCTATTTGATTTTGTGATTATCTGCATGGTTGAAAAGTAAAATATAAAGTAATCCTCTATCCCTTATAACCTAGGCAATAAAACGAATTTATACTGCGCTTCTCTCAGAGAACCAGTAAACAAGTGCACAAATATTTGGTAAGTAAAGTAAGAAACAAAAAACGTAAGCATTTAAGCAGTTGATACCTCAGACAATGCACATGTTGCTTCACCGAGAAACTGCTGATTGTCAAGCTTAAGCATCTGAAAAGTAAAACCTTCAGTAGTAAGTACACTACATATTAACACGCTTTACGAAAGTGAACAATGCATGTGAGTGTTATAAACACCAGTTACAGTATTGACATTTGATGAAAATGAACAACAGAATCAAATGAAAATACAGACAGAAAATTACCTCCTCTCGTGAGTTTTGAAATTGGGTGTCAACATCATACACACGAAACCTGTGTAGTCAACAACCAATCGAAAGAGTCATATCCTTTTGAGGTAAGATCATGTTTACCTCTTTCCTCAGTCACATAAAAGATTAAGAAGCTTACAATAATATCTGCACAGTCTCAAAATGATAAGCGAGTGTAAATTTCTTAATCCATTTTGGTGCTAAAGAGTTCAAAACAACTTCGCTGCGGAACACTTCTGAAAGTGTATTATCTTTTTCCTTTCTATAAACCACCACCATAGGATCACTCTGTGGAACAAATAAAAAGTTTTATTTAGCTATGAACACTATTGCTAAACCTCACGATCAAATTAGAGGAGCTAATCTTTTCGAATTAGAACTAACCTTGGAGAGCACGTCCCGGTCTCGCAAATTCGAAGCAGAAAACGATAGCTGCAACAGCAAAAACATAAACACTGAGACACAGGAGAAATTCGAATTTCGCGCACTCCGTGAAAATTATCGTTAAACGATTCTCGCGGACGAAGAAGTTAAGGAGATATAGAATGATGGAGACGGAACCTCGATCTGAGAGAAGAGTCCGTTGAAACCTTTAGACTTGAGATAGTAATCAACGGCGTCGTTAGTGGTGGCGAGAGCGGCGGAGGAAGCACTTCCACCAACGCCGGATATGGCGCCGGAGGAAACATCGGAGAAGCAGTTACCCATCGCTAATCCTCACGAATTCGCACCTGGATCGAAACAACACAGACAAACTAATATGTATTTGAGGGTTTACGGAAGAAGGAAGAAGATTCAGAACAACGATAATCTGGAAGGAGAGTAAATGGGACCCACTGTCCAGGTCGACTTTTTATTTTTATTGACTCCCTCCATTTTACAGCGTCTCCCTTTTATAGTTTTTTTTTGGTTTTCTTATTAAAGCTTCGGCTTTCTCATTAATTTGGAATTGACCTAGGAAAAGGATATTTCACACGAAATATCCAAGAAACCTTCAGCTATCTTCTCAGAAATTCTCTTTGTAATTTCCCTTTACTAATCTCTAAACGTGTTGGTCAATTAGAATAAATGTTGGAGAGCGAGAGAATCATTCCAGCAAATAAATTTAATTTAATATAAGAAATAATCGATGAATTAATAATTTAACTCTAAAGATACAAATTAGAAGATTTGTGTATGAGTGTATGACGTAATCATGTTTACAGAGTATAACTATATGTTATATTATTAAACTTCAAAATACATTAATAAAATTAGCCAAGAGACAAATTAGATCACTAGATCTAAGTTTCACTTACTTAGTCATCCGTAATAAATTCATATAATTACGGTAACTTGTTTTCTTGGTCAAATTTTTTAAGATTTTTTTTGTCAAATTAATACTGTAACGATTTTTTAAACGTCTAATTGAATCATTAGTATTTGTGACTTACGAGTTATATTTATAGGCTTATTTACATATAATACCTAATGTAAAGAACATTTTTTCTTAATAATTTGGAATTTGGATCAATAAATTTTATTTACAGTAAACTTGTTTCTATAGTTCCCTTTTTTTTGCCAACTGGATCGATAATACTTTTAGAGAAGAATTATAGTAAAGGAATAACAAGTTCTGTGAAATTTTGAGAAATTTTCAGATAAGTCCAGTACAATTTGTTGCTAGTTGCACAACAATTGCCATAAAGTGAGGATAGGAAATAGTGAGGGACTTTCACGTGAGAATACTTACACATTTAGATCATTACTACCATAGAGACTATAATTTATATATATCTTTTACACAAGTCGTATGGTTTATTACATAACTCAGAAACTTTGTGGAAAAACTCCCACAGATTATTTATAACTTTCAAAAGTGGATAAGATATATCAAACATTATTGACAAAAGCCAACTTTAAATTCAATTTTATTATCAGGAAAATTTGGAATTTTCAATTTTGTTGGGACAATTAAGAGAGGCGGATCTGTATTTGTTTTTCCAATCTCAGTTTTTCTTTGTCAATAATTATAATGATCTGTGTGACAAGACAACAACCATCTACAAAGCTGTAAACAGACAGGACCATTGACAAAAGGAAAAAGAAGAAGGCAGGACCAGAACCTAAGTAATTTCTGTAGCTAACAATAGGGGGAAAGAAAGAGAGATATGTGATTTAAAATCTTTTAATTGGCGAAAAAAAAGAAAAAGTAATTTCTGTAGCTAACAATAGGGGGAAAGAAAGAGAGAGATGTGATTTAAAATCTTTTAATTGGAGAAATAATAAAAACCAAAAAGAAAAACCTTCTTTGAAAGAGAAAGACAAGACAAACAGAAAAACAAAGAACATGTGAATTGTAATGCAAGTACTCAAACATACATAGTGGAAGACTTGGGACCGCCAGATAAAAGTATAAACCAAATCAAAGTCTTTTGCCTAACAATACAGTGTAGGGTTTAGGCCAATTAATCTTACGGTCAATAAGCATATTCTTGTTCAGTAGGTTGCGTTTGAGAGATGTATTTTCAGGTGAACCTTTCACCTTTGAAGGTAATTATTCTTAATAGCAAATACCAAGTATTAAACATAAACATACTCAAAGAAATATTTTAGGAGAAGTAATGATAACAGAGTTCTAATGTTTTATCAAATTTTATATCCCCAATCAGAATTGCATTTCAAATTGCACTTCTGAAACGGGACTTGAAGAAGTTTTGATGGTTTGAGGTGCATCTCAGCAATAAATATAATCAAAACCATATTTGTAAAACTTACAGCAAACGAGCTGGAGACTCTATCATTTATGTCCTTGTCCCTCTTTTCCAGTGAAAGTGAGTGCACCAGGTCAATTCCATGCTTCCCCACCACGCACAAATTGTTCAGATCCTGTAATGCCAGTGCAAAGAAGTTTTCAGTAAATTGTTTCTCACCTGAACCAAAACGATGGTTCTCAATTGAGTTTGAAAATTCTTTATGTACATGAGTTAACAGAGTCCTCTTCGGCATACCAGGTTGGCAAATCTTCGCTTTGACAGTTTTAAGATGTTTGATTATAGGTTGTGGTTGCATTTGCTGTGGGAGGGTAATAAGACTGATTCACCGCATTCCAATCTCCTGTTGCAGAATATGCCTGGCTTGCAGCATTCCAATCAGTTGTACCCGGAGCCCCTGGTATAGAACCTTGCGTTACAGCTTGTTGGCTGTATCCAACAGCTTGAGCTTGGTACTGAGGCGTGTATCCAACAGCTTGAGCTTGGTATTGGGGTGTGTATCCAACAGCTTGAGCTTGATATTGGGGCGTGTATCCAACAGCTTGAGCTTGATATTGGGGCGTGTATCCAACAGCTTGAGCTTGTGGTTCCGTTGTGTATCCAACAACTTGAGCATGTGGTTGAAGAACATACCCACTTGCCGCAGCATGAGATTGCTGAGCGTAAGCAGCTGCCGCAGCTTGGAGTTGCTGAGTGTACGCAGTTGATGCACCATGGGGTTGCTGAGTGTAAGCAGTTTCCATACCATGGGGTTGCTGAGTGTAAGCAGTTGCCTCACCATGGGGTTGCTGAGTGTACGCCGTTACCGCACTATGGGGTTGCTGAGTGTACGCAGTTGCTGCAGCATGGGTTTGCTGAGTGTATGCAGTTGCTGCGGCATCAGGTTGCTGAGTGTACGCAGTTGCTGCAGCATGGGTTTGCTGAGTGTATGCAGTTGCTGCAGCATCAGGTTGCTGAGCGTACCCAGTTGCTGAAGCACGGGTTTGCTGAGTGTATCCAGTTGCTGCCGCATCAGCTTGCTGAGCGTACCCAGTTGCTGCAGCACGGGTTTGCTGAGTGTATCCAGTTGCTGCCGCATCGGGTTGCTGAGCGTAACCAGTTGATGCAGCATGGGTTTGCTGAGCGTAGCCTGTTCCACCAGTATAGAGTTGAGTAGTTTGCCCCATAGCTGCAAGGTATTGCTGTTGTGGGTAACTTACTGTTCCAGAATACAATTGTGTACTTTCTTCCACATTACCAGGCTGCGAATGTGTGGTATAATTCCCCCGTACACTTTGAGGTTGGTGTGTGTAACCAACTGCTCCAGCAGCTGGTTGTGAAGCTTCACCATGTGCCGGTGTAGGATAGCCAGCTGTGTCAGTTTGATATTTAGCAGCACTAACTGCCAGCTTATCTGATTGCATGGACACTGCAGTGTTTGGAACTGTAGATGCTTCTGGGTGATAGTAGGCCCCAGCAGAGATCTCATGCTGCTGACTAGCTTCCCCTTCCTTTTGTGATGCTGAAGTATAGAACTCACTTCTATACACACTCCCATTAGCTGCAGATGCTGAAGGATGCTCATTCCCAGTTAACATCGAAGGGTAATATTTATTATCAGAATAAGGTGAAGAAAACTGGTCCTTCTCTGATGGCGTTGCCGAATAATTTTCAA